>OX335680.1:15382000-16624000 GCA_946894065.1 Acleris literana
ATTTCAGTGTTAGATAGCCCATTTATCGAGGAAGGCTTTAGGCTAAATATCATCACGCTAAGACCGATAGGAGTGGACTAGCGGAGCACCAATGAAGAATGTTTCAAACTTCTACGTAAACAAAGTCGCGGGTTAAAGTTAGCGTTAGCCCAAAGTAACTATTCCATGGGGACGAAGTCGCGGGCAGAAGCTAGTAGAGAAATAAGAACAAACAAATTCTCGCGCTCATCACACAAATATTTGCTAATACCGGGAATCGAACCTGGGATCGCTAGCTTCGTAGATCATTACCAACTAGGCTAACGCGTCGTCACATGGATCCCGATAGCAAAATGTCAAATAAGTTTGTCTTTCAGAATAAATAAACCATGAAGACGGCTTTATTGCGTATCGACAAAGGCACAGTAACGCTTCTTGGTTTTACTATTTTTACTTGTCAAATAGACATATAAGTAATCCAAATGTTTTGACAACTAAGGCCCGTATTAATGAACTACATAAATATATTAAAATCGCGCCTGTTTCCCAGAGGGGTAGGCAGAGACCACTTCTTTCCACCTGCTACGATCCTGACAAATCTCTTTCGCTTCTTCCACATTCATACATCGAGTCATGCATGCACGTCGGTTTCGGGTACTTAAGATTCGGACCTTTTCCAGTATTTCTACGATTTGATTCGAAAAAGTACGCCTAGGGCGGCCCCTTCTGACATTGCGATTATTTGTCAAATATTCCGAATACGCGAAAATGCTACAGTTTGTGAACATAACTACCTAATGTAACTATTAAATTAGCTAAATAAGTGTATATTTACGAGTAAATAAACATGATAAGAATTCCAATTCAAGTGAATTGATCAATAAAAAAAAAAACACTCGGTGGTGGAGGTCTTAATCCCAGATGCTTAAGCATGAGAAGCCTAAATGAGAAATGTGTGGACTAGGTTAGCCGAAATGTCTAGACTATTAAGCTGGGCATTCACGGACGTGTCGTTTCTCTTGGCGACAGATCGAGTGCTTACAACTGGATGGGCGTAATATTTTGGCCACATTCACGGGCGCCCCAGACTGATTAGAAAATAGCAGCCAGAGAACACATTCACGACGATGCCATTTGGCATCGCGCGGTGGCATGGCGTGTTCAAACGTTGAATTTCGACATTCACGATGGTTCCATTCGGATGGCGCGTTGGCGCGTCGCGCTGGCTTTCCGTTCGTTTGGAAATCCAACGGACCGCGCCAAGTGCCTACTTTTTAACCGACTTCACAAAAAGGAGGAGGTTCTCAATTCTTCTGTATTTTTATTTTTTATTTTTTATTTTTAATGTTTGTTACCTCAGAACTTTTGACTGGGTGAACCGCTTTTAATGATTCTTTTTTTATTTGAAAGCTGGTGCTTTCCGATTGGTCCCATTTTTATCAAAATGAAGATCTGATGGTGGAATCCATGAGGAATCGACGGAACTCTTCAAAGTTTATAGGCACACCCATTGCGATTTTGGTATTTTTCATTGTAACTCGTGTATTTGGTCTTGGAAAGCACTATTTGGTGAAGTGGAACTGATGATGAAGACCACAGATGGCCACCGGAACTACTAAACGGTATATATTTCGAGGGTGGCGACAAGATATTTCGATTAAGATAATTGAGCGACTATGACGAAGCATATTTAGGTTTAAATATATGACTATGACTTTCCCACGGCGTTGCTTGCGGCGAGATTGAAATGTTCTATTGTTTCTTATTAATTGAGAAGTGGGAGAATAACAGCATAATTATGATCACTAAAAAGTATAAAATAAAAAAAAGTTTAAAAAAACAATAACCCGCCTTCAAAAAGCAAAAAATAACTTCTTTAAAATGGTAGGTACATAAATAGGTCAGTCCAACTGAAGTCGGCGTCCAACAATATTTTAACCAAAAGCAGACTTCAGTTGGACTGACCTATTTACCTACCATTTTAAAGAAGTTATTTTTTGCTTTTTGAAGGCGGGTTTTTGTTTTTTTTTAACTTTTTTTAAACGCTACAGTTTTGACATTCACGGGTCGTTTTTGGTGCGGCGCTGTCTATTCGGCTTGTTGTAGCGGTCGTGAATGCCCAGCACGGCTAGCACATGTTGTCCGCGACTTGTTTGTCGCTCGGGTCTCCCTTTCCATCTAGACTGTAACTATAGAGATGCACTGAGCGACAAGCGAGAAAATACAACTTGTGCTACCCGTGCAGCTTTAGATAGACTTAGATTAATCACCCTAATGAGAAATTACATTCCTTTGGTCTCAAGACGAATTGTTCTTAAGAGAAATGCCAGAATTGTTTAGGCTCATTGTGCTGAAGATTCCCGTTGATGAGAGACTGGAATTTATATTTGGTCGTGAGGCATATTTATAATTTTATTTCTGCTAATAGCTAAATTCATAACTTTATTGATGACATGTTTGCCTAGTTCGTAGTGACCCTGCCTTTGAAGCTAGAGGTCCTACGTTCAAATCCCGGTAAGGGCAGATATTTTTATGATGAGCGCGAACATTTGTTCCTGAGTCTTGGATGTTTTCTATGTATGTATGTATTTCTCTATTACAAGTAAGTTTATCGTTGTCTACCCATAGTACAAGCCTAGAGCTTAGTTTGGGACTAGGTCAATTTGTGTGAGATTGTTCCCGGATATTTATTTATTTATTTATATTAAGGTTAGTGTGCATTTGAGGTTTTGTCAAGTATCTGTGTATTGGTATGTGGCATCGTAGCTCTCAAAGTTCTCAAACGGATCGACTGATTTGGACGCAGTTTTTTAAAATAGAAAGAAGTTATATTTTTATTAGGGTTGTTCTAAGCTAGGTGTGAAGACAATCGTTTGGACACACATTCACGGACACAGCATAATTCTCAAAATTACAAGACGTGATACAAATAAATCTTATACAAAAAAAATTATAGCCATAGACGAACTATCACATTTTAAAGTTTCGTTAAACATTGTGCTACCGTATGACGGAAAAGTATGTATGATATTTCGTACAATAAAAACCTTCCCTTTTGTGCCGGCTCGTCTACGGCCGTGATGTGTCTTAACCACAACATGCGTAGTTCCCCTTTTATGGGTCCCTAGTACATGAGGTTGACGTTACGTTAAAGCTTTTAGATCTAGATTTAGATTTATTTATTTCATAATATAAGAGTTATATTGCACACATAATTCATATTAGGATCGTCAAAGAAGTAAAACAAAAAATAATTTAGCAAAAACCAATGTCGAAAATTAATGGATTATAAGATGGACACTGGGGGTTTTTTTTTTGTGTGCGTGATACGGCACAAGATACCTGCCTTCCCTGTAGACGGAGTAGCAGTTCTGTCATGGTAGAAACTCATCGGCTATAGTGTCATATTACGAGGATTTTCATTTACGTCTGTGGCCGGAGTGTCCGCCGCGTGAACGTGTTGAATCACTGTTATCAGCTCTTAACCCTTTGCCGGTAATTGACAACTGTCATAGTATTCGCAAATAGAACCAAACTGTCAATTCTTAAGATTCATATTACATTTATTATGATGGGAAATACATTCCCTCAGCCTTATAAAGGGTTAAAGTAGCGGTCGCAAGTGTTGTTCTTGAAATTAGTGACCTTTTCTTGCAAATGTTACAATCATAATGCCTCCGTCGAGAATGTCGTGGCCAGACAGTGTAACTATACTTATGTAATTAATCTAAATTCGGCCTCCTTAGAAATAAGACCAAAGAGGAAAGACTAACTTCGATCCCTGTAGCACAGACCGAATTATTAAATTTAAAATGTAACTTGATCCCAATTGACTGTTATAAATAGTTTCGGTTCGCTTCTGTGTCACGTTCCCGCCAGTATTTTAAAGGTCAAACTAAACTTGTTGGATCACTTCTTTAATCGATGGTTCATATAATAACGTTATACTCGAATGTATAGTTTTCTGTTATGTCATGGAAAAGGCGAATGAGCACACGGTCTACCTGATGATAAATGGGTTCTGTGACCTGTGCATTGTCAAGACTACAATCTTAATATTATTATCCTAAGACCGCCATGCGTTGCCGTTGATGCAACGCTTTTATGGTAGTAATTTCGCCGGTTTTCTTATCTTCACGCCGGATCACAAAATGCAAACACTGCTGCTTGGCGGTAAGTTAAAGGTTAAGGCTGCGGCTCTACTAAGGCGGAGATGAGCGGAGTGGAGCGGAGCTGTCCCAATATTAACCAATAGAATGTAAACTGACGTAAGCAAGGCGCACTCGACGTGACCGCATGCGCCTTCTATTGGTTAATATTGGCACAGCTCTGCTCCGCTCGTCTCCGCCTCAGTGGAGCCGCAGCCTAAAGAATAAGACGTTATTAAGGAAACGATCTTTTAGTACCTTATCGCTTTAACTTTCACGTTTAAACTATCTATATATACATAAATCTCTTCCTTGACTGACCGACTAACAGACACTGCACAGCCTAAACCACTGGACCTAGGAACTTGAAATTGCTCGCTAAATAGTCCTTGGTGTACGCTAAAGGCCCACTAAAAATGATTTTTCGAAAATCTTCCCCCAACAGGAAGAATGAGGGGGAAGTAGCGGTAAACTAGCTCTACGCGTACGAAGTCGCGGGCGTCCTGTGGCCCGTTTCACGAAGCTACAAGTTACAAATTACAAGCGGAATTCTTTTTCTAGTAAAAGGAGTTAGAAAGAGACTTCCGCTTGTAATTTGTAACTTGTAGCTTGTAGCTTCGTAAAACGGGCCTCTGTAGCCATACGAGTGGAAGCAAAGGTATACAAGTGATCATCTTTGAAGATCTTACCTTGAGAGATTCAGGCATGTACTGCACTAAAACATCGGCCAATGCGGGGAGCTCGTCTTCTGTTACCAGTCGAAAGTGTTTCCCCTCGGGCACGATTTCCATCTCTGTAACAAACATTGCTATCAAGCGTTTCTCCATAACAAAGCAAGCAAGCAATGTATGGAGACATGGCGAGATTCTCTACTGACAGACGAGGCGGTGGTTACGGCAAGGCTTCATACATAGTTACCTCGGCTGAGGGGATAGGGACCCTACTTTGAAAATCAAAGGTAAAAATTACTTTAGCTACATTTCTTTCTATTGATTTAGTTTCTAAAGGAGAGTGAAAGGGATGGGTCTTGGACCACGATATTAATTAAATCAGTTAACATTACGTAAAACAAAGTAATATAGCAATATTTAATTTTAAGAACTATATTGCACTGTATTTAAGATCACGCGAATTCTGAAAAAGTTATAATTATGAGTTTTATGAGGTTATAATCATTACTAACAAGTACTAAAAGGTTAAATTTTCTGGGCATATTATTGGCACAAGCAAGATTGCAAAATACTTAATACGGATAGATATGTTTACGAGTACGTTTAATGTTGCTAATGAAAGCATTGACTTATTTAAAACCAATTATTCTATATATTTCTCATTATGCTTCCTTAATTTCCGAATTTTGTATAAGACACCATACAATCCTAAAAAAAAATATCTGATAAAGACCATTGATGGAAATCACTGAAAGGATCCGGATGGCAACACTGGCGGCAGTAGATAGCACCCATAGTTGCCGCCCAACATGGGACCAATTCATCTAGATTAAACTAATAAACTTGTCACATTATTTACATACACGTGGACATTAAAACATAATAATATTCATATTCCAATTATCCCGTAGCCATAACGTGTTTAAGCCAATTTAGTTGCCGGAGGGAATAAATTACCCGTTATACACTGAATAATTGCTAGCGGCAAACGTGTGAGATCGAATGCACTACCCGCGCTCCGGTCAAGGTTGCACTTTGCCGCATGCGATCCTCTGCACTCGTGTACAGGACAGCTACAACGCCGCACACATGCAGAACAGTGCGGCTACAACGCCGTGCACTGCAGAAGAGCCAGCTATGGAGCTTACGCACACATGTTCTATTAACAGGATAGTCCGCGCACAACCTTTGGCACACATGCAAGGTCGTTTTGTCGGAAGCGTGGCATGCTTGGTGGAAAACACGAAAATAAAATGAACTTGAATTTTTGCTGAATGCGTCAGCTGTCGTCATTAAAAAGTTCAATGCAATTAAAATGAAACGCGACGTTGCGAGTAATAGTAGTTTATGTAACTGATGCATAATGAGAGGACTTAAAACACGAGTTTGGTTTTATGAAACGAGTCGAATGAATACAATTTCAGCTTCAATTGTTTTGACTGTATCGCTATCGGAACGAGAGTTGAAGTAACGCAGAATGAGGTGGTCAGCGTTAGACAGCGGGATTTTGAAATTTTAGCGTTCTTTTTTTGTACCGATAGAAATATAAACAGCAAAATGCTAGAGCAGCGTTGACTGAACAGTTTTTTCAAATAAATTGTACTCCAATTTTCTTTCAGTGACAATCCGTTTCATACTTTGTTCAATAAACATTCTCTTCAGCAGTCAAACAAAATAAATGGCTGTCTTAGGGCCGTATTAATAAACTAATCTCAACTCAAATGCTCGTCTCGAGGTGCGTCAAAAATGACAGTGTTCTATGGTTTGACGTTTACTTTGACGTATCTTGTGACGGGCATCTCACCCAAGATGAGTTTATTAATACGGCCCTTAGACTTCCTCAATTGACGTGACTTTGTACCGCAATTATTTGCTTTTAGTTTTAGAACATTTACGCAACCGAAATTGAATATCAGTACTATTTGTAAGAAGAAAGAAAGAAAATACATTTATTCACAACAACGCATAAGTGCAGAAGTAAAAAATAAAACACCAAGTTGGACAGTTTTTGTGAAACAGTTCCAAATCAGCATGTGCCGGCTGTTAAGCCTGCGCTGGTCTTCCTTTGGCACCTTTCGGACAGATGTGTAATCGTTCACGGGTGATTCCACGGGCGTTTCAACGGCGTCAGTCCCCTCTCATAAATATTGAAAGAAAGAGCAACACCAAGCAGCTAACATTCACACAGAGCTATACTGTTATCTTAATTCTTGCCACAATTGATCGAATTTTAAGTATATTATCGCCTATTTCTTAAATACTTAGGACAGCGGACTGACGGCGGTTGAAACGCCCGTGGAAACACCCTCACCTTTAACATTTAATTTAAAGTTGCACAAAGCACTGTAAGGTTTAAAAGTCAAGACATGATTTTACAACAAATTTAAAACTGCTATCCTAAAGATGTGGCCACGCTATGTTTGTAATGTTGCCATACCGAATGCATGGAGCAATGTTTATTCCGTCCCTTCTACAAAAAAAACTAAATTACCTTGTTTGCGTCCCTTTCTTTACGGATCACTATCACGAATAAGAGGGATATCGTGCTTGAAGTGGTCGATGAATGCTGCGTGATGAGAGTCATAAGGTCCCTAAAGTCGAACGCTGTAGGATCTGACGGTCTATCGCTGGACATGCTTCTGCTGACACTTCCCGAAGCTCTCGGCGCCATAACTGCCATCGTGAATCAATCGCTTACGTCGGGGGAGTTTCCTGAGGCCTGGAAGGTGGCACTGGTAACACCGTTGCCAAAGAAGCAGAATGTGGCTGAACTCAGAGACCTTCGCCCAATTAGTATACTTCCTTGCATCTCTAAAATCGTCGAAAGGGTAGTACACATGCAAATGAGCTGCTACCTGGAAAATAACGCCGTGTTGCCCGTCCTCCAGTCAGGCTTCAGGAGATCCCACAGTACTACCACAGCATTGCTTGATATAGCCGATAATATTCTCACTGCACAGGATGGGGGCATGGGAACCATAATGGTACTCTTGGACTACTCGAGAGCCTTTGACGCAATAAATATCCCCCTTCTACTTTCCAAGATGACTTATTATGGTTTCAGTGCCTCCACAGTGAAATGGTTTTCAAGTTATCTGTGCGGTCGGTCCCAGGTGGTAAAACTCGATGGCGGCAATGGAGATTGGATGTTTTCTGGTTGTCGCCCGGTTACTAGAGGCGTCCCGCAGGGTTCGATTCTGGGGCCACTCCTTTTCACTTTATACACAGCGGACATTTGTGCAGTAATCAGGCACTGCCAATACCATATGTATGCTGACGATACACAACTTTATCTATCGTTCGACCCTAAAGACACTAAGACCGCTGTGGAAAATTTGAACAGAGATTTGGCAAACATAGCTGCTTGGTCAGAATCGAATACTTTGGTTTTAAATCCTAAAAAAACCAAATTCATTATTTTCGGTTCTCCTAACCAGGCACGCAGTATCTCTGTTCAAAATCCCGCTGTGTCTATTGGAGATGAACAGATAGAGTGTGTGTCGGAGGCACGTAACCTTGGGGTGCTGATGGATGGAGGTCTGCGCTTTGAGAATCACGTACTGGAGAACGCCAAAGTCTGTTTTTACAGGCTAAAAATGCTATACCACATACGTGATTTTTTAAGCGTAAGCCTTCGCATAAAACTGTGCGACTCATTAGTCCTCTCCAAGCTTTCTTATGCGGACCTGGTGTACGGGCCGCGCCTGCTAGCTCGCACGGAGCGTGTCGTGCAGCGCGTGCAGAATGCCTGCGCTCGGTTTTGTTTTAAGGTGCCTCCGCGAACGCGCGTCACGCCCAGCCTTAACGCCGCTGGCATCTTAAAAATGTCTCTTCGTCGAGAGTATCACCTTGCCACTCTTCTTTTCGGTATTATAAAAACCAGACGGCCAAAATACTTATTCGAAAAACTGAAGTGGCGAAAATTTGACAACATCGCATGTCGCTCAGTGAGTTGGCCACTGCGTATGCCTATGCACAGGTCAGCTGCGTTCCGTGGAAGTTTTAAATACACCGCCACCAAGTGTTGGAATAACTTACCGCCACCTTTTCGTAAACTCATATCCGTCAATTCTTTTAAGATCAAACTAAAAAAATACCTTTACGAACATCAAAAAAATTTGCAATCTGGTGGTGGACGAGTTGTCCCAACTTATTTGTGTCAAGTAGTGCTCTAAATTCTATAACTTTATTTATTTATTTACATTTGTGCTCGGTTGGCCTATATATATATATATATATATATATATATATATATATATATATATATATATACAAATGTGAAAATTTATACGTATTTTTTGACTACACCATACACATTTCACACGCTACCTATAGTATGTATTTATGCATTTTATTCTCTTTTCTTTAATCTCGTGTTCGCTACGAACTAGGTAGGTAAACACCAGGGTTTGGCTGAAAACCAGCGCTGTGGCTCCGGCTGCAGCACATGCTGAGCTGAGTCCTATTTGACCTCACACTACAGCGCAACGTCTCTAAATTCGCTTCTAGTATATAAATGTTTGTATGTTCTATCCTTTTACTTTATAGTTGTATCGATTAAAATGTTCGATTATATTTGTTGTGTTGCAGTGTGTTTTTGTCAAATAAATGTTGTGAGTTTGAGTTTGAGTTTGAGTTTGGATAGGGTTTATCGGGTTTCGAACTTAGTGCCACCCCCTAGCTATCAAGTATCGAGGCACGTGGCGTGGCGAGCCGCGGTAACGACACATTAGCATGGATACTTTATGAACCTCCCAGGCCAAAGTGACGCAACTGACAATGAATAAATAAAGTTATAAGCTTGTGGGAGTGTGATGGCAGATACGCCCTTACGGCAGTATCAACTTGTTTGGAAAATGCGGTTGGTCATTTGAATTTTAATTTTGTGAAGGGATGGAGGTAACGCTACTAGTTCCGAATCATTTGAATAATAGAAGATTAGATAGCCTTGCCAATTATTATTATTGATTGTTAGTTTACGCTACGGACGATTTGGATGAAAATAATAGTAGGTTCGTTCTTTCGAGGTTCAAGTAGAAAAAGTTACAATTAATAATATACTCTGTAAGTGATTTATACCATTTTTTTCTATTACAAGTTAACTCGAATTATAACCGTTTATAAGTGAGAATCACAAAATCGGATATGTCCTTTAAATTTATCAACTACAAATTCAACTACTCTTAATGCAGTATTATTATAACTTATTACTTTAAAATATATGCGCCATTTAAATTATTCAAAACACAGCTTAAAATTAAAAATAACAAATTACGGCCGGCCATGTAAGTAATTGCAAATTTAAGTGCTTGGTCATTTTAACGTCATGTTTAAACTGCTGCACTAATCTGTCATAGGCGTTAAAGCGACAAGGTGCTAAAGTGTGTAGCTACTTATAAGCCCGACTGTACCTATTATGTTGAAATGACACATGTCGGTTACATCGAAGCGGTAGTAATGCGATTCATCGGTAAATACTTGTAGTTGACATTCAGTTGCATAGATGAGTATAGACTATAGAATAGAGCTTATTGATTTAAATGTGTTTTGTCTATGGTAAACGTTATAATGTTTCTGATTTAGAGGCCGTATTACGAAGCACTGAGAAGTCCCGGGCAGTGAAAGGGACGGATAAATATAACTGCTATAGTGCTGTCCCTCTCTGCCTGGAACCACTTATGGCCGCATTAATAAACTCGTCTTGACTGAGATGCTCATCTCGAGATACGTCAAAGTAAACGTAACCCATAATAGAAAGCTGTCATTTTTGACAAGTCTTGTGACTGACATCTCAACCAAGATGATAACACGAGATCTCCCTACAAAGTAGAGTTAAACTGCCAGCGTTAGTAAACTGTACCAACTCTACACGGAACAATCACGAGTTCACTGGACATTGGCGAGATACTAATGAAAACCGGCAGAACCAAAGAAAATTGAATTGAATTCAACCAAGATGAAAATATTAATACGGCCCTTAGTACCAAAGTCGGTAATCCGTAATTTTATCGAATTTCGCTTCAGCGGTTGTATCATTTCTTCGAATTTAATTTCATCGAACGCTATTATCTGCTAAAAACATGATGTTTTCAGGATATCTTAAACATTAATTATATAGGGTAGGTTTGGGTAGACTTGTGACTGGCTACGTTTTGGCGCTATAGCGGTCCCGTAGCCCCCTCCTAAAGCGATTGGCGCAACGCCCCGGGGGTTTTAGTCCGTGCAAGTCGGACATAACGCGTCCTGGCCCCCGTAGGGGCGGGTATGCATAGGCATTTCTTGTGACTACCAAAAAACTTACTCATGCGGCGAGAAATGCCTTTCGATGAAATAAAAATTCTGCGTAATGATACGTTCGTTGAAAGATGTTTCGATAAAATAATAGGTCCTAAGTAAGTAAGGTGAAACTTGCACCTAATTGTTTTGGATAATTACGCGGTATTGCACCACCCCCTACAATTTGCCAAGCTGCAATCCTTACTAAACTGGAGCCTTAATATACTAAAAGGTCAGTTAAAACTCGATATATGGCAACCCTAATGGTACGTGTTCTGTTTCACAGCCAAAAGTCAGCGTCTTTCGCATCTATCATAAAAGTTAGACAGTAAAGAATAAAGAATACAGTCAAGTTAATTTTCGCTACCGCATATTCTTAGTAGTTTTCTTTGCTAAAATTTAAGAACGAAAATTAAATCCAAGTTCCATAATAATTTAACGCACGCTGTGTCTGTGGTCGTGATTTGTGAGTTCTAATTTCTAGATCAGCATTTTTTCGAGAGCACTTGGCAACATCGCACTGGAAGCAAAATCGATTCCAAATCCAAACCAGAACGATTTCAGTTTAAACACTACAAAACTTTATCGCGTGCCAAGTTCAGTTGGCAACAAAATCAAATATGTCAAGAACCATGCGTGCCTTGAAGCAAGAAGTTGGGGCCAACACTATCGATTAAAAAAAACGTACTGCTTACTTTCTCAAAGTTATTATGTCATATACAACCTTAGCGGTAGTTTCTAATTTAAACCTTGCGTTCTGCGGTTCAAGGTTAGTTTCACATGAACTTGATTTTGATGGAGTGACATTTTGAGAAAGTAAGCGGCTGAAATATAAATTACCTATTAATTTCATATCTTCACGCGCTGAGGCCAGCCTTACACGTTCGATATTCGAAATTAAGCCTCTTTGGTATCTCGATCTGTAAATAAAAGAAAAGTATCTTTGATACTTGGCATTGCTATGCCTGTTTTGGGAAGGAGTCAAGGAAAATACCAAGCAAGGTTTATTTACATTGTTAAATAAAAATACTTGGATTAGGTACATCTGTTCAAGTATTACATACTCGTACATAATTAAACCTTTGCTGTAAACGATAAGTACGATAGCGAGTATTTTTTTTCAAAATATGTGTTATTACGGCGGATTTACTAACAAATAAAAATAATAAAGGGGGTTCCTATACAAGAAACTTCTTTTTTACGTATTTTTTTTGTATCGTACATGAGTATAGTACAAACCATAAGGGGCTACCATGCGCATAACAGACGTTTTCGATGAAGTTTAAGTTCTTATAACTCAGTCAAAACTGAATGTAAATTTATGAAAAATTATCCATATATTCATCTTTGATTCTGTCGAACAGAATTTCAAAATAACCCATGTTTTTTTTATAATCTTTTAAAAATATGACTATAAAAAACAAAATAATATAGGATATAAATTTTTCATCTTGGCGTCAATTGATATGGAAACTACATCTAAATAATCATTAATATATGTATTAATCATCGAAGTTTTTTTTTCTAAAGTGAAAAATAAGGAAATAAAGGACAATAAAATACTGTTTTGGAGTAAAAATGTCAACTTTGATAGCATAAATCTCGATATCAGTGACTTGTAAAAGAAAAATTGAGATGGCAGCTAGTTTAGAACAGCAGTAATGCAAATAGGTTTTAACAACAACTGAAAGTTTGGAGCTTCAGATCGAAGGTACCAAATAAGTACTAAAACACGTCAAGTTGTCAGTTGGGCTCGCGCTAATTCGATTTGAAATATAACAATACCTACTGTGTGGCGGTAAGGAACCCTCAGTGCGCGAGTCCGACTCGCACTTAACCGGTAATTTATTTTTTAAGAAGTTACTTGGTTACTTGAGCTGTTGAGATAAAGTTAGATGCACACGTGCCTTCAAAAAAAATCGGAAAGTTCGCTACGTGTCTTTACGGGTGTTTGGCGCAACGAATTAGCGCAGGTGCAAAAAAAGCCTTATAGAGTAACTTCACCTTTTCGATAGGAAATTATGTGTAGGAAATATAACCTACATTCGTTTGCTTTGTAAAAAAAATGCTCAACGAGTAAATTAAAAGCGCTAGAAACGCTAGTTAGAACCTCAATTCTGTCAGCTGTAAGTAAACCCAGTAGAATTCACACACAACCCATTTTTGTACTGGGATGATCTCTGTCAGGGGACTCAGGATTAACTTTATTTATCTTACTGGAACTACCTACATACCTATTACGTTTAGGTAAATAAAAAAACCTTTTTGGTAAAAATATCAGTGTTGCCATTGTAAACTTGTCAAGTGCCACCCTCCGGTCAATCTGTCTGTATTATTCATTAGTCAGGCTCAGGTCTAATCCATAAACTAAGTATATCCTAGACTTGACAAGTGCGTACTACCGTAAGGGATGGATATACTCTACATTAAATACATGGGGTTGCCAAAGTGGTAAAAAATTACCCCATGTTAGAAAGTTCCGTATAGGTCATATGCATATTTTAGATTTAAAATATCGATAGAAATTGTCAAAACTGCATTTAAATTACTGCTCTACTAGCTTTTGTTTTTGACATAAAATGATTTGAAAGTTGACGGTGAAGCTACCTCGCGAGGCCTTGTTGAAACGCTCCATACGAGATCGAACGAAATGTACGAGCTTAAGTAATCACAAAATCAAACATAGGTATACTTTTTATTTAAACTGTGTTCACAAGATTACTCCACGAAACTCTTTTTATTTTTGATTGGGGTTCTAAGTTTTAGATTGGTATTTATAAGAATTACCTTTATCCTTTTACCTCATTTGGTAACTGGTGCATCTACCCTATTCTTCTCGATGTTGCTGATAGTGTGTGTGAAAAAATTATATTCTTTTCGCGTTAAATGAGGTAAGAAAATATATGTTTATCTGGCAACCCCAAACCATTTCATAAACTGGCCAAATTGCGTATACCACACTACCACAGACATAGCTGCCACCCAGCCGTTCTTTATTGACATTAAACAACTTACGTAATTTGGGTGGTTATTACTGCAATAATCTAATTGTTTTGTAGCGAATTTTAGAGTTGTTTTATTGATTTTGTATTATTATACACGTAGTAAAAATCACTTTGAGAAATGGCTAAATACTGTACATACGTATGAAAAGTTGCGTTCTCCAATTTTCGCTCACTGCGGCTTTTACAGCCGATCACACAACAATTCACCATTTTATAAATAAAATACAAACATAACACAAGCTTACTATCACCAAATAAATCGTTGAAAACACAATTTCCTGTCTTAAATTTGCTTCTAAAACATACGTTCACGAAAACAATTTGAAATGACAGATGTTTGTTTAGCTACTCATCCAAGTGGCAAACATAAAAGAGGCGCGTCGATGACAAAGACAAAAATTAAGGTATCCTTCTCGGTCTCTCTGATTGAGACCTCCGTAAACTATCTCCCTCTATCTTGGTATTGTCATTTGCGTGTCAAAACCAGGGTATTCTTCATCTAAGGGTCCTATCTAATGCCCGTCTGTGACACTAATTCGTCCGCTACACCAATTTGATACCGGATTTATGTTCGATTACTGGTTACTTTACTTGTGAATGTGTTACGAGTTAATCGAAATGCATGTAGAGTTAGGGTTGATAAATGATAATTTAATGGAACTATGTAGAAATTATGTTACTGTTTCATTATAGTTCTTAGGTAGTTTCGCAAGAGCTGCCACAGCATGTCAGCCGAAACACGTCCACTGCTGGACATAGGCCTCCCCCAAGGCTCTCCACTCAGACCGGTCTTGTGCTTTTCGCATCCACCGCGTTCCCGTGAATGGATCAAATGGGAGAATAAAAGTATTGAAAATTCTGTGTAAAAAAATGAAGTTTTTCAGTTTGAATTTCGAACTAGTGCGAGAACGTTTTAAATGACAGCACTTTCATGACATTAGTTTCGTTCTTTCTATTTATTGCAGTTCTTGTGTAACAAAACAACCTTTAAGATATATAACTAATTATTTATTGGCTTTTAAAACTAACAGGCTGATTTGAAATAGAGGTTTATCTTGAATGAAGCGTATTTTTGTAACGTATCGTGTATGATTTAACTTCCTCAAAATAAGGTCTAAAATCGTGGGGAACAGGTGAACATCGAATCAAATCCATGCAACAGTTTCGGAGATTAACGCGATCATACTTGTACATGCAAACATATAGACGGAGTTTAATTTTATAATATAAAGTGATTACAATATTAAATGGTATTCTGTCAGTTGTATGTATTTAAAATTGCTATAGGATTAATACTCAAGCAAACTAATTAAAATATTGTATTTATTCTTCGTTTTAAAGGTCAAAGTTATTATAGGAGATGTAGTTAGTGCTATATTACGAAACTCTGTTTCAACATTTATACAGGGTGTCCCAGGAAGTAGTGTCAAGCGGAAGTCCAGAGGTAGTGCACCTCAAGGGGCATCTGAATCACCCCCATGTATGTTCCGCGATTTTTAGTATTTTCGGAGATATGGATCATTTAAATCAGAATTTTGGTAAGTTTTCCTTGTGTCCTAAATTGCTTTTTGCAGATGGAATTGCTCTCAGTTTGTCCCTGTCGCGTCAGCATTTGTAAACCTGACGCAATCTAGTCTGCTTTGACTTTGAAATACGACTTTTATGGGGCGCTAGAGGACGCCCGCGACTTCGTTCGCGTAGAATTAGTTTGAGATATTCACTGTATTGTCACTCTCAAATAAATCAGAGCAATATGTACCTTATAGTACTCAAAACTTTCTGAATCTGACTCAATTGTTAATGGAACAACAAGTGTAGATATTTCTGAGTTCTTTGTATGCACACTTCAAAAATACCCAAGGATCAAAAATATCCCTACAATTACCCTTAGACATTTTAGACGTACCTACTGTTTTTTTGTGGTTATTTTTGTGTGTTCTTGTTTAGTAACTACTTCTGCTTAATGTGCCTAGTTCACCTTAACTAAGTAGTTAGATTGGTCTCCATGATAAAACAGTTAATGACTATGCAAGAAAAAGTACAGACAGAAAAAAAGTTGTCTCAAAAAAAAACTGGAAGTCACTCGCTCCTAACCCAACGCTCGAAGCTCGCAAGTCAGAGATCGGACAGTTTAATTAAAAAATAAAGGGTTAAAAAGTTTAGCAGTTTTGTGTCTCATTCTAATTTGGCATCTATTAAATTAAAGGACTAACCTTTGAATATTGAAATAAAGTTCGTGAATGAAATATGAGTCTCGAAAGTTTTGTACAAGCAAGAATACTTAAGGTCGGGCACGTAATTAGCATTTAGAAATGGTCTCGTTCTATATAATTATGCTTTAATTAATTGGTACTTTGAGTGATTATCTAATTGGTTTTGATGTCTTGTCCCGAATTGATTATTTAATTTCTAGTTAATAGTTATTACTACGTTATTCATACCTCCATGTCTAGAATAAGAGCATGTTATATATCTACAGTAAGGTGGCATTACTGACCATTTTTCTATTCATGCATATTTTAGTTACCCTCAGGGATTTCTTTGCAACTGCGTCTTTCTCTTGTTTTTTGGGGATTTTCAGCTAAATCGTTTACAATTATCTGACTGCCTTTCGCATGTCATCAATGCCGTATCACTGAACGCAGCTATTCACCAGCAATCTACCTATATACAGTGGTGGTCACATAATTAGGGACACTTGTTTTTTTCCCATACAATTGCCTACAAATATGACTTTTAAATTTTGATCACCATTCAAAAAGTACTTGACCAATTTTATTGCTAAATACAATTTACTTTAGATCATTAACTAAGGTTTAAATTTATGTACTATGAACTACTGTTAAAAACGAACCTTATATTTATGATGACTTTTTGTGTAATCACACATAGTTACTTTCTCCATACTAATTGTACCCCATGTTTGTTTTTCAGCTAGTATGGACAAACAAACTTTGTGTGATTACACAAAAAGTCATCATGAAAAAAAAGCTGGCATGTAGTTTTAAAAACATCCTAAGTTCATAATTATTCTATCAATGTAAGAAACCACTGAAAAAATATTATAATAATACATGAACTTAAGGGTTTTTCATAACAATATGGACACAAGGAAAACTTACCAAAATTCTGATTTAAATGATCCATATCTCCGAAAATACTAAAAATCGCGGAACATACATGGGGGTGATTCAGATGCTCCTTGAGGTGCACTACCTCTGGACTTCCGCTTGACACTACTTCCTGGGACACCCTGTATACTAAGAAGATTTAACTAACGTCACGTAGGCATCGCAAATATTTATAGATCTCAGTATCATGTTTTTTAAAGTAAGCCTGTTCTATAAGGCATTTGAACAAAGAAAGAGAAAATATATGGTTAATTAATCTAAATATACGAGTACCTACAGAAGTATAGACATTCAATGGGCGACCAGCTCAGCTAAAATGCTGCAGCATATAGCTACACTAGAGGACGCCCGCGACTTTGTACGCGTAGAATTAGTTTCCCGCTACTCCTCCTATTTCTTCCCGTTGGGGGTCGATATTCGGAAAATCCTTTCTTAGTGCTCACTTACATCATGAAAGGAGCCCCGTACCAATTTTCAAGTTTTTAGGTACAGTCGTTTCGGCTGTGCGCTGATATTATAGATAAGTCAGTCAGGTTTGCTTTTGATTTACAGTGGTGGTCACATAATTAGGGACACTTGTTTTTTTCCCATACAATTAATTGCCTACAAATATGACTTTTCAATTTTGACCACCATTCAAAAAGTTCTAAACTAATTTAATATTTGGTTACACTCATCGTTCATTAATGAACTAAGGTTTAAATGTATGTACAATTCATCTCTGTTGAAAACGGATCTTTCATTTTATAAGGATTTGAAAAAATAAATACCTCGCGTTCATACAAAGTTGTAAAACATTGTATGGACGGGTCAGCACAATTTTTTTAAATCCCTATAAAATATAAGGTTCGTTTTTAACAGTAGTTCATAGTACATAAATTTAAACCTTAGTTAATGATCTAAAGTAAATTGTATTTAGCAATAAAATTGGTCAAGAACTTTTTGAATGGTGGTCAAAATGTAAAAGTCATATTTGTAGGCAATTGTATGGGAAAAAAACAAGTGTCCCTAATTATGTGACCACCACTGTATATAGGTAGATTGCTGGTGAATAGCTGCGTCAGTGATACGGCATTGATGACATGCGAAAGGCAGTCAGATAATTGTAAACGATTTAGCTGAAAATCCCCAAAGAACAAGAGAAAGACGCAGTTGCAAAGAAATCCCTGAGGGTAACTAAAAGATGCATGAATAGAAAAATGGTCAATAATGCCACCATACTGTAGATATATAACATGCTCTTATTCTAGACATGGAGGTATGAATAACGTAGTAATAACTATTAACTAGAAAGTAAACAATCAATTCGGGAAAAGACATCAAAACCAATTAGATAATCACTCAAAGTACCAATTAATTAAAGCATAATTATATAGAACGAGACCATTTCTAAATGCTAATTAAGTGCCCGACCTTAAGTATTCTTGCTTGAACAAAACTTTCGAGACTCATATTTCATTCACGAACTTTATTTCAATATTCAAAGGTTAGTCCTTTAATTGAATAGGTGCCAAATTAGAATGAGACACAAAACTGCTAAACTTTTTTACCCTTTATTTTTTAATTAAACTGTCCGATCTCTGACTTGCGAGCTTCGAGCGTTGGGTTAGGAGCGAGTGACTTCCAGTTTTTTTTTGAGACAACTTTTTTTCCGTCTGTACTTTTTCTTGCATAGTCATTAACTGTTTTATCATGGAGACCAATCTAACTACTTAGTTAAGGTGAACTAGGCACATTAAGCATAAGTAGTTACTAAACAAGAACACACAAAAATAACCACAAAAAAACAGTAGGTACGTCTAAAATGTCTAAGGGTAATTGTAGGGATATTTTTGATCCTTGGGTATTTTTGAAGTGTGCATACAAAGAACTCAGAAATATCTACACTTGTTGTTCCATTAACAATTGAGTCAGATTCAGAAAGTTTTGAGTACTATAAGGTACATATTGCTCTGATTTATTTGAGAGTGACAATACAGTGAATATCTCAAACTAATTCTACGCGAACGAAGTCGCGGGCGTCCTCTAGCGCCACATAAAAGTCGTATTTCAAAGTCAAAGCAGACTAGATTGCGTCAGGTTTACAAATGCTGACGCGACAGGGACAAACTGAGAGCAATTCCATCTGCCAAAGCCATTTTAGAGGCATTTTTGTCAGCGTCACGTCATTCTATTTTCGCTCATCCTATGTACGGTGTACGCTGAGTGCTTTGGTCCAGGCACTCCAGACTAATATAATAATGAAACGGAAAATAATGGAATGAAACTGAAAATATTTGATACCCTTTGATATTCATCACTTTGATGTTTTTATTACTACGATAGGTTTAGATTAGTTGGTAATAGTAGTGACCCTGCCTATGAGGCGGTTCTAGGTTTGATTCTATGTACGATCAAATTATTTACTGTCATTAGGTACAAATGGAAAATCGTCCACGTGAAAACCACGTGTTGGGTCAAAAGTAATAGTATCCAAAGTGAATTTAGTCAAAATGTAATTGTGCTGAAAAGTATTTATAACCAAATTTATTTTCGTTGTAAATTAATTAAGTCCCAATGGAATTTGTTCCATTATAAATTATGAGCAAAATGAAATACGCACAAGTGAATGTTGTCTAATATGAATTAAAACCATATAAATATAATAGGAATTGTACAGTCAAGGACTTTAATTGTTATGCCACTATGGAACCCTGTCGCAAAGCGGTAATCATTCATTTAAGCGTAATTTCTGTCATGTGGTTTGACGCTGTCATTATGACAGGGTTCCATAGTGGCATAACAATTTAAGTCCTTGACTGTACATATTTCAGGTAGGACGTATTTACAATTGGTCATATTTCTGAGTGTACGTAAATACAAAAAGACATATTTTTTCGAGCAATATCATATTGGACAATTTTACCATGGGACATGATTCCATTTTAGACGTTATTCAGGATGGACAATTTTCCTTTTTGTTGTATTTCAAATGGTCATTTTTCTGAACTGACGTATAATTTCAAGTGGGCGATTTTCCATTTGTACCTAATGACACTAAATCGATCAAATATTTGTGTGATGAATACGAGTATTTGTTCCTCAGTCTTGGGTGTTTTCTATGTATTTAATTATGTATTTCTTTATATAAGCATGTTTATCGTTGTCTAGTACAGTCGAGTACAAAGATATGTATACACTTTTGCACCTTATTTCAATGGGATAAGGTGCAAAAGTGTATACATATCTTTGTACTCGACTGTACCCATAATACAAGTCTGGAGCTTAGTTTGGGACTTACTTGATCATTCTTTGTGAGATGGTCCCCTTATTTATTTATTTGATTTATATTATTAGTATTATTACCTTTTTAATAAGAAACCTCGTAACTGTATTTATTATTGTTTTTGTAACATGTTAATAAGGCCTGTTTGACTATAGCCATAAAATTGGTTTAAGCGATCTAGCAGACCAAACTATAGCAACGACATGCTAAAGACAATGCGTCATGCAAACATGGTGACTCATTTAAACCGAATTTGTTAAGTAGTTTCCATACAGGGTGTAAGGAAAAGTCGGCCTGAAACTGACAGCTAGGTTCTACATTGTAAAAGGACTTCCCCGGGATTCTTAGTAAGGCGTATTTTTAGACCTAAAACAAATAACTGAGGGCGCGTACACATAGAACGTCCATTTTTACAGCATCCGTTTTAACGCATCTTTTCACCTTGTAATTTTCTTTTTTACTGTATCCAGAATACTGTTTTGGGTGTGAAATCGCTCATACAACTACATATGCCATCAAATAACGGACCTGTAAAACGGATCGCAATGTGTACGCGCCCTAAGTAAAGCTAATTATTCAAAAAACTGTGAAAATAACGCTTGATTGAAAACTAGTAACTTATATGAAATCCACGTAGCACAGCTTGACGATTCGATAACATGTCAACAGCAATATGATTTTAACGAGTAGAAAACCTGTGTATACAATTATACATTTACCGCGTGTGAGATAAATCGAGGAATCAATAGTTATACAGGAAATTGATGTGTATTGACAACCATTGGGTGAACACTGACCCCCTTACTAATAAACGTTGAGTAACGGTGGTATAGCTATACAATGTTTTGTCCTTATCTGTCAAATTCAAATGTCACAATTACAGATAAGGACAAAACATTGTATAGCTATACCACCGTTACTCAACGTTTATTAGTAAGGGGGATAGAATAGTGGCGATAGGCAACTCCATGGTTACCTGTAGGTGTAGGATATTTATAGAAATGTATTGTAGTGAAGAAATCTATCGTTCTTCCATTGAAATGTATGCGATAAAAGAAATAGCGCTTATATCGATTTATTGCTTAAACATACATTAAAAGAAGCTTAGATAAGCGGTACGCGAGTATCTTGACTCAGAAAAAACCTTTTTATGTAAAGTTAGATCTAATTCGGATCGTATATTCACACTTTAATTACGACATAACTTCTATTACATTATTGTATGTTGTCATTAGGACAAGATCCTATGGTGACTAAAAATCTGTTATGATACATCCAAAATTTCACATGCTGCGTATACGTGCAAGGGACCATTTCATTTTAATAATGGTTATTTAAAATGAAAATTTAGTGTCGCGTTGCAGAAAAAAATGCACATGCTACGAAGCTACGCAGCTACGGCTACGTTCCGCTCCTCGTAGACGCGCTACGAAAAATTCAAGACGTTGAGTCATTCTGGTCAAATTACTGGTATGGAACTTGTAGCTAGGTTTTTTTTATTTAGCTAGGTTTACACGAGCTTAGTATTTGTCATTAGTGTAAGTGATTAGGGACCTATCTGCAGAGTGACAAGTGGCAAATAGCTGTTAGAGAATGGTATTAGTAGTTACAAGATCACTTGAAAACTTCATTTGACATGTATATCCACACCGACCTAGAACCGGCTTCTAATTACTGGAACTTGCATTCGCACTAATACTAATCACTTATACAATATGTTTACATATATGTGACAAGTATTAGTGATAAGTACTAAGCATTAGCTACTAAGACCGTGTAAACCTAGCATTACACGGAGGAGCAATAAAAACTGGTCATAATGTACGTACAGTGTAGTTTTCATTGCTTTTAAGTGTACATAGTCATAGTGTGAAGGATGAATAGGAGCATATCAAAGATTAGAATAGTTTAAATAAAAAAAATTAAATCAATAGAGGAATCGCAAATGAACTGCGACCTTCAGAAAATAAGTATGCTCGTGTCTTGAAGCCCCTAAGTGGTAGCGATCCGGAACTACTGCCGCAGTAAACAGTTTATATATAACTGTTTTTAAGTAGGTAAGTTCTGGAAAAAGCGCATAGTGGTAGACTGCCATCGTGGTGGTGGGACTGGAACCTTTAGGGCTAGCCATGATGCCGACGATAGACATGACACCTCATAAATACAATTTTTTGACAAAATTGTTTTTTTGTGCAGAAAATTTCAAATAAGGTCAGGTTAGGTAAGTGAAACACCGGGGTAAGTGGAACACTTTCAAATATCCCTTGAAATAATAGCTTTAATAGGTAAAGCACAGACGTGTCGGTAAAGCAGTTATTGTCATAATAGTTCTGGATTCAAAAAAGAGATATCGCTGCGGTTTGCGGGTAAAGTGAACAAACGGATATATGTTTCACTTGCCCCAAATTGTTTTTATCTTTTCTATAAAATATAAAAACACCAACTTTTTTTAATGTTGCAAAGATCAAAATAGCTTAATTACCTTCGTACATACAAAACGACTTTTGCGTCTAAAATTACTTTTAGGGCAAGTACTGAACGACAAACACGATTGTTTCACTTGCCCCGATCGCGAGGCAAGTGAAACAGTTTTTTGTGTGCGTAGTTTCTTTTATAATTATGCCTGTTCTGAATACATCTAGAGTAATATTTTGTTAATTTTATAAATCTTCTTAATTTTTATTGCTACTGTGATAGACCTAACATTTTATTAAATCCAGTTGATTTTCCTTAGAAACAAATAAAGTATGTTTCACTTATCCAACTTGACCTTAGTATTTATGGCGTCAACTCACAACGGCATGAATGAAAAATACAGCATTTGACTTATTTATTTGTTTTTTTTTTATAATGGCTTTCACATCAGCCAATTATTGGCACGACGTATTTTGCCAACGTCAGAGTAGACATCGGTCAAGTCCAGAAAATATTGGGTGTATAGAATTTGGATGCTTAAGGGAGAATCGGGCGACTTTAAAACAAAAATACATAATTTTATGGACAACACTGACAAAACATGACGTTTACAAATACGCGAAGCGAGTTAAGTATAACAAGGATGGGAGTTAGAAATGGAAGGAATAGATATATAAAGTATATGTACGTGTAGAATAAGGTATTATAATTTTAATGTCATGAATTTGTACATAATTCAGAAGATGTTTTGTCAAAGGAGTACCAACAAAAGAAAGGAGAGATTGGAAATTAATAGGACGCGGAATATAATTTGGAAGAGTGTCATAAAGAGAAAAATTAAGTTTAGGACAGTTAAAAAATATGTGCTCCGGGGTACCGTCCTCTAAACCACATTCGCATAGAGAGTGATTCCTTATCCTAATTTGTTTATTATAAATGTAGTTACGAGGTGTCACATCTAGACTGACGAAACGTTGTTAACGTTTCTGTTTGTCATCGACTCGATATGTATGGAGACTTACATAAGTGATCGACGCGATTTGTCATCAGCTTACATAAAAGAAACATTTTTGCTTCGCAAGCATTTGCTGAACAAGATGTTGCGAAGAATTTTAGGCTAGATCCATCATGGAATATGGTAGGCTCTGGCGTAATTTTTATTGGTATAATATACAGTGGTGGTCACATAATTAGGGACACTTGTTTTTTTCCCATACAATTGCCTACAAATATGACATTTAAATTTTGACCATCATTCAAAAAGTTCTTGACCAATTTTATTGCTAAATACAATTGACTTTAGATCATTAACTAAGGTTTAAATTTATGTACAATGAACTACTGTTAAAAACGAACCTTATATTTTATAGGGATTTAAAAACTTAGTGCTGACCCGTCCATACAAAGTTTTACAACTTCGTATGAACGCGAGGTATTTATTTTTTCAAATCCTTATAAAATGAAAGATCCGTTTTCAACAGAGATGAATTTATTGTACATACATTTAAACCTTAGTTCATTAATGAACGATGAGTGTAACCAAATATTAAATTAGTTTAGAACTTTTTGAATGGTGGTCAAAATTGAAAAGTCATATTTGTAGGCAATTGTATGGGAAAAAAACAAGTGTCCCTAATTATGTGACCACCACTGTATATTATTGTATTTATTTATGTATGTATATTTATATTGTTACATATCATGTGTTTCTCCGCTTTGTTTTCTGTCTATCTTTTTCCGTTCACCACTTTTGTTACTTTCTTGTTTAACTGGTAGAGAATGCCATTAGGCATTAAGTCCGCCGTTTGTGCTTTGTTTGTGCAATAAAGGTTAAAAAGAAATAAGTTAATCTTATTTAAATAAGGGTTCTTTTTTACCATTTTGGTACGCAACCCTAAAAATCGCTAACTTTGAGTTATTTCTCTTGACTAGGCTCCCTGTAGGCGAGAGCGGCAGCGGCCTAGTGGCTTAGGGGTCGACTCTTGATCGTAAGGTACCGAGTTCGAACCCCCGCGGTCACCATGTGTACCAATGAGTTTTTCTAACTTAAGTGCATTACCCGATGCTCTTACGGTGAAGGAAAAACATCGTGAGGAAACCTGCACATTCGAACAGCTGAGTGTGTAAGAGGGTAATTGCACAAAAGATCCTAAAGGATCGAAGTGTATCAGAAAGGGCCCATCTGTAAGATTAGATAAGATAAAGATAAGGCTCCTTGTAGGCAGTTACCCTAACAGTTCCTCGGTCCCAACGTACCACTGTAACGTACCACGTGTATATGCCCACAGCTGGGCTTATGCTGTTATATGTGAATCGATCGTTGGCAATGCAGTACTCCGGCTGGGTGGCGCTTAGCAACCAACCACACGCAATACAGTACGTAACCGACGCGTTTGATGTTGGACCACATCTAGACCTATATTCCACATGGTTTGAAGCATATATTTAATATTTTTGATGCGAAAATTAGTTTGTCTTTTTTTTTCAGACCTTAATATATAAATAAATAAATAAATAAATATCAGGGGACAATGTCACACCAATTGACCTAGTCCCAAACTAAGCTCTAGGCTTGTACTATGGGTACTAGACAACGATATAAATACTTATATAGAGAAATACATACTTAAATACAGAGAAAACATCCATGACTCGGGAACAAATATTCGCGCTCATCACACAAATATCTGCTCTTACCGGAATTTGAACCCAGGACCGCTACACTTAAACTGATAAACTGTTAAACTGATTTTAATAAAACTTAACATGGATATAGCTTGAGCTCCTGGAAAGGACATAATGATACATCTAATTCATTCACATGCTGAGTTGGAACGGATTTCGCAACAATTAACGAATAACGCCCTGTAGTCTCTTTTCCTTTTTTTTTATGTTATTTTTTTGTTGCATTTTTTTTGAAGTGATAACTTCTTTATGGAGGGTAAAATATTTCGTTACGTAACGCATGCTGCTAGACAGCCTGTCTGGCTTCCCTTTCTCTCACGCATACGGCAGCGGTATAGTACTAATTTTTAAACAATTTTTAAAATACAAAAAGACCCTGGCATCGGACGGGATTTGAACCGCAGCACCATAGCGTCATAGACCTACCTCCCAGCCGCTAGGCCAATCGTAAGTTACAGGCATGGTCGAAAATGGTAAACGGTATTTGATCTTAACTGCCGACGTCAGTCCGTATGGCATTTCTAAGCATAAAATACAAATGCGAACCCGTAATCAGATTTGAAAAAAGTGGACGCCATTTTGAACTTTTTTGTTACTGGTTCGATTGTCTTGAAAATCGATATCTGAGGATCCGTGGGGACTACAAATGCAAACCCGTAATCAGATTTAAAAAGTGGCCGCCATTTTGAACTTTTTTGTTACTGGTACGATTGTCTTGAAAATTGATATCTGAGGTCCCGTTGGGACTACAAATGCGAACCCGTAATCAGATTTAAAAAAGTGGCCGCTATTTTGAACTTTTTGAAGTGATAACTTCTTATTATTATGGGAGGGCAAACCGCTTCATTACGTAACGCGTTACGGCGCCAGTCTGTCTGGCTTCCCTTTCTCTCACGCATACGGCAGCGGCAGGCAGGCTCCTCCTCTCTCACTCTAACCCAGAGATTTAGATTAGTTATCACTTCTGTCGGGCGTCCCGAGACGCACACGATTTTTTTCTTATACAACTTCTATGACTGAGATATAAAGCTTACTAGGGTTGCCATTATATTTATAATTTCTTTTCATTGGGTATTTTTGTAACTCCCTGTATAATAAAATAACGTGCAAAGGCCACGGCTTAAGTTTGCTCTTTTATTACCGGATCTCCAATGGCGATGTTCTTTGCAGAATGGCCGTTGAAAAGTTTAGTGGCTATTGGATTGCGTTTCACCTGCTTGTGGGAGGATTTATATATCATCCGGATTTTTACGGTTGTGTGGAAACTACCAACATATCGACGGTTCTGTGACACAACCTCGTATATTGAATTTTGTCGAGTATAAACTGACACGCACTAAGTATGCACTCGCGTACTTAGTGAGGTGTGGGGTGTCGTTGGATAGGTCTTTTAAAAACATTGCGGGTTTGTTAAATCAATTTTTCGATTAAATATTTTTAAGCTTTAAAGGGCTAATTTTTGTTAGAGTCAAGTCTCCCCCCACAGCCAAAACTACAAATACTAAAAATCTGAAAAATATCTTAAATGAAAGCACATAATTATAACGACTTTTAAAGGAAAACTATGACGACTAAGTAGACTCGATTGGTTCCTGAGATACAGGTGACTAAAGTGTTTATACCTACTAAAATGACCTAAGACGGCATCAAATAAATTTATTTTTTGGTTTTTTGAGATAGTTCTTGTGTATTAACGGCTTCGGAACCCTACACTGAGCATGGTCAGACATGCTCTTGCCCGGTTTTAAAGTAAACTAAGGTAAGCACTTTTATTAAAAACTGGACTTGAGTGATCTTAACAGATTTTTTTTTGTAGCCCATGGACGTGTCCCATTGCTGGGCAAAGGTTCTTAGATCTCCAAGAGTCCCTGTATGATGCTCCTTCCCACCATTTAAATGAGCAAAGACTGATAGTTACTAGAGATGGGCCGACTAGTCGACGATTAGTCGGGAAAGCCGACTATTCGGCATCATTTCTAGTCGGTGATTAGTGAGCACTTTATTGCCTCTATAGTTTCCTATGAAATATCGTCAAAAATGACCGCACGCGCCATTTTCTTTTCGACATAGTTATAAAAAGCACTAGGTAGTTCGTTTTAACACTATAATTAGGGTTATACTCGTAATTGTTTGTTTTCTCGTGTAGCAAAAACGTAAACAAAACTGGTCACAACATGGTAAGGGTGGGTAACAAAGCGCGACGGACGAAGCGAAACGAACGTTTCCGAGTTCACCCGAACTTAGCAAAATCCTACGATCAGCATTGCCGACTATTTGGCCGATTAATCGGCAAATTGAAAACTGATTAGTCAGCCGACTGCCCAGTTACTAAAGTTTATAAAAATAATGTTCTGTCTTTAGGCACTTTTTATGCGTTTAAGTCATGACATGTAAGAACGTAACATTTCAACTTTCAAACCACTTTCATATTGATTTTATTATGGTCGAATTTTTCACGCACCTTTTATAGCTCTAGCAATAAAGCACTATTGCCACCAAACGGCCCGCAACGGATCGGAACGGAAAGAGTTGTATGGTCTTTAAACGATATTAAATCATGTTCACAGTATTTAAAGTCTATATTACCAAGCCGCGCACAGCAGCTTGACCGCGGGCGTCTTCCGCGACACGCGATCGTAGCCGAAAGTATGCTGCGACGCGCGATCGGCTCCGTCATAAATAGAAAATCGTCGGTGATACTGCAAAACCGCATAACCAACAAATTTATTATAGAGCAAAATAAACCTTGACATGTTAAAAAAAGGTGCATTTTGCTCCTCATTAAAAATGTTACTTACGAGGTTTTGCAGTTTCACCAACGAAATAATAATTTTAATAGACACGATCGGCTGTCGCCGCATCCGTCCGTATCCTTTCCGATCCGATGCGATGCGAGCCGTTTGGTGGAAATCATCTTTAAAACTTGCAAAAATGACTGTCTCTCTCTGATACAATAACCTTAATTACTCACTCTAAGCTTGCTTGAATTAAGCAATCTTAAAAGTTAGAGTGAGTCAGTTAGTCACTCCTGCAAGTTTTGTAGATATTGTAATTTACACTTTATCCAAGTTACTACTGGACCTCTATTCTAGGCGGTAACAACCATATCGTCTTTGACCTGTTATGGTATTGTTTTTACCTTGGCCGCCATTACTGTCAAGTAAATTAATTAAAAAAAAGTTGACAATACGATAACAAGTCAAAGACGATATGTTTTTTGCCTCCTAGGATCTCAGCCCTATACCTCCTTGGTGTATAGAGGGAGTAGGTAATTAAAAAATAACAGTTTTTTTTTCTTTTAATAGAGCGATAAGGAATGGCTTTTTAAGTTTTGCAGGGTACTGGTCGTTTATAATTTCAGCTCGATTTAACATAATACCATTAAAAAGAAAAACTCAGCAGGTAGCGTGACACGACACCATCTTGGCAATATAAAAAAAAAAGTAATTACGGCAATAAGCGACGATTTGTTATACAGTAACTATTTCGAATATCGCCTAGAGTAAAAAAATAATTGTACATAATTTCAATCAATTCATATAAATATTTAAAGTTTTATAACTGCAAAACAATGTTTGTCTGTTTGTTTTCCGGGTAAACCGTTAAAACCTGTTAATGAAATAGCTTATTTTAACATTTGAAATGTTAATTCAACTTCACAGATGTTTTACATATGGCGCCGTCATATAATTAAATGAGGTTATCAATATGACACTATTCGATAAAATTAAGATAAGGTATAACAGCGTTTAATAGGCACAATTATGGAAATGTAATTAGAATTAGGTGGAGTTTTTTTTTCTAAATAAAGAACGTCTAAGTTCGCAGTTATTTAAATATAGAACTACAAAGGTCTAGTTTTTTCACTTGCTAAAACAGAAACAAAAAAATATCTGAGACTTCTAATTTTTTCTTTATTCACCTTATACCTACACTTATTAATAGCAAAATATTTTAATTTATTTATGGATCCATGGAAAAACAAAAGCTTTACAAAAAAATAGAAAACAGACTAACAACACATAGCCAATTACAGTTTCCCAAAACCAGTTTCCTTAGAAACCAAATTAGCCCTATTATACCCAACTTAACTTTCACAGGCTTCTCATATTCCCTTCTTGTAAATTTAAACGAGGCAAACAACATTAACGATTTCGTAAAGTTGGCAACAAGCAAAGTTCTATCGCTACGGTTGGTGGCGTTCGCGTTCATTACTGGCAGGCTACAGAATGAATGTTCTATTTTCAAATACGTTCCGTTAATGACGGTTTCACTTCGCTGATGGCGGGAAATAAAGCAAATTGGAGTTTTCTATAGTGTTCCGAATGGACGAGTAGTTTTTTTAACAAGGTACTTTACTACTTACTTTTGTACATAAATGTTTTCTGCGATAGACGCTTTCTTTCTCGCAATGGCTTTATTGAAGTATTTTGTTACTCGTGCCTATTAGAATATAAAATTAAATGACCATTAAATTTGTGTTATCAGTTTACATTTCAAAATCATAATTTCAAGACCTCACTGTTAGGTTCTTTCAGCCTTTTGTTTTAGTTAAGTACTTTTACTTAGTATGGTTTATAACCAGGGGTCGGAATAGGTAGTGCTTATTAACCTAAACTTGACTCTTGTTCATTCAGGCGTGAGTGAGATGGGAATACGTTATTGAATGAACATGCGTCAAGTTTAGGTTAATAAGCACTACCTATTCCGACCTCTGTGTATAACAAAGTAACGTACCATTTTCTACTTTATTTTCATCTTAGACCAATCTCATTTAAACGTTAATCTTGGCTGAGGAAAAAAAGCAATCTAGACATTTCCTATTCAAGAAGCGTCCCCAATAAAACGATCTATAAATCTACATTAAACCAAAGATCCTCAGACTACTAATGACTAATGACGCGTTCACACCAAAACTTCTTCATGTGGGTCAACATTTCCAGGTGTGTTATTCTCTCAAAAAACGGCGGCCGGTCGGACGGACGAGCGAATAAAAGCGGCGAGTTTAAGTAGTCCCGTCCGACCGAACAAAACACATTTTAGCGCGTGCATTGTCAATTAGGGTGCCTTATACGTTGGTGAAGTCATGCGGCCAAATTGAATACACGCGCTAAAATGTGTTTTGTTCGCTCTGTCGGGACTACTTAAACTCGCCGCTTGGACCTTCACTCGAGCGAACGATCATCTTTGCTTGTTGAGAGAATCACAACCCTGGCTAGTAGGCACCATTCGTCCGCGATAAAGTCGTATTGTATTTATCTCAGCCGCCATGAATGTCAAAAAGCAAGAGCTGCGTTGACCTTACGATAACTGTACACTACGCAATTCCGAAGAGTCATAATCCGAAATTGTTTAAAATTCGGAATTTTCATTATCACAAACATTAAACTTTAATTTTGATATCGGTTATAAAAACAGATGTTCCTTTGTTTTTATGACCGACAATTAAATCAGAAAATTTACTCTATTGCATTAACAATAGGTTCATAGTCCATTGCTAAATTTCGTTGTCCTTAGGAGGCTAGAGTACAAAGTATAATGAAGCAAAATAAATAAATAAAATAATAAATTGCCCAATTGTCTTTTATTAATACAGGAGTTAACAAGTATTTCATCTTAAATCAGACAATAACGTCAAGAATAATAATCATTTTCTCTGAACCGTGGTAGAGTATTCTCGACGATTTTGTCTAATTTAATGGCCCCTCGACACGATGACCGGTCATGGGCGAGCGTAAGAGACGCATTTACACCTAAGAGCGAGCAACATATTCTTGTATCTCACTCGCACTACTCCGTCCCTTCGTTAGCCCATGATAGGCAATCGTAGAGTGGGTCCTTAAGAAGTAACATTTATTAAAACACTTGTTTGAATTAAAGAAAGGCGGTTATTTTTGCCGCTAAGTTTTACACATTCATCGCCAGCCACTGCTACGAGTGCTACGCCGTAGCCCGTAGCAGTTTCCCGCTATGTAGCGAAAATTTGCTACGAACAGTGTACCCGACTATCGGGTCGTTGGAGCTGAATGTGATAAGCGAAGCTGAACTCTGCGCCTTTGTAAGTTCTCTAGAGCTTTCAATAGTTGGGCGCCATGTAAGCTTGCAGGTGTAAAGTTATAATTAGTTATTAACTATATTTGAGTAAACATATATTATGGACTGTTTACTTGCTTTAACTTAACTAATCATTTTCCACATTTACGTGTAACAAAAGTAACAACTTATACAGCGTTTCTGGCGCGTTCTATAGGAGTTTGGAATGTACTCCCTGCTGAGACTTTCCCAATGCGCTGCAATATAGGGCTTTTTAAAATGGGTATCATTAAATTTCTTCGAGACCGACAACGCATAGTCCAGTCCATAGGCGGCGGTGACCACTTTCAATCAGGTGGGCTGTCTGACTGTTTTTCCGTCGATGGCAATAACAAAAAAAGTGATGTATAATCAACTAGTATTTTTGTTAGATAACTTATAGTATAATTATTGGTGAATTGTATAGTTGTTCTTGCCCTGTAAATGCACATTTACACAAGCACCGTGACGTGTGTACGTCTATTTCTATTTATTTTATTATTTCATTTTCTTGTCGAAGTAGAAGGGTAATGTTTTTGACCTATTTATATGTATGTATGTATGGTTATGGGAGCCCTTTGTTTCCCATAATTTTATTGGTCATAATGTAATTGTTGACATAATTTTTGATAGTCGTAATTTTTTATATCGCTGAAACTGTAAACTTTTCAGAAGTTCTGAAATATCTAACGTGTAAACAAGGCTAAGTTAGGTTAGGTTTGATTTATAAAAATCCTGAAAAAGTAACAGTTTCTTTAAAAAAACACGTTATGACTTGCGATGATTATGACCTAAAGCACATTATGACTAAAAATAATTATGTCAGTCAATATAGACCCATGGTTATTTGTTCCCTTGTAAAGGCTGAACGTTTGGCCCGATTTCCCCCCGTACCATGAGATAGTGATTATATGTATGGCCATGATTTAATACACTGATTTTACAATTTGACTTTAACGTCAATTAGTAGAAAAAAAATAGTTCAGTTTAGCGAGTAGAATCGATCGTTGCATTTAAATCCCCAAGGTCAGAGGCACCCTGTATACATGATGACTAACATTACATTGACGACATCATCCAAATAAGAGTTGGGTTTTAAAGCTAGCTTTTAGTTATGTTCTGAATTGTTGTGTTGGCTTTAACACAAAAATATACTTTACAACTAAAAACTTTGATTAAATACCTTTAATAGTTGTATTCGTAAATTATGTAATGTTTTGTATTTGAGGAGCTTTTAATAATTATATGTCCAACTGGGTCCATCTGAAAATCAGTGCTGTGACTTATGCCCGGACGCAATATTCAAACCGCGGATAGATAGGCTTACTTCGGATTAAAATTTGACACATTTTGTATGGGCAAATGTCAAATTTTAACCCGAAGTTAGCCTTATCTGTCCGCGGTTTCAATATTGGGTTCGGCCGCTGGTCGCATCGTGTTGCTAAGCTGATCGCCCTTTTGGTGCTAAATAAATAAATATCAGGGGACAATGTCACACCAATTGACCTAGTCCCAAACTAAGCTCTAGGCTTGTACTATGGTAACTAGATAACGATATAAATACGTACATAGAGAAATATATACTTAACTTCATAGAAAACATGCAGACTCAGGAACAAATATTCGCGCTCATCACACAAATATCTGCCCTTACCGGGATTTCAACCCAGGACCGCTAGCTTCGTAGGCATGGTCATTTACCAACTAGGGCAGCTATACTCGAAAATCTAATTTAAGACCAAAATCCTAACCTCATCCGGCGCACATTCGCTGTGATAACTGCATTTTGGTTTAAGTGTAGGTATATTTCTCAATAAAACTTACCCTAATATTACGGTTTACACGAGTCCTCATTCATATTTTTATGAAATAATGTTAAAATAACGAAATAATCAAGATGTGAACTGTCAGATTTTGGTCTTTAATTAGATTTTCGAGTATAGTCACCAAAATGCATATTAGTAGTACGTTTTTAATTAATATAACCTAGTTAATATAACCTACGTATTAGCACTAAATAAATGTTATTTCTTCTCTTCTTCTTCATTAAGTATATTCAAAGATCGTATCCCTGAAGTGAATTACGTATATCAATGTCTTCTGAATTAATCTGAATTGCTTAGCATAATATAATCATATACAGCTGAAAATAACGCTGTAATAAATAGGTTTACCTTTCAATCTTATAATTTATTACCCTACACACCACCTGACTTCCGACCTTCACCCCTAACAGCTCTTTAAGTCCAGTAGAGTCCACAGAATAAGTTACTTAGTTCAACAAAGTTTTGAAACTTTTGGGCAAAAAGGTAGTGATGAATTTGCAGGACGCCATGATTTAACATTCGTAACAGTCTATTTTATACAGTAGGAGCTAGCTGTTGTGTGTAGAAGCATAAGAATAAATAATAACTACACGTAGAAGCGAAACTCCCGGCTCCCGACGCGCGCTCGGCGCGTTAGATACCTACCGCCTCGAGACACCTGAGGTGTCTAGTCATTCAGGGGCGTCACACACGGAATATATATTAACCAAGATATTGATATTGTGTCTTGAATTGGTTTTCGTATTTGTGTTGATTTTAGTATTTATGGATGAACTAAGATAGTGTTTTAAAAAGTGAACGACTATTTACGGCAAAATAATTAGAAATAATTGATTGAATAAAGGAGTTTTATGAGATAACCTTAATATCATCAAAAAGTAGTAAATGTAAAAACTCATTTTGCAACAATGTTTCCACGTTGAAGTAAAACATTCATAATAATTCGTGATTAAACTTGTATACCACATCTATAAACCGATTAAAATATTTCGCAAGTGACAGCCCTAACTTTGGGCGCGGAAGACAGAGGGGCGTAGCGGGGCAAAGGGGGAAGTAGGTATTTAAAGCGCGGCATTTGGGGCCTGGTCAAAGGAGATTCGCTTCTACTTAGTTATTATTTATTCTTATGGTAGTAGTTTGATTAAAAGGAAAAAAGAATAGTTAGTACAAGAGTGTTTAAATTCTATTGATTAATATTTTGACTGTTTTAAATATTGACTGTGATATGATTTAAGATTTGCTAGTTAGATTAAGTTAATGCAAATTCTCTCTTATGATGCTGAAATTTAAATATTTCAAATTTCAATGAAAAACAATACGATAACATGTCAAGGGCAATATTGGTTTACCCAGTAAAATAGAGCCCTGACTCATTTACACGACTGCCGAAGGAGGAGGGTAGTGTGTTTATCAGCCTATATATGTATGTATGCATGTATGTTTGTTCCTTTGTGGCGCTCTAGAAACTAAACACGTGGATTTTGATGATTCTTTTTTTTTCTTAACTAATGGCTTTCACTCCTACACAACAACACCAACACAACAACATGACAGTAATCAAAATTCAATATGTCCGCAATCAGACGAAATAATGTAAAAAATAAAAAATAAAGTCGACGAACTATGACAAGTGAGGTATCATTGAATAGGTATTTAAAAATCATCTTTAGGTTTCTTTCTTTATTTTTTATTTTTAATGATCATTTAGGATTTATAACGATTTAAAGTTGGTTAGCAACATTCGGGTTTTTTAAAGCTTGCTTTTTGTTACACTTATTGCTTAGTATTTTTTTAATTTTCTTGTTGACGTTCCCCGCTTAACATAAACGTTACATGACAACTCGCGTGACCCCCAAGGCGGCAAAGGCACGACATCAAACTGCCGCTGCTTTATAAAACAAGGTTTTATTACCTCAAGCAACCAACCGCTATGGCGTTTTGTGACACTTAAATTAAAGTGTTTGGTTGCATTTTTCTGACAGTGAAATGAGGCAACAGTGTGACACGAAATGAACAAGCTTTAAAATTGAAGTGTTTTTTTATGCACTTTTTTCCTTTGTCAATTTATTATGTATCTGTGGATAGTAGGTACGTATAATTTATTACTGTATAAATTTACCAAATACCGTAGGTAACTCTCAAGTAATCTATCCATACTTGCACTGTGTTCTGCAATATTGCATGTTCGTAATGCCCTTAGTTATGTACTTGATAAAGGTTACGTAAATAATTTAATTTATTGTCTAGGGCTGTAGAGGTCGATTTTAAATAACAGTACTGTCGTTTGACCAAAAAACGTTTCACCAAATGATTCATTTCACAAACATATCATTTGACAAACCGCTATTTTTTCCGAAACTGTAAATATTTCAGGATTTATTTCAGGACCATCGTGAAGAACCCTATAGGTTAGGTTAGGTTTGATTTTTAAAAATCCTGAAATATTTACAGTTTCGGAAAAAAAAGCGGTTTGTCAAATGATATGTTTGTGAAATGAATCATTTGGTGAAACGTTTTTTGGTCAAACATTAGCGAACCAAATTTGGCATGTAGGGTCCTTATGAGGTCTATGGGCGCATTAAGAAAGGATTTTCTGAAAGTCGACCTCCAACGGGAAGAAATATGGGGAGTAGCGGGAAACTAATTCTACGCGTACGAAGTCGCGTCGTCTAGTTCTCAATAATTTCTAATCCCGGCGCTATAATGGCCTGTTGTTTAATCAGTAGTTAACTTAACTTATTGTTAAAAATCGAAAAAGGAATCGAAAATTTGACACATTTCCTTGAGATTTAACCATTAGTCACGGTTTTTAACGATTAGTCAGTTAAACTACTGATCAAACAACAGGCCCTAAGACAGATTGATTGATTATTAATTGCTCAATAAAATGTTAGAGCATAAATTGTATAGCATGAATTGTAAAGTGGGGTGTGATAAGACTTTAACGTAGGTGTGTATGGCATCGTATCTCCCAAACAGATGAACCAATTCGGGCGCGGTATATTTCAAAAGAAAGCTAGTTTAACAGGGATCGTCCTTAGCTAAATTTCATGAAAATAGGTTGGGCCGTTTAAGAGATACAACTCTGAAAGTACGGGTCGCCAATATATCGGAGGTCTTAATCAATTTTATAATAATTACAATTACCAAGGCCCTTATTATGGTAGCCTTTATCGCGGTCGATAAAGCATCCATCACTTTCACACTATCATACTGGTCAAAAAGTGACAGATGCTTTATCCACGCTTATCGACATCGATAAACACGACCATAATAGGCCCGCAAGACACACAAACACGCGTAATATAAAAGCGATTTAAACAAACAAGGTTACATAAGTATTCTTAGGTTGTTGTTCTTGGTATAAGCGTTAGTAGAACCTATTTCAAAAGAGGGAATATTTAAAATTCTCCTCATAACTCAAACGAGTTTCTCGGAGCGGAAAGCAGGTGTTTTCTAGAATTCCCTAGCGTGCCTCGTGAATCTTGTGAGTGACAACCGGAGTGCCTAAAGAGGCTTGAGGTCGTATACTTCGCGTTAGCTTTTGTTTTTTAGGGCGGTAAATAGCAGGGGTTTATAATTGGCTTTTGGCTGCGATAAAAAGGCGTAGGATTCGATTATCACCAGAGAGCCTATTATGGCTATGTTTATCGCGTGACAAAATGTGGATAAAAAATCCGTTATTTTCTGACTAGCGTTGAAAAAGTCCGGAATAAATCCCGTTTTTTACCAAACATCTCGTTTTTTTCGGATTTTTATGGAAAAATACAATTAAATTTTCGGCTCTTATTTTAATCTATAAAAGAGTTGTATCTACAAAAGTGCAACATCGACGACACGGAGGCAGAAGCAATTGAAATAAATAGGTGGCGAGAGAGACACTAGTGAGCTAGTGATTGACTATTAATAAATTGTCTGTCTTGTAACTTAAGTAAACAACATTCTTTTTTTTCAGCAATTTTCAACGTTATTTTTGACACGTAAATAAGTACGAGAGTGACGGATGCTTTATCCACATTTGACACGCGTTATAGACGCAGCCATAATAGACCCGCTGGGGGCCTAATATGGCTGCGTTTATCGCGTGACAAAATGTGGATAAAAAATCCGTCACTTTCTGACACGTATATAAGTACGAGAGTGACGGATGTTTTATCTACAATTTGTCACACGATAAACGCAACCATATTAGGGCCGCTGGGGTCGAACTTTTAGTCCAAATTACGTCAATTTGCTCACAGCTGATTAACAAGTTCTGCATAAACCCTTATTAAACTTTCTGAGTTCATGGATACTGACATTGAGATGGACAGTAGCAAAAATAATGGAGTAACGTTATGATTACAAAAAACTATTCTGAATTGATTAATATTTATATTTATAAAATAATATTGACTCTATTGGCCGTGATCCGTATTGTGATCGCGATTAAGCTGTATTTAACTGTGATAATTTTACCGCTTTTTATTTTATATTATTCATTCATTCATTTGTCCCAGGTAATACCTAAACACCTGCTAAATAAAGCGGAAATTACACTACTTCGTTAACCTAATGCGGCCGCCGAACTTGTTTCAAACTACTTCGGCCAACGAAGCTCATCCTCACATTAGTCTCTCCGCCTTCGGTCACCTAACGAAGCGGTTGCTGCGCTCGAATGCGGTAGACTACCGTATTCTTTACACTGTTGCGGTCGCCGTATGCAACATACGGCGGACGACTCAATTTAATTGCCGCTTTAGAGCACCCTGTGTGCAAAATATCCTCGTTTTGACGTCATTGATCATAGTTGAAATTGGAAGATGAAAACATACTTCAGGTAAAAGTGTAAAAGAAAACAATAAACAAAGATGACATGTCTAAATATGTCTATGATGTGAATATATCGGTAACGTTCTTTACAATTACATTAATGGTAATTAGAGGCATTCGTTTCCAATTTATCTTATTCTTAAACCATTATTTTTCATTTTAATAGCGCACCTTCAGAACAACTAACTCAAAATTTCAGCTTTCAAACTTCAAGTCGTAAATGTATTATCATAACGACCTGACTCGAAATTTTCAATTTCTGAATTAGGTCACTATTGTTCTGAAGGTGCGAATTAGCTTTTATACCCTTAACAGCAAAGACGGCATTATCGTAAAAACAGGATGTCGAATAGATTTCCTTAATGTTTCCAGCAATGTTTCTTTCATTTTAGTCAAAACAAAGGCTTACCTTAACCTTTATAAGTTAACTAATTGCTTTATAAGCACGGAACAAAGGTTTCACATTATAGGCATTAGCAGCACCAGCGTATCGTATCGTGTGTTTGACACGAGAATATTAGAGGCGTGATGCACAAAGGGTGAATTATCCTGAGATACTTATCTTATTAAAATTATCTCCTTTAGCACTATAGGTAAGTTTTCTTGTGGGTAGAAATTGTTCTTATCAAAATCAATTAATAAGCACATTGAACGTCAGTACATCATCGCAATCACCATCATCATCTTGATCATCATCATTATCAACACCAACAACAACAACACCAACAACAGCACCGACAACAACAACAATATCATCATCATCATCATCATCATCATCATTTCAGTTGAAAGACGACCACTGTTGGTGCTAGACATTAGGCCTTCGCCAAGTATATCCAATGGTCGGTTTTGTACCTCAAATCCATTGTCCCCAATGTCGCCACTGTCGTTTCCGCGCCTATTTATTTTAAGTATTTTAAAAGAATTAAGTATTGCGTTTTTAAGAAGCCTGTCGGATTTCTCCTTTTAGGACGCTGCACTTTTGGTTGAGGAACTTTAATACTGCATTTAGAGCTCTATCAATACGAACCAACAAGATTAAGCGGCGCCGGCGTCCCCTCAAGTAATTCTTCAAATAGTATTATTACAAACAAATGATTTTAATGATGTGAATGATCTTGATTTCTTGTCTGTCCGTTTGTTTGTCCGTTCGGTATAATTTTTGCCATCGATTTTGAAGTAACTTCGATGTGCTAGAAAATATGTGAGGACCTCAATTCCTCACGGATCCCCTCATTAAATACCAATTTCGGTGACCTCGAGAGTGTACCCTAAGAAATCGGTGAACATACATAACCATAAAGGACCTCCTCCCTTGTTGAAGTCGATTTAAAAGAGTTGCTTTCATTTATTACTGAACCTCGCTGCAAGGTTTGTATCACTAAAGTATTAATGTCAAAAAACAGATAGATATGTGTTTATATGAACTGTCACTATGATAAGCCTAGATGGACCCAACTATAGTACCTACATAGTTGGCCGTCGTCAACACATCAATCAAATTGCCAAGTGAGCTAGAATGGCATCTTTCACGCTTACGCGTCGAGCCTAATGTCGGCGGAGCAAATGAGACGGAAATGGCCTAAAAAAGTTGTTACTTCAATAAGATCGTGCCGTCTTTTTCAAGTAAAGGTTTTTATCGCTTGTCACTCATACTCCTTGCTGGCAAGTATTTTGTTTTGAAAATAAATAATAAATATTCGAGAATGTTTCGACTAATGGTCTAAGATCCGAATGGGAGACGATCTTCACCGGGCTGTTTATTCGATAAAAAGTATTATGCCAATAGTTATGACGGGAAAAAATAGTCAACCTAACGTTTGCATATTCTATAGGCTTCATGCTTTTGATTAGTATGTAATTGGTATATTTAACAAGCAATAGCAATTTAAAAAAAAAGTTCATTTTCTTTCTTTTTTATTCATATAAGGACTGGACTGAAATTTTTCAGTCAACCTATTCGCCATACATTACTCAGCATATTAAACTTGATATCGTCCCTTTACTTTCTCAACCTCGTATTTGATCGAATCATTAGATAGAAAAGTAGTCCTTATTCTTTAGGTAACATGAGTGGTTTTCCTATATAACTATTCGATCAGATACCAGGTTGAGAAAGTAAAAGGACGATATATAATACTTTTTATCGAATAAACAGCCCGGTGAAGATCGTCTCCCATTCGGATCTAAGACCATTAGTCCAAAAATTCTCGAATATTTATTATATATTTTCAAAACAAAATACTTGCCAGCAAGGAGTATGAGTGACAAGCGATAAAAACCTTTACTTGAAAAAGACGGCACGATCTTATTGAAGTAACAACTTTTTTAGGCCATTTCCGTCTCATTTGCTCCGCCGACATTAGGCTCGACGCGTAAGCGTGAAAGATGCCATTCTAGCTCACTTGGCAATTTGATTGATGTGTTGACGACGGCCAATACCTTGAGTGATTCAAGAGAAAGGTTTTTATCTATATACTCGTATACAGGGTGGAAAGTTGAGATGGGGAATTAAGGGCAGCTACCAGATCCCTTGCTGCCACGCGAAAATGATCTTAGGAGACCTTTCCCAACTTTTTGAGTGATGACAATCGACATTCACTGATTTTTGATAAAATGTATAGTCAGCGAGAAAATGGACAGAATTGAGTAATTATTTTTTTAATGCCAATCGATCCCATTCCCATAAAGGATTAAAACACTCTTTGAGACCAACTGAGGTTAGAGTACTAGAACACCCATAAATCAAAGAAAACGTTTTCCATACATTTAATAGGGTAATAACACTAATAACATAGAAGAAAGTTCTTTCGCATGTGGTTTTTTTACGCGTATCGGTCCTTTATACTTAAAGAACAAAAATTGAAATAAAACATCAGATATCGTCACTGTTCTAAATTGAAAATTTAAATTTTCTTCGTACATTATTTTTTAATTATTAAGCTTTTTCACCCATGACGGCCTGCTTTATCTATGTAGCAAAATGTTTGTATCGGGTTTAGTGGTTTTTTATTTGTAAGAATACCGATTTTTCTCATTTTTAATGTCCTAATGGAAGTTGTCCCCATAAAAATTAATGATCTTTAAGCTTAAGAACATTCCACTTTGCCTTTACCCTACTAAAATGTATGAAAAAGTTTTCTTTGATTTGTGGGTGTTCTAGTACTCTAACCTCAGTTGGTCTCAAAAAGTGTTTTAATCCTTTATGGGAATGGGATCGATAAACATTAAAAAAAAAAACTCAATTCTGTCGATTTTCTCGCTGACTGGACATTTTATCAAAAATCTGTGATTGTCGATTGTCATCAATCAAAAAGTTGGGAAAGGTCTCCTAAGATCATTACCGCGTGGCAGCAAGGGATCTGGTAGCTGCCCTTAATGCCCCATCTCAACTTTCCACCCTGCATAAAAGGCAAACCTGACTGTCCGACTTAGATATCAACGCACAGCCGAAACGACTGTACCTAGAAACTTGAAATTTGGTACAGAGGTTCCTTTCATGATGTAAGTGAGCATTAAGAATGGATTTTCCGAAAATCGACCCCCAACGGGAAGAAATAAGGGGAGCAGGAAACTAATTCTACGCGTACGAAGTCGCGGGCGTCCTCTAGTGTTTAATAAATTCTGTATTACGTACGGGTGTTACAGAAAACTCACATAAACCGAAGCGAAGCGAGAGCGGGTCGATAGTCTAATATATAATAGGAAATAAAGAAAATGCTTGTAATGCGTGATTAATAAAAGGTACCTAGTTATAAATATATTTTTTACATAATACCGCTTTTTAATCATTTCATTCTAAAATAGAGTATTGATGACCAACAATTAATGGCCTTTGAATGAATAATCTCAAGCGATACATTGTATTCCACTCTTTTATTTTTTACAAAGGCGCTCGGGAATCAATCAAACAGCCAACCCGAGACAAACTACCGTTTTTGTACCTTTTTAATTCATAATTAACTAACGTAATTAACTTTTAGTTTTGTTACGTCGTGTTAGATTAAAAAAATGGATGGGCAGTTCAATAACAGCCCAAAATGACACGAACAGCCGAGAGACATAAATCTTTACTTTTTTAATGCCAAGCGGCCTGCACACGTAGAGTTCGGACCGCGGGAAACGCCACGCGTAAAGGCCGCTAGAGAAGGCACACCAGGCCACCTGGGGCCGGTTTTATAAAGCTACAAATTACAATTTACAGGTTACAAGTTTCCATTTGACACAACCTCGACCAATGACGACCAGCACGGCTAGCACATGTCCGCGACTTGTTTGTCGCTCGGATCTCCTTTTCTATCTAGTCTGTAACCATAGAGACGCACTGTGCGACAAGCGAGAAAATACAACTTGTGCTACCCGTGCTGTTATTTGAGCAGTGTTGCCAGTTTAGACCTGTAAAATTGTAACTTGTAGCTTTATAAATCGTGCTCCTGATGTTAAGTGGGGACTGACTCATAGACATTTCCATTCTCATTGCACTTACGTTCGCCCCTTCTCCCAATCGCGTGTGAACACAAAGTGAAAGAGATAGAACTTCGAATTTAGTGTTTCAAAGTAGGCTACCTGTCGTCTGCCGTGGGGTGTAAAACTGCCTTAACGCGGCAGTTTCAAGGCAGTTATAAATTTACAAGCAACCCTTTGTGCAAGCCTACGCTGGTCGGGACGTCATTACGAAGATATTAAGTTTTCATTCCTTTAGAGCCGACGACTTGAATACTATTTTGAATAAGAGGAATGTTAAATGAGATGAATTATTAACATTATAGTTCATTATTAGTAGGTCAAGTGCGAGTCGGACTCGCGCACCGAGAGTTCCGTACCGTCGCACAGTATGTATTACCTATATTACATTCCAATTTTAATTCGATTTCAAATCAGCGCAAGCACAACTCACACTTGACTACTTTTAGTATTAGTTCTTTTCTTCAGGGTTTGTACTATTATTATGCCAAATTTGACGCTTGCACGTTATACCGTTTTTACGATACAACTAAAATAAAAATACATTGAAAAAAAAACGTTCCTTGTATGAGGAATTGAGGACCACCTTTAATATTACACTCGTTTTTATCAATAAAAACTGAAAAATAAATCCGTTATCTATTACGGTTTAAAAGATACAGCTTTTTTAAGGACGGACAGCGTAGACATTTTTTTTATTGGTTTTTTTAAATTGTATTTACATAACAGTTCCAGCGGCCGAAAACTGAACATAGTTTATCTGCCGCTGGAGTACGGAACTCTAAGGGCCGGCGCAAACAAGCGGAGGGAAGGGCAGTTTTCCCTATCAATTTCCTCCGCCGCAATCCGCTGCGATGCTCCGAGGTCGGTCTCAAAGCATTGAAATTTATACCTTATTTCAATTGAAATAGCATTAAATACCTATACATTGATAAATTTAATATCCTCTGCCGTCCCGTCCGCCGGTTTGCGCAGGCCATAAAAATGATAAAGAACACATAAATAAGTCTCTAGTCTTTTCGTGTAAAAGAGCTCATTTCGTTGTGAGTGTGGAATATTAATCCTTCCTACCGCCGCAACTCATTGTTACGAAATTACCTTCATTAGGGAACATTGCGCTGAAGTAATAAAGCTTCCGTGTAGGTATACAGACACAAACCCCGGAAATGAACTCTACAGCAAATATTGAATTCGCCAATATAGAGCTCCGATGACATTAAGGATACAATAGGCCCAGTCTGGACAAGGGAAACGAAAAACTGTTCTGAGGGCCCTGCCAAGATGCATTGCACTAACTATCGTTTCTATTCGTTTTTGAACCAATCGCGTCACTGGTAGGCAGATGACAAGATACGAAAAGTCACGTGATCTACCAGTGACGCGATTGGTTCAAAAACGAAACGCTACTTAGGGTATGCATCTTGGCAGGGCCTCCTGGATGGAGGAAAATTGGAGAGGCGTATGCCCAACGGTGGGCGAATACACGCTGTTTAAGAAGAAGAAGAGTTCTGTCAGTGTAGTTGGTTTGGACCCACGTTACCATACAAATACATGTAAACAAACGGTTATTTACCGGACTGCCGGAAAAGGATATCAAAGGCAATGTGGTTTTAAGGCCGAGCCACACCGGATGCGTGACGTGCACGTGCACACGCGCGTCCGCTTTTCACTGCGTTGTATAGTATGAATTCTCATTACGACATGTCACTATACAACGCAGTGGAAAGCGAACGCGCACGTGCACGTGCACGTCATGAAAGCGGTGTGGCTGGGCCTTTAGCCTGTAGAATAGAGGGCCTGTATGATGTATGTATGGTTCTTTATTTCTTTGTAGAATCTAGTCGTTACATTGGTCTTAGCGTAGCGAGTGTCAATGAGTAAAAAAATGGCGGATTTATATAGGAATTCAACTTATACAAGGTGACTCCTAATTCGTGAACCCAAATATGGTTTTCTGGCTCTTTACCTTTAGTTATAGCATTCGTATACGTAACACTGCAAAAAATTGTAAATGTAATATTTTGTAATTATTAATAAAAATATTAATTTTAAATTTACCGAATGTCATGATTACCCTACCTCTTACGTCGAACTGTCACACCCCTATTCACAAACAATATACTTAAGGGATACTTCACTGAGTTAAGACGAATACTTTTGACCAACACGCTCTCGCCGCAGAACAAATCTAACTTTGCAACGTCCAATCAGAAACGAGCTATTCAAATCATCCCACTTTTGATTGGTCGGTGCAAACTGCGTTGCAGACGTTCCTCATGCAAATTCGACATGCCTTCAACGGCTTCACCGAACAGCGACACTTATAATTTGTGGTACATCTTCAAGAAACGTTCATTTTAATATTTATGCTTTCGCTTCACTACAACTTTGGCCTAGATTTCGTTGACAAATCGTCGTTGAAACTGCAAAACCGCGTAAGTAACATTTTTAATGAGAAGCAAACTGCACCTTTTTTCTAAGATGTTAAGGTTTATTTTGCTCTATAATAAATTTGTTGGTTACGCGGTTTTGCAGTTTCACCGACGAAATATGCATAACAATTTCAAGAGTTTTTTATTTAATTCAGAAACCGCAAGTACTGCAACACTCACCCTGATGAAACATATGGCTCAGGATGATTTCGGCCATAGTTCCATTTCGTCACCTTCTTAAGTCGTTCTCATTCGCATATGGTCTACTGTTTCGATTCGCCAGCATTCCTATATCGTCACTTCCCTATCTCGTCCGCTTTCTTACGTGGGTCACTGTACCAACTCGTTTACATTTGTAATTAGACTAGGTACAGTGCCAGTTCGTCAACATCCCTAATTAGTCTACAATGTCAACTCGTCAACATTCTTATTTAGACCACAGTGCCAACTCGTCAACTATATAGTAAAAATATTGAACACCCAGACTCGAGTACAAATATGCGGACGAGTTGACACTGAGGTCGATACAGGAATGCGGACGAGCTGGCACTGCTGACCAAGGAGTACTGAGGTCGATAAAAGAAAGTGGACGAGTTGGCACTGTGGTCAAAATAGGAATGTAAACAAAATGGGGTATTGACGATATCAGAAAGTGGACGAGTTAGGAAGGTGCCGATTTAGGAATTACATGCTGACGACATGGCATTGTGGACCAGTTAAGAAAGTGACGAAATAGGACTGGAGCCAAAGTCGCCCTGAGCCAAACATAGATATCTACCTATTACCTCTCCCACGTAGTAAATGATTGCCCACTTCGTTGTTTCCCGGTGGCATAGAGGAGCTGCATAAATTTTCGCCTGCAGCAGACTGGGAAACACCTGGACATCGACCTTTGATCCATGCAGGATAAGTGCCATACGCAATGATGATACCTATTCATTAAAATGGGTCTTATAGTTCAGGAATTAAAGTGAAATATTCGATTTTTGGTCGCAAACGATACATAAAAACAGTAAGATCCTACTCTACTTTTGGCTTCTCACAGTCAGGTTAGGGTTAAAATAAAGAAATATCAAATAAAAGCTTCTTAAAACATCCCTAATAACACCAGCTTTGTTTTAAACAATGGTTAAAACAAAAACGCATTCAAAATCACTTTATCAGTAGGGCTTGCAGCTGCCTAAAATCAAGGGATTATAATTAAACCGCTTTGAATATTTAATACAAAACATTGTGACGTTTTAATAGCGATTACTCAACAAGGGGTTAAAATAAACCATTATGACCCGCGATAGTGTAATACAAATGAATAAAAAGAACACAAATATAATTATATTCGGTAGGTAATCCAGAACAGTTATATTGTACCAGATATAAGTGTTCTGGATTACCTATACAATACAATTATAGAAATGCATTAAACAAAGAAAGTTTACTATCCGTTGCAGAGTAACTCCATCCCATATATCAGAGTCCAATAAAGTAGAAGTTACGGTAAATGAGTGAGATGCATAGAGCTTGGCTGTTAGCCGAGCTTTCGGCTTTCGGCCTTCGGCGTTGCCAAATCACCTAGCGCTGAGGCCAATCAGGAGATACGTCCAGTTGATTACCGCGCCAAGTTGAAGCCAAGAGACATACGTGACGTTCTTTTAAAAAGACAAAAAAGGAAGATGTTTATTCAGTAAGTAGGCCCTCGGGCACTGTGACACGTCAAAAATCTACCAGCGCTTCCCAGGAGGAGACCACTGCTGGGAAAAAATGCCGCAAGAATCTGAACAGTTCGTCGCTTTTAACCGACTTCAAAAAAGGAGGAGGTTATACGTTCCACTGGTTTTTTTTAATGTATGTTCACCGATTACTCCGTCAATTGTGGTCCGATTTTAAAAATATTTTTTAGTTTGATAGAATATACTTCCGAGGTGGTCCTATTGTCACCAAATCGGAATCTGATGAGGGGATCAGTGAGGAATTGAGAGAACTCCTCAAATATTGTAGGCAAACATATAGCGATTTTAGTTTTTTTAGTAACAAGTCTAGCATTTGCATTCAGAAAGTATCATTTGGTGAAGTGGAACTGATGATGAAGACCACGGTTGGCCACCGGAACTCCTCAACGGTACTGATTTCAAGGGTGGCGATAAGATATCTCGATTAAGATAGTTGAGCGACTACAACAGAGAATATTTACTTGTTGAAATAACTTAAAGTTTCATATCAACCAAGAAGTGAGACTACGTAATAGCGTATTATGTACCAAAAGTAATTTAAAATAGAGGGCCGTTGATCATTTAATAAAAAACTTTTAATATTGTTTTCACAAGACAACAATATTTGTATGAAAACCTTCCTAAGATGATAATTGTCTTGAACTCACAAAGCAAAGTGGATTCCAGTCTTTCAATCCGCTTAAAGTCAAGCTTACAAAGCGAGCTCTTTTAAACCTTTAAGAGGAGCGAATTAAACATGTTATTTTTAATAATGGCTGGAATAAAGCTTTACTAGACGGCTTTCAACAAACTAGGTTATGGAGGAAAATTACTTAAGAACCTAGCCTGAAGAACGTGAAAAAATAAGTTGACTTTTTTATACGATAGTTTTAAAATCGAATTGCAGAGATTGATTTAAAGGCATGTTCCTCGAAATGTGTTATTAATTTACATACATTGTTAAAAACAGTGAATAAGGACCAAATCAAAAGCATCCGAAGCCGACGTACAGTCAGCAGCAGAAGTAGCTACGCAACCGAAGAGGTCAAAATGATCTGCACTCGACCCTATTGTCAACGACTTCGACTGACCTAAAATTTTATGTGCTAAAATTTTTTGGTCAAAAATCTACCTATAATATTGAATGGCATACTTCTTTTTTAGCATAAAGATTCTTTTGCATACATATTTTTTGTTCTAAAGCACTTTTGGTCTAAAATTGTTTTGTCTAAAATTTTAATTACTAAAAGGCTAAATCCATAATATTGTTTGGTCGAAGATCCTCCCAGTATAAAACACCTAGGTCTCAACTAATCTATAGGTTAGGTTAGGTTAGAATTGTGTCAAGGCGCGAAACGCCACAAATACGCGGAATAGGAGCTCCGAGAAGCGGAGCACCATCGACTTCGCCTCAAGGTCAACGTTATACCAAAAAATCATTCTACAAAAAAAGTTATTCCAAACAATTTCGATCAAACAATTTTCGACATTTAAATCATTAGACGAAACGTTGGTATGCAAAAAAATATGATGCGAAACAAAAATAGGCCAAAACATTTTAGATCAACCGATATAGACCCGTCGTGTCTAGATCATTTTGAGCATGTTATTCCGTTTAGCTACTTTTGATGCTGACTGTACGTGCATGAGAAGGTTGATGAATGTAGAGGGAGCGAAAGTTGTATGTTTAGTCCGGTGCACCTGGCGTTCTGTAGTCTCTGCCTACCCCATTGGGAGACAGGCGTGAATGTATGTGTACTAGTGACCCGCCCTCGCTTCGCTTCAGTTTATGCAAGTTTTCTGTAATACCCGTACATAATCTAAAACTTCCTCTTGAATCACTCTATCTATTTAAAAAAACCGCATCAAAATCCGTTGCGTAGTTTTAAAGATCTAAGCAAACATAGGGACAGACAGCGGGAAGCGACTTTGTTTTATACTATGTAGTGATGTGGTTTATGATGACAAACCTCCTTCCTACATATCATTAAAGAAAAAAATGTATAAGGTCTGTTCATTCTTACTTGTCTTATAATATAGTAAACAACTTTCTAACCTCAAAATGAACCTTTTTTGGCTAAAACAGCTATTTTAAACAAAATAAAGCAATCACAGACAATACATTGGCCAAGTGATGTCCAAAATGTTTACTCAGTTTACTTTATTTACGATAAAAGAGCTGTTTTAGCCAAAAAAAGTAACACAAGTAAGAATGAACAGGACTCAGTGATGATGTATGATTGTTAAAAACAAGTGTTCCCAATTTCGGTAGTGTGTCATCAACCTAAGGGTCTATCTATACGAGGGGCGGCTGATAAGTAATCTCCTTGGTCAGAAATATATACAAAAATAATGCTGGCTGGTATGGATTTATATTCGTTTGTTATTCTATTTTCAAAATGTATTACATTCATTTGTTTATTGCATCACGTTTATTTGTCTCCTACAATTGTTTCAAACATGTCGGTAGAAAAAGTGAAAATGGATAAAATCGAGCAGCGTGCGGTGATTAAGTTTTTGACTAAAGAAGGGAATACGCCTTCGGAGATCAGACAGCGTATGTTACGTGTGTTTGGCAGTTTGTGTTCTTCCGAATTTGTTATAAAGTTTTGGTCAAAGCAGTTTAAGTTAGGTCGTGAGAGTCTGGAAGATGATCCTCGTAGCGGAAGACCAGTTTCGGCCGTCACCGATGAAAATGTAGCCAGGGTGAAAAAAATTATATTAGAGGACCGACGAGTGAAGCAGTGGGAGATAGCTAGAGATGTGGGCGTCAGTAAAGAGCGAGTCAATGAAATAATTCATGAGCATTTGAACATGTCCAAGGTTAGTGCACGTTGGGTCCCCAGAATGTTGACTGCATTTGACATGGAGAGGCGTGTCAAATGTTGCGAAGAGTTTTTGGAGATGAGTCGAGGGAAAGAGGAAGAAATAATTTCTAGAATTGTAACATGTGATGAGACTTGGATTCGACAATGGGACCCGGAAAGTAAGCAAGAGTCGTTACAGTGGAAATTTAAGGATGAGAAGCCGCCTCGGAAATTCAAGGTCTGTCCATCGGCAGGTAAACTTATGGCTACAATCTTTTGGGACACAGAAGGGATTTTGCTCATAGATTATTTACCGAAGAAAACTACAATGAATGCTGATTATTACTCAAACTTACTATACCAACTAAGAGAGACAATAAAAGAAAAACGGCGAGGTAAACTAAACAAAGGTATTCTGATTTTGCACGATAACGCACCAGTGCATACCGCCCGCACAACGAAGCTAGCAATTAAAGACAATGGCTTCGAAACCATTGACCACCCCCCTTATAGTCCAGATTTAGCCCCCTGTGACTATTTTCTGTTTAGACTTCTCAAGAAAGACCTCAGGGGACGAAGGTTTATGACCGATGACGAAATGAAGGCTGCGGTTACTGACTTTTTTGACGACAAACCGAAAGATTTTTTTTTTAATGGTTTAAATTCAATATTTGAAAAATTTAATAAGTGCATTTTACTAGCAGGGGACTATATAGAAAAATAAAAAAAAATTAGCCACGACAGTCTTTTGTTTCATTGTTAGGTAGATTACTTTTCAGCCGCCCCTCGTACGTAGACGATTAGACATATCGTGCCTTAAGATTCAAAATCAAGCTGAAATACTGAAACCAATTTCGAGAGCACTCTCTGAAACTTGTTTACCTCCCAAGATATTGAGAAAAACTTTTTGAATAATGATTACCTTAATAATCCGGGATTGCAATGAAGAATCGCGTGCCGAAGTTTTTTGTTTGAAAAGTTTTAGTTTAATATATCACTTAGGTAAGTTTTAGATTAAATTATATCGGTTATACAGGGTGTTTTTTAATAGTTGCACAAATTTTAATATTTCCCTCGCTATTGTTAATCAACAACACATGTGTTATTTTTACCCTAGCTTAAAAAAACACTAGTGATATCACCGATTCAATGATTCCACTAACTTAGCGATATTCATAGACCCTCTTATACAGGGGTAAATAATAACCGATTTTATTGTTGTAATAGGTTATATTAAAACATATATTAAAATTAGTGCACTAATAAAAAAAATACCCTGTATTTATTATCTATACTTAATATTATAAAGCTGAAGAGTTTCTTGAACGCGCTAATCTCAGGAACTACTGGTCCGATTTGAAAAATTATTTCAGTGTTAGATAGCCCATTTATCGAGGAAGGCTGTAGGCTAAATATCATCACGCTAAGACTTATAGGAGCGGAGCATCAATGAAGAATGTTTCAACCTTCCACGTTAACAAAGTCGCGGGTTAAAGTTAGCGTTAGCCCAACCAAAGTTACTATTCCACGGGGACGAAGTCGCGGGCAGAAACTAGTTCTTTATGTTATTAAGATCGACTGAGGAGAATATTAATCAAACTACGCTTATTAACAGCGTTGATTACTAATTTAATTAATCTAGCATTTCACTGAAAACAAAATTAATTAGTTTCTTATTTTAATAAAGTAGCGGCATGCCTAGTAGGTAGTGTCATAGTGACCCTGTCTGTTTTAGAACCTATCGATCTCAGGTTCGATCCCCGGTAAGGGCAACATATTGTGTGATAAGCACAATTATTTGTTCCTATTAGCTTTTGTCTTCAACGTTATACATAAAATTCCTAAATAATAGTTTTGTCACTGCTAGAAAGCCGTAACACGTGGACCCACAGACGGACGTACAGGGGTGTTATTCTCTTAAAAACGGCGCTCGGTCGGTCGAACGAGTAGTCCGTCAAACTTAAGTATAACACCCCTCTTTTCGCGTCGGGGGTTAAAAAGGTTAACTTCTATAAGTAATATAAGTATTTCACATAAATGTCGGCAACGAACCGACAGCTCCTCAGGGACTGGTCGGTGCTGATGAGCGCAGTGATTGCTGCCCATCAGGCGAAGCGCTTGCTCGTTTACAGACCTCATATCTTTATATAGTAGCGAGCCGCCCTCGCCTCGCTTCGGTTTATATGAGTTTTTTTGTAATACCCGTACTTAATCCACAGTGATCGGAATAGGTAGAGTATATTTACCTAAAGTCCGCAAAAGGACATAAAATAGAGTGGTTACAACCGGGTGAAATATTAATTTAGTTTTATTGAAATCCGGATTTCCAGTATTTTTAATGCTAAATATACATAATATTTACTTACAGTACGGGATATTTTATGTTAGTTTGTGATAAAAGGGGCCTGTGACTCATTCTTTTAAGTATCTAAGTAATAGGTGGAGCTTATTTACCTAAACTTCGTAGAACAGAGACATCAACTGGAGACTTCCTTGCGACTACATTTACTAGCACCAGAAAAATACCAGAAATCTGGAATTCAATAAAAATAAACTAATATTTCACCCGGGTGTATTATTATTATTATTGGGGGGGTTGAGATGGGCCTTGTGAGTCACTTCGACCTTTGCTGATCTTTTGTGGCAGCCCTTAATTTAAAGTTCACCGCAAAGGCCCGTTGCGTCTAGGAATTTCCAGATGCTTTGGGCAGTGAGGAGTTGTATCTCTTGTGGGTCCATGATATGTCGCCCTAGGTAGATACTTCTATTACGCATTAGTGGTCCGCAAGAACAGAGGATGTGCATAGCTGTCTCCTCTGTTTCTTGACAGAACCTGCATGCCGCTTCTTGTTTCATACCCATTAGAAACAAGTGTTTGTTCAATTTGCAGTGGCCAGTTAGGATCCTAGTCACTGCGCAAGTCTTTTCTCTTTTGAGTTTTAGAATCTCCTTGGAGAACTTGCTTTTGAACCCTGTAATTAGTGATTTCGAGTGTTTTTGTCCTTTTGTGGACTTCCACAGCTCGATCGCCCCAGATTTATATAGGTCGCTTAGCAGAGAATAGGTTTTTCGTTTTGTGATGCCACAAAACGGTTCCGGGCCAACCAGGGGGTTGTCAGCACGGTGTAACCACTCTATATTATGTCCTTTTGCGAACTTTAGGTAAATATACTCTACCTATTCCGATTACTGAATTAATCCAGCATAGGCTAGTGTCCTATAAAATTCTAATTAGTCCGTCATTTACATTATCAGAAAATATTGAACACATATATATTTTTTGTCAATTAAACAAAAAATGACTGTTGCAGTTTTGCGTGACGTCACGCCGTGGCACACTTTATACCATGTTGTGACGTCACGAGCCCCCACTCCCGAACTTTGATGCGTGTTATATTTGTCAATTTTGATTGATTTGATAAAGCAAAAAATACGTGTTCTTTTTTTTTTGATAATCTTACTGACGGGCTAATTAGATATATTTTTTTAGCCGGGACACACTCCTGTTCATTGGGTATGTAAGTACCTACACATGACAACCTTCCTCTTGCACCTGTCCGTTTGCGTTAGAAATAAACTGATACTGTTAAGTAAACTACGGATCCCTATTAAACCATGCAATATTTTTTTTATTTTCCAAATCACCTTTATTTGAAGTAAGCACCGAGATCTCGCTCATACATGACTTAATTAACAACCGCTTTTAAAAAAGTAAAAGCTTCAAAAAAACCACACCGCTAGAAACTCAGCTAACAGTTTTAATTCAGATGACATTACTTTATTAAGTACAGTGAAGAACTTTAATTGTTATGCCACTACGGAACCCGGTCATAATGACAGCGTCAAACCACATGACAGAAATTACGCTTAAACGAATGATTAACGTTATGCGACAGGGTTCCATAGTGGCATAACAATTAAAGTCCTTGACTGTACAGCGATATTGAATAAATAAACAAATAACCGAATATCAGGGGACGATCTTACACTAATTGACCTAGTCCCAAACTAAGCTCTAGACCTGTACTATGGGTACTACATTACTGGACATTGCTCGCTTAACAAACATTTATATGTTCTAGGTGTGACCGACAGCCCCCTATGCAGGGGATGCGTGTCGGCCGACGAAACAGCACCCCACGTAATCCTGGAATGAGTAGGTGTAGCTGCTCAACGGACTGAAATCCTCAAGACACCGAGGGCACTCCGAGAAGCCTGTGGAGATACCAGGAGGATCCTGCGCTTCAGGGGCCCGTTTCTCAAAAAGTATTAGTCTTATAAAATTTGTGTTTTGTCTCATAAATTAAACTAAAAAATGAGACAAAACACTAATATTATTAGACAAATACTTTTTGAGAAACGGGCCCCTGGTCGGAGTTAGGCTGGCTAGATTACTAGCTAGCACCCCCTACGCACAATGGCCCGACATACACGGGCTAAGTGCGGAAAAAGGAGTCCATCACCATAACCATAACCATGGGTACTAGACAACGATAAACAAACTTAAATACATAGAAAACATCCAAGACTGAGAAACAAATATTCGCGATCATCACGCATATAGGTATCTTGCCCTCACGGAAGGGAGGGCAAGGTCACTACTAGGGATGTTACGGAGCTTCGCCTCCGCATCCGTTAAGACGGAATTTCCGTTTGGTTTTAAATCTTCAAATCCGCCTCCGCCTTCGCTATTTTTTATTTCACACCTCCACCTCCGCCTCCGTTAATTTTTTACCGAAGGTATACCGGAGCCGCGGCAGCGCGGCGCACGCCTACAAGTTTTGACTTGCCAGGAATTAATTTAAATAAAAGTTACCCGGCTCCGGCTCCGCCTCCGGTAAACCTCCGGATCCGGCTCCGGATCCGGCTCCGGATGCGGCGCCAAATTCGCCTACGGCACCGGATCCGACTCCGTTAAATAATAAAAATTACTCCGGATCCGGCTCCGGCTCCGGTAAAGCCGCCTCCGTAACATCCCTAGTCACTACCAATTAGGCTTACACGTGTCCTCAAAAATTAATAAATTGAAGGAATATTTTGGTAAAGTCAAAAACTGTGTCAATTTGTGAGCAATGATCCGTTGATAACCCTATGCCTGAGCGATTTTCTTCAACGCTCCCCCTTGGTTTAATGGACTTGAATCTAAAACAAAGCATTTAGAGGGTGTTCTTTGTTTCAGCGACCTTGTCCGTGAATCGATACTGCAGTACTGCAAATTGAAATAGCCATCTTCAGTGCTTTGTGGAAACAAAGGAACGTTACGTTAAGAGACGATAAACGGTCCGTTACTGTGTATCTATAATAATATTATAAATATAAGTAACTCAGTTTGTTTGTACGTTTTCACGACAAAATGGCTCTAAACGGGTCAGATTATAGTCCTGGGAAAGGAAATAGGTATTTTATTCCGAAAAATTTGTCAATTCCCACAAAAAATGCGATAAACGACTTGTACATGTATCAGCCCAATGAACGATAGAACTGTGCCACAGTGACATAATGATACAGGGCTTCAGAAACAATCAAATTGTTTTAAAATGACACCATTCTATGGTGGGTCAGGTTTCCATGACAAAAAAGGTGTTTTAAAACGTGATGTGATGTTTTATTCCAAAAAACGTTCACGCCTCTTAATTCACAACGGACGGATCGATTACAGCCAACTTTGTAGACATTCTATTGCTAGAACGGTATTCCGGGTACTTCTACTAAATAAGATTGCGTACCTCATGCGTACAATTAGATCACCTTTGCGCAGTGGGTGCAATCGATAAGAAGATTCCATTTGATTATGTTTATGTAACACCTATTTATCCGACCCGATGTTTGAATAGATTAAAAAGGAGCCTGCTAAACTTTAATTAAAAAAATCGGCTGAGGCGGCCGAAACCATGAGGAAGAATAAGTATAAGGGTCTCGGCGCAGAATATCACTTTGTTCCTTTCGGCGTCGAGACCTTTGGTCCGTGGGGACCCAGTGCTGTTAGCCTTTTTAAGGACATTTCAAAGAGACTAATAGAAACAACTGGAGACCACAGAGCTGGCAGCTTCCTCGGCCAACGCATAAGTATTGCTATACAACGAGGAAATGCTGCTAGCATCTGTGGTACTTTGCCACGGGGGCCCTTTCTTTTCTAGCTTTTATTTAGTTTTAGTTTTATAGTTTTTAGCTTAGTTATATTTAGGTTTATTTTAGTTTTAATTAATTTATTAATTTATTTTTAATTTGCCACAGTTTAAGTTTTAATTTTTAATTGTTACTTTGTGTTATATTTTTAAGTATTTGTAAATCTTAGTAAATTAAAAAAAACAACCGTTAGTATATTATTCATTATTTTGTGATGATTTATTTTACTATTTGTATGTACAACAAAGGTCTTAAAGAGTGTATCCTCCCACTGTGGGTAAAGGCCACTTCCTTATCTATCACGCCATTTTCCCGGTCCTGGGGAGTGATTCTCTCAAAAACGCGGTTGGACGAACAAACGAGTGAATGTCGCAACGGCGAGTTTAAGTAGTCCCGTCAGAGCGAACAAAACACATTTTAGCGCGTGCATTCTCAATTAGGCAGCCTTATAAGTTCGATGTTATCGACAGAAGCCATGCTGCCAAATTGAAAATGGACGCGCTAAAATGTGTTTTGTTCGCTCTGAAGGGACTACTTAAACTCGCCGCTGCAACATTCAATCGTTCGTTCGTCCGACAACGTTTTTGAGAGAATCACACCCACATCTTATGCGAATAATTTATGTATGGAGAGGAAAGTCAGAAAACGTCACTAACACGCTGGTAAACATCTTAGCCTATTTGTGCAAAATGTGGTTACAAAATTATCAACAAGTTTTAAAGTTATAGGTAATTCTGTAGCTTGGCCTACCCCACTCTGGGATCACAGGCGTGAAGGTATGTATGTATGTATAGCGGCAGAGAAGTTCTCAGAAGTTAGGTGATTGATGTGAACAGCGGTTTAAATATAAGCGTGGAACGAACACCTATGAATTCTGCTAAACCCCCCCACAATGAGTTCCTTATTCTTCTAAGCCTAATATTTTTCACGTCAACTTTACTGCAATGTATTTACCATATATCAGTTATGAGCAGAGATCGGACAAATGGGTGTCATTACTCGCAATAATGTGGACATGACTCCAAAGATTTTAATTAAATACATTAAATTACATTAATTGATTACTTACCCTAAACACAATTTTGATTCTTTGCAAGGCAGTAATTAAATAAATAATACAATGACTTGTTATTGTGTAGATTTATTAAAGCAAATAAACAGTATTTTTTATAATTTTTCCGTGGTTAGGTTAGGTTAGGTTAGGTTAGCTATTTCGCAATCCACGCATGTTAATGGAGGAAACTTAAGTAGAATAATATTAATGGCCACTCCTCACATAGGTATTATTTATTTATTACTGTCCTGCAAATTATCAAGATTAAAGTTTTAATAAGATTAATTTATTTAATTTGTTTAATTAAAATCTTTGGAGTCATGTCCACATTATTGCGAGTAATGACACCCATTTGTCCGATCTCTGGTTATGAGTTACTTTTATGATAACTTACTTAACCCTCGACATCTACAGACGCGACATGCAGGTTCTGTCAGGAGACAGAGGAGACAGCAATGCACGCCCTTCGTTCATGCGGACCTCTATTGAAGTATCTACTTAGAGTGACATATTATGGACCCACAAGAGATGCAACTCCTCACTGCCCAAAGCATCTGGAAATTCCTGGACGCAACGGGCCTTAGCAGTGAGCTCCAAACAGAGGGTTGCCACAAAAGATCAGCAATGGTCGAAGTGGCACACAAGGCCCCTTTTCCCCTAGTATAATAACCCTCGACAAAAGAGTTATAAGGTAAAAGTGTATTTGTGTATGTGTGTGTCTGCTGTGGCATCGTATAGCTCTCAAACGGGTGGACGGATTTTGACCAGGTTTTTTTTTTAAAACTAGTTTAATCGGGATGGATCTTAGCTAAGTTTTATGAGAATTGGTAGAGCCGTTGCAGAGATATCAGCTTTGAAAGAAGAGTTCGCCGTTATATAGTGTTTTTTTAACTTTGACATTAAGGGGAAATCCGAAATCATAGTTGATAAACTGTCTTAGAAAAGATTAGGTTTTTTTTTATTCTTGACCAAAAAAAAATGATTACTTATGCTTATTTTAACAAAAAAGAACCTAATATTTGCTAAGACAGCTACCGTATCGCCTATGGTTTCGGATTTCTCCATGATGTGCCAGTTAAAAAACAACACACTGTATAGGGGGATTTATGTTACTCGTAATAATTATAAGGTTATTATTTATCCAGCTTGTCGACACGTTACGTTAAGACAAAAATTTGAATATAGAACTGAAGAATACTCAACTGACAGGACGTTCAGCCTCTTTCAAAATGGAAATGTGAGACGCCATTGTCCAGCTTCCCCAATTTTAAGAAAACCTACCCTAGTACTGTAACCTTTAGGATGCAAGCAGCCTACCCCAGTTTTACTGCGGTCTTGCGGAATGGCTTCTCAAGGGCAGACAGACCAAGTTATAGCTTTGTTAGATAACGAAAACGATACGTAAGCGTTTGCGGTTTTCGCTATCTTTATATTTCTCCAGAATGCTGTTGTATTATGATTTTATCCTAACATAAAACTTTATTCCCTATAACTTCATATTTACGTAACGCAGTACATACTAAGTTAAAATTATAAGTCCTCTTACGCAATCGCAGTAAACTTTTCACAACGTCACGTTCGTACGAAAGTCGGATTTTTGGCTCATAAAATTATAAATTTTAAAGTTACTCTGTCTGTCTGTTTGTTATACTTTCACGGTTAAACCGCTACACCGATTTTGATGAAATTTGGTGTGGGAATAGCTAGAGTCTCGGGAAAGGACATGATACTTTTGATGAAAAAATTGAAGTTCTCGAGGGAATAGCGATAAGCGACTCCTACGCGGAAGGAGTTGCGGGCAACAGCGAGTGCGGAATAAAACCAGTTACAGGGTGTTTGTTTTATAGAGGATGATGAAATAAATAATGAAGGGATTGGGAAATCAAGCATTAAATTTCACCGTTGTTAAAATTGATCAAAGGTTACCGTTGCCGTAAAATAGAACATGATACTGTAACCAATTACTACAAAACGTAAGTAATGGACACAGCAAAGGAAATTACATTTTTGCTAAAATAAAATAGCCGAATCATGCCGAAATAAGGGATGTTATAAATTTAACGTGTTTATCCAATGATATAATATAAAAAGAGGTAGATATGTTACCTATACGGTATTCCGCGTGTAAAAATGGCCCGGCTTACGCACACATAATCAGTAAATATTGCAATTACACAATAATTCATAAATGACAAGTGAAAGCAGGATGGTATGCTAATTTCCGGGAGCGAAACAAAACGATTATATGTTGCTCTGCAGACTAGTTCACGGTTCCGTTGACGGCGCGAGACTAAGTAAAGGTGTACCAATTGGCTTGGTTTTAGGGTGCCACTATCGAAGTGCGTATGACATAACTACCTCTTTTTACTATATTATACCATTGTGTTTATCTGTATTTCTGTAGCATCGTAGCTCCCAAACGAATGGACCGATTTGGAAGAGTTTTTTTATTGCCGGTTTCTCAGGATCTTAGCGAGGTTTTATGAAAATCGGTTGAGCCGATTAAGAAATATCACTTCTGAAAGTAGAGTTCACCATAGTGATGGTTTTGTCTATATGTGGCATTATCTATGTAAACCTTATTGTCGATGGCGCTTACGCCGCACTGCGTCACGCGACGTCGTATTGATATCGGAGCATCTTTACCTAATAATGGCGAAAGCGCCATCGACAATAAGGTCCCTTTTCATAGATAACGCCACATTTATATACTTATATTAATGTATGAACATATAGAAACTATTTTTTTTTAGACTGTACTGTATTGGTAATTGAAATACTGCAACAAATTTTAATTATAGAAGTTTATAAATCTGCAAAGTAATAATTAAAATTGAACCGAATCACAAAATCGACTGCGAAATTTCCATTTTATGAACATTATTTAATTTAGAAAGTATTAACTTCTTAAGTTTGTTTAAGGATTCATACGACCAAATTACCTTCGGAAAATGTAAAAAATTACGTAATATCGAATCATGAAAAATAACTTCTCCGAGCGTATTTAATCCTATCACGTTTCTGTGTTCATTGTTTATTACCTTATAAGTATACATAGTGTTCTAGATATCCGTCTATGATTTAAAAAAAAAAAAAAACGTTAATTTGACCTAGTTCCGAGCCTTAATCCCTGTTAATTAGCAAGAACGTTCTTATAAAGGATGCGCTCTTTTCCTGAGCAAAGCATTATGTACCTTTTTTTATAAACATTATTTTAACTGTGGTTCTCTATCAGTGCGCAGTTTCTCACCGGTAGTTTAAAGTTTCGTATTCTTGATTTTGATTTATTATCAAATGGTTTATAGTAATTACTTTTACGCCATAAGTCGGATATACTACTAAAATAGTGAAGAATCCAGCAGCGCGTTATAAAAACGCATATTAAACGGCAGTGGAAAATTTTGCTTTATAAATATTTATAACACGCACAAAGTGTCCAGGGAAAAAGTAATGTATTCCGCCGTAGAGTTTTAAAACATTACAATAGACTAAGGATTATGGCTGTCCTCAGAGAATTAGGTGTGTGTTTAGTGTATGCCGTCATTAAGCATCTAAAGACAGTATAAATAATAGATATCTCTCCTGAAGTAAATGCTATTATTTTGCGTCGTCCAGCTAACATATGTCCAACTAAAATGAAGGAAGCCATAATGAAGAAAGGTCAACACACAACGCACTTATCAGTTAGCGGATTACTGCCTGTCATAAAGTACAGTAAGTTTGTAGTTTAAAGAAACCGATTGCATCAGATGAACTTTCAACAATTGTGACGAAATAATATTTTTGTTTTCTACAAGACATCCTGTATATTGCCTAGATGATTAAATTTTCAACCCTCTTGACAAAGCAACGTAGAATATTGCAAAATTGTTGCAGTAAGTACCTATACTACCTACTTTACACCTGTGTTTCGTCACTTCCATAATGTCGTTATCTAGAATGTGAAAATGCTTTGTCTATGACGTTTCAAAAAGTTATTGTGTGGTTATGGTTAGTATGATATTTTGTACACGGTACAGTCGGGTAACAGAGTTAGTATACAGGGTGTTAAAATTAAAATGAATAAATGATTCTAACCTTTCGATCGGGTGGTCTGGTGCAAACGCCGTGCCCCTCAGCTGTGTAAAGGGTTGTTAGAAGCGCCTGGGGCTTCAGCCGCTAGGGGCCGGCGTCTGCGGCGTGCGGCGTCGGGTCGGGGTGCCGGCGGAGTGGCCCGGCCGTGACAGCCGGGGGTGCGCGCGCCTGCACCACCGCGCATGCGCCGTGCGGCGAATATGCCGCAAGCGATTAGTTGGCAGTGTTGCTGGGTTACACAATTACACACAGCTAGTGCTTTTTGAGATTTATTTACCTTACTTAATAATAGTATTAGTTATTAAAGACGCACTCTTTTTAAACAATAACACGAGGTTATTAAGTTTTTGTATCTTACACGGTAGCAAAAGATAAAGTTGATTTTGGACACGATGCATTGGTGCTACATTCTTTTCCAGCCAGTCGGCTTTGATCAATTTAAAAAATATAACTTTATTATTTTGTATGACAATATAAATGAGCACAGTTTTACTTATTAAGTTAAGATTTTTCGTAACAACAGTTGGCAACCCTAATACACGTACCAAAACCAGCCTAACTACAATACATGTGCTATATTCTTGTGTATTTGCATAAATATCGAGGTGAGCGGAGTTTTTTATGATCTATTACATTTATAACCACATTCTATGTTCAAATTTCTACCCAGCCTATGTCTAAAATTATTGTTTGTGTGACTTTTTAACCTGAGTGTACCTTGACATACATAAATTATAACGTCAACAAAGACGTTATTTTTCACCCTGTATTTAGTATCTGGTTTCCAAATCTAATTGATCCTAATAATTAGTTAGTTTTAAGTGTAAATCGCTACAAACTTATTGGTCCCTTATAATTTTTATAAATAATATTCGATATTAGCGATATCTTGCCCGTCTTACTGTGTTAGTAAGCCATTTTTTCATTGCGGTGTTAGAATCAGCTGTTCTATCGACCAGTTTCACTTTCGAGGGGAGTCCTTTGTTTTGGCAACGGTCCAATTCTGTTACTAAGCGTTAAGTACTAAGCACTTAACGGATCGTTTTACACGACAATTTTAGCATATTGGAGGTATCAGGTTTATCTTGAGATCAGAAATTAAATCACGCTGTATATAACTTCAGTGATTGTTATATTGACTTTCTAGGATCATTGTTTGTATCAAAACTTAACCTTTAATGTTATTTTACAATTTTTGACTGCTATAATTGGGATTGTTCATATTTTTACAAAACCATTTCGAGGAATAGAGTTTTAAAGCCGTTCTGCATTTTGAAATATTTCTCTATTTTGTATTATTTCGACAAAAGTATATTTAACCTTTGTTTGACTTTCGTTTTTGGGTTGAAGCCCTACTAGGTGTATCTTACGGGTTAGGCGAAAACCGCTTTGAAATAGTATGTTTTAATACACTATTACAATCACTTTTTATCATTAGATATCATTTAATTGTTGTAATTTATTAGAAAATGCCAACCCAAATTTAAAATAATCATGTCATCTATAAAATGTCTGCTAAATAAATAAAGATATTAAGACAAAACTATTGGGTCAAATACAAAATTAATGGAATTGGTCTCTTAAAATTACCTATTCTTTCGAATTAGAATGTCAAAGCCGTAAGTTATTTTTTTTAGTCTATCCCTATTAATGATTATGTAATTATCTGGATAAAATCTGCGTTCGATTATACCTAAGTATATAGTCATCTACATATAATTTGATAAACTGGGGTGTCTCAACAATGACGAGCGGAAGGACGAATGAGTGAATGTCCAAGGGCCGAGTTTGAATAGTCCCGTCCGAGCGAACAAAACACATTTTAGCGCGTGTATTTTCAATTTGGCAGCATGACTTATCGAGCGTATAAGGCTGCCTAATTGAGAATGTACGCGCTAAAATGTGTTTTGTTCGCTCGGACGGGACTATAGTCCATTCGCTTAGATAGTGTCGCTACACTCACACGTATTTGCGGTTATTTTAATAAAATACGAATATAATTCCATGTAAATTGCCAAATTCACTAGCGGGTGTTACGCCGCAAGTGAATTTCGCTGTTCACTTCGAATTATATTGGTATTTTATTACAATAACCACAAGTACGTGCGAGTGTAGCGACACTATCTAAGCGAATGGACTATACTTAAACTCGCTGCTGCGATTTCGCTCTTTTGCCCGACCGACCGCCGTTTTTGAGAGAATAACAACCTTGAGTGCCCAGTTGGAAAATTCAAGTTCGAAGTTACCTTAGCTCCATCCCTATCTTTCAATTTAGTCTCAAATGACGAGTGACAGGGATGGAGCTAACGTAACTTTGAACTTCGATTATCAAATTCGTTTTTTTTTAAATAAAGAGAACCGGTTGAACCCTTTCGAGATATCCTCTGAAAGAAGGGTCGCCATTATATCGATTTAGTACAGTCAAGGACTATAATTGTTATGCCACTATGGAACCCTGTCGCATAACGTTAATCATTAATTTAAGCGTAATTTCCGTCATGTGGTTTGACGCCGTCATTATGACAGGGTTCCATAGTGGCATAACAATTAAAGTCCTTGACTGCACTTGTATCTAATATTTTTTTACATTACTTAATCGAAATTCATAGTGACCTTCTGCCCCTTTCTCTGCACGGTGTGTTAACTTTAGAGCGAAAGAGATAGGGCTTTTGAAATAGGAAATTTCTTTTGCTATGAAGTTACTAAGGTGTCTTTACCACAAAATTATCTAGAGTCTAGAGCAGCGGTTCTCAAACTTTTTTTAGCCACGGACCATTAATACACTAAACATTTTCCGGAGCCCCAAAATATGCAAAACCTTTATATTTAATTGGGTAATGGTATTTTATGAGAATCGGAATACTAGGTACAGTAAAACTGAAATTTATAAGAGCTTCTCGGCTGTCTAATGCTGTCACACTCTCTCTGGCATCTTCGTTATGCCAATTAAAGTGTGAAACCAAGACAGCCAAGTACCTACTATTAATAACTTTCACACTTTTATTGGCATAACGAAAATACTGACAGATGCCAGAGAGGATGCGATAGCAATAGACAGCCGAGTACTATTAATACTCCGGTTTTACTGTACTTTAGATAACATATCATTGTAAGGGCCTTGAATCCGCGATGATCATTTGATCGAGTGTATCATTTCAACGAATTTCATTTCATCGAAAGCTAAGTTCCGCTGAAACCTTATTGTTTTTATGTTAACTTAACCATGGGAAACGTAAGTTAGGTTAACTTTGACCTGTGACCACCAAAAAAATTTAACTTCTGCACGTATAAATGCCTGTTGATGAAATAAAAAATCGGAGAAGTGCGAAACAATCTTTGAAATGAGTGTCGGTGATTCAAGGGTATATAAACCCTTGGGGAGGCCTAAAAAAGCACCACGGTTCTGCGGAGCACACTTTGAGAATAGCTGGTGGAGAGAAATATCACGCTTTGCAGATGTCATAAATCATGTCATGTATGAGAGCGTGTTATCTAATGTAACATAGCTAACTCATTTCAAGAATGCGAAAGTGAGATTGTCTGTCTGTTTGTTCAGTCTTTTTGTTTAAAAGGGGTGATAGACGGGCGAGTAAGTACCTACGCCGTACTTATGCCGTACTTTGGCATTGTCACGAAAAAGTGTACCCAATTAAGGACTGAAATTAAGGAACTTTAACTTTGTCAGTTTTGTGACGAAAATTAGCTACACATTGACGGCCGCCAAAACTGACAAAGCTAAAGTTCCTTAATTTAAGTCCTTAATTGAGTACACTTGTGGCAACACTGGCGCATCTTATGTTTATGTAGAGATTTAGATAATTCTCTATGGTCACATGGCAGACACTCTTTACGATTACTAGACACTAACAAACATTATCTTTTTCTCCCATCTGTATTTCTTGTTACTTGAAGAATAAAAAGTCAAGTCCGTTATTTGTATTACTTGTGTTATTCATCTCATTAATTCGACGACTCCGTAGAAGAAGTGATCACGCATCCTAGGCCTACGCCGCTCGACCGGCAATAGCCCCACATGGCATGAGCCCAAATTGGTGACCCCGACGTGATTTACCACAAAATTGGTGCCTTCGGACGTTCGGAGCATCGAGTTTCTCGCTGAGTTGGACCTGAACCTGCTTCAAAAGATACCTAGAGCCTTGGAAATCAGTCATCAACGAATAATTTCAACACCGCGTCAGTAAGAAAAACCGGTTTGTACCAGTTGACGCCGATCCAGTAAATTTCGTTGAATTTTTTGTTCCTACGCATTCTAGAAGACCAAGATATAACTAATATTGCGATTTCCAGTGCTGATCTACATAATTTTCGTGATGATTTTCCGTGATTGCAGTGAAATTCAACACCGCGTTTTTATTTTGCGGAACATTGGTATTTATTAATTTTTTCCATTCATCCTTGTCTATTAACACAACTAGCGCCAGTGACTTTCTTTACTCGTGGTAACTTGCGGAACTATCGATAGTGCTGTGCTTAGTGAGATCGGAAGCGAATCGCATAGATTGTGCAGCGTGATCGTGTCGCGACATCTGACATTACGTCCGTTTAAACTTTCGTTCGGTTTTTCAACGTTCCAGCCACATCTCTAAACGTCAAACAGTGAACGTAAACAAAAGACTTTTATGGTTACGTTTTTCGTAATTTCTGTTAAGTATTAACGTAATTTGGGTGAATTAAGTTTAGCTTAAGTTTTATTATAGTTTTGCTACTGTTATTTCACCTTTGTTGGTAAGTTTTTGAACAAACTATTGTAAATTTCTACACATAACTTTAACAAAACAGTCAAACTTTGGCAAACTAACTTTGGTTCAGGTAATGTAGAACTAATATTTGCGAATACGAAAAATCCAAATGAAAGTGCACTAATACTAATACTAATTTTGCTACTTACAATATACTACTGAAATACACTATTAACACAAGCTGTTGTTGTTGGATATTTGTAATTGCTGATGTGTGTTTAAATTGTTTATTGGTACTGTGGTGCATAAAAATAAGGCTATATAAATAACTGTGTCTTATCTAAAAATATTTATAATTTTTGGATGTAACATTAACTAACTAATAACTAAAGTTTATATATGATTTGGTTCATGTATTGAATCTTGTTTTTATAGTTTAAATATTTGTGTGTCATTCTTATATGTACTTGCATATAGTGCATCGGTGTTACCATACCACTACAGTCACTCCACAATAATTATTTCTAACCTTTTTTGATATTTTTGCATGCGGGTTTGTGTGTGATATTTTAAATTTACTAACTATGGCAGAGGAATTACAAGCTTTGGTTGAGCGCTTGCAAGCTGAAAATGCTGTCCTTCAGCGACAGCTGATTCAGAATCCAGAAGTATGCAGGGTTTCTCTTAAATTGCCAACATTTTGGCCTGATAAGCCTGCGGTGTGGTTCGCACAGGTGGAGGCTCAGTTTCAGATAGCTGGTATCACCGCTGACAATACAATGTTCAATTATGTCATCGCTCAGTTGGATCAGAAATTAGCTGGTGAAGTGGAAGACCTCATCACAAAGCCGCCAGTCAAAGGCCAACAATATTTGAAGCTGAAAGAGGAGCTTATCAGACGTTTGTCCATGTCCGAAGAGCAACGGGTTCGTCAGCTGATCAGTGAAGAGGAGCTTGGAGATAGACGCCCATCCCAGTTTCTCCGACATCTGCGCTCACTTGCTGGAGGTGCTCTATCGGATGAAAATATACTGCGCCAACTGTGGTTACGTCGACTTCCACAACATGTACAGGCCATTCTAGCTTCCCAGGCTGAACTTAGCCTAGATGAGCTAGCAGAACTTGCTGACAAAGTTATGGAGATCTCAAGCCCCAAGCAAGTGTTTTCTTGTGCACTTCCTGTAGCTTCACCTGTCAACCAGGATGCTTTGTTTCAGCGGATGGACAGACTAGAAAAACAAATTGCTGCTTTATCTGTCAGCGAGCGGCCCAGGCGCACACGCCATCGCTCTGTGTCGTCCAATCGCTCACGCTCACGTGCTTCTACACCGGTAAATGGTACTAAGGTATGTTGGTACTGTACTGACCTCATCTCGAGTCAAACCTTCAAGCAAGAATTAAATTGTCTTTGGTATTTGACTGGTTAGAAAACGGAGAGTGTGGGGGTTGCTAGGAAACAGTTGGGGGTTGACGGGAGTGATCGACGGGCTTGTAAAAAATGTTTTTCTTAAGATTTTTATTTGCTTTTCTTGATAGTAATAGTGTTATATCTACAAAATTTTCCTTTAAAATTAATAATGTGCAGAGTGTATAATGGTGAATAACATAAAGGAGGCGATCTATAGGAATTTTGCAAAGAAAAACCCTAGAAGGTTCTCGTAAGTTTCATGTAGACAAAGTCTACTTAAAAAGGTAAATATTGTAGTCCTACCGTTGTTGGAAACACTTATCTATAAGAAATCATGTCCACGAATAATTTGGTTTATGATTTGAGAACTAGAAAATCGAACTGGTGATTTCTCATAGGTATTTTAATCTTTCGTATATGTCTTATTACTTAGAATAGGGAAGCTTGGGAATGAGTGTTCTAGTTGAGGACCTGAAAGACGAATGGAAGGGTGATGGTCGTTGTTTAGAAGGGGTTCCGTATGGTGTTTAATTTATTGTGAATGTTTGTTGTGTTTCAAGGTATAGTAATAGAGTAAGGAAAACTTTCGTAGTACAGGGAAACCTTAGTTGCATATTTAACCTTTCATTTTAATACATTTCACGCGGGAGCATGATCCTGAGAGCTCCGTCGCTTACTACGAGGGCTTCTAAGCGGTTTGGTGTCGCTGTCGTGAGAGTTCGGTTTGCGGCTGCGCGGCCTTGACATCTCGTCGGGACCCGAAGCTAAGTGTTGTCTTTTAGTGGTTACTCGATGGGTGCATCGTTGCACTTAGGGTAGTATTGCAGTTGGTTACGAATGACATTTGATGTCGTCATTTTCAAAATATTTTGAATTATGGAAGATGTCATTGCAATTTTGACAACAAGGCTATTAGATCATTCGTAGCAAAGCTGTCCTTGTTAGAACATGTTTATTTGAATATTTTTCTTTGATTTTGATTTTTTTTTATTTACGAATATTTTCAAAATGTTTTGAGTTTCGAAATTTTATATTTTTTGGAAGGAACAATTTATTTAAAAAACAGAACAATTTTTAAAAAATAAATTCTTAGAAGCAAATCATATTGAATTTAAAAGTGATATACGCTGGTCGTCGGAAAACCAAACTAGTGATAAATTTCTTTGAATTATTTCACGGGATTTTAATTCTATTGCGAAACTAATAATTATTTAAAGGTAAATAATTTTATTGTTCTTTTGATATTCTTTTATAAATGTTTTTAATCAAGGGAATTCAAAGGTTTATTAATAATTCAAGACTGATCTAATTCTTTTGGATCTTGTGTACCTTTTAGGACTCCATGTCTAATCTTCAGTTTATTGGAAGAACTTTTCTAAATTTTCCCATGCTGTTTGGCTAAGATTATTTAGCTCTCTTTCGGCTCTTATATTGGGGTTTACAGTTTTGCTTGTGTCCTGGCAATTTAAATTACAATTTATCTTTACCTTTCTCGTTTAATGCATCGGATATTATACATGTTTCTATTCGAGTCGAAGAGGGTTTAGTGTCTTGGTGAAAGTTATCAGCGGGTCACAGACGTCGATGACATCTTACCGCCACTAAACATCTTGGATTAAAATAGCAAGCAGAGACACTTCACACTGTACGCTCAGTTTCCATACAGACTGCACAGACTGCTTCAGTGTGTTAAAGGTTCAAGGTTAATAGCTTCAAAATTTATCTTGGGGAACCGGGGGTCGGATTTGAGTTGCGTCAAGAGTCGATCTCACCTCTGGTCGAAAGACGTTAGTTAGTTGAGGTGACTTGCTGGCTTGGTTTTTATGATCTCATGTCAGCAAGGATGCCTGCGAGTTTAGCTCGGCAACTGCTTTCTACTCCCGGCTCTCATGTCGGTTCGTGGGGACTCGACTAAGCGAAGCGAAAGCTGAGCGTGTGATATCGGGTGCCTTGACGGATTCGAAGGGGAGGAGACCTCCAATATTCTGGGTTTGCTTTGATACCTGTCACACTGGATTGCAGAAAACACACACATTCCGTCGTCCTAAATATCCGAGGACACAAGAGGGGTAGTTTAGGTCAATAGTCTCTCCATCTAAATTATTAGGAAAAGAATTAAATCCTGTCTCTTGGAGTGACTATAATTTGTCGGGCCCTCTTCTCTCTTGGTTACGAGGACTTACTCAGACTGACTTGGCGACGTAATGGAAGCTCTCCCCAGACAAGTTCGGGACAGGCTGGCGGAGTGTGACCAGCCTGGAGTCGAGCACACGAGCAAGAGCGGGGAGGGGCTCTGTTTTTACCAGACCACAAAACTTGTCGAATTTCCATAAACTGAAGTTCTCTAGACGTTTCTTTTCTTCAACTAATACAATTATTTGAATTCCCTTATTTTTGAATATCTCTTTAATCAGAAGAATCTGTTATCCCTCATTCTCGCCTTAGGAACCATGGGTTACTAAAACATTTAAAAAACCACACAACGTTACTACCACTATTTCGATTGGCAAATATCTTTTGTCTACCGGTCCGCCTAACAGATTAAATAAATTAATCTTTCTTTTATATTTTATAAGGCCTGCCCCTTGGGGTCAGCACAATTGGTGCCGCGTGACCAGGATTCTAGGGTATTAAGCAGATTGAGGGGAAGAGATTTTGTGAATTAAGGGAGAGGCATTACTTTCGTTTCTCGAGAATTATGAATAGTGCAATTTGAAAGGTTGAGGTAGCTTTTACTATTGCGATTGAGGGAATAGGGTTACGAAAGATGGGCATGGAAATTTATATCCCATATCGGCTAATAAGACTTGGTCAGATTTTGGTAGATGTGGTTTTGGGGATGAGAATAGAGTTCAGAATAGGCAAATTAAGTTGAATTTAGATGCTTTTTCAAATCTTTCCCCAAGTTTATTAGATCGGCCACGTGTTTCTGAATTTTTACAAACTTTTGTTGCGGCATCCTTGTTTGATGAAGAGGTATGTTTTGATGAGGGTTCTCGCAAGGTTAGAGCGGAGATTGTTATTGGGATATTAGGGAATACAATAAATGGGTTGATAGATACTGGGAGTGAAGTGAGTTGTATTTCAGAAGAGCTTTATGAATCTTTACAAATTACTAAAGGTACAAGATTTCCATCATTACCAGTGAAACCTATACAGATTAGAGGAGCAGTAGGGCAGAAAAGTTTGAAAATACAGCAGCTAACATCTGTTGAGTTAAAAATTCAGGGGATAAGTTTCGATACTGGATTATTGGTAGTTCCAAAATTGACAGTGCCGGTGATATTAGGCTTTGACTGGTTACTTTCTCATGATGCTGTTATTAATTTGCGAGATCCTAAGTCTTTAATTCTGTCAGGTAATGGGGAAGAAGTTAATGTACCGTTTATTGATGAAAGTCAAGAGAGTGTAGATGTTAGAACTCTACGAGTCGGTCAGGATGATAAAAGGGATTCCACTGTGAAGAGTGAGGATTTTCTGGATAGGCTTAATGTGGGAGTAAAATTGAATGATAGTATGAGGATGGATTTAAAGCAAGTTTTAGAGAGTCATAAGATAGTATTCACGAAGCAAATTGGTAGGGCAAATTGTTATGTTCATCATATAGAAATGTCTGAACACACTCCGCGAATAAATAGATCCTATCCGATTCCGTATGCTTATCGTAATAAGATTGATGAAAAATTAAATGAGATGGTAGAGTTGGGGATTATTTCTAGAGGGGCGACTCCTTATAGTAGTCCTTTAACATATACAAGCAAACCTGATGGGTCTATTCGTATTTTACTTGATGCTAGAGAAATTAACAAGTACATGGTGGCAGAGTCAGAGGCCCCACCAATGCAGATAGATGTTTTAAATGCATTTCATGGTGTAAAATTTATAACTATCGTAGATTTAAACAATGCGTATTTTCAAATTCCTATATCAAAAGAGAGTAGGCAGTATACCGGGTTTACTGTGAATGGGAGGTCCTATATGTATAATGTTTTGCCACAAGGTCTGAAGACGTCTGTGGGAAGTTTTAGTCGAGCGATGGATGTAGTGTTGGGGCCAGGAGTTAGAAGTTTTTGTGTAAATTATTTAGATGATTTGGCAATATTAACGAAAGGGAGTTGGGAAGAACATTTGGAGCAATTAGACAAGGTCCTAGAACGATTAGAGAATGCGGGTTTGACTTGTAATTTAGAGAAGTGTAAGTTTGCTTGTCGGGAAGTGAAAATGCTAGGACATATAGTTTCTACAGAAGGGATTCAGACTGATCCAAATAAAGTCAAGTCGATTCAAGAGTTTCCAACTCTGAAAAAGGTGAAGCATGTGCGAGCATTTTTAGGGTTATGTAATTACTACCGGAGATTTATTCCAAATTATAGTACTTTGATTATACCTTTGACAAGATTGTTAAAAAAGGAACAAGTTTGGTATTGGGATGAGGAGTTAGATACGGCATTTAAGAATTTGAAACAGGAGTTTTCTACAACTATTATGTTGTCACATCCAGATGTAAATAAAGTTTATTATTTGCAGACGGATAGTTCAGGGGTAGGAATTGCGGGAGAGTTATATCAATATGACGATGAGGGTAATAAACGGATTTTGAGTTTTTGTGGAAGGTCGTTGAGAGGATCAGAATTGAGGTGGACAGTTACAGAACAAGAATTTTGGGCAGTAATTTATGGGGTTAAGAAGTTTGAGACTTATTTAAGGGGGGCGGAATTAATTATTAGGACTGATCATAAAGCTTTAGTGTTTGTAAAGAACATTAAATTATTTAATAGTCGGATTACAAGATGGATATTGTATTTAGAACAGTTTAATTACACAATAGAGCATGTTAGGGGGGTCGAAAATGGGGGAGTGGACGTTTTGTCTAGATTTCCAAGGGATGGGGACATTCAAGAAGGGAAAACTTGGTGTCCATCGATAATGTATATGGGGGTGCAGAATAATACTGAATTAGAATCTAAATTAGAACAGATGGTTCAGTTTCAGGATATGGATAATGTAGCTAAAGGCATTAAAGAACGCGTGCTAGGGCAAGTGGAAGGAGGAAGTCGATTGTCTAGGATAGCGATGCGTTGTTCAGTTGTCGATGGTGTGCTTTATTTTAGAAAACATGTCAATGATGTTGAAGTTTTATATTTACCAGAAGCTTTGCAAGCTGAGGTGTGTAGACAAGTTCATTTGGAGTTAGGGCATTTGGGGATTTATAAAATGATGAAATATCTAAAGCAAAGATTTTATTGGCTTGGAATGAAGAGAATGGTAGAGAAGTTTGTTAGGTGTTGTCATATTTGCCAATTATCCAAAGTGGATAATGTTAAGTATGTGGGGGCGTGTAATTCTATTGTAACGGAGAATCCAGGGGATTTAGTTATGGCAGACCTGTATGGACCCTTACCAGCGTCTAGGGGGGGAATAACATACATATTCGTAATACAAGATTCTTTTACTAAATACATTAAATTATATGGGTTGAGGGTGGCAACAGCGAAAGCGGTTGTGGTTAGGATGCAAAATTTTGCATTAACAATAAAGCCGAAAACTGTAATGACTGATAATGGAAAACAATTTATAGGGAATACATGGAAATTAGGATTACGGAATATGGGAGTTAGGGCTATATATATAACTATTAGGAACCCTAGGCCAAATACGACGGAACGTGTTAATAAAGAGTTGGGAAAATTCTTTAGGATTTATTGTCATGAAAGGCATAGAAATTGGGGTTTATGGTTAGAGAAGATTGAGGAGTTGTATAACAATACATTTCATTTAAGTACGGGGTTTACACCTAATGAAGTTCTTTTTGGTAGAGTGACTCATTTATCAATAGATACCCATTTGCCTTATCTTGTACGTAGTAGGGATATAGGAGAGATTCGGGAGCAAGCTAGGGTTAAATTACAATTGGCTAGTCAACAGAGAAAGACTAGGTTTGATTTAACTCATAAATTAATTCAGTATCAGGTTGGAGATTTGGTTAAGTTGCGAAGATTGAATAAGTCTGACTCTATGAGTGGAGTTACTCGGAAGTTTGATTTAACTTATGAAGGTCCATACAGGGTAGCAGCAAGACAGTTTGATAATGTTTATGTTTTGGTACACCCCGAAACTTTGCAAGAGAAGGGGATGTTCAATGCAATACATTTAGCACGATATTATGTTTAATCAGGAAAATGAAGTTAGAAGTTGGGGAATTAGAAATTTTATAGGGACGTTGATGTCGGTTATGAATTTCCATGCAGAAGCATTAGTGAGTGTTATGTGGGGTAGGATTAAATCGGAGTAATTTTGCTTTGGAATATATTTGAGTATTAGATTATATGGTATTTGGTGTTTAGTTCAATATTATAAGGTTTTAGAAATATTAATAAAGTATTTGCTTACTGGCTAGTGGTTTTGAATTCATATTTGGTAATGGAGGTTTAATTTAGGAGAGGGGGGGGGGAAAGGTGTAGCATAGGGGAAAAAGGATTGGGGGGGGGAAGAAAGATAAAATAAGTTAGAGGACTCCTTAAATAGTTTTGGGGTTCAGTTGGTGAATTGGTTATGAAATTTAACTCTTGTTTGGGATTGATTGGAGACAAGGAGTTGGAATAAGAAGGTTAAATCTTGGCTCCGTTGAATATCGTCAAGATTTAGGGGGGGATTGTACTGACCTCATCTCGAGTCAAACCTTCAAGCAAGAATTAAATTGTCTTTGGTATTTGACTGGTTAGAAAACGGAGAGTGTGGGGGTTGCTAGGAAACAGTTGGGGGTTGACGGGAGTGATCGACGGGCTTGTAAAAAATGTTTTTCTTAAGATTTTTATTTGCTTTTCTTGATAGTAATAGTGTTATATCTACAAAATTTTCCTTTAAAATTAATAATGTGCAGAGTGTATAATGGTGAATAACATAAAGGAGGCGATCTATAGGAATTTTGCAAAGAAAAACCCTAGAAGGTTCTCGTAAGTTTCATGTAGACAAAGTCTACTTAAAAAGGTAAATATTGTAGTCCTACCGTTGTTGGAAACACTTATCTATAAGAAATCATGTCCACGAATAATTTGGTTTATGATTTGAGAACTAGAAAATCGAACTGGTGATTTCTCATAGGTATTTTAATCTTTCGTATATGTCTTATTACTTAGAATAGGGAAGCTTGGGAATGAGTGTTCTAGTTGAGGACCTGAAAGACGAATGGAAGGGTGATGGTCGTTGTTTAGAAGGGGTTCCGTATGGTGTTTAATTTATTGTGAATGTTTGTTGTGTTTCAAGGTATAGTAATAGAGTAAGGAAAACTTTCGTAGTACAGGGAAACCTTAGTTGCATATTTAACCTTTCATTTTAATACATTTCACGCGGGAGCATGATCCTGAGAGCTCCGTCGCTTACTACGAGGGCTTCTAAGCGGTTTGGTGTCGCTGTCGTGAGAGTTCGGTTTGCGGCTGCGCGGCCTTGACATCTCGTCGGGACCCGAAGCTAAGTGTTGTCTTTTAGTGGTTACTCGATGGGTGCATCGTTGCACTTAGGGTAGTATTGCAGTTGGTTACGAATGACATTTGATGTCGTCATTTTCAAAATATTTTGAATTATGGAAGATGTCATTGCAATTTTGACAACAAGGCTATTAGATCATTCGTAGCAAAGCTGTCCTTGTTAGAACATGTTTATTTGAATATTTTTCTTTGATTTTGATTTTTTTTTATTTACGAATATTTTCAAAATGTTTTGAGTTTCGAAATTTTATATTTTTTGGAAGGAACAATTTATTTAAAAAACAGAACAATTTTTAAAAAATAAATTCTTAGAAGCAAATCATATTGAATTTAAAAGTGATATACGCTGGTCGTCGGAAAACCAAACTAGTGATAAATTTCTTTGAATTATTTCACGGGATTTTAATTCTATTGCGAAACTAATAATTATTTAAAGGTAAATAATTTTATTGTTCTTTTGATATTCTTTTATAAATGTTTTTAATCAAGGGAATTCAAAGGTTTATTAATAATTCAAGACTGATCTAATTCTTTTGGATCTTGTGTACCTTTTAGGACTCCATGTCTAATCTTCAGTTTATTGGAAGAACTTTTCTAAATTTTCCCATGCTGTTTGGCTAAGATTATTTAGCTCTCTTTCGGCTCTTATATTGGGGTTTACAGTTTTGCTTGTGTCCTGGCAATTTAAATTACAATTTATCTTTACCTTTCTCGTTTAATGCATCGGATATTATACATGTTTCTATTCGAGTCGAAGAGGGTTTAGTGTCTTGGTGAAAGTTATCAGCGGGTCACAGACGTCGATGACATCTTACCGCCACTAAACATCTTGGATTAAAATAGCAAGCAGAGACACTTCACACTGTACGCTCAGTTTCCATACAGACTGCACAGACTGCTTCAGTGTGTTAAAGGTTCAAGGTTAATAGCTTCAAAATTTATCTTGGGGAACCGGGGGTCGGATTTGAGTTGCGTCAAGAGTCGATCTCACCTCTGGTCGAAAGACGTTAGTTAGTTGAGGTGACTTGCTGGCTTGGTTTTTATGATCTCATGTCAGCAAGGATGCCTGCGAGTTTAGCTCGGCAACTGCTTTCTACTCCCGGCTCTCATGTCGGTTCGTGGGGACTCGACTAAGCGAAGCGAAAGCTGAGCGTGTGATATCGGGTGCCTTGACGGATTCGAAGGGGAGGAGACCTCCAATATTCTGGGTTTGCTTTGATACCTGTCACACTGGATTGCAGAAAACACACACATTCCGTCGTCCTAAATATCCGAGGACACAAGAGGGGTAGTTTAGGTCAATAGTCTCTCCATCTAAATTATTAGGAAAAGAATTAAATCCTGTCTCTTGGAGTGACTATAATTTGTCGGGCCCTCTTCTCTCTTGGTTACGAGGACTTACTCAGACTGACTTGGCGACGTAATGGAAGCTCTCCCCAGACAAGTTCGGGACAGGCTGGCGGAGTGTGACCAGCCTGGAGTCGAGCACACGAGCAAGAGCGGGGAGGGGCTCTGTTTTTACCAGACCACAAAACTTGTCGAATTTCCATAAACTGAAGTTCTCTAGACGTTTCTTTTCTTCAACTAATACAATTATTTGAATTCCCTTATTTTTGAATATCTCTTTAATCAGAAGAATCTGTTATCCCTCATTCTCGCCTTAGGAACCATGGGTTACTAAAACATTTAAAAAACCACACAACGTTACTACCACTATTTCGATTGGCAAATATCTTTTGTCTACCGGTCCGCCTAACAGATTAAATAAATTAATCTTTCTTTTATATTTTATAAGGCCTGCCCCTTGGGGTCAGCACAGTACCATAAAAAATTCAATGAGAAGGCAGTCAGGTGCGTAACCCCATGCAGCTGGAAACCCAGTGAGCAGGGAAACGAAGCCGACAATTAGTAGAGGCGGCTACTGATTGTATTTCTCCCGGCCGCCGAGTTTTTGTAACTGATCAGAAGTCTAAACACCAGTACCTAATCGATACTGGGTCAGACCTCTGTTGTTTCCCTCGCCGTCTCCTTAGGGGATGTTACAAAGCTACTGATTACGATCTGAGCGCTGCTAATGGCAGCTCAATTAGGACATACGGAAACATTTCCATGCACCTGGATTTAGGGTTGCGCCGGGATTTTCACTGGAACTTCGTGATCGCTGATGTTGCGACACCTATTATAGGATCCGATTTCCTTAGTTTTTACAACTTGTTACCTGATTGCCGTCAGCAGCGTCTGGTGGACGGCAGTACAAAACTATGCGTAGCAGTATCTTTTTCCGGAATTTCACAACCCAGCGTCAAAGCTGTAAATGTAGGTAGTTCCACCTTTTCAGATGTGCTAGCTGAGTTCCCTGAGGTCACTCGACCGCCAGGACTGCCTAGACTGGTCAAGCACAATACGGTGCATTACATCAAAACCTCCGATGGTCCACCCGTGTCTTGTCGTCCACGTAGACTAGCTCCACAGAAACTTGTCGCGGCTCAAAAGGAGTTTGAGGACATGGTCCTTTGCGGCACTGCAAGGCCATCGAAGAGTGCTTGGTCCTCGCCATTGCACATGACTCCTAAGAAGGATTCCTCCTGGCGTCCTTGCGGCGATTATCGCGCTTTGAACGCCAGGACGGTTCCTGATAAATATCCTGTTCGGCACATTAACGATTTCACACATAACCTCCAAGGATCTAGAGTATTTAGTACTTTGGATTTAGTAAAGGCTTACCATCAAATCCCCGTTTTCGTGGACGATATTCCGAAGACAGCCATCGTTACCCCGTTTGGCCTCTTCGAATTTCCATTCATGACCTTCGGTTTACGCAATGCTGGTCAAACCTTTCAGCGTTTCATCGATGAGGTCACACGGGGTCTCGATTATTGTTTTCCCTATATAGATGACATCCTCGTTTTCTCGCCTGACGAAGCCTCCCATAAGGAGCACCTTCGCGAATTATTTCAACGTTTTCAGGACTATGGGGTGGTGGTGAACCCTTCTAAATGTGTCCTTGGTGTAGAAAAAGTGATATTTCTTGGACATCTCATCACTGCCGACGGAATTCAACCTCCACAAGAACGAGTCAAGGCGTTGCTGGAGTACTCGCCCCCCGAAACAGTTCAAGGTATGAGGCGTTTTCTGGGCGTGCTGAACTATTATCGCCGTTTCATCCCTCAGGCGGCTAAGTTTCAAGCCCCTTTAATCAACGCAGTGGTGGCTACAAACAGCAAGGGTAACAAACCATTTCCATGGACTCCCGAGTTGCATACCGCATTTACCGAGTGTAGGCGGAGCCTCTCCGATGCTACGCTCCTGCATCATCCTGTGAGTGGCGCCCGCTTGGCTCTTTTCACGGACGCGTCCAGCGTTCATGTTGGCGCCTGTTTGCAGCAGGAGGTGAATGGTCTGTGGTGCCCATTAGCATTTTTTAGTAAAAAGCTGACTCCACGCCAGTCTGAATGGCCTGCCTATTACCGCGAGCTCTTAGCGGTGTACGAAAGCGTACAACATTTTCGTTACATCCTAGAGGTACAGCAGGCCACAATTTTCACAGATCATAAGCCGCTGTTGTACGCTTTCGTACAACGCCGAGAAAAGCTTCCGCCACCGCAGCTAAATCAGCTGTCTTTCATCAGCCAGTTCACCACAGACATTCAATACATCAGAGGAGAAGATAATGTCGTGGCCGACGCTATGTCACGGGTTGAGGCAATCTCGCTGGAACAGGAGTACGAATCACTTGCCCAAGCCCAAGAAACAGACTCGGACCTACCACAACTTTTGCTAGATACTTCCTGTCTTAAGCTTTCTAAAGTAGGCGTTCCTAGTACTGGCATCTCTTTGTACTGCGACGTTTCTACCGGAAGGGCTCGTCCTTATGTTCCACCCGATATGCGCCGCGCCATTTTCAATAAGCTCCATGGCCTAAGTCATCCAGGCGTTCGGGCAACTACTCGTTTAGTTACCGAGCGGTATGTTTGGCCATCTATTAACAAAGATTGCAGGGACTGGTCTCGTTCTTGCAATTCATGCCAGCGTAGTAAGATTACGAGACACAACACTGCTTCTTTAGGGAATTTCAACACTCCTAGCGGTCGCTTTATGCACATTCATATTGACATAATTGGACCCATGCCTCCTTGTAAAGGATACCGTTATTGCTTGACAGCAATAGACAGGGTTACCAGGTGGCCAGAAGTTTGGCCCATGCAGACTATCACCGCTGAGGAAGTTGCAGAAACCTTAACCAGGGAATGGATTTCTCGCTTTGGCATTCCAACAGTTATTACGACCGATCAAGGAGCCCAGTTTGAGTCAGATCTTTTTCGCCGATTGATGAAAACATTTGCCACTAAGCGAATTAGAACCACTTCATATCATCCCCAAGCGAATGGGATGATTGAACGCGTTCACCGACAGCTTAAGGCTTCATTGATGTGCCATGATGACACTTGGTTAAGTGCCCTACCTCTAGTACTTTTAGGCATGCGTTCTTCTTTCAAGGAGGACATTCAAGGCACGGTTGCGGAAATGCTGTATGGCGAAACTCTGCGTTTGCCAGGCGAACTCCTAATTTCTACGCAGACCGCTAATTCCTACGAAGATCCTGCTGATTTTGTTTCCCGTTTACGCCGGGTTATGGCCAACATACGTCCAGTGCCGGCGTCACGTCATTGCGAAACTTCATCATTTATTTTCAAGGAGTTAGCGAAAGCTACTCACGTATTTCTTCGTGAGGACTGTGTTCGACGCGCTTTACAAACACCTTATAGTGGTCCATACCAGGTTGTCGAACGGGCTAGCGACGGTAAAACCTTTACCATCCTCGCCAAAGGACGCCAGGTTACAGTTAGCGTCGATCGAATCAAACCGGCATTCGTAGATAACTCCAGCTCTGTGGAATCGCGATCGTCTTCGTTTTTTCCTCCCACAGCCCAGCGTACTACTACACCTGATGACCAGTCGAATCTTGCATCTGTACCCACACCCGCAGCTCACCTGGTACCTGGAACTGCAGTCGCCCCTGCGTGTCCAAAATCGACGACACCCCCTGTGTCTAAAACTCAAAAACCTTCATACATTACCCGATCTGGTAGACAGGTCAAGTTTAAAAGATTCGATTAGCACTTACCTTTTTCTACCTAATTAATATATTCATATTTTACCTTTAGTGTGAGCTTATATTTCTCCGTAGGGGGGTGGTGTGGCAACACTGGCGCATCTTATGTTTATGTAGAGATTTAGATAATTCTCTATGGTCACATGGCAGACACTCTTTACGATTACTAGACACTAACAAACATTATCTTTTTCTCCCATCTGTATTTCTTGTTACTTGAAGAATAAAAAGTCAAGTCCGTTATTTGTATTACTTGTGTTATTCATCTCATTAATTCGACGACTCCGTAGAAGAAGTGATCACGCATCCTAGGCCTACGCCGCTCGACCGGCAATAGCCCCACATGGCATGAGCCCAAACACTTTTTCGTGAACATGCCCAAATACGGCGTACTTACTCGCCCGTCGATCACCCCTTTAAAATGTTTTTGGGTTTACCGAATAACTGATTTACCGAATAACTGATTTTACAAAATTTTCCAAGCGGTAGCTTTCTAGCTTCGGATACGGACGGATTCAAAATTATGGAAATAAAAAGGGCAATTTGAGTCAAAATTATAATAATGAATGTCAATTTGGCGAGATTTATTAAAAATAATAATGCCAGAATAGTATTTAAGCATACAAATTGAATTACAACATAAGAACAGATTTTCATCTTTGGTACAATGCCGCACTTGCCGCAGGGGCCATTCTTAGATTTAAGTAATGTTTTAGTTTATTTTTATATCTTTAGTCTTGGATTTACTCTTATTTAATATTAGTTTTAATTTTCAGTTATTGTTTTATGCTTAATGTATTCATTTATGTCGTTTTTTCAAAAGAAGATGTAGTGACTAAGATTGAAAAGTGCATGCTTCGATGTTTCGGTCATTTAGAAAGGATGGATGAAAGAAGATTGACGAAAGAGATATACAGAGCAAAAGTGAGTGGGAGGGTCGGAAGGGGCCGCCCTAGGCGTACTTTTTCGAATCAAATCGGAGAAATACTGGAAAAGGGCCAGATATTAAGTACCCGAAACCGACGTGCATGCATGACTCGATGTATGAATGTGGAAGAAGCCAAAGAGATTTGTCAGGATCATAGCAGGTGGAAAGAAGTGGTCTCTGCCTACCCCTCTGGGAAACAGGCGTCATTTAGGGTGCGGCTCCACTGAGGCGGAGACGAGCGGAGCGGAGTGGAGCTGTGCCAATATTAACCAATAGAATACGAGGGCTGCTACTTATGTAACCGGAATAGAAAAAATAACAAACATATATGACTAAATATGGTTTTATGGTTTTTCAAAATATTCTCCCTTATGATCGATGCACTTTTGCATACGTTGAAACCAATTTAAAAAAAAAACCACTCTGACTGAGGTATCTCCAAAACGTGCTGTTTGAACGCGTCCACTGCATCTTCACGGGTCGAAAATCGTTGACCACGTAATTTATTCTTTACATTTGGGAATAAATAGAAATCATTGGGTGCCAAATCAGGGCTGTACGGCGGATGACCCGTTAATTCTATATTTTGACCTTCCAAAAATCGAGTCGTTTCGCGTGATGTATGACAGCTGGCATTGTCATGGTGAAGAACGATTCTGCGTCGCTGGTTGTTTTTACGTATTTCTTCAAATACCTCCGGCAAACAAATGGTCGTGTACCATTCCGAATTAACCGTTTTACGATTCTCTAGTGGCACTGTAGCCACATGGCCATTAATACTGAAAAAGCAGGCGACCATTTGCTTCAAGGTGCTTTTTGCACGAGTTACTTTCGTAGGGTTCAGCTCATTTTGAAACACCCACACTGTTGATTGTTGTTTAGTTTCCGGATCATACGCATAGATCCAGGATTCGTCACCTGTGTAGATATTATAAACAGCTTTTGAGTCACCACGCATATGTATTTTTAACATTTTCTTGCACCATTCGACGCGAGCCTCTTTTTGATCCTTAGTTAAATTGTGAGGGATCCAACGGGTTTTTTTTTTTTTTACATTTAAATGATCATGTAATATCTTATTAATGCTCGTCATACATATGCCCAGAGTCGCCTCTATCTCGCGATATGTAACATGACGGTCATGCATTGTAAGTTTTCGCACAGCTTCAATATTTTGTGGTACAACGACCGATTTCGGGCGACCTTCCTTAACTTCGCCCGTGAGCATACTACGTCCACGATTGAACTCCCTAAACCAGTGGTACACAGTGCTTTTCGATGGAGCTTCATCACCAAAAGTCGAAGTTAATTGATCTATGCACTGTTGTTGCGTTAAACCACGCCGAAAATCATAATAAATCATAGCACGAATATTTTCACGAGTGAGTTCCATTCTTGCAGCGAGATGACATTTTGATCCCGCCAAAAACAAAAGACTAGCGTACATAAGAAAAAAAATTATAGCGGCCAGTATTAAAAAAAAGTTCAAATTTTACCATGGAGGTCAGATATAACGTTTATAAATGTTTGAATCCCAGATTCCGGATACATAAGTAGCAGCCCTCGTATAAACTAACGTGCGCAAGGCGCGCTCGACGTGACCGCATGCGCCTTCTATTGGTTAATATTGGCACAGCTCCGCTCCGCTCCTCTCGTCTCCGCCTCAGTGGAGCCGCACCCTTAATGATGTATGTCAATATCTTAATTTTTTCAAATAATAATATTGCTCGATGGTTTTTGCCACATGTCCATCTTAATATCAGTAGTTACTTATCAAATTTCAACCTTTCATTAGGTTTATTAATGTAAATCACCTATATGCAAATTAACGTCATAGGCACCAAAAGTTTGACCCCTGCGTTTGACGCATGCGTCAATTCCTTCTGAATCTTTGATGTCTTGCCTATAAAATAACTAATAGAAAGCATACTTTGAAAAACTCAGCAGCATTTTTTGACATTGACGTCAATATAATGTTTTTTTAATGTCTTTATTATTTTAATCCTCATTACTTTGATTTATGTATGTCACTCCCACGACGAAGATAAATCTATTATTCGAGCCGTTTAGGCTACAGGAGGTCACAATGAAACGGACCCCTACATGCTCAAAAGTCAGTCGGGTAAAAAGACTGCAATCCTCAAATTACCCTAAAACCTAACAGACATAATAACAAAAACCCGCATCGCATCGCTCGAACCAATTTTGATAGCGTTAGTAAAATTTATCCTTTAGTCTATGGCACTGCAGAGGCGGGTCAAGGTTTCTTTAATCTGCAGTGTCCTGGAACGCGTCCGAATTATTTGTGGCCAGTTATTTTGCTTGCACGGTCAACGGTACATTATTTATTTCGTGTTGGCTCTGTATTCTTGCCTATAAATTCATAAATTCCGAATTTGACATTTAGGAGGCTTTTTTAGACTTTCGGATTATCTAATAGCCCAATAATTAGGGACCAAGATTTTTTTGTGTCGATGTCGGCTTCTACTTATCTATATTCTTAGATTCGAATCTGGAAGGATCTCCCTTAGACTGACTGTGGGTCGTACATAACATAAGTTATATAATAAAACAGAAAAAGCTCGCGCAGTTAAAATGCATCATCAATATAATATAAGCGTCAAATCGATATAGTTATTCGTTTTTTGTAGGAATAATGTTGCGGTAAAAATATTTAATGGGAAAATGCGAGCGCGAAGACAAGTTGGCGAAGTCGTTATTTACGAACCTCTTTCAGAATCGTCGTACTGTCTCCAACTATCGATATGACCTTGTGACATAATTAATGGTGCTGTTTACATTATAAGGGTGTTTTTGTCAAGACCTTGGTAATGCCTGGCTATAAGGTACAAGACATAATAAATGATTTTAGGCACTATTTTGTCAGCCCACTGCTTTACAAAGAAGTCATTCACTGAATAGGAAGCTTTCAATTCTAAATTGAATTGAATTGAAATTATGCGCTAAAGGAATACATACAAAATACCTAGCGTATAGTGATTTCTACCTATTTTTAGAACTGTTGAACTGTGAAAAAGTGCTTTTGGATAATACAGCTCGATCCAGTGGTTTTTTGGTCCTAAATCTGCTGAAGCGGATTCCGAGAGTGATCGACAGATGCCAAACCGCTTCACCAAATGATACTTTCTGAATGCAAATACTGGACTTGTTAGGTACTGAAAATACCAAAATCGCCATGTGCATGCCTATAATATTTGAGGAGTTCCCCCAATTCCTCACGGATTCCCTTATCAGATACTGACTGGGTGACAATGGGACCATTTTGGGACTATCAAACAAAAAACTTTTCTAAATTTATTTGACGGAGTAATCGGGTAACAAACATTTAAAAAACTGGCCAAGTGCGAGTCGGACTCGCGCACGAAGGATTCCGTACCATTAACTATAAAAAATCACGTTTGTTGTATTTGTATGTCGGGCCCCCCTTAAATATTTATTTTATTTTAATTTAATTAATTATTTTTAAAGTGAATATACAACTAAATATTATGTGATATTTCAAGCGTCTAGGTACCTAGTTACCGTTATTATTATAGAGCATATAAAACGTCAAAAATATCACGTTTGTCGTACGGGAGCCCCCCTTAAATATTTATTTTATTCAATTTTAGTATTAGTATCAGCAACAGAAATACATCATCTGTGAAAATTTCAATTGTCTACCTATTACAGTTCAAGAGATAAAGACTGGTGACAGACAGACGGACAGCGGAGTCTTAGTAATTGGGTCCCGTTTTTACCCTTTGGGTACGGAACCCTAAAAAAAAAACAGTCGAATTGAGAACCTCCTCCTTTTTTTGAAGTCGGTTGAAGAATAGGTAGGTACGCGTCCAATTTGAATACCATAACTTGTGCATACTTAATACATACTTAACTTACTTTAGAATAATACTTATTTTAGATAACAACAGCTTTATTAAGAAAGACAATTAGCAGAGTAGGAACGTAAATCCATCACCAGATTGAAAATACGACTCCAGAGTTTGAACATTTGAACCGATGCCATAATTTGTGCCTACCTAATAAGAAGTTACCTTAGAATCGAATTCGACGAAAAACATGTTTGTTGTAGTAAGATGTCTTTTGAAATGGCCCGAACTGCTTAACACAGCTTAAACATATATATACTAGCTGGGTTTTACCAGCAACTTCATCAACATAGAGTTTTTCGTCGGTGCTTTCGCTAGGACTGTAAAATTTTCGGTGTATATCTTTGTTTTTTTGGGTTTTTGCATCCTTTCTTACAAATGACGGAACATCACCAAGTAGCTAAAAGCATTAGAATACCGAAACCACAATAGAAAGCATTGTTCGTGTTTCCTCGAGAAAAACCTTGCAAAATTGCATCAAAATTGGTTCAGCGCAATTGGTTCAAAGTTTAATAGAAAGACAGACACACGCATTTTAAATATTAAATTTGTGTAAGCAATTTGTTGTTCTCTTTGCAGGTACCTACATACAAAGTATTAATCGTCCATTAACGATGTATCGTCATTGGATTCACCAAATTTGATTTAACTACATAACAAGAAGCTTGATCGCAGGCTTATTAATTCCGTCCTTGGAAATAAAGTAACATAGACGTATTATTAGAGACACCTAAGTGATGCTTGCACTAAAATTTAAAGGTAAGTGGAGTTAAAAACTTGATTAAAAATACTTAAGTGGCCACTTACGATACGATACCAAAATCAAGACTTGGCCTTCAAAAAATTCCCCTTTCGACCGAACGAAGTGAGGTTTGCCAGCCCACACTCTCGCTGAAGTTGGGCGAGGCACGCTTGCCACCCTTTTTAAGCATTGCAATAAGTTAGAAAAGGACGTCATGTCTGTCTCGCTCAACTTTGGCAATTTGGTGTAAACTGCCATTAGAGTCAACCGAGGGCATTTGCGTATGTCTGTTCAACGATAACTTGAGCATCTTCTATCTTATATTTTTAATACGGACAATTTCAATATTATTTACTTTATTTTATTTATCACATGAACGTTTTCTATTTCCAGCCTTATCCTTCCACAGATAACAAATAGAAGTACTTTTCTGTCAATTCAGAATTACTCCTTACTCCGATCCATACCCATACCATACCCTTATAATATAATCTGTGCTCCGATCCTATGCGAGCGCCGGCTAAACTAAAGCGCAAATCGATTGACATTTAATTATTTACAACTTCTTCAGAATTTGACTACTTTCTAGTTGAGAATTTGGATCGAATCATCTTTTCCCAAAGTCGCTTTATATAGTATAGGTAATAAAAAGCAACTTAGTGAGAGTAGTAAGCTTCTTACATTTTGTTGAATGAAAGGTAAACATAGTTTTGGCTTTTTTGTGTTTGTTGATTTTCAAGGAGTTTCACGTATATTTTATTAACATTGAAGGCATAACCAAGCTTGTGGAACGGTGAAGCATCTTATTGTAATTTTCTACATATCGATAATAAGTGTAAATGTTTCAATGTAAGTGTAGCAAATGTTTCGGTGAAAAAATTGAATGGGATCTGGAATATTTGTTAAATAGTAGAAAGCTCGATGTGCATGTAACCTGTCACTAATGTATGGTAAACATCTTGCCTGTTTGTGCAAAATATGGTTTACATAATTAACAACAAGTTTTTAAAGTTGTTGGTAATCCTCTGCTTACTCCACTCTGGGAATGAAGGCGTGAGTGTATGTATGTATGTATGTAGTAAAAAGCTTTCTTTCCAATAATAATCTTAATTTGGTTATAGAACACATCAAACAGTTCAAAATGTCAAGATTTCGGCCAAGGAGGCAGAATAATGGATACTTCCAAGTACCGAGTGATGACAGTGGCTTCTCCGATGCTCAGTTCGACGTTCCTCCTCCAAAGGTCCCCTGGAAAGCCATTACTCTAGCTACTTTCCTGTTTGTTGTCGGAACAATTCTGTTGTTAGTAGGCAGCTTGATAGTAACGGGACATATTGATACTAAATATTCAGACCGATTGTGGCCTATGATAGTGTTAGGAGGTATTATGTTCCTTCCTGGAATTTATCATATAAGGATAGCTTATTATGCTTACAAGGAATATCCAGGTTACAGTTTTGCAGATATTCCTGAGTTTGAATGAAAATAGTGTAAACAATTTTAGAATACCTGCTGGTATTATATGGTGTTATCAACCATGACCATTGACAAGATAGTATTTCTACCATCATATAGGTAGATTAGCACATTCAGTTCCAAGAACCTGATAGTAGGGAGTCATTGCTCGTAGCAGATAAATGCTGCTACAGGCTACAGCATAGCGCTTATAGAATTGCTGGCACTAAATGTGTAAAGCTTACGTCAAATACAAAATGCGTCACTCACACGCTTGCTATGCTGTACAAATTAAACCTTATTAATATGAAACAAGGTCTCTTTTAATCTTGAACTTGTGAAGGCTGTAGCAGTCGTGGCGTCAGTGGCGCGACTTTTAGTTGACGGCCAGACCAATCTGTGGTGGGAAAGTTTACATGTTAGTGCTTATGTACACTAACATGTAATAAAAAAGTACCTTTTCTTCCCTGCATTACAACCGAATATAGAATGAAAGTCTGCACTGCCATTGAGCCTTACTAAATAATAAATCTTTATCCATACTGCAATGTAAGAAAAGAGTATAAATATCCATATATTATTACTTAACTGTTAAATGTGGCATTATCTATGAAAAGGGCACTGCGTCACCCGATGTTGTATTTATATCAGATCATCATTAATAATGGCGGAAGCGCCATCGACAATAAGGTCCCTTTTCATAGGTAACGTCTCGAATGTTCAAAGATCTGTAAATACATCTGTATGGGCAAATATGTATTGTCATAATTGTATGTTTGTTCTAGCTTTATCCTGTGCACAAATTTATTGTAAGCTGGTGTATTTGAATATGCTGCATTTCATACACTCCAGCAGGCCTATTATGGTCGTGTTTATCGTGTGGATAAAACATCTGTCACTATCTGACCAGTATGTTAGTGCGAGAGTGACGGATGCTTTATGCACCGCGATAAGGGCGACCAGAATACAGGCCCAGGAAAAAAATATCCTTACATTTTGAAATTTTAAAATATATTGTCTATATAGAGGAAAATCTCACTAAGTTAATAACAAGTTGTATGTACTTAATTAGTGAGTTCTTTCTCTATATGAACGATAGTGTGGGATTCAAGATCCTTTAAGACCCGCTTGCACGTAAATTTAACCCTGGGTTAACCCCAGGTTAAATTATTAAAGAATGTCAGATTCATATAAGAACTGTCAATTTTAACAAATTAACCTGTTTACCCGGGGTTAACCTAGGGTTAACATTAACGTGCAAGTGGGCCTAATCCTAATAGTCAAGTCATTCTATGTTTTTTGACAAACAGTTCAAATCTTGTTTTGTTTTGTTACAGAACACATCAAAATGTCAAAATGTTCTAGATGTATGTCAGATTCATATAAAAACTGTCAATTTTAACAAATTAACCCGTTAACCTGGGGATAGCCTAGGGTTAACATTTACGTGCAAGCACTCTAAGGGCCACTTGCACAGAAAATTTAACCCTGGGTTAAGACACTAACTCGAGTTAAAATGTCAGTTTTCGTATGAATCTGACGTTTACTAACTCGGGTTAGTGTCGTAACCCAGTGTTAAATTTTCTGTGCAAGTGCCCCTTATGGATATTCTTTTCCTGTCAATTTTGATGTGTGTCATAGACTCGTTATATTTAACTATACATTAAATATGTTATAGTACTGCACTGTTTGTATGGTATACCTGTTATATTAAATGGAATTTTGGTTTAAAAGACAATTTTTTTTTAAATGTTATATCATTTTGGTGACATACATATTTAGCTTTTATGAGTTAAGATATAGAAAGATATAAATTTTGTTGAATGTAAGTTAAATGAATAACCAAAAAACCCAGTTTAAAATAAAACAGCTATTATTTTCATTATGCATATTTTAATGACAGTGATCGTAGTTTTAATTTAATAAATAATGAAAATTGATAGTCACTTTAGAGAGTAAAAATAAAATCACAATGATTTTCAATGCATTAGTTTTAATACTTTCCATCCTATCTAAATTGTTTGAACATTTATCTATTAGAAGATCTTTTCCCTTTTTTAGTATGTGGCAAACTAGCCTGCGGCAGGGCAACAGAGTGTCCAGTCTTTTTTAAATGCTCAAACAATCTATTCTTTGATGGAAAGTCTGATTCGCACACTGCACACCGCAAGGTCAGCGTAGTACTTGAATCCTCAGTTTCTGTAGTCTTAGGTCTAACGGGTTTTCGTTCCGTTTGTTTCTTAGGCTTAGTGTTTCTTATCACTTTAATCAATGCTGGTTTGTCATGGGGTAAACCGGCTTCACCCAAGGCATCATCTGTGGGGGTTGTGCTTGAGACCTCGTGCAAGTTTTCAGTGGATGTTTGGGATTGTGAACCTGTCTTGAGATTCGCCTCCTTCTTGGCCTGTATCTGACTTTTGAGCATGTTGAATTTCTTAGCTTTCCGGCTCCGCGCGGGGCCTTCGATTTCGTTGAAGCTCATCTCATCGTGGCTGTCATTGCCCTCACTCTCTGGCATTGGGATGAATGACTTCTTTTTGTTCTTTTTCTTTTTCTGACTTTTCGGAAGAGCCTGAAGAACATAATAAGTACATAATGTAAATCGTTTTTTGTGTAAAAAGTCACACTGGATTATCATCTAGTTATAGTATCCGCGACACGCTAAGGGCAAATAAGCCATGAAACCATCATCCCCATTGCAGTACTTATTCATTTCAAAAGCCTAAAGCTAATGTAAGTTTTTGATATGGGTTAAAATACAGATGGAAAGTGTTTTATTGCGATAAATAGCACCTCGCCGTAGATACTATGCCTTGTGAGCCCTTGTGATCAAGATCGTAACTGCCGTACTCGGAGACATTTTAGAGAGAGACAAGTTGTGTATGAAAAATTGTTACTAGTTGTAAGAAATGACTTACTCAAAGCACTGGACAACCCGATAGTCAAATCCTCGTTAGTCCAAGAATGCAGAAATGTACTGAACACCCTGAGCGAAAAAAATAAGAAAAGTCACGCTGGCATGGGTACCAGGACACAGTGGAGCAACAGGAAGCGAGAAGGCTGACGAACTAGCTAGAGCAGGGGCAGACCAACAGTACCTAGGCCCGGAGCCGGTACTTCCGATATCGGCAACTGTCACGATAGGAGTTATAGCTAGGAGAACAGAAACAAAGACCAATGAGGCGTGGATAACAGCACAAAGATGCAGACAGTCCAAACTCATGATTGGAAGGGTAAATAAAAATAGAACAAGGTATCTTCTAAATCTTGGTAAGTACAACCTCAGTATTACTAACAAGAGTGTTGATAGGTATCAGACAGGACCCCCTATGCCCACATTGTGGCAAGGAGGAAACAAGCCAGCACGTCCTAGCCGAGTGTGCCATGTACTCGTCACTGAGATACCGCACATTCGGGGAGGACGTGCTTTCTAACGAAGCACTACAAAAGTAGGAAAACAAGAAGATGGGATCCATGCTGGATGGGAGCGTCGCCGGACCAGTAACCTAAGGCTCAACCAAGGGGAACTGGGTGGAATGACCGGAGCACCGATTGACCGCCCGTCTGATCCGGCCGGGCGTCCCCACTCATCATCACCATCATCATCAAGAAATGACTTAATCGTCACTGACTGTGTCTGCGGCCTTAAGCTTATAGGATATAAAAGCTAACCTTTGGACAGCATGTTATATATTCATAAGCATTATTAAAAGGGTTTCTATAACTCACCTGTACTTTATCAGAATCATCGCTTAATGTCTCTCTAATGTCATTATCCTCAATATCAGAAGCGGAGTTGCCCACGCGATCCACTTCATCTTCAGTCAACCCATTGACCTTCTCTTTAGGATCCTCTTGTTGCCCTTCGGGGTCATCCAGGCTCTTCTTATAGTCCGCGATATCAACGTTATCTACTAAGATCATATGAGCGACATTTTCTTTGTGCTTCTTACTATTTTCATGGTTTTCAAATGAGTTGATATTCTTGAAGAGTTTGTTGCAAGCCGAACAGTATAGGTGCTTGATGCCTGGCTTTGGTTTAGGAGATTTAGCAGCTGCTTTTGAAGCTTCACTAGCCTGCAAGAGAAAGATATTTAAAGCACACAGCTGAGAGGACCCCTTTCCAACACTATGTTTAATGTGTTGTTCTATTTCTATTCTCTATTCCTATTTTTATATTTAAAGTACACTGGTATTATTCTTAGAGGTTTTATTTTACCAGAACTCTTTGTAAACATTCTGTAAAGTTCTGACGCTTTTAAACCAACAATTGCGGTGACATTTATAGGAGAGTTTTTTAATAATTGCATAGTTTGAATATTATTTTTGGCATGTCCAGAACACTATTTGGTATTATAAGATTGAATCGAAAGTTGGTTTTTAAAATGGGATTTCAATCAAAAGATAACTATTATGATTATGACATGATATGAATGACAGTGTCAGTTTATGTGGTAAGAAACATAGATAAGTAGTTTTGACATCGAGCGTATAGAAAGCCTCTTTGGTTTACCTCTTCCGTTTTTGAGCTCTCTTCATTGCTGCTTTCCATGCCGCCTTCGCTGATAGTATCATCGTCCGAAGAGAGTCCAAACTCTTTAGCCAGCAATGACTCAATCTCACTGAGCTGCTTTTGATAATCCTCGCTCTGCATTAATGAGCTCTCTCCTTCCTGTTGCTTTGCCTTTTCAATTTCTTTTTGTCTTTGTATTATTCTTTCACGCCTACGTTGTTCTACCTAAAATTAAAAGAATACATAATATTTTGTGGACTTATGGCCTGCGCAAACCGGCGGACGGGTCGGCAGAGGATATTAAATTTATCAATTTATATTTAATGCTATTCGAAATAAGGTATAAATTTCAATGCTTTGAGACCAACCTCGGAGCGTCGCAGCGGATTGCGGCGGAGGAAATTTACAGAGAATACTCCCCTGCTGTCCGCCGGTTTGCGCTGGCGCTTAAGCTTTTCTAACAGCCTTTACACTTGTTTTATCTCAAAAAAGCGTGTTAGCCATACTTGTGTGTCTTGTGTAGAACGTGCACGTTGTCTCCGAGTGCGTAGCTGTCGTCGCTAAGCGACGCCGTAGTGGGGGTGTTTATACGTGCTACAACTATAAGTATGGCAAAATTGGCAAAGCCACTTTCCTGAGATAAAGCAACTGTACCAGACTTGAGAGACTTTTCAAGAGTTTTTTATTGCACAATCTCACTTTCTTTTTCCAGAAATCTTTCTTTGAAAGATCTGTGCCACACCGCAACTAGTTATTTGCTTGTTCGCAAGTGTCTCTTTATTTGTAGACCAGTTAAATTATGCCGATACTCGTAGACTTAAGCATCTCCTAGCCTAAAGCATAACCTGGAATGATAGCCTAAATGTGCGTACGGATATACGTATATTTCGTCGATTATTCTAGCGAACGCTCAAGTATATTAGAACCTGGAGAAATTGGGAAGAAGTTATGCTATGAAGAAGAATCCAGAACTAAAATATGCCGGCGGCACAGGACCATTCAATTTCTCAATCTCTATCATGATGATGATCATCGAACTAGTATGATGATAGCATCATCGTATTATTATAGATGACATTTTTAGTTACCAACCGAAACAGTACAATACAATGTTTGTTTTAAATACTAAATTGAATAAGCATTCCAGATTTTAAGTCAATCTGACAATTAGAAGAACTTTTGAGAGCCGGGGTATACGTAGGTAGACGAGGTGGAATGGCGACTAGTCGAGATATGTATTGTACGCCTATAATTACAATTGAAGTTAATATACTTAAAGCGTGTAAAGGCCGCGCCACATTCGCGCGAGAATCTCGCGAGAACGCAAGAAACATGTCAGAAACGTGAATGTGGAAGCGATTCGCCTATTTTTCTCAGTTCTCTTCGTTGTTCTCCAGCTTTTCTCGGTTTTTTGGCGCGAGACAACGAGCGCGAGAACGTGTATTGACTCCACACTCGCATGTTTCTCAGTAATAAGCGTCCCGGTTCCTCGGTCCGCGGTCACTTCAGTGTCCATCGTCATCGAGCGCAAGAACTGTAGTGAGAACTATTTGAGAACAACAGAGTGTGTACCCGAAAGAAGTTTTCACTACAGTTCTCGCTGAGAATCTCCTGAGATTCTCGCGTGAATTCTTCGCAAGAATGTGGAGCGGCCTTAAGAACATACCTTCTTCTTGTTCTCCTCAGCCTTCTCCTGTAGCTGCCTCGTGTGTTCTATCACGCGCTTATCCTTCCTGCGCACGAAGCTGACCAGTCTCCGGATCTCCTCGTTGCGCTCCTTGCGTGCGCGCTGCCGGACCTTATTGTTCTCCTTCTCCATCAGTTTGATCACTCGCCGGTTGTCACCCTGCTGTATCTCGTATTGGTCTAGCCAGACGAAACCTGGAAATTGTATAATGTTGTACTAAGTATAGCTTGGCAACTTCTTTCGTGACACTCCCATGGGTCGCGGACGACGGCGGCGACGGCGGCAGTCGGCCGCCTTCGCTGTTGCGGGTCACTTGGGTTCATAAGCGCGGCCGCAAATAAAAAAACGCACACGAGATTGCTAAGCAAAGGTGAGTCCGCTGATAGGCAAAGTTATTAGACGTCAAGCAAAACAAATTGTATATACATAATTAATGCTATATAGATATTTAAAAAAACACATGAAAGATTCAATTCAATGGAACATCAAAATGATGTCAATTCTGATAGCTCTGATTATGACAGAGGAGAAAGTTCGGAAAACAATAATGTTGAATGTGACGACAGTGAATAATTCTGGGGTCCTAGTAATAAAGGGTACAAGTCGACTTAACTCGTAATAGAAAAGGGGTATATACACGAACTAGACTTAAACCCTTTTTCACTTGATCTTCAGTAGACTCGATCGATCGAGATCGTAGGATCTCAGAATTTTCATTTGGTTTTGCTGACGTCTTTTGTAGTATGATAGTAAAAAGTAAATTAACTCGGTTGGTTTGTAGGAGTAATGCTGCTTGGGTCTATGAATATCTGTTTTTATACCTGTAGGCAAGATGGCTTGACGGATTTTTAAGTGCGGGGTATTGTTGGATTGGGCTTTATCCCAGAAATGTCAGGAGCTATATTATTCACTATTAAATTAACATGAATAAATCAAAACAATAGTTTTTAACCATCTCACTAATCCTACAAATATTATAAATGTGAATGTTTATGTGTGTGTATTATTTTGATACTCCTTCACACTGCAACGGCTGGATAGATATGGATAAAATTTGGAATGGAGATAGCTTATTAAACAAAACCCGAGGGAATAACGATAATCAAAATCTACGCGGACGAAGTGGCGGCCAAAAGTTAATATTATAAATGCGAAAGTTGTGTATGTGCTAGGTTGTTACTACTTCACGCTGCAACAGTTGGATGAAATTTTAATGTTGGATACCCTACATTAACACTCAGGTTACTTTTTATCCGGGAAAATTTAAAAGTTCCCAATAACGATATTCGAAATGCCCCGCAACGTGGAATGGTCGAATAACTTATTCTAAGCGGTTGAAGTCGCAGGAAAAAGTTAGTAAGTATTCCATTTTTTTTTATTTATATATTGAAGGTTCGTGGTCAGATACACATGGAAAAATAATCATACAGTTATTGATGAAAAAAAAACAGAGTGGTTATCCAATTATAGGCACACACAGCATGCATGTTATAAGTTATAACATATCGTTAAGCGGGAAGCGGCTTAAATTACCTACTAATTTAGACAACTAAAACATTAATAAACCCTCCATATATCCATATGTTGATAGGATTCATTAAAAGGGGTCAAGTGGACTTTTTGTACATTCAAATCCATTAATGGAGTAGAGTGGGCTTTATTGTATACTTAAATCCGTTTGGATTTGTTTACACTTTTTAATACTCTAGAATCCATCATTGGATTCTGTTGCACTCTTAATTACACTTCGATCCATCAATGGATTTTATTAAACTTTTAATACACTTGATTCCATCAATTGATGGATACTTGTGGACATTTAGTATCCATTGATGGATCCCGGTATATAAAAAGTTCAATAGAATCCATTAATGGATCTTCGCAGACTTCATAGTATATTTAAATCCATTGATGGATCCCAGCGTCTTAAAAAGTGTAAATGACTCCAAATGGATTTAAGTGTACATTAAAGCCCACTCAACCCCATTAACGGATTTTAATGTACAAAAAGTCCACTTGACCCCATCAATGGATCCTAGTTAATAAATGCTCGAAACATACAAAATATAAAAGTAAAATAACAATACTAATACAAAAAATAAACATAAAAAGCTACCGGTGATTAGGGCTGCAGATAGAGTACTGTTTTCTGTACCTGGCCCTAGGTCAAGCCATCTAGCAAGAGTCTCTTAAGGTATTTTTGATGTTTTAAGATCATTCAATGGAATCTTCTTAACCCTTCTGTTCAATATATTAATTCTAGCCTCAACTATCTACTTTGTACTGCTTGTTAAACATACAACTTACTTTTGTTAGTTGAAAATGACATCCAGAAAGCATAAAACTCATGAACCTCTTCATAAGCAGTGCTGGAGTTGCCAAATTTGGGAATGGCGGCCAACTCTTCTGGGTCATCTAGGAAGTCTGCTTCTTCTGTTGCTAGTTTTGAGAATACCTGTAAATGGATTTAGTTCGCTGAATAATAATCTTGATTTCTTATTAGAAAATAGTTCGTTTTACTAACTCTTTAGGGCTATTGCACCAAATATTTAACACTGGGTTCAGAACTTAAGACACTAACTCTTTAAAGAGTTAAAATAACTGTTTTTGTATGAATCTGACGTTTACTAACTCGAGTTAGTATCTTGAGCCAGTGTTAAATTTTTGGTAAAAAGTTACATTAGTTGATTGCATTTGTTGCACAATAATATTGTGGAAGATAATATTCAGTATAATATGGAAGGAGGAATACTAATAATAGGGAATATTCACGACTTTTTTCACAGTTTCAAAAAAAGCTGAGTAATGGAACAAACAGTTGAGAAAAATCATTGTTTGAATAGCTATAAATATAACCAAGATATTATAAGCCAACAAAGACTTCTTCCTATCTATCTCTTTCTAGCAAAACATAATTCAACATGGAGTTTATATGGCCGACGTGTTACATGACGTCACACGGTGTATTGGATCTCTCCGTCTAATCGCTGTCTAATTACCAGTTTAAAATGCTTGTATCATACGTATTTCTTGGCCAATTTTAATTTCACTTTTGGTGACCTCTTTTACGGTATTTTCATATTTTGTTGAGAAATGCGATTGAAAAAATCCAAGCATATTAACAATTAGAATTATTATTTATATGCCAAATGGGTTTTACCTATCTTGTAGGAAAAAGTATCTAACCAAATAAACCCAAACTAATATTATAATTCTGTCTGTTTGTTAGGCTTTCACGTCTAAACCGCTGAACTGATTTTGATGATATTTTGTTTAGAGGTAGCTTGAGTTTCAGGGATGGGCATAGGATACTTTTTATCCGTAATATTGGACACTTCTCAACGAAATAGTGATAAACAACTTCTACACAGACAAAGACGCGGGCAACAGCTAGTAATAAAATATGATATTTATGAAACTCAAAATATAGTTTTAAATACTTACTTCTGAGTAAACTCCATAAAACCCTTTGGGGTCATCTCCGAACCCTTTGTAACAGGTTGGAGTGAAGTACGGGAACACGTCAAGACTGTCGTCATTGTATGAGCTGCCTGCCCCACGCAGTAATTGTTCTCTATGGTTGTCATACCTGTAACATTGAAAATAACAGGTAAGTATTCAGTACAATACAACTCTACAGTACAATACAACTCTACCGTACAATACTCTTTATCGAACACCTGGTACCCCTTGTGTTACTGACATAGTATAAATTGAATGTATCATTTCCCCAAATTTCTCAATATACCTACAGAATAAACCAAAAGGAAATATTACATAGTAGCGATACTCCCCCAGACAACCTCAACTTCAATCATTTGATTGGACCTGAATACACAATGAGTAATATACGATAACTTTGACCACATTGTTAGTTTCACTTAAAAAAAATACATTATTATTTTGATGATAATATTAAGTTTAAAGCTAGCCTTCTGAAATGGGCTGCAGACCGCAAACTGCAACAGCAAACTACAACCACTGGTTTCTATGAATCTCTATGAAATTGATTCCGAGCGCGGCAACACTGCAGCCTGCCCATCTACACAGGCCAGCCGCAGGTGCCTGCGGTTGCGGTCTGCAGCCCATCTCAGAAGGCTAGCTTAATGGCAGAATAAGTGCTGCACCAAGTTTTGTTATTTATTGCAGACAAAAACAGTTTCTTTTGCAATCATACAAATACTTCTCTTTTTATTTAGACTTACCCAACCGTCTAAAGTGGAACAATTGTTTTCGATTTGAAAGCAGACTCGCCTTCAGACTGACAAAATGAAAACTACTGAGAATGCAAGTGCATTAGGTAATAAGCCCTCTGATCCCTGTGAGTGACTGTTCATATACTGCATTAAATTAAAATTAAAAGGATAATCAGTAATTTAAATGATTTACATATCTTTATAATATTATGAGTATAATTATTAACAGGACTCATCCTACATTGACCGAATTATAGAGCCTAGTTTAGGAATAACCGAATAACACAGGGTAGACCAAATAATAATAAAGGTTATGTGGAAGCCATTTGTATACAAAATATTAAGCCAGTATTTAAAATAATGTTTTATTAGGCTACTATGCAATAATAACCTGTGTGAACTAGTGTCCCACCGCAATAACAAATATGCACACGAAAAGTTAAAACGAGGTTGTATTTACCACGCTCTCTCCTGGGGGTCGAACAAGACCTCATACGCATTTTGCACGAGTTGAAATTGCTCCTTGGCTTCCTGGAGATTGTCCAAGTTCTTATCAGGGTGCCATTGCAATGCGAGCTTCCGATAAGCCTTCTTTATTTCAGTTGCACTCGCTTCCTTAGCTACACTTAAAACTTCGTAGTGGCACTTCATTGTGAGATCATTCTATTCTATTTTTTCACAGCCTGGTAATAAGTAAGGTTATCAGTTGGTACCACAATTATTTCAGTTTTTAACTGGAAATAAATAACTAGTGATTAACTAACACGATATTGAAAAGGAACTGCATATTCAGTTTTTCCTAGGAAAAACAGTATCGATCTATTTTGAAGAAACGTTTCGAAACCCCTCACTGCAAGGAAGGGATTGCCATGTGCACAAGGATACCTATCTACGATACGAACGAAACGTAAATGACATTAGAGTCGGTCCGTATTGTGGTAAAGTTTAATCCATATGTCATATGAACAGTTTTAAAAATGAAAATTTTATTATTTTTCGCCTCATTAGCTCGGAAAGGCCTTCTTTGTCGGTTTTAATATGCGTGGGAAAGTCCACTTTACCCATTAACATGGAAAGTAATGTAGTCGATGTGGTGGCGGCAGAGGGATGCGCAAATACCTACGAGCCAAGGAATATCTTATCTTATCTTATCTTATTGGCGGGGTCCTTACGGATACACTTCGACCCTATGGGATCTTTTGTGTAGTTACCCCTTCTTTTTTAGCACTTAATCCAATGCAGCCTCCACCCCTTCCAGAAAGCTGATAGTGGAGTGCAATGGCAGTGCCTTGAAATCGCTTGGTTGTGGGTAGCCACAACCGAGGACTTTCATTCTTACTCCGGCGAGGGCATCACATTCACACAATAAGTGTTACATTGTTTCCATCTCTTCGCCGCACATTCTACAATCTGTGTTGTCATAAAGGCCCATCTTTTCTAGGAGATGTTTTACCCCGAAGTACCCGGTAAACACTCCTATAATATATCGGAGTTGTCTTCTGCTGAGTTTCCAAAGAGGCCAAGGAATATACGAACACTGACACTATTACTTATTCTGTGACACTGATGCGAGGTGATTGGTGTTGAAGTTGAATTTGTTGATGGTATTCATATCGACAAAGAATTTTGTTTGGTTAGTCATGATGAAGTTTATTTAGTTTTTTGTTTTGCCGAATTATTAATTGCACAATAATGTAAACTTTACATTATTTGGTTTGGCAGTATTCGTTTGCAGCTTGTACTCACCGCCTAGTGTAAACGGTTTTTTCATAGTAAATAACGAATCTGGTTAAATCGAATGCGAATGTTAATGTAAAACGCAACTGAATGTTAAAGTGAGCAAACTTGTGTATGAAAAATCGTGCAAAGTTTTCACTACGGGCCCGTTGGAGTTGTTTGATCAGTAGTTAAACATAATAAAATAATAAACATACTGGTGGCCTGTTGTTTGATCAGGGGCCCATTTCTCAAAGCGTATTAGTCTAATAATATTTGTGTTTTGTCTCGTAAATAATACTAAAAAATTAGACAAAACACTAATATTATTAAACTAAAACGCTTTGAGTAACGGGCCCAGTAGTTAACTCAACTAATTGTTAAAATTCGAAAAAGGAATCGAAAATTTGACTAATTTCCTTGAGCTTTAACCATTAGCCCCTCGTATGCGGGAGCCGTTTCAGAATTTGACGGCCCAGTGCGGCGACGCGGTCACGTGATCGGTCACGTGACGTCAATCCCAGAGGAATGGCGGCCATACTGAATATTTTTATGTTAGGAGCGATTTTTTGAAAATTTCTTCACTTTATTGGCTTGACCTACAATCGATTTTAGACCTACGTTGCTATATAAGAAGATTCAAAATAAAATTCGAGTAGGCACGCAGGAGATTGGAACGGATCCGTGCTTTCGCAGAGTTCATGAACTGGCACGGATCCGTGTCTAAGCATACGAGGGGTTAGGGCCTGTTGTTTGATCAGCCCCGGAACTAGGGGCGGGGGCAACTGGGATATCCTGCACCGGGCTGCAGTTTCAAAGGGCGCCAAATGCATATGTTTAAAGGAAAAAACTTGTTTCATAACCCTGGACCTGGTGGAAAGGGGGCGTCACTGTCAAGTTCTGACCCGGTTCGGAAAAAACGTAGATCCAGGGCTGTGTTTGATCAGTAGTTAACTCAAGAAATTGTTAAAATTCGAAAAAAGAATCGAAAATTTGACACTTTTCCTTGAGATTTGACCATTCATTAGTCACGTTTTTTAACAATTAGTTAAACGTTACCAAAGCAGTTTCCACTTAATAACTAATAACATTTCTGTTGCTCAGACAAGACGATATAAAATATTTTAAAATAAAAAAGAGAGTGAATTCAAAAGCCAAGACAAAAATAAAAATGTTACAGAAGGAAATAATAACATATTCTTTATATTTATTATTTATTTTTATAAAGCTACAAATTACAATTTACAGGCTACAAGTTTTCATTTGACACAACCTCGACCAATGACGACCAGCCATTTGAGCAGTGTTGCCAGTTGTACCAGTTTGTTACCAGACCCGTAAAATTGTAATTTGTAGCTTTATAAAACAGGCCCCAGGTGGGCCCTGTGTTTGTTTGCCTTCTCTAAGGCATAAAAAAACCTATTCGTAAAATTATCGTAAGTCCCTTAGCCCAAACATGCCAAAGGCAAATGAAATGAGGCAAGGAGATACCTCCACTATCATCTTAATAACGACAGCAATTTGAAAGATTGATTAAATGGAACTAGGAAAATTATCAAATTAGCCTGCAGCTGCCTTGAGATATCTTTGTAATTATCTTTGCAAAATGGATGCGAAATGTGGTCCGTCACGACGCGGCGTCACGAGCGCCCTCTGTTGCTAAATCAGATCAAATACTCGAGTTTCTTAACTTCTTTTCTGCATGGACCCAAGTCAAACAAAAGCTAAACAGTACCAATTTCACCATACGATGTTAACCACTTAACAGACGATTAGAGCGTTAACAGCTGTCAAAATGTATTTACTAACAGTCGATTAACATTGATTTAATTTAACATCGTATGGTGAAATTGGTACTAAGTGGAATTTTATTGGTATTAATAACTGATCTTCAGTGATACCCGTTTCAAAATACATTTAAGAAATTTTAAATCATAGAAAACTGACATTTCTGCATCTTATTCTAGAGGTAGGTAAGTAGTGTCGCAAATGTTATAGCAAGGTCTAGGAACAATAAAATGATAGTTTTTTTTTTAGTTTTAGTGTTGGATATTTTCGAGCATTTAAGTATGAAATTAATATAATTATAAGTAAGTATATTTAATTTTATCATTCTTTAGAGTACAGTCGAGTTCATAAATATGTGTACACAATAGTAACTTGTCTATTTAATGTCATATTTACACTGCCATATATGTATTTTCACAGCGATTAAAGTGACAAGGTACTAAAGTGTACACATATTTATGAACTCGACTGTAAAAGCCTAGAGCTTATTATGGGACTATGACAATTTGTGTGAAATGGTCCACTGATATTTATTTTTATTTATAGGAAGGAGGTATTACTTTTAGAGTCTTGTTGTAAAAAAAACGGGATATCGGAGATAACTCATTTAATCATTATGGAACCGTGAACGTTCTACAAAGATCTCAATCATCAAACGCAATTTTATGGAATGGATAATTATTCGACCGGTCGCTCTTACTGCTTGTAGTGCTTTTACCGCTTTTACAAGACTCAAATGATATGTTATGCACATATTGTCCAATCCGGCAACAGAAGTCATGATCCTGCGAACAGTTTGAAACAGATACAATAAGGGCGACAACACACGATTCGCGAGCATGTTTTTTGCGAAACGATTAATTATTGTGCTTTGCGAGCTCGCCACGTTAGCGTAACGTATTCGTGCACATCACATTACATTTACGAAAAATCGCTGTGCACCCGTCTATTCGCCTCGTTCGTAACACGTAACACAAATCGCCAGTGTGACATTGCCCCTAGTTATTCCAGTAGCAGGTTGTTAATATTTTCAACGCCTTGGCAAATACTAATGTCTTGACTGATAAGCCAATGACAGCTGAAGAACAACGCGAATGTTTAGGCTTGTTTACGGAGACACGGGGACTGCAGCAAATTCAAACCCATGACGTTATATGAAAGCGTTTATCGAGAAGCGATTTAACACGCGTTTGCCTCAAATACAGCGTTACTTGCGGCGGAGCACGCGCCGCCTTTTTGTTCATGAAAAAACGCCCGAGGCGCCGCTCGACGACAAGCCGCATGCCACTCGTGACACCCCGCGACTCCGTAAACAAGCCCTAAAGCCCCGGCCACAACGCTTGCGTGACGTGCACGTGCACGTGCGCGTTCGCTTTCCACTGCGTTGTATAGTAACATGTCGTAATGAGAATTCATACTATACAACGAAGCAGAAAGAAAACGCGCACGTGCGCGTAGACGTGCGCCAGCGCGTGCGTGTGACATATTGTATGAGGATTCATAACTATACAATGCAGTGGAATCCGGAATTTAACAGCGGCGCACGCTACGCACGTACCTACACGTGGAATAAATTACCTTCGTTTCAAAATGTATGTAGATGCTCCAACAGCACGACACTCTTTAAAAGCTGTTTCCCCAGGGGCCGCATCTTTTGTTTTACGAGTAAATACGAATCTCGTAATGTCCTGCTGTGCATTTTTTCATACTTACAATGTGCGATTGCGGATTACATTATTATTATTATTATTAACGCATATACCTACGCGTTCAAGGCACGGGATGAAAGTCAGAAAAATGTTTATATTCGTTGCCGCCAGTAAAAGCGTCAATTGAGCCACATGGTTTAGTTTGTTAGCTTATTTTACTAAGTATACCTATAAGTAACTACACGACTTCATCCCGCACGCACTTCATCTTCGTCCACGCATAACTTTATTATCGTTTTCTATTTGGGACCTATCTGATTTTCCAGAACCCCACTACTTCCTGTCATCCAAAACATGGACTTCCTGTTTCGAATCCGAATTCTTTCAACCGTTCATGTGCGATTAAAAGAACAACATCCAATCATATTTCCAAACTTTTTCATTCTTTCTTTTCATATCCTCGTAAGGCCCAGTGTGCAATAGGATGTACATAATCAAGGCAATTTAATTTGAACTGTGTTGCAATAAGAATAAGTTTTATTTTCCTATGTTCATAAACTGAAAATGGCATTATCGAACAAACGTAATTGAACTTTATTGCGTTGATAGTAGATTCAAAGTCCCACTTAGAAAAAACTCCCTGTTTGTAGTATGGTGGGCTTTACGAGGATATTAGTGGGGTAGCAGGAAAGACTGTTCTGTCAATTATGAAAGTTATTCTTCTTCCATTATCGTGTTCTTACAGTAAATCCGCATTTATCATGGGGAGTTTTGACTCTATGACGGCCGGCTTGCCCCGTGATTAAAATAGAAGTAACACAGAGTTTTTTCAGTTCCACTAGGACCCCAGAATAAATACCAGCACCACCACTGCAGAACCTGTGTTAAACTATCATTCCTTCCAAGTTACATCCCCACCATCTAGCTAATTGGCGTTCAGCACCGTGCGAGCCTTTTAAAGAATAAATACGAGTATAGTCTGTGTCAATTGAAATTGCCAATTATGTAAACAAATTAGTACTGTCTTACACATAACCTAAAATATTCAACAAGCGTGTTGTCATTTAAAATATCGTATAATTAATAGTTATTTGATCTTAAACTTAGTGTGAAAGTAAAGATCAAGTGTATAAATCACTGCTAAGACCTCACTTAATCGTTAGAAGCATGTGATTATCGAGGAATAATGGTAAAATGGTCCGTTTTGTCATGTTTACATCTTTGCCAACTTAAATTAGTACAGACTATACTAAAATTATCTTAAGGACCCGAAACTAGGCTGAGCCTGTAACATGGGTCATGGGACCCAGTGAGTAGGATTTAATTTTGCCACGCACATCGTAACTATGGAATTAACTTTTAGGGTCCCGGCGGTAGCTCACGGCGACTTTTTGCAGCGATTCAGTTTTCATGCAGTTGCGATGCAGTCGCTGGTAGTGTACCTTCACCACTATAGACGCGATATGGATGGCTACCACGAACGACTAAATTCGGAACTTCGGTGGCAGAGACCCCCTCACTCGTCACTCGAGAGTGAATCGAGAGAAAGGGACCTAACCTAACCTAACCTAACCTAACGTAACTTCGAACTTCGATTTTCAAAGTGGGGCCTTATCGATACAATCACGACACAGAATTCAGTCATTCATCATTCATCCCCCACTCCTCTTTCACGAATGTTAATTTCTTCCGCACAGGCGCGCATTATTAGTAGCGATCATGTAGCGATGCTGAATCGATACAGTTGCGCGTTTGCTTTGATGCCGATGCGATACTATGCGATTGTGAAAGTCGCCGTGGACCGCCGCCCTTACAGCTGATTTAAATTGGTCCAGCAAAAGCATGCCAGTACAAGTACATTGCGTCGTTACAATAGCTCTCGCCTCAAACGTGAAAACCAAACTCGTCAATGTACTTCTACTACTACGACCAATGTAAAACAGCCATTGGGGACTTTCAAGTAAAGAGCTCTTGCCTTAAAAGGTAGCAGTGCACTTACGATTTTCCTGGTGCAATAGGTGTTCATAGTCCCGGTGATCACTTACCATCATATAACTCATCCATGCCGTCTTTTACCATAAAAGAAAGAAATTAGAAACATGTAAAAATCTGGCTGGAGTTTATGCCAATGTATTGCCGTCTCGGAGAGGTGGAAAGTGAAAGAGTCTATTAGAAATAGAAACATTCCAGTTCAACAAGGTTTGTTAGTAGTTTCTTACTTGGCCCCATTGATGTATATTGAATATAGGCCGTACTTTTGAAAATTCCAGCGAATAAAAGACTCAAAACTCATAATAAGTATCGAGTGGCCCTCCCTCGCACAGTTACACGAATAAAGTGTCAAAGGGGTGATAGACGGGCGAGTAAGTACGCCGTACTTAAGCATTTTCACGAAAAAGTGTACCCAATTAAGAACTTTTATTAAGGAACTTTAACTTTGTCAGTTTTGTAAAGAAAATTTGCTATACATTGACGGCCGCCAAAACTGACAAAGTTAAAGTTCCTTAATTTCAGTCCTTAAGTGAGTACACTTTTTCGTGAAAATGCCCAAGTACGGCGTACTTAGTTGCCCGTCTATCACCCCTTTTAGACTAAATTTTGTCATAAACTAAAAACTAAGTATGTTGTACAAAACGGTCCTTCATTCGACTTTTGTATAGGTGACACAGAAGACAGGACAAATGCGGACCTAAAGTCAATTTTGGTGCTCATTCTACGCCGTAAATCAATAATGCTTTTGACATGTTATCATGTTATGTTATATTTAACTCGGCCGCCATTACTGTCAAGCAAATAAGAGAACGTTGACTATTCAATAACAAGTCAAAAGCAATATTGTTTTACCGAGTTAAATAGTGCGGTATTCGATGGGTATAGATAGATTGTTTCATTAGAGCTGTGATGAATGGAACGAACAATATTTATGTCCATGTGTGTGAGAGCCGTCCTTTTAAGGCACTGGTCCCACCGCCGGCGAGTAAGCGATGAACTATCGGCGATTTTCTTGCCCAAGAAACGAACAAAAGATAATCGCTCCCGTGTAAACAAAAGAGAGAGGTTTAAGTTTATAGTTCATCGCTGGCTCACTCGCTCAGCGATGAACTATAAATTTATATCTCTCTCTTTTATTTACATGGGAGCGACGGCGGTGGGACCAGTGCCTAATACGTTAAAAGAGAAGTAGGCGTACTAGTTCGGATTTTAAACTTGACATCCTTATTTATTTCACAGATATGTATACTTTCATTCACCCTTTGATCGTGGCAGTTCTTGTGAAACGACCTATAAAAAATCACAAAGTCTCAATCCAATATTCCGTCTGAGGTTCACGCGAGGGAAAACAATAATTCACTTAAGGTAAACGCGCCTATTACCGTGGTACTTAAGGAAGTTTTCAAATAAGGCCAAAAAATTAAGGTTATCAAAGCTCCTTAGCGACCGAAAATATTTTTTTTATTTGAGAGTGTTTATTGAACTTTCATTGTCGTAACTCGTTGCATTTATTTTACTTTATTATATATTGCAAAATAATTATTGAAACCAAAATACCCAAGTCTTCTATTATCGTGGTAATCAACAGGCTGTGATTCTATTACCGCGAATTTGGTTTCCATTACCGAGGGTATAAAAAACAGAAATTTTCTACCATCGGTAATAGGCATCCGACTCACGATTCGGAACTTAATACCGAGGGTTAAAAATAAATAACGGGTTTGGTTCCGTACATTATTTTTGTACAAGAAGATTTTTTAAGGAAAATGAAATAAAACGTTAAAATATGATTGTACTTAGGATTTATATTTTGTTTGTCTACAATCAATTAAAAATAATTAAATTACCCAAACTAATACTGGGTAGTAAAACAAATTATAAAATATACTTATAAAACATAAATCAAAAAATTATACCGACTCATTTTACGAATAACTTTTACTTATTACCTATTATGATGGCAGACTAAGTTCTTTAATTAAATCACCGCGCAGTTAAATTATATATTTACGCTGGATTCGGGCAAAACCTAATAATAGACATTACTATCAGCAAGGAATAAAAGTTTGGTAGAATCCAGCATTATAGACGCAACAAAACCTCAGTCCAATAATTTTCGAATTTCGACTGTACTCATGTAATGTTCGCCTCAGGGCACTGACCTCTAATAGGATTTAACTAATTGTTATTTAATAATAGCTTCAAAAAACAAAAAATAACAATAACAAAACTTCGTACACTAAATCACAGCGTAAATTTCACATAAAAATTGTTACATATTATGTAAAACATAAATCAACAAATTAAACCACCTAATTTTACAAATAACTTTTTACTTATTATCTATTAGGACTATTTAGGACATACATGGCATTTAAAGCCGACCTTTTTTATCACAGTGCAGTTAAATTACATATTTATTTAGGCTGGATTCAGCCAAAATTTATTACAAGAATAATGTTAACTCTCGGAAAGTAACGTTAAACATCATGATAGTTTACATTACTGAAAGTAAGCGTTATTCTCGGAATAAAAGTTTGGTTGGATCCAGCCTTACAGACCTAACAAAGTCTCTATCTAATATCTTTTGAATTTCGACGGTTCTCATGTAATGTTGCAATTAGGCCACTGACTAATAGGATTTAACTAAAAACGGGAGTTTTGTTACATCTTGTAATTTTGATTACAAATAATATTTTTTAATAACTAATAAAGATTCCTAAAAATTATGTCTTACTCACATTACCTGCAGTTAACAAAACAAAAAATAAAAATAAAAAAACTTATTAAATCACAAATAAATTACACATCCAAATGGTAACATTTTTGATTATAATATTTGGCATCAACTTTGAATCAGTCACTTATCACTTAAATATTATATGTTATACTAACAGGGTTAATTTTTAAATACTAAGAAACCAACTTTTGTCATCAAATTTCCAAAAGTTGTTGCTTATGATGTAAGTATTATAGGAAGTCCCGAGGGATTATCAGTATTTTAGAAGGATCTGATTAATTTACCCTTTAAAAAAAAAAAAAAAAGCAGCACAATCTAAATACTACTTCTTAAAATAATTTCGTTACTGCTGAAAATCACAGTATCAACTTTCATAGCACATTCAGAGGGCCCTGCCAAGGTGCATTACGCTAACTAGCGTTTCTATTCGTTTTGTTTTTCAACCAATCGCGTCACTGGTAGACGACGTTGTACAAAAAGTCACGTGATCTACCAGGGACGCGATTGGTTAAAAACGAAAGGAATAGAAACGCTAGCTAACTACGCTAACGTAGTGCATCTTGGCAGGGCGCTCTAATTATGTAATGTGCGATCATGATTTGACAAGTTTAGCTTATATTAAATAAAACTTTCTAGGATACTGTGGTTACAATAGGTTACTATGCCAGAAACTATACTCTTAATACTAACTAAACAGGATAAAAACTAATCATTTGACAATTTTGCTTGCACCTTTACATAACTTTACTTAACTATACAGCCTTCATTAACGGAGATCATTAGTTGCTATCTGAATCTGAGTCAAATAAAGCACACCTAACTGAGAGAATCCTTTTCGTCGCCAGAGAAAAAATATCTTCGTTTTCACAACCAGGATCGTGTTGTGCTCCAATTCTGCTTGTACTCGGTATGTTAGTTTCTATCAGCTTATTAGGTGTCTTCTTTACTAGATTAGTATAAGGTTTTTTCAACTTTATCACTGGCAATGGTTTCTGCTTCTAGGCTTCTTTTTCTTTTTGTTTTTCTATAGAGTCTAGTTTTCTTTTATTCTTGAGGTTCTCTTTGTCTTCTTTTTCTTTTTCTATTTTTTTCATATGGTTAATAAATTCTTCTGCAGTAGCTACCGTTGGCGTTACTTTCTTGATTTTATTCTTTTGTGCAGGTTCAGTTTTTTTTGGAAAATACAAGGCATTCTTGAAAGGGGTATTCACCTGTTTAAATGGTGTCGGGATCATTTGAAGTAGTGATTTACTATTAGAAGTACTAGAAACAGGTGACAAACGGTTCTGCTCATTCTTCAAAGGCGTATTCGCATGTTTAAATGGTGTCTGTGCTTGGTGAGGTGGTGTTTTATTAATAGAAGTACTAGCAACATGTGACAAACATTTTTGCTCTTTAGTGGTTCTTTTCTGTTCTTTATGCAGATGAGCTCTATTTTCACCATCGGAGTTCTCTATTTCAGACACCGAGCAAAAAGGACTAGTACACTGAACTGATTCCGGTGTTGACGTTCGCATTGTTTGAGCCTTCAAAGAGATGGATTGTTTATCGAGGGCTTGCTTTTCAATGTTCGCGTCAGGGCTTGATTTTTTATAGTCAATCACCGTTTTATGCAGGATCGAGTCCGCGTCAGAAAAACCTCGGTCAGTCGTATTTACAAGTGTGCTGGTGCTGTGTGCTGAAGGTGACGAGTAGCAGGGAGCTTGAGTATCGCGTGTTAATGTGCCATCATGCTCTACAACAAAGTTTAAAATCGGGTCGGAAATGTTTTGAACGTCAATATTATTATTAAATGTGGACTCCCCAAGCTGCAGGTCGGTAGTTTCTAAAGTTAGTAAAGTCACGGCACTTTGTTTTTTCCAAAAATCATAAAGTTTTGTGTATCTCGTATCTCCTGTCCACTGGTCGCCTTCATTATCTTTAAACGCGAATAATGTAACCGGGGACAACCTGGCTTCTAATTGTTTGCAAAATTGTTTGTCATCACCAATTATTTCTGAGGAGGATGATTCTTCCATACTGATATCGTCTGCTGATTTGGTTTTGATCGATAACAATTTAGTAAAGTCAATATTGTCAGGATTGAATGGGTATAAGCCACAGCACCGAAAACCGTTTTTAATACTTTCTTCCTTTAAACTGGCATCAAAACATTTTTCTACTTCTAAAGCAAAATCTGTGCGTTTTAGTTTCATGTAATTGTTCCGGGCTCTAAAATCGCGTACTATACTACGCCAGACTCTTTTTACTGATCGGAATACGGCCACATCGAGTGGCTGTAATATGTGAGTTGCGTTTGGTAGGAGTGCAATCAGTACTATCCCTTTTTCTTTACAAAAGGTGGATAGAGGCAATGATATGTGGGATGTATGCCCATCAAGAAATAATGCGACTGGCAACGTGATTTCTCGCTGTATTATCCAAGGATAAAACACGTTAGTGATATACTCATAGAATGTTTCGATGTTCATCCATCCTGATTCAGAGTTGCCTAGACCCCACCATGACGGAAGTGTAAACTTTATATTATTTGGCATCCGTTTGTAAGGAAATAATACCATTGGTGGGGCGATATCACCATTAGCTGAGACGTTGACCAAGACTGTTAGGCATTCTTTTTCATCATTGGCAACCCTTGTGTACACGCGGTTACTACCCCGCTTCACTAATACTTGGGACTCTTTTAGACTTAAAAAAAATGCAGTCTCGTCGCAATTAAAAACACGCTTAGGGTCTTCGAAAATATCTACGAAATCTTGATTTTGCAAGTACATTCTAACGCGGTCAAACCATGCTCTCAATGCTTCTTCCGTGACTTGGTTCCTACTGGTGGGCAGATTTTGAGCTACCCTTTTAGCCACAGTTGGATGGCGTTTCATAAAGTTTTGAAACCAGCCTCTGCCGGGCACTCCATCTTTAAATGGGTTCGGGCGATCTAAATTTCTCACGAGTTTACTAATAACTTCTAACAACTGTTGTTTTCCAACAGGAAAACCGCACCTGCCCAGATAATGTATCCAGTCCACTACTTGTTTTTCTTCTTGTGCCGTCAGTACTGGTTGAACACCACATTTTCGATTCTTATACCTTTTATCTCTTTTGTCCCTGAGTGTACTCTCAGGTATGTTATAATTTTTCGAGGCTTGATATATAGACATGCCTTGTGATATTTGCTCAAGAGCTTCAACTAGTTGTGAATCTGTGTAAAACTTTTTTTTCTTTTTTTGTTCCATTATTTCTGAAAACAAATAATTTTAATCATTGCATGGCATTAGACGATTTTATCAAAACCTCAATGTCTCCTATTAACTATATACTGTTCCGAAACTTATCATCAACCTTTTGCTCTGATACTTATTCATCTCCTTTCACTACGCATATAAAAAGAAAAAAAGAAATTAAAGAAAGAAGATATAAAATAACTTAGGTATGTATGTAAACTTTTATCGCACAAACAGAAAACAACAAAGTAAACAAGAAACAGAACACAAAAGGTATGTACTGTCACCCAATAAAAATGTTGAGCATACTAGAACCTTATCATTGTCATATGTGTAATTTGATGTTCTGTTTGTAGTTTACTATGACAACGCACTAAAGTGCTTATCATTTTCGTTGGAGTACCTGTACAAAAGAAAATCTCACCCAGTTAACATTTGAGCGATTGAGAGATGGATAAAATTAATGAATGTTGTAACGTTTAAAAATTAAAGATACAGAAAATAAAAATAAAGATAAGAAATAAGTACGTAGTTTAATAACAAAACAATAACAATAAAAAACGTCGTAAAAAGATACTTGTTATATAAAAAACCACCAGGTAACTAAGTTAATAATTAGACTTATACATATATTTATACCTATAGGATCATAAAACGAATGTATTTATGCTAGTATAATTATAATTAAATACGTAAATGAATAAATAAATATACTTAATATAAGTATCAAAAGTAAAGAGGACTAATAATGATATGCAGTAAAGACTGAAGTTTTTACAACTGATGAGTACAAGCCTCAACTTTACCAAAGAAATCTGTACTTACGGTACCCTAAATGTGATTAATTTAATAGAAGACTAAAATGTCACTCGGTATTAGATACTTCTTTAAGAACCTATTACCGACCCAAACAAATATCGAATGGGTTGGTAATAGACTCCCATACATTCTATTACCGAGGGTTATCGGACCCTACCATCGGTAATAGGCTTAATGTAGAGTGTTGGAAAAACCTAATTCCGACCCATAAAAACAAACTGATATACTTTTATTTTTATTACAAATTGAAAATATATATTACAATCTTGGCATAACAACAAAATTACATAACTGGTAAGTAAATTAACGATTTAATATCAATATTTAAACCATTTGACAATTTAAGCTTTTCTATACAAACTACGAATTCAGTACAGAAGTTTTTGTTAAAAATTAAGGGGTTGTAGAATACTTTCTGTACCACGGAAATAGTTCTTTAATAGCGTGAATAGATCAAGATTAGAATAACCGTAAGAAAATATGTATAACCAGTCACATATACCAAAAAAATGTAAAAATACCAGAAATCAAAAAAAACCATTACCGTGGTATACCACGGTAATTAGTATCCACAGCAAAAATTGGCGTCTATCACCGTTGTATTTTATTTTCCATTTTAAACGAATTTCCAGGCCACAAAATGTAAAAAGAACATTTAGAAGTTGACCAGAAAACAATAAAGAACCATTTAAATACCATAATATTAGTTCACTTGCCTTATATATTACGTAAAATACTAAATAAGATTCCAGTTCACTTACCTGTGGCGTCACGCGTTAGTATGGCACGACCTCTTTCTGCGCTGCCGTCGCGGACACTGACGAATTGCGAGCACTCTGTTTCATTCACACACACTAGCGCTAACGGGTCCGTAAGTCAACTAAATAAGCGTCGCACGAGTAAAATTTTTTTTTTAGAATATTAATAGGTTTGCTTATAAAAAGCGTATTTAAAAATACCACGGTAATGGGCGTCGATTTTGATACCCCCGGTAATAGGCGCGTTTACCTTACTACTTCTTTATTAACGGTCATAATGACTCGTTTATCTTATACAAGATATTAACTAAATTAGGAAAACTTTGGCTACGTATGTATTTTTTTACGGTTCTATTGCGTATTAAACTAAAACCCGGTTACGAAAAAGCAGGAAATCAGTTTGGACCTTTCTAACGTTTTACACTATTTACCATTATGTGGTATTAGCATTTCCTATAGAACCACTCCCAGTCCTCGCCTCGTATGATGACATAGAGGCCAAATTTAGGAAAATCCATGACATTGACAGCAGGTGACTGAATCTCCATCTATTGTGATCGTCATCCTGCCTGCTAGGGAGCTGTTCAAAATATTGTGCGTAGTCGAAGGCCAGGATTACTAGGCGCACTTGCCGTCCCCGGGCAAGTCTAAATGGAGCGAAGCGGTTTGCTGCCATCATTTCAGAAAAATCAGTAATGCTCACTCACTTAGCTTAAGCCGCGAGTTCCCTCCGGAACACCTGTACAGAGGGCCCTGCAAAGATGCATTACGCTAACTAACATTTCTATTCGATTCGTTTTTAAACCAATCGCGTCACTGGTAGACCACGTGACTTTTCGTATCACGTCATCTCCCAGTGACGCTATTGGTTTAAAAACGAATCGAATAGAAACGTTCGTTAGCGTAGTGCATCTTTGCAGGGCCCTCAGTAACTTTTCGGGCATTTTAGTAAAATTAAGTTTTAATCCTTACTCATAAGAGTCGTCTTCTAAAAGGTTACGAGCGAAGAGCGCCGCTTAATATTCAGCCCGCATGCATTTTGTTTATTTCCACCGTGGTATGTCCTATTTTCAATTTTATTTTTTCTTAACCATCTATGGCTATGATGTATTACGGGCTAAATTTGATCCTGATATCTCTAATAGTTTGGGAGGAGTACTTATGCTGACAAACGAAAATCCGAATCGGGAAAGAATGGAGATTTGCTCACTTCGTTCGCTTCGCTCCAATTATAGCAACGTGCATCGCAGTTGGGCCTTCTATTATGAACAATATTAACAGCTGAGACCTGTCAGTGACGAGAATAGTGAGCCCAAGTGAGCCTTACGAAACGACATGTTAGCGACCCTTCTGCCGCCATTTAGCTACCCGTCTATATCACACTCATGTTATATCCAATTGGGTATCTCATAAATCACAAGAAGTGCATGGGTTTGACATTTTTTCGGCGTAATACAAATTAGCGTTAAGAGTTAGCGTCGGTATACTCTGTTTGTCGTAGTTAAGCTACTCCACTCAAGAATGCGCTGTAATCAATGTTGAGAAAAATTACCTCAGTAATTAGTTAAATCTAACTTACTACAATCTTAGTGAGCACTTTAAATAACAATTTTATTTGGAAATTTACATAATTTTTGACAATCTTAATTTTTATTACTGGTTTAGGTACTTTCGCAATAATAATTTTAAATAATGTTATTAGAATAATCTAATATTGTTATTCTTATGTATATTCTCATATTGTATGCCGATACTGACTGACTGTGGTGAGACTTTGTAACATGACATCTTTTTGTAATACCCACTTTCTGACAATAAATTATCTTGTATCTTGTATCATTAGTCCTGCCACCCCCTTAGATTTTTTCTCGTTTATACGTGTCAACGGAGGGTACGGCAATTGAATGATAAGTGATTCTTACCTCGCGTTGTTTTTCAAATACAACGTCAGTGGTCGCTGTACCATTTGGCATCGAAAAGGTATGCTATGATACAAGAAAGTAACCTTACTTACCTCACGGTAATTTTTCATATAAATTACTCGTATTAGTGATTAATAATAGTTACAATATTTGTATATTTATTATTGGCTATGTACTAGCTTTTATAGAATTTAATATTTACGGCAATATAGCTGGTGAAAGCAACGGTGAAAGGGCCATTCTACTCTTCGTTGTACATAAGTTTTAGCCACGTTTCTCACTAAACTTTTTTTATTTAAAAAACGGTAAAGTGCTGCGTTTTCTAACTTGAAACTCGAAAAGGGATGTAAATAAGCTTATATTTAGAATTATCCTAATTCATAAAAAGTTATTTGTAATAACTATAAAGTGAGTAACGCAGTGGACGTCGATGTCCCCGCCTTTTCTATGGAAAAAGTGCAATTTACTACTGAGTTACCAAGATTCTTCATGGATAATTGAGTAATTTAAGAGTTGTTTTTTAAAACCGTTAAACTTAAACATTCTAAGTTCATTTTATTTATTCATACGCTGATTTATAATTTGGTATACTTTTTATCGGCCGATAACAAAAGGTTACACTGAAAAGTAAGAATGGCCGAAAACGCTTTTTAGTTTCATCTCCCAGTTTTTTAGAATTTCCAGTCGCCATGTTTAATTTGTGTTAAAAAACAAAATAAAGTAGCCTGCATAACCGCGCCCTTATAATCGCCGATAATTGGTGATAGTTGGCTATTAGTAACTTGAAGCATTTGTCAACTAAGTAAGTCTCAAGAGGCATCCTGGAAGTAATCCTAAAAATAACGCCGCCAATTAAATTAAGTGTAGGTAGAGTCTGACCAGCGAATCGTGTCACAAAAAAAAGGCGGCAAATTCAAAATAATCACAACCTGGTAACACGAAATGCATAGCGACTGCATAGGTACTCATAATGTGACAGTTTGTTTCATACGCAAAATTGTTGCCATATCAAGAATTACAAAAAATGCTATTGTCACGATTCGCTGGTCAGACTCTAAGCTTGCCATCGGTGAAGAAGGTACAATCGAGTTTATCGAGCGATTAAAGTACAAGGTACTAAAGTATACACATATTTATGAACTCGACTGTAGCCATTTCGTATTTTCCGCAAATAATAGAGTAAACAAACAGCTAAAGGTTGGTTGATTTTTATCACCACTGAAAGATACGCCTACAATAGTCTGATGATGATGATGATCGGTATACTTGAATCGATTTTTGAACGGGAATTTTAAAAAAAATGTAGGAATAAGTGACAAAATAAAGAAATAAGCAAAAAACAAAATATTCCGGTACTTACCTGTCTAATCCAGTCTGTTGGGACTTTCTTTACAAAAGGTGAAGCATAAAGCAGTAGCATCATGACTTCATGACTTTTATACCGTTAATTTACGTGTAAAATTTACGTGTCCTCGTGTGGTTGCCGAGTTAGAATAGTGCCACTCCATGTCTTCCCGTGGATGTCGTAAGAGACGACTAAGGGAATAAAGGCTTGTAGTACTGTTAGGCGATGGGCTTGCAACCTGTCACTAATACGCTGGTAAACATCTTAGCCTAATTGTGCAAATTGTGGTTATAGAATTATCAACAAGTTTTTAGAGATGTTTGTAATTCTGTAGCTCTGCCTACCCCACTCTGGGAACGAAGGCGTGAGATTATGTATGTTATGTAATTTACGTCTACAGTCGTATTTATAAGCTTTATTTTACTTCAATTGTTGTTAGTAATTTACTATGTACGGTCACGAGCGTTAATTTGGGACCCATTTCAAGAAAAATATGCTTGAAGTCGTCAATGTCTTTAGAGATGTCAAGTCATTTGTAACTTTTAGGAAACTCAACCTTACTGTTGTAGAATGTCAGATTGACTTTGAACCTAAGGTGGGTACCAAATTTAATCTCGTGACTGTACTATGTTTGGGTCGCATCTCGCAAGTCAACTTTGAACCAGTTACGGTAATTGAAATGAATTAACAATGGAAATATTATGGTATCTTAAGGCCCCCATACATGTAAAGGCCGATCGGTTCAGGCCGAACTGCGTCAGTTCCGCCTGACCGGATCGAGTGCCCATACATGTAAACAAGACACCATACAAGAAAACCGTTCAGGCGGACGGATGCGATTTGCCTTCAGGCCAAATTACACATACACGATGCTATCTTGCATCCGGTCAGTTAGACCTGAAGGCAAAACGGATCATGTATGGAGGCCTTTAGACCTGATTTTAAGATGGAGTCTTAAGGTGGCAACAGGATCTTCGCTGTACAGTCACCAACTTAAATGTGGCGTTATCTATGAAAAGGGACCTTATGTCGATGGCGCTTCCGCCATTATTAAAGATGCTCCGATATCAATACAACGTCGCGTGACGTAGTGCGGCGTAAGCGCCATCGACAATAAGGTCCCTTTTCATTGATAACACCACAAATTGGGTACCCACCTTAGGTCTAAAGTCATTCTGAAATTCTACAACAATACGGTTGAGTCTCCTATAAGGCTATAAGTTACAAGTGATTTGGCATCTCTAATGACATTGACGACTTCAAGCCATTTTCTTGAAATGGGACACAAATTAACGATCGCGATAGTAAAAACGTAGATCAACCAAGTTTGGATTCGTTAGTTTGGTCTCGATAGCAGACGATTGTGTAATAAATAGTACAGTCGGCAACAAAAATGTGTTCCAATATTAAAAAAATATATAGGATCACCATTAGGTGATTTTTAAGTATCGTAATTTATATCGACGTATTTCTTATTCGTTTTGTTTATAAATATCGTCGGTAGAATTTTGTTTTATTCTCTGTGGTTTTAAAAATATGGGCTTCCAGTGATGGCATTTTGCAATTTTTGTCCTCGTTGCCTATACTAATCGTAGTTTCTGTAAAAAAATGTTTGTTGCTGATTGTACTCTTTATTACATTTGTGCGGAACGCCCCAAAACACCGCACACGGCGACCAAAATCATGTAGACTGACTGACTTTGTTTATACATGAACGTGCAGTTAGTTTTTATAGTAGGGCTTTGTATATACGCGAACAGATGGTTAGGTTTAGTAATAGTTTTCTCGTATTTGTGTTAGCGTATAAGTAGTTTTTAAGTATGTAAATAGGCAGATAGGTTAATAAAGAATTCCGTAACTGTGTTATCTTTATTCAGAACCCCTGCCGGGTAGGTTTTGCCGTAGTTTACAGAACGTAAACAAACCTACCCGGCAGTACGCATGCGCCGTGGCTCCCCTCCACCAGGGAGGGCCACCATGCGGAGTGGGGGTAGTCACGCCTGCGCAGTAGGTGTTTTCCCGACCGGATGGAAATGGCGGGAAAATACCTACTGGCGCGAAAACTGTCTTTTGTAAATATTTTCCTAGTTTGTAAGCAAATAGATAAGTTTTATATACCGAATCGTAGCACACATAGTTCGTAAGGTTTTCCGTTGTATAAGATATCCCAAATGTATTAGATAGTAAGGAAAACTTTGAAAATAAAGAAAAGTGGAGGGGGGGACGGAGGCTCGGAAAATTTGTATAAAATGGGGACCCTCGGCCATAGACTTTGCACTCAAGAGCCACTCCCAGCCAGGGCAACATAGAAGAGCCTCCGCCCTCTCCGAAACGTCTGATCAATCCACCGAGCGTTTTCTTCGCCGAACCTGCCCTGCCAACCCCTCATGAACCAGTCATAGGTGCGAGTCCGCACATGTTGGTCAACTTCGAACCGGATTTCTGCGAATTATTGGTCCTTCACAACTGAACAAAGAAAAGGAAGAAAATGCCGCCGGTAACCAGAAACGCTTCAGGAAGCCAGACATTAGGCCAATTAATGTTTGGTGGCGCCGGGGACCCATCCTCGTCGGACGAAGCAACCATCCCGTCTACGGAAACAACGGAGACTACAGACACTTCTACGCCCAAGGAGTCAACGACGACGTCACAATCACAGGGAATCGCCGAGCCGCCACGCCGCCCTGCAATTTCGACGTCAAAATCAATCCGTACAACGTCAAGCCGCCGTGCGCTTCGCCTAGCGCAGGCACGGGAAGAAGCCTTGAAAATAAAACTGGAACTCGCTCAAGCCCGAATCGCAACATTAGAAGCCGAAGAGAGCGAAGAGGACGACAAGACAGTGATGTCGACCTACGAAACGGAGCAGCGAGTCGACGAGTGGCTCGCGTCTAACCGAAGACACGTGCTAGCCATCGCCAATGAACCGCACCATGAAGAGGATCCCCAGCTGGCAACCCCACAGAACCAGCCGCCGCCGCGGCCGCCAGCTGATGCCAGGGATACGCAACCCGCCGCCGCCGGACCCAGCCACGCCACTGCCGAGCGTCATGGGCCCGGGGCCCGCCCCGCCGCCGCCACTGCCGAGCACGACGGGGCCACCGCACCTCTCAACGCCGAAGCTCCCGCCTACGTTCCAGTCTATGTTCCCGCGCCACCACAACGACGTTGCTACGAAGAAACAGGCCGCCAGCCGCCTCCGATATATGCCAAGGAGGAAGAACCGAAGAATAACTCGATGATCGCCCTCAGCCAACAGAACATCAGCATCACCGAGTTAGCTTCAGCCATCGCGATCGCCGCCCAGTCCGGTCATAGAAATTCATCGCGATACAACATCGACCTGCCTCAATTCAACGGGTCGTCTCAAGAATGGCTGTCATTCAAGGCAGCCTACGCCGGGTCCGCCACGACCTACTCCGATGCCGATAACGTAGCAAGATTAAGAAAAAGCCTGAAAGGAAGAGCAAAAGAAGCCGTTGAAAATCTCCTCATCTACAACGTCAACTCCGAAGAAATCATGAAAGCCCTCGAATCCCGATTTGGAAGAACAGACTCAATTGCACGCGCCGAGTTGGAACGCCTCAGAACACTGCCCCGACTCACCGACGCGCCGCAAGACATATGCATCTTCGCCTGCAGATTGAACAACACGATGGCCACATTGAAAGCGCTAGATCGCATACACTACCTACATAGCCCCGAGACTACGAAAGCCATGATGGATAAGCTCACAGCCGCCCTACGCTACAGATGGTTCGACTACGCCGCAACGCAGCGAAATGAAGAACCCGAACTCGTCAAACTGGCAGCGTTCCTGCAGCGGGAAGCCGACAATTGTGCCGCCTATGCACAACCCGAGAACATCGACATCCACGGGACACCACATGCGAGACGAATACAGAAAGCTTTCACAACCACAGAGAGGCCAACGTACAAATGCGCAGTATGCAACGAAGCGGGACACGAAATAGAAAAATGCAAGAAATTTCTTCAAGAAGACATCAACGCGCGTTGGGAGACCGCCAAGAAACAACGACTATGCTTCCGATGCCTACGTTACCGGAGCAAGACGCACAATTGCCGACGCGTCAAGTGCGAGCAGGACAGCTGCGAACACTTTCACCACAAGCTACTTCATTATAAGAAGCCTCAAGAAAGAAGCACCGAGTCCGTCGCCTCGACATGGGCCCCGGCCGAGTCACGAGCCTATTTGAAGATACTGCCCATAGAAATCTCGGGACCGGCGGGAGTATTGCATACATATGCACTACTGGACGACGGATCGACGGTGACGCTTATACATGAAGACATAGCGAAAGAAGCGGGCCTAGACGGGCCCACGGAGCCACTACGCATAGAAGCCATCACGAACGAGACTATTGACGCATCAAGATCTCGCCGTGTCACGCTCCACATCCGCGGGGTAAATCAAGAACATAGGATTTACGCCCGCACGATCAACGACCTTCACCTGTCGCCACAGTCGATCAAACAAGAAGATCTACACGCCTGCGAACATCTACAAGACATAGAAGGATATTTGAAGTACAACTCAGCGAAGCCCAAGATGATCATCGGTCAAGACAACTGGCACCTACTCGTGAGCAGCGAGACACGCCGGGGTCAACGACACCAACCGGTGGCATCCCTAACGCCACTGGGTTGGGTACTACACGGCGCACACACGCGCACCATCGGGAAGCGAGTACACACTATGAACTGTGTCATCAACCAAAGCGACGACGATATGAACAAACAACTCGCCGAGTACTTCGCACTGGAGTCACTACTCGTCGAGCCGAAGCGACCGCAATCCGACCCGGAAGAGCGAGCCTTAACTACACTCGCAAACTTCACTACGATCAACAAAGATGGCCGCTACGAAGTCCCGCTACTATGGCAAGATGAAGATGTACTACTTCCAGACAACTACGACAACACGCTGAAACGACTTCATAATGTAGAAAAGAAACTCGACAGGAACGAAGAGCTCAAGAAACGATACCATGAAGAAATGGACGCCTTACTGAAAAAGGGCTATGCCGAGCCCGCACCGCCACACAAAGAAAATAGAGTGTGGTACCTGCCACATTTCGCCGTGATCAATCCAATGAAGCCTGAGAAAGTACGAATAGTACACGACGCGGCAGCCAGAACGAGAGGAGTTTGCCTCAACGATCGCCTACTCACCGGGCCCGACCTACTTCAATCGCTACCAGGGGTACTGATGCGATTTCGACAACACCCGGTGGCCGTAGGAGCAGACATTAAAGAAATGTTCATGCAAGTAAAGATACGAGAGTGCGACAGAGACGCACTGAGATATTTATGGAGGGGAGCCGACCGCGACTCATCCCCACCACAAGAATACCGGATGACGTCACTGATATTCGGAGCGACGTGTTCACCGTCGATCGCCATATACATAAAGAACACGAACGCACAGAAGTTTGAAAAAACGCATCCGGAAGCCGTGAAGTCGATAATACGTCATCATTACGTAGACGACTATCTACAGAGTTTCAAGACAGAAGCGGAAGCGATCCAGACAGCGAGCGACGTCCGCTACATACACAAGCAAGCCTGCTACGAGCTACGACAATGGACGTCGAACTCTACGGAAGTATTAGCCGCCGTCGCCGAGAAGCCCACGCAACCCGTACACATCGACTTGAACAAGACAGAGATGAAAAACGAACGTGTACTGGGTCAAATCTGGAAGCCCGCAACCGACGAAATCGCCTTCAACTTGGACCTCACCCGATTGCCGCCCGACGCCCTCGACTCGAAGAAACCGACCAAGCGCCACGTACTGAAGATAATGATGTCGGTATTCGACCCGCTGGGCCTAGCCACGCCCGTCACCATCAACGCGAAGAAGCTACTCCAAGAAGTATGGAGACGCGGAACGGACTGGGACGAGCAGCTAGATGAAGACTTAACACAACAATGGACCGAATGGACACAGCACTTGAAAGCTCTACGAGAAGTCGCTATCCCACGTTGCTACACACACTACAGCTACGCCGTAGCACGGGAGCTACACATCTTCGTAGACGCCAGCGAGACCGCCTACACAAGCGCCCTCTACTGGCGACTGATAACCGCCGACAATGAAGTGCACGTGTCACTGATAGCGGCCAAAGCGAAGGTCGCGCCGCTGAAAATCACGTCGATTCCACGCCTGGAATTGCAAGCCGCCGTCCTAGGAAGCAGGATGGCCGCCTCCGTCGTCGACGAACACGACGACAAGCCAACGAAAAGGACATTCTGGACCGACAGCCGCACAGTACTAGCGTGGCTACGGGCGGGAGCGCGCACTTATCGCCCATTTGTCGCGCACCGCATAGCCGCCATTGAAGAGAATAGTACGGTACAAGAATGGCGCTGGGTACCTACCAAGCTGAATGTCGCAGACGAAGCGACCCGAGAAGTACCGAAGGATTTCGACAGCAAACATCGGTGGTTCACGGGACCGGAGTTTCTACGCGACGACCCGTCAACATGGCCGACGGAGCCGTCGCAGCTGCATAGCGAGAACACCGGGGAAGAAAAGGTCCATTTGATCGCCGAACACTGCAAACACAGCTGGCTCCCGGCCCCCGAACGTTTCTCACGCTGGGAACGCCTACTACGTACAGTCGCCAGAGTACTACAGTTCGTCGACCTGTGTCGACCCCAGCGAGCGAAGTCGTACTACAAACGTACAGCGAAGAACGAAAAAACCGATCCAGAATGGTCCCGCAACGAACGAAAACAGAAAAAGAAAACATCGTCAAGACACCTGCCCGAAGCCGGAAGTTACAAGAAGCTCGACGCAACTTACCTACACAAGGCGGAGCAACTGATCGTGCGAGCGAGTCAGCACGATGTTTTCACCGAAGAACTACGATGCCTACAGAACAACAAAGCCCCGCCCACAAGCAGCCGGCTACGCCCCCTGGCGGTCGAACTCGTCAACGGGACGATAACTCTGAAGACACGGATTGCCGCCGCCGACGGAATCACCGAGTCACAGAAACGCCCTCCGGTGCTTGACGGCAATCACACAGCCGTAAAATTGTACATAGACTATGTACATAGACAGCTACAACACGGCGGGGTAGAAGCGACGATCAACGAATGTAAGCAACACTACTGTATATTGCGACTACGCCCGGTCGCAAGAATGGTGCTGCACCGATGTCTGCCGTGCCGGATCAAGAAATCACAGCCTGCGGTCCCGCCCACTGGGAATCACCCGCGGAGCAGATTGGCGCATCACGAGCGGCCATTCACCTATACAGGAGTGGATTATTTTGGCCCGCTAACTGTCACAGTGGGCCGGGGTACTCAGAAGAGATACGTCGCGTTATTCACATGTCTCACAGTACGAGCCGTGCACCTTGAAGTGGTGCCCAGCCTCAGCGGGGACTCGGCGGTGATGGCGCTCCGACGGATGATCGCGCGGCGCGGCTGCCCTACGGAAATTTGGTCGGACAACGGCACAAACTTCCACGCCGCGGACAAGGAGCTGCGCCACGCCTTCGACGAGGCAACACAAGAAGAGGCCGCGAAGCACCTCATCAAGTGGCGCTTCATCCCCCCCAGCGCCCCATTTATGGGCGGGGCCTGGGAACGGATGGTGAAGGCGGTCAAAAACTCCCTCTACGCCGTGTTAGAAGAGCGCCACCCGAACGACGAAACCCTCAGCACGCTACTAGCCGAAGCGGAGTACACAGTCAACAGCCGCCCGCTCACACACGTGTCGGTGGACCCCTGCGAGCCCGAGTCCATCACGCCGAACCACTTCCTGCTGGGAGGTACCGCCAGGGTACCCGTGCCGGGTACCTTCGACGACTCAACACTGGTCGGCCGCGCGACGTGGCGAACATCGCAGCGTCTAGCCGACCACTTTTGGAGCCGCTGGGTACGGGAGTACCTACCCACACTGCAAGACCGGCGGGAGCCCCACGGCCGCGGGCCTCCAATCGAGGTCGGCAACATAGTCCTCATCGCCGACGGGACACTCCCGCGCAACACATGGCCGCGCGGACGAGTAGTCGCCGTATACCCGGGACCCGACGGCGTGACACGCGCCGTAGATGTCCGGACCAAAGGAGGAGTGCTGCGCAGACCGACCAAGAAACTCGTCGTGCTACCTACCGAGCCAGGCGACCCGCACCACGAAGATATGCAACGCTCCGACGGCGAGCGATGCACGGCGGGAGAGATGTGCGGAACGCCCCAAAACACCGCACACGGCGACCAAAATCATGTAGACTGACTGACTTTGTTTATACATGAACGTGCAGTTAGTTTTTATAGTAGGGCTTTGTATATACGCGAACAGATGGTTAGGTTTAGTAATAGTTTTCTCGTATTTGTGTTAGCGTATAAGTAGTTTTTAAGTATGTAAATAGGCAGATAGGTTAATAAAGAATTCCGTAACTGTGTTATCTTTATTCAGAACCCCTGCCGGGTAGGTTTTGCCGTAGTTTACAGAACGTAAACAAACCTACCCGGCAGTACGCATGCGCCGTGGCTCCCCTCCACCAGGGAGGGCCACCATGCGGAGTGGGGGTAGTCACGCCTGCGCAGTAGGTGTTTTCCCGACCGGATGGAAATGGCGGGAAAATACCTACTGGCGCGAAAACTGTCTTTTGTAAATATTTTCCTAGTTTGTAAGCAAATAGATAAGTTTTATATACCGAATCGTAGCACACATAGTTCGTAAGGTTTTCCGTTGTATAAGATATCCCAAATGTATTAGATAGTAAGGAAAACTTTGAAAATAAAGAAAAGTGGAGGGGGGGACGGAGGCTCGGAAAATTTGTATAAAATGGGGACCCTCGGCCATAGACTTTGCACTCAAGAGCCACTCCCAGCCAGGGCAACATAGAAGAGCCTCCGCCCTCTCCGAAACGTCTGATCAATCCACCGAGCGTTTTCTTCGCCGAACCTGCCCTGCCAACCCCTCATGAACCAGTCATAGGTGCGAGTCCGCACAACATTCATCATCTGCTTATCGACAAAACATGTATAAACGCTTTTGTCCTAAAGTCAATGGTTCAGGAATTATTTTAATAATGAATTTTCGCATCTTCAATTTTTATTAGGAACTTAAGAGGATTGTGAAGCGCCGCTAAAATCGTGTAGCTGTCAAAAAAAATCCAAACAAAGCTAGCTCCGGGCGAAAACGTTACTCACCCCCTAACTCAAGTCCGATTTTCACGATTTTTGAATATGTTGTAGTTATTATAAATACCTAGGTCTGTACGTTTCTGTTTTTTATTTTTTAAATTTGTTTCGTTCTAAGAAATATTTTATTGGAAAGGAAAACGTACAGACATTGTTTTTCATGATATCTACAACATATCCAAAAACCGTAAAAATCGGACGAGGTTTAAGGGTAGAGAAACGTTTTCGCATTTTGTATGGAGATTTTTAGCTTCACAAGCCTCTTAACGATATAGATTAAAAAAAAAATGCACCACCTTGTAAAGCAGAAACCCCAACAGACTGGATAGAATAAGTTGCTTTCCAAAACTAATTCTATGTTATCATGAGTATTACAAAAAATAAAACAAAAATATCATTAATGCTAATTATTTATTAATTATTACACATAATCGAAATAAACTCTAGTACGAAATAAAACGCTGCGCATTGTTTTCTGAAAAGAAAATTAAGTTGGCTTTTAGTTTGTCCACTCGGGAATTTCCAGTAGGGATGTTACGGAGGCGGGTTTACCGGAGCCGGAGCCGGATCCGGAGTTTAATATGTATATTTAACGGAGTCGGATCCGGAGCCGGAGGCGAAGTTGGAGTCGTATCCGAAGCCGGATCCGGAGGTTTACCGGAGGCGGAGCCGGAGCCGAGTACCTTTCATTTAAATTAATTCCTGGACAAGTCAAAACTTGTAGGCGTGCGCCGCCCTGCCGCGGCAAATGCAATACCTTCAGCTCCGGTATACCATCAGTAAAAAATTAACGGAGGCAGAGGCGGAGGCGGAGGTGTGAAATAAAAAATAGCGCAGGCGGAGGCGGATGTAGGTGTAAAACCAAACGGAAGTTCCGTCTTAACGGACGCGGAGGGGAAGCTCCGTAACATCCCTAATTCCCAGATAGCTTCTACGCTACCTAATCTATATGAAAGAATGAAATAATTACTGTATGACTGTCATAGAAAACTAAATTATAGTAAAAGTATTTGAAATTATATAAATCAATCTGAAAATATATCTACTTTTAGGAGATAAAAATAATTTTACAAAACAAAATAATTAAAAGCAAATATTAAAAACTCTACTACCCAGTGGCCGAAACGATACTTTTTTCCTCGTGGCCCTACTATATTTTGTCCTACTGCACAAAAAGTGCACCTAGATTTGGTGAACTGTGGTTGTAAAAGTAGGTATACTCGAAAATCAAATTAAGACCAAAATCTGCCAGTTCCCATCTTGATTATTTCGTTATTTTAACATTATTTCATAAAAATATGAATGAGAACTCGTGTAACCAGTAATATTAGGGTAAGTTTTATTGATAAAAAAACCTACACTTAAACCAAAATGTAGTAATCACAGCGAACGTGCGCCGGTTGAGGTTAGGATTTTGGTCTTAAATTAAATTTTCGAGTATAGGTCAAACCACCTAGAAGTAGGAGCCCGCCGAAAGTCAGTAAAAAAAAATCGTCATAACTTTGAAAAAACCTCGTATCTCGTATTTCGTGACGTACGATTTTAAACTAAAACGTGAAGAGAATTAAGTTCAAACTCATACATCTCAAAATATCAGTTACGAGTTTTTTCTAAAGTAGTAACGAAATATAGTAGGACCACGAGGAAACGGCCGAAACGATTTTAGAAAACTGTCAAATTGTATAGAATTGACGTAAGCGCTCGACGCAACAGTCCGGGAGCCAATCCTATACATTTTCGATAGGTAACGATAACGTTGGCCAAATACATCGATATCACAGCTAGGGTTGCCACCTTTTTTTAAACAGAATAAAGTATTACTTACCAAAAGAGGAATAAAAATAAAGTACCACGCAGCATAAATGTAAAGCATTTTTTTAATTATTTTTATATATATTTCTTATCAAGTTATCACTCATCAGACCTTGCTTATTCCTACAGCGTATTTGGCAACAATTAAAGTATCAATCGCGTTCAAACATGGCAAAACAAAGTTTTTGTCGAGGGTTTTTGACGGTTGCGTTGAGGTGCAATTTCGTTTAAATTTACGTTTTATTTGAAAAAAAATTACCATTAAAAACCGAATGTCATAAATAAAGTACTTTGCCGTTCTTTATGTGTTGCATAAAATATAACGCACGGGAAGCTAAAATAGAGTACAATACTTTATAATAAAGTACGGGTGGCAACCCTAATCATAGCCCCTATAATAATTTGGAAGTGTTTTTTCATCTCGTCCTCTTGTTGAGGTTCTTTATATATGTATATATGTACAGTAAAGGAAATAAATACCTAGACCATTTTGGACTATGTCATAGTGACGTAATCAATCAAAACGTAAGAGACGTCTTATGATGTTATTTACTGTGTCACTTTGACGTAGTCCAAAATGATCTAAGAATCAATTTCCTTGACTGTACACTCTTTATTGTACAAGAATAAAAAAAGAAATACAAAACACAGGTAACCCATCATCTTATCGAATTTCACCTCATCGATTGTATTATTTCATCGAGTTTCATTTAATTGAACGCTATTTTTTGAAGAAACCATGGTCGTTTCAGGATATCTTAAACATTGATTACGAATGTTAGGTTAGACTTGAGACGCTGCCAAAACCAAAACCTGTCATCGAAATTTTCGATGAAATTAAATTTCTGCATAATGATCAGAGCTCGGAATTTTCGTAGCATTTTTTTTTTTTAGGGAATTCTCGTCTACCGACTTCCGATATACATATTTTATCGATACGTTATAGAATACCATATATTAAAGAAGTTTAAAAGTAGAGGTAAACAACGGGCGGTCTTATCTATAAGAGCGATGTCTTTCAGATAACTTTTGAGTACTTGAAAATATGAAATAGATTTGCAATGAAAACTTATCGATAGCAATTCTTGTTTCAATTTCTGTCGAAAAATGTTTAAAAGGCATAGGAATTCCATTTTTTATTTTATTTAAAACAATAAAATATTATTTTAATTCCTATATATAATTTCCGAAATTTGGCATTTAAAGGTTATCTCGAAGAGATCGCTCATTCGCGGTAAGACTGCCTGTTGTTTACTTCTACTCGTAAGCATATTTTAAATATTGTATTCTCTTTTTATCGATATACATATTGTATATCAGAAGTCGATAGACGAGAAGTCCCTATGATAACTCAAAAGTACTACGAAAATTCCGGGCTCTGATAATGATACGTTCGTTGAAAGGTGTTTCGATAATATAATAGGTACCTATCCAAAAAAAAACAATAATCATAATAAAACTTGATATTATGATTATACTAAATGTCATAGGCAGACATAGGAATCCAGGGGGAAATTTCATGACAGGTAGGTAGTTCCTATATCGATAAACTCAATTATCGATGCTTGTTTATACTAGTGATCACTCCAAGTTTTGCATATAAAAACATTTTTTTATTAAAAGTGTAAATATTAAACAAAATAACAACGTATTTCTCTTCTTTATTTTTCAAAAATATTTATGAAACTTTACTGTCATTTTTTTTTCTTCAAAATTGTCCACTATTGTTAAAATAAACATCAACATTTTCGGGCATTAAACCTCTGCGTCTTGGCTGATAAAAGTGATAAATCTATTTCAGGTGGCTAAATGACTTTTCAATGTCTGTAGAGGTGATAGGGGCAGAATATATAATATGCTGTGTGAACTTCATACTTATTCTGAAAAATACTTACAAAAAATACATAGAATGCTGGGGGCGATCACTAGTATATGGAAAAAGCATAAAATTTTGCCCCCTGGATTCCTAATGTCTGGCATTGGTGTATCGTGAGTGTACAACTAAGCAGAAGCTCAAAGATTTTGCAGGTTTAGGTTTTAGGTTGATCTGCCATACCAGCCGGAGCGAGCCTTTAATAGAACAAAATAAAATAATATTAAAAAAAATACCGCAGTCTTCTTCCAATAAATTTGTAAAAGGGTGATTCCACAGGCGTTTCAACCGCCGTCAGTCCGCTGTCGTAAGTATTTAAGAAATAGGCGATAATATACTCATAATTCGATCAATTGTGGCAAGAAGTACGATAACAGTAAAGCTCTGTGTGAATGTTAGCTGCTTGGTGTAGCTCATTCTTTCAATATTTATGACAGCGTTAATTAGTCCAGGGGCCCGTTCCAGAAAGCCACTCTGCAACTCTGCACTCTGCACTTTGCAAATCCACGATAATGCAAAGTGCAGAGTAAACTTGTTCCAGAAAACACTCTGCGTAATTTGCAAACTCTGCAAAGATTCTGTTCCTAAAAGATACTTTGCAAATCCACAAATGCACACTTTGTATTTGATTTGACTCTGCCTCTTCAACTTTGCGATAGCTTTGTGGAACAGAAATACGTTTGAAGAGTGGGATTTGTGGAGAGCAGAGTTGCAGAGTAGCTTTCTGGAACGGGCCCGCTCTGGACGGCTAGCACAAGTTGCCCGCGACTTCTTTGTCGCTCGGATCTCCCTTCCTATCTAGTCCGTAACGATAGAGACGCACTGAGCGACAAGCGAGAAAATACAACTTGTGCTACCCGTGCTGTTCGATATTGGTTATTGGAGGTCGCGATATCTTACTTTAAGGCCTTCCCAATCGGCAGGTTGGTACTAGGGAATGCAAATAACCGATTTTAACCGATTTTAACCGATTATAACCGGTTTTAACCGGTTTTAACCGGTTATTTTCATACAAAAACGGTTAATAACCGGTTAATTTGCATTCCCTAGTTGGTACGGGCCAGCCCTGTCCGCGACGGCAATACTAATGTACAGTATTCCCAGCTTCATAATAGCTTTCGGCTGGCTATTGCTATCACGCTTGCACTCGCAACTGACAGTATATTTGTCACTCGTGTGTGACAGTGATCGGAATAGGTAGAGTATATTTACCTAAAGTTTACAAAAGGACAATATAGAGTGGTTACAACCGGATGAAATTGTATTTTATTTTTATTTTATTCCGGATTTCCGGTATTTTTCTGGTATTAGTAAATGTAGTAGCAAGGAAGTCTCCAGTTTATGTCTCTGTTCTACGAGGTTTAGGTAAATATAGGACCCGATTCTACGTGCACATCGCTTAAATAGCCTAAAACTAAATTGTCTAATTTTTAGACATAGTTTACACGGCCGATTTAACAAGTGCTATTCCAGAATGTCAATACAATATTGAATGGACCGCCTCAAATAAGAAGCGTCAGATTCAAGTTAGCAATTGCCATTTGATTATGACAGCTGCTCGTAGAATAGAAAAGTGTTTTAGCGACACCTAAATAAAAGTAGGAAGTTCAGAGGCCACTGTAGAATCGAGTCCATTCTCCACCTTTTATTTAGATACTTAAAAGAAATAAGTTAAATCCCCCTTTTATCACAAACTAACATAAAATATCCCATGCCGTAAGTAAATAGTACCTACGTATATTTAGCATTAAAAATACCTGAAATCCAAAATTCAATAAAGATAATTTAATATTTCATCCGGTTGTAACCACTCTATATTATATCATTTTGCGAACTTGAGGTAAAAACACTCTACCTATTCCGATCACTGCATAACAACCCTAAAGGTGCAGTTATGGGCCAATTCTAAATTCTAACGGCAATTTATAGTCGGCATCTTACTATAATGTCGTGTAATAGAATAAGACGCCCGTACCTACTGTTGACGGGAATTTTAAAAAAAACCGTGTTAGTACAGTCACGAGCAGTAATTTGGGACAAATTTCAAGAAAAATATGCTTGAAGTAGTCGACAACGCGCTGGCCTAGTTGGTAGTGACCCTGCCTACGAAGCTAGCGGTCCTGGGTTCAAATCCCGGTAAGGGCAGATGTTTGTGTGATGAGCGCGAATATTTGTTCCTGAGTCATGGATGTTTTCTTTGTATTTAAGTATATATTTCTCTATTTAAGTATTTATTTCGTTGTCTAGTACCCATAGTACAAGCCTAGAGCTAAGTTTGGGACTAGGTCAATTGGTGTGACATTCTGCCCTACTAAGCATAATGGCGTTATCTCAAACAAAACATCTGTGGAAATTGCAACCTAGTTACAAACAGAAGAGAGTTGAATCTGCATTGGCTATTGAATTTAGTTATTGGATTTTTGCTTAGGAGGGCAGCATTGTCCCCCTGATATTTATTTATTTATTTAATGTCATTAGAGATGTCAAGTCATTTGTAACTTTTAGGAAACTCAACCTTATTGTTGTAGAATGTCAGATTGACTTCGGACCTAAGGTGGGTACCGAATTAAATCTCGTGACTGTACACCTTAAAAGGTTTTTTATTATGTGAAAGAAGAAGAGACATTTAATTTTTTTTTTAAATGTAGGTATCAGGGTTTGTTAAAAAAAACCCTACATCAATATTTTGTTGAAGCAAATTATCTTATTACGTTTTTCTTATTCTTTCTATCGGTAGGCTTTGCGGTTGCAAGTAAGCACGAAGGGTCAAAGCACTTAGAAATTAGAAATAGACTTGCGCAGATCTTAGTCGACCCAGTCAAAATTAGTTTTTGAGAATGTAAATAAGACAGAAAAGAGCACACAGTAGGTAAATCACAATAGGAAAAGTCAAAAACGTGAAACGACCATTTACTACAAAACATTGATTTTGGGAAATTTATTTAACAAATACGTCGATTCACACAACTTGCCACGTATGGACGGACTGATTGGGTGAATGGAAGCATACATTGTATGTAAAATAAAACAGGTTTTGGGATTGAAATTCGAACTTCTTTATAAAGGACGGTTCTCACACTATTTAAGTGGCTTAAGTTCCATTGATGGCAGTTCTTGTAAATCGACCTGCAAACGTTCTCGATTGAAACCTCAGCCCTAAGATACTTCGTGGGACCAACTTACAGCCTCCAGGTTTTCGGCGCTTGTCCTGCGTTTGTAGTAACTAGGGGCCCCGCGGGACGGGGTCGAAGGCTCAGGGGGCTCCTCACGCAACAGCTGGGGCTCCACCCATTTGCTGTACAGCTCCTGGCGGGGGCCCAGTGACCCGATAGAGCTCGTGCGGCAGTTCTCTATAATCCACTTCTGCTCGCGGTGCGACGGTGACCTGTGATCAGAAAGGTAAAGGTATCAGGTAACTACCACAAGATATCCGTGATTTGTTTGTAACTCGCATATCCCTTTCTAACAAGTCTGTAATGATATAGACGTACTGAGCAGCAACCGACAAATACAACATGACGTGCTAGTCGCTCTGTAGGTTGGTAAAAATGAAATAAAAATGCAAATATTACAATCCAGTGCAGATAGTGCCTTGAATCCATTACATTCTACCTTAAGAAGGCGTGAAAATACTTAACTAAAATTATTGTCAAAATTCATAGACTTATAGTAGTACTATTAGGCTAAGTTCACATGAACGCGCGGTAACGCGCGTTGACGCGCAATTCAACTGTTCACATGACGGCGGCTTGCGCGCGGCAGTCTAGCGTGTACATTCAGTGATAATGGACATGGAGGAGGCAATTTACTTGTGGGTTTGCGCAAATCAATAGATACCTCATCCTCCATTTTCGTAGCTCCGTGCGTCCGTCCGCCTCAAACCGCGCGGATCATCTAAACAGCACGGCTAGCACAAGTTGCCCGCGACTTCTTTGTCGCTCGGATCTCCCTTCCTATCTAGTCCGTAACGATAGAGACGCACTGAGCGACAAGCGAGAAAATACAACTTGTGCTACCCGTGCAGGTCCATACAGCACTGCAGATCTCAAACCGCGCGCTACCGCGCGCTCACGCGCGGTTAAAGAATTTGCGCGCGGTGCATGGCGCTACGCGCGGTAATGCGCGTTCATGTAAACGACAACATTGATTTGTTATAATCTCTCACCGCGCGGCGAGCCAACCGCGCGTTGACGCGCGTTCATGTGAACTTAGCCTTAGGCTATGGGCTTGCAACCTGTCACTAATACACTGGTAATCATCTTAGCCTGTTTGTGCAAAATGTGGTTACAGAATTATCAACAAGTTTTTAGAGATGTTAGTAATTCTGTAGCTTTGCCTATCCCACTTTGGGAACGATGGCGTGAGTTTATGTATGTATGTATTCATAGACTAAGGCAAGGCTGCTCAACCTTTTTAACAGTCGGTCGGGCCAAACGGTGGATTCAGACATTCACGACGGGCCACTGACAATTCCTATTTCAATTACTCTCATAAGTGCGATTTGGGGCGTATTCCAATACTTACTTGCGCGGGCTATTTAAAATTGTTTCGCCTGGCCTGGGGTTGAGCACCCTTGGATTAAGGAATCACTGAGGAACTCAATGGCTGAATAAAAACAGTTGCATAAAAGCCAAACAAATAACTTTTTCCGAAATAGTGACTTGAACTTGGACCCACTAGTCGGTCTTTATGCCTCGTTTGCCTTTTGAAAACGTCACTAAACGTTTCAAAATAATTTACTCTTTAGAAGGGATACATATTTGCCGTATATAAATGCAGGGTAGACGCATGACTCGAGGGATGACAGGGCCGGATTAACCATGTCAGGGGCCCGTAGGCAATGCAATCCTGGGGGCTCCTCTTTAACTTTTCTTGCTTCCAAAAACACATTTTTTTCCGGTGCGCAGGGCCCCTAAGCCGATGCCGGGCCCCGAAGCCGATGCGGGGCCCCTGGGCAGTTGCCTAACCCGCCTTATGGATAATCCGGCCCTAAATAGCGATTATCCATAAAGTGCGCTCCAAAAATGACCCTGATGCATTTCTTCTGAGCACTAGGAGAAGAACTTTTCAAGATTTGGAGGCCCCCCAGAATCAAAGGCCCGGGGCACGCTCACTCCCCCCCCTTTAGTCTGCCACTGCACACAAGCCACCTAATGGTACCAAAGTGGGATCGGAGACCAATTAACATTATCTCTAGAATGCAAACCTAAGACTGCAAATGCGACGCTAACCGTGAGGACAAAAAAATCTCCGGCTGTCTCATCCCCACATCGGAATCTATTAATGCGAATACAGCTTTTCTTTGTTATTTATTTTTATTATATCTGTCAATTCCTTGGTCGTTATCACATTTTCGCCTTTCGTCGTATCGTTTTTAGTGTCGTATCAATTATTTTCATACCATAAATCGTTTATAATATGGCCTGCGGCTGATCGACGCGGCACTCCAATCTCCGCGACATCACTGATTGCCGTGTTAATTGACTTGTTAGCCCACTTCGGCCCGTTGCTACAGTCAGCAACAAATTATATGCATATACCAACTTTATTGAACAAAACTGAGATCTAACTAACCGAAACTACATATATTAAAGCGAAAAACAGCAAATTAGCATACCCTCCGAGTATGAAAAAACAAGCGATTACTAATTTCATGGATCTTAAGGTGGCATAATTGGTAATGCGCCTGCCTCGGCCCGGAGAGCCAGAGGAGATGTAGGTTCGAATCCTGCCTAAGACCGACGAAATTTTTTCGCTTTAATATAGTTTAGAATTTCGTAACAGACGTTTCTGTTAAATTTAAAAATCTAACTAACCGAATTTATAAAATCGATCGGTTCAGGAGCTAGTGAAACATCCAAATTTTGATCACATGCCCCGATCCTTCGAGTAGTTAGTTACACTTATTGCTCTCTCCCTCCTACGAAGTACTCAGGTTGAAGCTTCACATCCTCCTCGCTCTTCATTGATGACCAAATTAATTGATAAGGATGAGCTAACTTCAATTCTCGGGATAGGACTAGTAAGTTTAACATAGTAAATGATTAAAATTAAATGATTTAATTAAAGGAAGACGCGCAAGCAGTAGAAAATAAATCACATGCAAAAATACGTTACAACCATCTTCTATTTCAAAGGAGAACAATTCACTATTTCATTTTCGTTATAAAAATTGGCCCGCTGAACACTAAAGTAAAGAAAAAAAAACAGCCCCAAACTCTCAAGCGCCGCAAATATTCATAATTATTAAATAATTACGAATGTGTGGCGCTTGCAGTGGGCCATGGGACCTTGGTCAGCTGATATGAAAAGCTTTATTAAGGCCCTCTCATCCCGGCTCATAGACTCCTCCGGAGATCCTAGAGCTGGTGCTTACCTTTCCCAAAGGATTGAGCTAGCTATCTAGAATCAGGTAATGCAGCATTGCAGCCATTGTCATAGGGACCATGCAGCGAGCGGACCTGCTAGAGGAGGTGTTCTTTTTATAGTGGTGATCGTTATTTATATCTTTAATATTTGAGTAGCTTAGTTTTATTTCAATTGAAATACGTTTAGTTTTAATTTTTAATTGTATTATTGTTTTATTCTGTAAATACATGAATGTATATTATTTAGTCGTATATTTTAGTGATGAAACCTTAAGACATTTCAAGCTCGCCGCCGCAAGCAACGCCGCCGGAAAGTCATAGTCATCTCTAAACAATGAAATGTTCTTCGTTATAGTCGCTCAACTACCTTAATCGAGATACCTTATCACCACCCTTGAAATAGGTACCGTTGAGGAGTTCCAGTGGCCATTTGTGGTCTTCATCATGAGTTTCACTTCACCAAAATTAAATGCAAATGCTAGATTTGTTACTAAAAACACTAAAATCGCTATATGTATGCCTATAATATTTGCGGAGTTCCCTCACGTCCTCACGAATCCCCTCATCAGATTCATATTTGGTGGCAATGGGATCACCTTAGTACTTAAGTGAAGTAAAGATGTAGTGAATAATCATAAGACATCGTATTGGGTCGGAAAAGTTCTTATTTTATCATGCTTTCTCAGTCGCCTTCAGTAACCATCGATATGCTAATTGAAAAAGCAAGACGAATTCGAACTTATCCAACAAAATACGATGTTGTATGATTATGCTCTACATCTGTAGATCAATCGATATCACTAATTGCTGTTTGAATTTGCTCTCCAGCGCACTAGATCATACAAATCTAGTACAGTCCGCAGCTATCGGACTTGTATTCAATAATATTGACGATGACGTAACTGTCAACGACTATTGGCATAACATTATTATCCTGTAGTAGGTAAATTACTTACGACTTCCGACTCAGCTATGAACTAGTATAATATACAAAGAAAACTTTAGAAACCTGTCTACAACAGTATCAGGATTGAGGAATTGAAACTTTCCATTTGTCATCGACCTGGTTGGCCTGGGTGGTAGTGACCCTGCCTCTGGAGCTAGCGGTCCCGAGTTCGATCCCCGGCCAGGGAAAACAATGTGTGATAAGTTTCTATGTACGTACTCGTAAATATTTATGTCTCTATACCTATATATAAGTATGTTAAACAAACTATTGGAAAAATACGCACGTTGCGACGAGTGGAGGATAGTTATGTGTGCATTGTTAAGGTTTTGTGAAGTTAACGAATAGATGTATTTTTTTAAATATTATACCTATACCTTGTTTTTTTGTTGAGTGTTGTATGTTAGAATTGCCTGTTGTCTGACTTACGATACCTTTTGTTTTCTTTTATATTTGACATGAATCTATTATACGAGGGGTGCCTTTTAAGTTCTGTCGTTTGAAAAAACTAAAGACAATTTAAGTGTTAAATGGTATTTATTGTTTTTCAAAGTAATCACCGTGATATGTAATACACTTTTTCATTCGATCGAACCAGTTTTCGAAACACTTATTCCATTCCGAAGTCGGGGTCTCCAAAAAGGCCGTTTTGTATGCCTCAACCGCTTGCTCAGGCGTCCGGTACCGTTGACCACGAAGTCGTTGCTTGATTTTTGGAAAAGTGAAGAAGTCATTAGAGCTTAAGTCTGGACTGTACGGCGGGTGATCCAAATTTCGACGTTTTGTTCTTTTAAAAACGCAATTGTCTGCCGGGCGGTGTGCGAGCTAGCATTATCGTGGTGCAGTACTATACGACGTCTTGGGTTTTTTTTTCGGAACTCGCCGATAACTTCTGGTAAACAAACAGTGGTATACCAGTCAGCATTAACTGTTTTACGATCTTCGAGCACGATGGTCGCAACGTGGCCACTTCTCGCTACAAACGTGGCGACCATTTTTTTCGAAGTGCTCCGTGAGCGTATTACTTTGGTCGGTTTTGGCTCATCTTGAAACACCCAAACAGTCGACTGCTGTTTAGAATCCGGATCGTAGGCATATATCCAAGATTTGTCACCACTGATAATGTCATAAACGTGTTTAGAGTCTCCTCGGTTGAATTGCCGCAGAGTTTTGCGGCACCATCTAACGCGAGCCGTTTTTTGGTCTTCACTAAGTAAATGTGGTATCCAGCGTGAGATCAATTTTTTTACACCTAAGTGATCATGCAATATATTTTGAACACTGGTCCCTGAAATGCTTAATGAAGCTTCTATCTCGCGGTATGTCGCATGGCGATCTTCGACGATCAGTTGCCGTACAGCATCAATGTTTTCCTAGGTTACAGCTGTTTTTGGTCGGCCTTCACGATGCCTATCACTAAAACTAGAGCAACCACGTTGAAATTCCAAATACCAACGTTCCACAGTCCGGATGCATGGTGCTTCATTTTTAAAAATCGTAGTCAGCTCTTCAAAGCACTGAAGACGCGTTAAACCCCTTTTGAAGTTGTAAAATATTATCGCACGTAAATTTTCCTTCGAAATTTCCATTTTCACAACCGACTTGTCAACTTTGAACCGACGCTGTACTAAACAAATCGGCCGATCTCGAGACATTCTTTTGTTTTTGAATTCTAAATTCAAATATTTTAAGATGATACTAGTTTTTTTTTTAATAATCACGGGAGTTTTGCAAACGACAGAACTTAAAAGGCAGCCCTCGTAATTAGTTACTTTAAATTGATTCATTTATTAATTAGTGTAAGTAGTTTATAACCGTACTAGTTAATTAATTAAATTAATTAATTAAATGTTCATCGTGGTCTAATACTGATAGTACAGGACTAGAACTTAGTTTGGGATTAAGTCAATTTGTGTGAGATTGTCCCGTGATATTTATTTATTACTGCTATTTAAATTAAAATAAACAATCCGAAATAATGTAGTAAGCTCTAAGTCGTTTTAATTTGACTTAATTTTAACTTTAGCCTGACTGTACGTCCATGATTGGAACGTTTGTAAGCACGGTATAACTTTTGTTTGTTTTACGTAAATTGGCTTTCTGACTCGCCAAAACTTACTTGCATTTTCAATGTGTTTTCATGACTAAATGGAGATATTAATGTTATTTTAAGTTTATAAGGCACTTCGGTTGAAAACTTAATGAGTTTTCTTTGAAATGTTATTTGATTTTATAACTCGGATAAATAGTAAATTTTATGAGGCGGGTTGACTTTTATTTCTGTCAATGGTAATACAAAAAAAAAAACAATAATCATTATTATACAATATGTTAATCTGATTTTAACAACTTACTTATTACTTATTTATTAGCACTTGTAGGTACTAATTTTTTTTTTAAAAAGAACTATGAGACATATATTATTAACTAGTGGTATGGAAAATTATTATTGAGTAAGTATTTTTTTTGACCCCTTACCACCCGCTGCCGAATAAAATCTTATTCAAAGCGATCACATTTTATTTCTTCTCTAAGCACAAATATTAAACCAGTTCAATGTTTACATCACTAATAAAAACAAACATCAAACAATTCAAATGTTTCGTTTAACTAGAATAACGTACGAGTAAACGAACATAATTTCAAACGTTAACCAACACGAGAAACTTCAGAGTTTCGGTCCCGCGGGAACACAGATAAGATAGACCCTTACCCGCCGCTTTTGACAGCTTTTGCTCTACATTATCTATGCCACTTTGTAATTTGTGGCCTTGCGAATCAAAACCTCACTGTAGAAGGTGGTTCCGCTTTGACTTTGCTATTATACGTATAAACATGGCTACTAAGTGTATTTTCTCAAACATGCAATGGAATGTTGGCGTTATGTTAGTTATTTTAGGCCTCAAAGTGTCACGTTGCGGGCGGAACACCTCGAGAGAACTGTAAAGGAATTTCATACAAAATTGAAGGCCTAGGCCGGGAAGTAGTTTTTTTTTTAAAAAATTTAATGTTTATGAACTCCTACGAGTAGTACGTATTTGACGTTGTAATTTTTGTTTTAATTTTTTTTATGAATTATTTATATGTTTGAGAAAAGCACTATAGAGTCTGTCTAATGAAAGCTGAACCTGGATTTTTCTTGGCTGACGAGTCTGGCAACACTATTTAATATGACGTTTGGACTTTGTTGTTTTTAGAAACTTGTCAATTCGAGATCTAAATTGATAAAAATACGGAGTAATCATGCCGTCGACGATAAGAGGCGGTGGCCGGGAGATTCTGTATACTATTATACAGAAGTACAAAGAAAAACAAGAAGAAAGAAAAGCATTATTGATGCAAAAAATTAATTGTTTAGTTACGGTGACCAAATTTATAGGTTAGTACGGCTTTAGTACGGCATGTTCATTTTGATACTTCTTATTTCTCTATGTGCAATCCTAAGTTTAATTTACCTTTTTCTGTCTATTATACGATGAGATTAAGAAATTAAACGAAATTAAATTCGTTTCAGAAAACCTGGACGTGCACGTTGACAAAAGTGTGCTGGAAAACGTAAAGCAGCTGAAAGAGGTTGAGGAAACTGAGTTAGCCTGCCAGACTCAGACGAAATATTTGGAAGAAGTATCTTCAATGACCGGTAATTACTAAAATTATCATTGTCTTTCCCTATATAATAGGTGTAGGTACCTATTGTCTGTCCCTATATCATGTTGAATCTCTTAGCATTCACAATTTTATTAAATTAATTTAATAGACAGATGATTAATGTAACTGACACTCATAGTTTCAATAAAACAATAAGGAGGTGTTTAGTTAAAAGATATCATAAACATATTATTTGATATGTATTTTCTGTGTGCGGAGCAAACAGCATTTTGTTGTTTATGAACCAAATGTACACTGTACAGTCGATTTCATAAATATGTGTACACTTTAGTACCTTATCTATTTATTTAATGTCATTTTTGATCGGCCAGATATAAAAGATGTTCGGGTTATATGAGTCTTCCTTGTTCTTAAACCGTTGCGATTAGAACCTCACCGATGCAATTTCATTTCACCTAAACCCAAATGTTTTTAGGGCTGTCGGACTGTACAATGGGGCTGTACTGCGCAACCACACAATGTATTTCTAAATGGTGTTCTGTTTATTTAACACTTTCTTTCTTCTTACAGATATCAGTGTTTCATCTTTAAAAAGAATAAGTAATGAGGGAAATGAGGCTGGATGAGGTCGCTTCATACCAGGAGTGCTAAAGATTCCGTTGTTTTATTAGCCCTCATTAATTATTCTTTTCAAACACATGGTTGAGGAGGCGATGGCTGAGATCAGCGTCATACTCGTGAACGGGTGTTGTCAGTGGGGTCCTGTCTGTTCACGCTTGCAAGAACCTGTTTTCCAGTTAGTTATTTTAGTTATCGTTCCTGACGTAGAGACCTCGTCATGTTGTTCTCCTAGTCACTATTTTTAATTTACTCAATGTTATTGAGCGTACATTTGTAACGACTAAGTTTGTGTTGTTAGAAATAATTATTAATTACTTTACTACCTTGTAATGTTACTTTTAAGAATAATTGTATTTTATGATTGGAAAAAATGATCTGCTGGAGTTTCTTGCGGCGCTTCTTCTCCAAGATATAATTGTCGTTAGATAGAGGTGTAAGGGTGATGAGAATAATGTTACCTCTTATTACTTTATTAAAAAGGTTGAATATAATATTCCTCATCATCATTGTTTTATTATGCTGTGTGCGACACAGACGAAAACCTCTCGTATCAATGAAATCTATCAACAGCACGACTAGCACAAGTTGCTCGTGACTTGTTTGTCGCTCGGATCTCCCTTACTATCTAGTCTGTTACGATAGAGACGCACAGAGCGACAAGCGAGAAAATACAACTTGTGCTACACGTGCAGATCACTATATTTTCATGTCAAATATATTTCGAAAAACCAAATGAGCTCCAGTCACTGTCATCGTATTTTACCTAAAGTGCTTTTCATCAAAATATAGCGCTCGTAATAATATATATGAAAATATAGTACGCGTTTCCTCTTCCTTTGTGCCCACCAAAATAAATAAAATAATAAAAGTATCAATATCGTTTATTCCTTCATTGATCGGTAATACCATATCAAGATTTTTTGAATTTGCCGCTTTTTCCCAGGTTCAGCTTTCATTAGACAGACTCTACAAACCTCGGCGTAAAGTGGGGTTGCCAGCCTCGTAACTATCCGGCCAAGCTTCGCTCGGCCGTCTTAAGAACTCGGCCGGCAACTCCCTACTTCCCGGCCTCTGTAGTAATGTACTATTAAAACAACGTCAACGACAGCCGTCATAATTAGAATGTCTATTTTTGTTGGAAGTCCTCGTTGTTTTATGCAGGCTAAATTTATTGATGACTAGGGTTTGCCTGCGAATTCATCCTCATAGAGTTTCTAGGGAATCATCATTTTCTGGGTCACAAAGTTTCCTATTTCTTTCGCGACCTAGAGTATTAGTCCATAATATCCTTGATTAGCAAATTTATCGTGGATAGGAAGGTCGTGATACAAAAACAGAAAACCATAAAATTGAGATTTAATTACCTACCAGTAATTATTCCAGCTTTCCCCGCGTTTACAATTTAACCTATAGGTATCGATTTATTGAATTACAAATTACAGACGAATATAAAGAGGATGAAGGAACGATAGGATTTATATCACATCCAGGCTCGCAGAAGTTGGCTAAATCTAAAGATGATTGGAGAAATGAGGAGCAGGACTCTGCCCGGCAGTAAGTATGGGTAGGCTATATAGATTAGAGTATATTATATAAAATTGGCACAGCTTACCTGGCGATCGTGTTGAGCTCCTTATCGGAGTAGACGAGTTTCGTCTTCGGGTCGAAGAATCCGTCGCAGGTGTCGTAGAAGCCGGGCGGGATCTCGATGGTGGGCTGGTCCGCTGTGAGGTACGACCGGTTCGCCGGCTGCAAGCCCTTCTCAAACTCGATCGTGAACCTGCAAATATACCAAATGTCTTGTTTTTAGGGGTTCCGTAGGTTTACAGGACATGACCCAATACTAAGCCTACGCCGACCGGCAACATGTTCTACCTAAGGTCTGCGTCTTATAAACCGTAACAGGTAATCATTAGAAATTTTCACAGAATCATCATATCAGCCGAAAGACGTACACACAGCTGGACATAGGCCTTACCCAAGGATCTCTACGACGGCCGACGGCATCCATTCCATCGGTTTCCCGCAATCTTCACCAGATCGCCGATCCATCTTGTGCAAGGCCTGCCAACACTAGAACTTTTCCGCCTTTTTAACAGAGTTCAAAAAAAGGAGGTTCTCAGTTTGACCTGTATGTATGTATGTATGTATGTATGTATGTATGTATGTTTGTTCGCGATTATCTCGCGTTTGGCTGAACCGATTTTGATGCGGTTTTCAGAAAAGTATTTGCATACACTTAGAAGAAGGTTTTAGTTATTTAACCGACATAAAAAGGAGGTTCTCAGTTTGAACTTTTTACAGTTGTCCGTTTTAAAAAAAAAAAATCCGCTGTTCCGTTCACAGAATATTTATGTGTAATTATATTTACTCAGTTTGTTCAGCAAGTACTCCGTTGACGACGACTGAGGGGTTAAGTTATAATACTCGTACAGTGCGATAGCTCTTAGAAGGTGCTTCGGGCTTGTACTCGTATCTCACTCACTCTCATATGCTCTTATAAAGAGCGAGTGTGAGAGAAGTACGAACCCTCCTCACAGACTGTAAGTAGCTACATAAGAATAGCGTTTGAACGGTACCTGGCAGGTGTTAATTAAATCCAAGCCTTGACAAGAAAAATACCCTACGCAAATTTAAATTTTAATAATCTGCGTTATCTCATTAGGAACGTCATATATTTTACGTGTTTACGGCTTTTAATTAAAAATCAGAGAGGGTACAGAGTAAACTCAATTTCGTTTATTCATAACTGTAATTTGTTTCGCTTCTTGTTAATACATGCGTGATTACTTTCTTGTCTGTCTGTGGCATCTTAGCTCGCAAACGAATGGATCGGTTCAGATCGACATGTCGAGAAAGGTGAGGGTAGTTTCTTTTCGTCTTGTCCCATGTTTACAGGCTTTACTTTCTTTCTCTTTCGGCGTTCGTTACAGACAATAGTAATAGTCCTTTTGTCTCTATTCCCTTTTAAAATGAAATAGATAAAAACCCTTGATACCTACATTGGCGATCCATGATAATATTTAAGCAGCCTAACTTAATTTTATTAAAATTAGCCAAAAGCCGCCCTTCAAAACTAGCTTTATATTTATAAAACGCTCATTTCCAAAATACCATAATTTGAAAATACCAGATTATACTTTATACCAGATTCTCAAATCACCAGATTCAAAATAGGGATTATATTATCGTACTTACACAAAATGTTGAATCTGGTGATTTGGGAATCCGGTATAAAGTATTTCGAAGTTAATCGATTTTTAACAGGTTGTATATCTATTTATTTATTTAATATTAATTGCAATAAATAAGTACAAATGGCGGACCTAATGAACTTCTCTATCAGTCGACCAAATAACTAATCATATTTGGTTGTTTAGGGTACACTAGGAAGACTAACCGAATTTTTCGTTGTCGAGGATCCTGTGCTGAATTTTCGGGGGCACAAACCTCGAAATTGACTGAATTTTTTCAGTAATGTTAAATTTGCATTAACTCCGACACACTTACCAGGTAAAAAGTATATAACAGCTGTTCTAAGACGCGGTTTGATAAAGATAAATCTAGTTTTATAGGGATAGCTTTTAGCTACTTTTGGTAAAATTCAGGCGGCCGTTTAAAAAAAATGTATAGATCCGAGACAAAAGGAAAACAAAAGTAAGACCGACGTAAGGGAAAGAAAGTAAAACCCGTAAACATGGGACAAGCCGGAAAGAAACACGATGTTTTGCGGCGTAATTCATATCCGTCCATTTGTGCGGAATGGCGAGTAATTTTCGGGCCGAGTTCGTTTGAGGTACAAATGTTACGCCGCAGAGGAATAATCAAGATGAATCTCTTGCTTTATGAAATTTGGAATTCGGCCGCGTAAAGGGTGTGTGGGAGTGAAAAAGTTTCTGTTTCGACTTTTGCAAATTCTGTGGTCTCGTGGGAAGATATGGGCAGATTTGTAGACACGGAGCACAGGGATGGTAAGAAAATTGAGGTTTTTTACTTTTATAAATAGCTGATAGGGCAACATAAACATGTATAGCAATATGTTTAAACACAAAAACAAATGTTTTGAAGAATATTTTCATACACATTGTAAATACAATTACTTAATATAGGCTAGTGTCCTAAAAAAATCTAATTAGTCCGTCTTTTACATTATCAAAAAATATTGAACACGTATTTTTTCTTTTGTCAATTAATCAAAAATTGACGAAGATAAAGTGCGTTAAAGTTTCGCGTGACGTCACGTCGTGGCACACTTTTTACCACGTTGTGACGTCACGAGCCCCCCCTCCCGAACTTTGATGCGCGTTATATTTGTCAATTTTGATTGATTGGAAAAAGAAAAAATTACGTGTTCAATATTTTTTGATAATCTTACTGACGGACTAATTAGAATTATTACTTGTTTACCCAGGACACACCCCTATTATGCCTCTCTTAGACGTATAAACTGATTGGTAAGAAAAAAGTAAATTATCATATTTTTCTTTATCAATAAGTGGACACGCTGTTTATTGTACCACAGCTGTATCAAGTCTATTTGCATCATCACATTTTTAAACGCAAAAAGCATTTTCTCCATTAATATCCGGCGTGTTTTGTTGTTTCTAATGGCCGCCATTTCTTTCCGCCGTAGAATTGTAATGCAAAATGTAATGGCGGTATTATTAAAAAGTATAATTAAATACACGATCTGCGTAAAACTGAGCATTGTTACGATATTTAAGGATCATGATTAGCATAGAATGCAGTAGATGTCTGCAGTCTTTGGGCTACTTAAATTTTAGCTCCAAATTTACAGTAACTAAGCATTTGGACAGGCGCGGATCCAGCTTTCAGATTGGGGGGTGGTCATAAACTGCTGAACGCAGAAGTTCGGTCAAGTGCGAGATAATGCCACACGACTATTTACTTTCTGACCCGCATCTACGAGTGCCGAAGGGGGTGGCCATGACGTACTTGACCACAATGACCACCCCCGTGGATCCGCCACTGCATTTGGAAGAGAGATCATTCTCTGGTTCTCGCATCAATAGTTGACGAGCATATTTTCATGACCTTAGATTTCGAACCAGTGCTACGAGCCCAAGGGTCCACATAAAATAGTTCCACTGGATTATCATTGTTACAAAATACATTACAGATCATTCATCGTAATCGACGACACGTAAGCCCTGTCCCCCGTCGTCCACGTTACAACTGTATAGTGTAGCCTGTGTAAATTGAATTAGGTACCTAAACAAATTAGTTATGTTTGAATCATAACATAACCTCCTTTTTTTGACTCAACCTCCCATAGACTATAGTTTTTTATTTCCTTGATGTTGCCAGCAACTGGTTGCAAATTTAGATAATCTCGAACGAATGATAACCCATGTTGTTTTTCTTTTTAAGTTGTTTTGTGTTAAGTGTGTCACTTTCCGTCATTCACCAAGCGGTCCTAACGGAAGACCAGCGCTGGCTTTTCGGCTAGCGAATGCTTAGTTGGGACCGTTTCGCAAAAAAATCTCTATGTGTTGTGTTCGAATAAATGTCTCTTTATTTTCATCTTTATCTTGTAAAATGTTCATGGAAAATTGTTTTAAAATGTATAATAATTTGTTCGGATTGGGTTTGCGGTGGATGTAAAAACAAGAGAAGAAAATTGTTTTTTATTGACTTAAAAGCTCTACTTGTTATAAGAGTCTTTAGAAACTATGTTAGTGAAAAATGTCCAAGAAATGTTAAAATGTTATAAATGTTATGATCGAATGCTCCCTGTCGCGGCAGTTCCAAAATGTGTTATACCTAATAACAGAAGGCTGACTACGACTTTGGTTAAAATACTCGTGTAAGGTGCAGTGCACTAAATATAATTAATAGTTATTTAATATTAAACTTAATTAATATGAAAGTAATGATGAAGCTCATAATTATAAAGGGTCTATATTGGAATCCATAATATCGTTTGTCCTAATCGTCATGTGTCCTAGCCTAGTGCATCGTTTGTCCTAAAGCCTGATGTTTAATTTTTTTTAGGGTTGTTATAACACAACTCTAACCTAACCTAACCGCAGGTATTTTTGGAAAGCTTAAAAAGTTGTCTGACTCAGCTGAAAACCAGTTTAGGACAAACGATGCATTAGGACAAATGACGATTAGGACAACCGATATTATGGATCGTGAATGACACCCATTATAAACCATTAAAAAAACTGATTTGATCTTTAAAAGTACATGATTATAGAGTAATAACCATACCTGGGATAACTCGGGGCATCTATACGAAAGTGATCTAGCAAAATATTTTATCGACAAAAAATATATCGATGTTACTGCTATCTAAAAGTTATGCGACATAAATAAATATTACTTATTTTCTCCTCACTTTTAAATAAAAAAATAAACAGATTAAAACCATAGCGAGATAGAAAATCCGTAGACTACAGTAGGATTAACACCACACTAGTTAAAGTACTTAATTGGTTTACTAGCAACAATTTGCTACTAAATGCTAAGAAAACGAAATGTGTCAGGTTCGCTTTGCCTAATGTTAAACCGGTACATTCTAGTATTTAAGGCGAGTGTTTGCAAATGGTAGATAAGGCAATTTTCTTAGGCATAACATTAGATAAATATTTGCAATGGAGTCCCCATATAGCTGTACTGGCAGGTAAACTAAGTTCGGCAGCTTACGCCGTTAGGAAAATTAGACAACTAACCAATGTTGAGACAGCTCGCTTAGTCTATTATAGTTATTTCCATAGTGTCATGTCGTACGGTATTCTGGTATGGGGTAAGGCAGCTGACATACAAACTATATTTGTGTTACAAAAAAGGGCCATTCGTTTTATTTACAACTTAAACTCCCGTGACTCTTTAAGAGAACTTTTTAAAGAAATTAATATCTTGACTGTAGCGTCTCAATTTATTTATGAGAATATTATTTACGTTATTAGAAATTTAGATTCTTTCACCAAAAATTCTGATATACATAATTTAAATACCAGAAATAAAAATAAAATCGCTATCCGTCCCGCGTCCGTAAAGTATATAAATCATTTGTTGGTCAATGCATTCATTTCTATAATAAATTACCTGACGAAGTTTTAAAGTTACCCTTTCCAACACTTAAAAGTTACTTGAAAAGGTCGTTAATGTCTAAAGCGTATTATAGGATCGAGGACTATCTAACAGACAAAAATCCATGGCCTAAATCCGAAACTTAGTCAATAATAATTTATTCAAATGCAAAATCTTTATCTTGTCTAGGGGACACCGTTGATGTAGGAAAACATATCGAAACTTTTATGTGGTCGTCTCGCACCATCTTATATACACATAAGTATGTGTCTCTCCCGTAAGATTCTTAATTGGCATGTTTTCTTGCTGAACTACTCATGTTATTTGATACTATATTTAATTTAATATTTATAGCTTTATGTAATGCTAGACTAAGTAGTACCATTGTAATAAGAAATATGTTTAAAAAATGACTGACTGCTGAGTTTCTTGCGGCGTTTCTTCTCGGCAGTGGTCTTCTCTTGGGAAGCGCTGGTAGATTCTTGACGTGTAAAAGTGCCCGTGCGGCCTACTTACTGAATAAATTTCTTTTACTTTTACTTTTACATATTCGCTGGTATTAATGATTGCCGTCTAGATGAAAATATCCACTTTAAACTGCTAAACGTTCTCTCAACGTCCACAGTGGTCAACGAGGCATTCTTAAAATATTTACATACATACATAAACTCACGCCTTTATTCCCAGTTTGGGGTAGGCAGAGCTACAGAATTGCCAACAACTCTAAAAGCTTGTTGATAATTCTGTAACCACATTTTGCATAATCAGGCTAAGATGTTTACCAGTGTATTAGTGACAGGTTGCAAGCCCATCGCCTAACAGTACTACAAGCCTTTATTCCCTTACTCGACTCTTACAACATCCACGGGAAGGCATGGAGTGGCACTATTCTAAGCCGGCAACCACACAGCTTAAAATATTTATAATGACTCAAAGCCATTTCTCATTCATGTTGGTTATTGAAATTTCCTCACCTTTTATAAGACTGTTTACTTTTTTCAGGGTGGTTTACATATTACCTCGTATATTACTCTTACTCTAAGATATGAATGGTACTGACAGTAAATTGTCATTTTGATTGAAATGACATCCGCATACTTTTATTATCTTAAGAGGCTCGATATCAGATATGACATCGATCCTCTTTATAGTAATCGAGAATGTTCAATGTGCACATGTATTAATTTAATTATATCGACATCTTTTTTATCGATATCAAATCCCTAGAACTTGCCCCGAGTTATCCCAGGTATGGACTAATAACGCTAAATTGGTTCGTTTGGTTTAGTTTCTATCTTTGCTATTTCAATTGACGATTTGACACCGACTTTAGAGAGGAAAGGATTTTAGAGTTTCGGGTTTAGTGCTTCGGAGTAGCCCACTACGAGAGCCGGGGAAGCAATTAGCGTATTTACAGATTTGTGGTCCCGATATGCTCTAATACTGCCCTATAGATGAATTAGCGAGAGCGTGGAATTGCGTATGTAGTGGTTGTACCGTTCGCATGGAAAGGAACACCATTTAGGTTTTTTCTTAATTTAATGAGATTACCCTAAACAACTGGAATAAGTAGCTGGGTAATTATCTCAACCACATTTTTTGAGCGGCGGACGTGATAATTGGGGTGTAAAGTACATGTATTGGAAAACTATTTATTTTATAAATAATCTTACTCAAAGTACCATATTGAGCCAAAGTTAAAATTATTATTAACTTATTATATTTATCGTAAAAAAATATTTTCAATCCAAAATCAATTTTGGTGTCGTGTCCTGTACTTCCCGCATATACTGATATGTCGTGGTACAAACTTATTAAGCCTCAACTAGACTTATATTTTAGTTATCTGTATTCCTTATTAGTTGAGGTATTTTAAAATGTATCATTTATTGCATTTGCAAGTAAAAGGAAACTGGGAGCAGTGTAAATAAAACTGTCCAAGCGAAATAGTTAATTTTGGTGGTGAATATTGAAATTGATTTTATGATCGAACGAAACGTGATTAAACAAACAAATATAGCGTCAGATGTTCGTTCAGTTTCACTCCAGCAATAGACGGTGAAAGATTTGTACCATCTTTCTGCGTCTTCCCGCTAAGCACATAAGTATCTAATTTTGGTGGTATGAAATACACTTTATTAATCGTGATAACTTAGATAAGTCATTATTTCGCAAAAAGTTTTGTTGTGTGATAGCTTTTTCAAGTATGTTTATGGTGTCTTTTTAACTGTAACGAGTTAAGTTTTTGTTAAACTAAAACATTTGTTTTTAATTTAAAAAAAATGTTAAATTTTATAATTTTGGTGGTACAATTTTGGTGGCTTTTGCGAAACACCAAAATTATCAAAATTTCTGGTCTCCACCAAAATTATTTAAACAACAAATAATCATTATTTATTATATTAGAAACTTACGTTTTGGATTTTCAAAAATAACAAGGAAGATTCCCTAACGATTATATTTTAATTAGCCCGATATGTTATTATTGATCGTGAGTTTTGCTAAGAAAAGTAATTTTGGTGGATAATAACAATTTTGGTGGTACATAATTAGTAAAATCGTTATATCTTAAAAAACACTTGGTATGATAAAGGGCCATTTTAACACTGTTTTTATAATGACTAATGACGTCACTTAAACGTTTAATTGTAAACCCTACTAAGAAAATAAAAAATACCACCAAAATTAGGATAATTTGACGCTTGTTGAAATTCACCCAGCTATGTCCTTTTTTCGCTTTTAGTCGCTATAATTTATTTAAATTTTCATCTTTAAGGTTGGATATTGCTTATGGGACAGATGATAATTATATATAGTTCTCCGGATGACTTCTTGATTTTGAGTTGGAAATATTTATGACATATTTGTTACTTTGACTCTCAATCGGACCAAAATTACTACTTGCTACTTTCTGCCATAATTTCTGCAAACTGTGTAACTTACAGTCGTACGTGCCAAGTCAAAATAATTTTGAAACTTGCGAGAATACAATAAAAGAAGACGTATATTTTACCATTGCATTGTAAAAAGTATTTAGAATTTGACACTGACATAATTTTTGAATATATAACAAAACTCTTTTTATGCTGATGGTACGAGGGGCGGCTGAAAAGTAATCTACCTAACAATGAAACAAAAGACTGTCGTGGCTAATTTTTTTTTATTTTTCTATATAGTCCCCTGCTAGTAAAATGCACTTATTAAATTTTTCTAATATTGAATTTAAACCATTAAAAAAAAATCTTTCGGTTTGTCGTCAAAAAAGTCAGTAACCGCAGCCTTCATTTCGTCATCGGTCATAAACCTTCGTCCCCTAAGGTCTTTCTTGAGAAGTCTAAACAGAAAATAGTCACAGGGGGCTAAATCTGGACTATAAGGGGGGTGGTCAATGGTTTCGAAGCCATTGTCTTTAATTGCTAGCTTCGTTGTGCGGGCGGTATGCACTGGTGCGTTATCGTGCAAAATCAGAATACCTTTGTTTAGTTTACCTCGCCGTTTTTCTTTTATTGTCTCTCTTAGTTGGTATAGTAAGTTTGAGTAATAATCAGCATTCATTGTAGTTTTCTTCGGTAAATAATCTATGAGCAAAATCCCTTCTGTGTCCCAAAAGATTGTAGCCATAAGTTTACCTGCCGATGGACAGACCTTGAATTTCCGAGGCGGCTTCTCATCCTTAAATTTCCACTGTAACGACTCTTGCTTACTTTCCGGGTCCCATTGTCGAATCCAAGTCTCATCACATGTTACAATTCTAGAAATTATTTCTTCCTCTTTCCCTCGACTCATCTCCAAAAACTCTTCGCAACATTTGACACGCCTCTCCATGTCAAATGCAGTCAACATTCTGGGGACCCAACGTGCACTAACCTTGGACATGTTCAAATGCTCATGAATTATTTCATTGACTCGCTCTTTACTGACGCCCACATCTCTAGCTATCTCCCACTGCTTCACTCGTCGGTCCTCTAATATAATTTTTTTCACCCTGGCTACATTTTCATCGGTGACGGCCGAAACTGGTCTTCCGCTACGAGGATCATCTTCCAGACTCTCACGACCTAACTTAAACTGCTTTGACCAAAACTTTATAACAAATTCGGAAGAACACAAACTGCCAAACACACGTAACATACGCTGTCTGATCTCCGAAGGCGTATTCCCTTCTTTAGTCAAAAACTTAATCACCGCACGCTGCTCGATTTTATCCATTTTCACTTTTTCTACCGACATGTTTGAAACAATTGTAGGAGACAAATAAACGTGATGCAATAAACAAATGAATGTAATACATTTTGAAAATAGAATAACAAACGAATATAAATCCATACCAGCCAGCATTATTTTTGTATATATTTCTGACCAAGGAGATTACTTATCAGCCGCCCCTCGTATGAGAAATAGAGGAAATTTAACCTCCTGAGGTTCCTTGTACTAAAACTAGTACAAAAACGGCCATTCAAATAAAGATCTAGTGCAAAGGAAGTAAAGTGTAATTTCTTTTGTTTTTATGACATAAGATGGAATTGGAAAATTGGCTTTATGTCATTTGCAATAGATTCATATTCCGTTGAAAAATTTCGTTGTATGCTGGGCCGTAGGAGGTTAAATATAGAATGCCTGTAAACACACATTACCACTACATATGCAATTCCTCGCTCTCGGTAATAAGCTAATAAGTAGTATCCCAAATTTAATAACCAAAGCAGTTTTAATTCTCTTCTGTTAGTAATAAGGTTGATATTGCTACAGGAGTTTTATCTGACATACTGCGTATTGGATTAGCAGGGCAGAATAGAAATCAGTCCTCCGGGAAACGCATGCTGATTTGGTTGATTGGCTTATTCCTAAGATGATTCGGTTATTGATGTTTGATTTAATAGTATTCCGTTAGGCTAGATAGCTGTTGCCAAATTTTGGACAGCTACTGCTAACTTACACTCGTATGTCAGGCTCGGCGAGCTGTGTTATTCTCTCAAAAAACGGCGGCCGGTCGGACGGACGAGCGAATAAAAGCAGCGAGTTTAAGTAGTCCCGTCCGACCGAACAAAACACATTTTAGCGCGTGCATTGTCAATTAGGGAGCCTTATACGTTGGTGAAGTCATGCTGCAAATTGAATACACGCGCTAAAATGTGTTTTGTTCGCTCTGTCGGGACTACTTAAACTCGCCGTTTGGACCTTCACTCGAGCGAACGATCACTTTTGCTTGTTGAGAGAATCACACCCCTGTATCGGTCATATGATTAGGAATAAGAAGTCAAAGTAACCACAATAATAAGAGAAAATGCAGTAGCTTTGATAGAACAGGGCCCCGATGTTAAGAAGCTTTTATATTAGTTTGTATGTCATAAGGTATTTGTGTCCCATAATTTTAAAAAAAGGTTTCAATTAATTTTTGAGAGTTTTACGTATCTCTCAAGGGCTATTGCTTGTTAACACGCCCGCCATTACTGTCGAGTAAATAAGAGTTATCATTACATAGTGTAGCGCTCCATAAAAATAAAAGGTACGGAACACTACACGGGATGGTTGCGATAAAACCATCAGCACGTAAATTTGGACCTGTATAAGTTAAATAAAACCGAACGAAATTCAACAAGGTTATATAATAAGGAGAACACACAATGATAAAATTAAAACAAACTACATACAATGTAACTATAAAAACAAGATCACTAGACTGTTACGGAACTTAGTTTACGTATCAAAACAATTTAACACAAAACGGTCTGCGGATTGTCACATAAAAAAAAATCTCCTAGTTTAAAAAAAAATTGCCTAATAAAGGGTGAAAGACCACATTAGAACACGGTCAGGCCAAAACTTGTATTCAATTTAAAGGTAATTCTGATTCGAACTAAAACAACAAGAATCTGTTAAAATGCAAGAAGCGCTTCATGATTAAAACTGATATGTTCGAAGTATTATAAAACTGGGATAACAAATTATGGATTTGATCGGTAAAAAGGTCTAAGGATTCTATAACATTTATAGCCAAAAATGAAACCGAATGATGATTAGAATTTAGAAAAGTAAAAATCAACGAAATAGTAACTGTCCTGCGAATATCCGCCGTTGCTTGTCGCCGTGTGAAGATGTAACCACCCTGCGTTCGTCGCAACTGTCGCAGCGGGTAAAACATGCGGGCGCTGCCGCAGACGACAACCCGTTGCCAGCGAACTTGACGGCGAACCGCACGCTGAATCCAGTCGTCCAAATCTTCAGTCGGGGCGTTGAGTCGGAAGATATGGGGTAAGCGGAGGTGCTGCAAAGGACACCTTTACTCACAAAATTGAACGAAAAGGACGGAAGAAAGGCTTTCTTAGGATGGAGGACTGTGAAGACTTGTTCGGCAACAAAAACCAACTCACCCGCTATCCGGACACACAGAAGACAACAGCACTAAAATGTTCGGCCCACCATTGAGACTACGGCGTAATAGCTAAGGTCTTCACGTAATTTAATGGCCGGACGCGGCATTCGAAGCTGGCTTCAGTTATAGAGAAACTTGGGATGACTAGAAATTATTAAATTTTTCTGTTGTATCAAGGCAAGAGTACGAGAATGAATGACATTCCCAAAACAAGGAACGGATCTAACAAAAACGAATTCAAAATTCAAAACTGTCAGTAGAAATTACAAACTCTAACCGGTCAATGAACAAGTCCGCAATACCAAAAAGGCTGAGAAACGAAAAAGGCGAAATAAATAAACAATAAATAACGCGAACCAACGCGATTTGTAGCGGTAATGCTACAATTATCCCCTCACTAGAACAAAAAAACAAAAAATTGACAACCCTAAAATAATATTGAAGTAACAACCCTAAAATTTCCAAAAGTGACAACCCTAAAATAATATCGAAGTGACAACCCTAAAATTTCCAAATCTGACAACCCTAAAATTTCCAAATGTGACAACCCTAAAATAATATTGAAGTGACAACCCTAAACATCGAACACGAAACACCAAAAACACACTTTAAAATATAAAGGTTAAACACAAACAGCATTTGTCAAAGTCGACCTTGATAAGGTTAACCTAAAATGAAAAACAAAACTACAGTCGCGACGAAAATCACACCTGAACACCAAAGATCGCTCACCTAGTATAGTTGAACCGAAACGATCTTGATACTAGACTGACTAAACTAGGACTAATTCTGACTAACTGCAGCCACCTACCCTAAAACATCTAGCCTAACACATTAAAACTATTTTATTAATAATACAGCCGGCAGGAAAAAAACACCTCTATAACTAACTTACACCTAGTACAGTCAGCCAAAAAAAATTGCAGAAAACGTGATTAACAGACCATTATTACAACCCTACGCAAAGACAAGAAATAACCTACTACAAATACCATCTAGAAACCCTAACAAATATCTGCGACGAAAATTGAATCAAATTATCCTAACACTAAAAACTAAGGATTATACAAATCAACCACCACAATATACACCAATAAGCCTATCAGAACGACCAACCAAAAACATAAAGGCAAAACGAATAGTCCGAAAAAGTATTACGATCGGGATAAGTACTCTAACCGAAAATTCCAAGACACTAGCTCTTAAACTAAGGCATACCAGTGCACGAAGTTTACATACCAACCATTCCGCTATGATACCCAAAATCACTGATTAAACAGTTACCGAAAACTATCTAACCGTTGACCCAGTAATATGGCCCAACAAAACAATTCCGTCTTGGAAATTAGCGCGAGAAAAACCCCAAGTATCAAGACCTGTTATTGCACTATAGTTGATACGATGGCAAACAAATGCCTAACGTGAACAAAGTGATAGGTGATTAACAAACTTCGAACTTTGAATTACATTGGAATAACAATATGTATAGTCAGACCGAAAAAAGTGAACACGGAAAGGAAAATTCCCTCAACAAAAGTCGACGCAGAAGAAATTGGAAAAAGATGTACGAACATCGTACGTCAAATATTATAAAAATAAATGAGAAATAGAACACCGAAACAAAAAAACCAAAAGGGGGAAGACGTTGATCACAATGGAACCTTTAGAATTTTGGGAACTTTGAGAGAAAAGGGAGAAAAAGGAGGAGGAAAGAGGAAAAAAATAAAATAAACAAAAATGACAAAACAATTACTTAAGGATATCCTTAACGTGATAGTTACCACTGTGAGGTGAATTCACATCCTTAAGTACCAACACCTGTGGGGAAATAATACGTTCGACAGTACACTTAATAAAACGCGGTGCGAATTTTCCTCCGAGGAATTCGTCCTGACCGGCCCGGGCAAAATTTCGTCTCCAGACGACATCGCCGACGTTATATCGAACCGTAACTCTGTTGCGATTGTACCTAACAGCGTTACGTTGAAAGGCCAGAGACATTGCGTCCGAAACCTTGGCATAGACCTCCTGAAGAGTTTCCAGCGATGTAGCGCGTTCGTTCCGACTGTGTTCCACACCTGGGTCCACAGTCTGAACATTATAACGCTCATGCGTGGATAGTACTTCACGGCCATACATAAGGAAGTTGGGCGTATAAGAAGTAGCAAGATTCATACACGAGTTTAAGTATAGCGCAACCTTAGGAAGTAACTTCGCCCAGTTACGATCGTCATCGACCAACAGGATACTCAGAGTAGTAATTACACTTTGGTTGTATCTCTCTACCACATTAGCCTGGGGTGAATAATACGGGGTAAAGATTGGGCCAGGAATTCGATAACCAGACAGAAAACGCGAAAATTCCGTGCTGCGGAAAACAGTTGCGTTATCGCAAAGGATATTTTGGGGTGTACCATATCGAAGAAAAACTTCCGACTCCAGAGCTTTCGATACATTCAGAGCACTGACGGTTTTGAGGGGAACTAGCCAAACAAACTTTGTGAAAACATCGACCATAGTTAGAATATAACGGAAACCATAATATGCAGGGGGTAAGGGACCAATAAGATCGATAGAGAGCAAGTCCAGTGGTGCGTTAACTGACCTAGGATATAACCTGAGACCATGTGGTGTGCCATTAGCAATTTTAAACGCCTTACAAACTTGACAATCAGAAAGTACAGTCGCAACCGTACGATACATCGACGGCCAATAATAAACCTCCCTGAGTTTACAATAGGTTTTCATCACCCCTGGATGTACATTAGGGAAGTTGTTATGAATCTCGAGGATAGCTTCCCTAGTCTTCTCAGCTGGAAGAACAATACGCCAAGCGTTATCTCTTAACGGAACGTCTAATGCCATTTTCCGAAGAAGCATGCCATCACGTATACAATACGCGGGAAAGATCTGGGGGGACGTTTGAACACCATTATAGATACGTTCATACCAAGGATCGGTGGTCGGATTACCACCACGGCTAAAAGAAATAACGCCAACCTGCGCTCTGGAAAGTGCGTCGGGAACAACATTAAGAACACCACGTCTATGAACAATTTTGAAATTGAACTGGGAAATGATTGTCGCCCATCGAGCTAACCTGCCACTTGGATTATCTAACGTCATTAACCACTTTAAGGCGATATGATCTGTGACAATAGTAAAATCAACCCCGTCAAGATAACCACGAAAGTGTTTAATAGAATCGAGCACAGCGAGAAGTTCTCGCTCAGTGGTGCTATAGTTCCTTTCTGCCTTGGAAAACAGACGTGAATAATATGCTATAGGATGCTCTACACCATCGATCTCCTGGACAAGCACAGACCCTAAAGCCATCGAACTTGCGTCACACTGAAGAATAAAAGGACGCGTGAAATCAGGACATGACATGACAGGTGACTTCATCAGAGCCGACTTCAGCTGAAGAAATGCCGAGTTGGCGGCATCATTCCACTCGATAGGATCTCTACCCTTCTTTTTACCAATGAGGGCAGTCAATGGAGCGATGATAGCTGAAAAATTATCCACAAATCGACGGTAATAAGACGCCATTCCGATAAAGCCTCGGAGAGTTTTTGCTGTTGTCGGTACAGGAAATTCGTTAATAGCATCGAGTTTCTTCGGATCGGTTTGCAGACCGCGTTCGTTTACGATATAACCCAGATATTTTAGTTCAGGTTTACAGAACTCGCATTTTTTCAAGCTGACTGTCAGACCGGCATCTTTAAGACGATCGTGAACCTTAATAATGAGACGTAGGTGACTCTCAAAGTCCTTGGAAACGAGGATCAGATCATCGACATACCCGAAGACAAAGTCATCAGAATCTGACGTATATTCGAAATTAACGATTAGATCGGTAAGACGTTGCATCTCAGAAGCAGCGTTGGTAAGTCCGAACGGCATCCGAGTAAATTCAAAAAGTCCGCGTTGAGGAACAATAAATGCTGTCTTCTGACAACTAGCGTTATCGGCTAAAGGTATCTGCCAAAAGGCACTCCGAAAGTCGAGGGTCGTGATAAATCTCGCTCCGCGTAGGTTATCAAGGATATCCTGTATACGAGGTAACGGATACGAATCGCGAATGGTAACGCTATTAAGTTTGCGACTATCAACGCAAAACCGAACGGAGCCATCTTTCTTGGTAACCATAACAACAGGGCTCGCCCATGGTGACTTGGAAGGACGAATAACACCCATCTCTAGCATCTTGTCAATCTCCTCATTAAGTATCTTCAACTTCACGGGTGATAGCGGATAATATCTCTGCCTTATTGGTGAGCCTTCAGTTACGATTTTATGGGACAACCATGAGGTACAACCAAGACCTTTTTGATCTGACGAGATATCGCTGAACTGTTCGATGACCGACTGCAACCTAGTTTCCTGATCAGGTGACAATGTCCAACGAGGATGAACGTAACGTGTCTCATTAGAAGCAACCTCGGGTATAACGTTATTCTGAACCGAAGGTACAAAAAGATTGTCAGAATATTTGCCATGAAAAGCGTCCGTAATTAAAGCAGTAAGGCCGTATTGGTTCCAAAATTGAATACCTAAAATCAATTGAGTAGGCAAATTCCTACTAACTAAACAAGGATGTTGAACCCAGCCGCCTCTAAAAAAAATAGGCAGGTCAACACCACCAAGTATCTCAATAGGAGAACTATCTGCAGAAATAACTGTCGGGCGTAAATCGGTACTAAAAGGGATTTCCAACTTATTTAACAAAAAAACATCTACCAAAGAAACTTGAGCACCGCTATCTAAAAGGGCCTTTATACGGGACTTTGCCAAAGTAATCTCTAAGAATAATCGACTGTCTGGCGAATTAGTAACAATAACTGGTGACACATTGGGTGTGCGTGCGTCACCATTTACGCGTTTTTTTGGAGGATTACAATTCGCACAATCGCGTGTGATGACACCTGGACGCTTGCAACTAAAACATAAAGGACCAGGCACAACAGGACAAGCGCGATATTGATGACCTGACGTGTTGCACTTCAAACATAATGGGGGTGAACTTTGGGCGATATCGACATTAGTAGAGGAACAGACTGCACAAACCCTATGCTGGGGCTGGAAAGCCTCGAAATTAGCAGTAATATGTAATAGCGCGTCAAGATCAGTCAATAAATTCGTTGCTAAGCAAGGATGATAGCGTGGATGTAAGCCGTACTTCACGATGGTGAACAAATCCGCTTCGGGAACCGGAACACGTAGTTTGGAGTTCAGGTCGCGGGCAGAGATTATAAAATCCCTCGCCGTCTAGGTTGGTTTCTGACGCAATTGACGCAATTCTCGTTCGATTTTGAAGTCATAATCAATGACATCAAAAGTGCGAAGGAACGCCCCCTTGACCTGATGATACGTCAAGCCGGGACACCTTATTGATCTAAAATATTTAAGTGCACTGTCCGAAAGAAGTTCATGAAACCGACGCACAACGTAGTCTAGCGGAACGTCTCGGGCCTCTTGTTCCTCTTCAACGCGTTGGAAAAACTCCCTAACACAGGCTTCACCATCAAACTTAATGTTCCACTTGAGGAGGGACTCCTGTTTGGAACAACGTCGACTCATCGGACATGTCAAAGGCGTGGGCTCAATGGCATCTTGTGAATCATAAAACTCATCAGGGTTCTTAACAGGAAGAGCTGGTGGGGTCAAACGCTGCGGCGTCACCATAGCTGAATCTGACAACTCCATTCTAAAGATTACACAGAGGGAGAAAAACAACAAACACAAAACGATCAAAAGATTAGAACTCTAACACGATTGGAAGCCCCTGTGAACAAACAACGTAAGGTATGGTAGAAGAAAATCAAAGCGACCTACCTTGTTTGTGCCCTACGTCTTACAAGCTAACATCAGAAAGGGAAGGGAATAAAAACACCAAGTATCTTTATTAGCAACCAATAAAACACAGTTTTTAAAATGGGATGGTTTAACACTATTTTTTAAAAAAAAAATCAATATAAATTACAGATCAGAACAAGAAACAGACTCCCAGGGATTAAGTTCGAATCCTCGGTGTAAAGATGCAAGGCGCAGCCAAAGCCTCACAACAGCAAAAAGGTCGACGGGTGTGTAGATCTAAAACACAACATAACGGATTAGTAGTTAAGGAAAAAATTATTGGACAGAATGACCAATTCTTCCACTGACGACACAAAAAAAAATTAATGTTATCACCAAAACAAGTAAATATAGAAAAAAACACTTACCTTCGGGCGCCATTTTGTAGCGCTCCATAAAAATAAAAGGTACGGAACACTACACGGGATGGTTGCGATAAAACCATCAGCACGTAAATTTGGACCTGTATAAGTTAACTAAAACCGAACGAAATTCAACAAGGTTATATAATAAGGAGAACACACAATGATAAAATTAAAACAAACTACATACAATGTAACTATAAAAACAAGATCACTAGACTGTTACGGAACTTAGTTTACGTATCAAAACAATTTAACACAAAACGGTCTGCGGATTGTCACATAAAAAAAAATCTCCTAGTTTAAAAAAAAATTGCCTAATAAAGGGTGAAAGACCACATTAGAACACGGTCAGGCCGAACTTGTATTCAATTTAAAGGTAATTCTGATTCGAACTAAAACAACAAGAATCTGTTAAAATGCAAGAAGCGCTTCATGATTAAAACTGATATGTTCGAAGTATTATAAAACTGGGATAACAAATTATGGATTTGATCGGTAAAAAGGTCTAAGGATTCTATAACATTTATAGCCAAAAATGAAACCGAATGATGATTAGAATTTAGAAAAGTAAAAATCAACGAAATAGTAACTGTCCTGCGAATATCCGCCGTTGCTTGTCGCCGTGTGAAGATGTAACCACCCTGCGTTCGTCGCAACTGTCGCAGCGGGTAAAACATGCGGGCGCTGCCGCAGACGACAACCCGTTGCCAGCGAACTTGACGGCGAACCGCACGCTGAATCCAGTCGTCCAAATCTTCAGTCGGGGCGTTGAGTCGGAAGATATGGGGTAAGCGGAGGTGCTGCAAAGGACACCTTTACTCACAAAATTGAACGAAAAGGACGGAAGAAAGGCTTTCTTAGGATGGAGGACTGTGAAGACTTGTTCGGCAACAAAAACCAACTCACCCGCTATCCGGACACACAGAAGACAACAGCACTAAAATGTTCGGCCCACCATTGAGACTACGGCGTAATAGCTAAGGTCTTCACGTAATTTAATGGCCGGACGCGGCATTCGAAGCTGGCTTCAGTTATAGAGAAACTTGGGATGACTAGAAATTATTAAATTTTTCTGTTGTATCAAGGCAAGAGTACGAGAATGAATGACATTCCCAAAACAAGGAACGGATCTAACAAAAACGAATTCAAAATTCAAAACTGTCAGTAGAAATTACAAACTCTAACCGGTCAATGAACAAGTCCGCAATACCAAAAAGGCTGAGAAACGAAAAAGGCGAAATAAATAAACAATAAATAACGCGAACCAACGCGATTTGTAGCGGTAATGCTACAATAGACAATACGATAACATGTCAAAAGCCATACTATTTTACGGAGTGGAATAGAGCCCAAGGTCAGTCACAGTAACATTCAACATTATAATAAAATGGTGGCTGAAATGAGCGGCAAAGCTACCTTAACTATGTCAACTCGCACAATGTGACACATTATTAGGTCATTGATCTCTTTAGGACTTTAGGTCAACAAAATGGTCCATAAATTATCCCGACAGTCGTATACTGTCCTCTTACGGGAAAAAAGGCACATCTACTATATGAATTGTATTGCACTTCCAACCTTAATATAACCATTGAGAGTTTAATATGTTTCTATGAATTAATTGTACTTGTTTTCTCCGTAGGAGGGTAGTATAACAGGGCATTCCCTCGCGGCTCAACCGCGGCTCGCTCCGGCGACCTAACCTAGACGAATCAGCACCCGGTGAGAATCAATTTCCAGAACGTTCCACGCTGAAATAGGCAGCGCTTTTGGGAATCAAAGGCGAACACAACATCGTAAAGCTAGCATGGGAACATTTTGGGAAAAATAGTATTGCACACTCCGCGTGATATTGAGAAACATTTTGCCATGTTACAATGGGAAAAATGCATGAATTTTTAAAAATCGCATTTCTCATCAAAATATAAAATTACCGTAATAGAGGTCACCAAAAGTGAAATTAAAATTAAAATCGGCCAAGAAATAGGTACGGATGATACAAGTATTTTAAACTGCTAATTAGATGTCGATTAAACAGAGAGATCCGATACGCCGTGTGACGTCATGTAACACATCGGCCATATATACTCCATGTTAAATTCTGTTTTGCTAGAAAGAGATATGAATAAATCTTTGTTGGCTTATATCTTGGTTATTTTTATAGCTATTAAATGTTTTTTCTCGATTGAACATGAATCAGATTTTACTGAAGCTGTAAAAAACATGAACATTCCCTACTCACTTTGGCACTACAGAGCCTTTATTCAAAATTAATCCGCGGCAAAAAGCATTGCTCAAAATTGAATCTTCATCAGATACAGTCACGAGATTAAATTTGGTACCCACCTTAGGTCCAAAGTCAATCTGACATTATACAAATATAAGGTTGAGTTTCCTAAAAGTTACAAATGACTTGACGTCTCTAATGACCTTGACGACTTCAAGCATATTTTTGGGTCCCAAATTAACGCTCGTGACCGTACTTACAGTATGAACTGAAAAATAAGGTATAAATTAGAGATGGGCCGACTAGACGACGATTAGTCGGGAAAGCCGACTATTCGGCATCATTTCTAGTCGGTGATTAGTCGGCGACTAGTCGGCAAAAAATGCCGAATATTCGGCACATTATTGCCTATAGGAAATATCGTCAAAAAATATCCACACATGCGATTTTCTTTTCGACATAGTTATAAAAAGCACTAGGTAGTTCTTTTTAATACTATAATTAGGGTTCTAATTGTTTTTATTGTCGTGCAGAAAAAACGTAAACAAAACTGGTCGAAGGTAGGTAACAAAGCGCAACGGACGAAGCGAAACGAACGTTTCCGAGTTCACCCGAACTTAGCAAAATCCTACGATCGGCAATACCGACTAGTCGGCCGATTAATCGGCTAATTGAAAACCGATCAGTCGGCCGACTGGCCAGTCGGCAAAATCCGTAATCGGCCCATCTCTAGTGTAAATGTGAATATGGGACCTGTTGTCATTGCCTAAAATAAATTGTAAAGAAGTACCTCCTGTCGTCGCGGAGATACTTCCAGCCCTCGTCACTGTACTGCAGGCCGTCGGAGAAGATGAGCGTCCTCTGGACGCAGACGCCGCGGTTCCATCTGCCGCGGAGGATGTCCCCGCTCGGGTAGCGGAGCTCCCCGTGCCCGTGGAACGTGCCGTCGTCGAACTCGCCTACGTATGTCTCACCTGAACACGTGATAGTAGATAAGACAGATGAACTATTAGATAGATAAAAAAGCGGCCAGTGCGAGTCGGACTCGCCCATGAAGGGTTCCGTGAAAGGTAAATCGCGGTTTACGATTTTTGACGTATTCAAAAAAACTACTTACTAGATCTCGTTCAAACCAATTTTCGGTTGAAGTTTGCATGGTAATGTACATCATATTTTTTTTAGTTTTATCAATCTCTTATTTTAGAAGTTACAGGGGGGACACACACATTTTACCACTTTGGAAGTGTCTCTCGCGCAAACTATTCAGTTTTGAAAAAAATGATATTAGATACCTCAATACAATTTTTGAAGACCTATCCATAGATACCACACACGTATGGGTTTGACGAAAAAAAAATGTTGAGTTTCAGTCCTAAGTATGGGGAACCCCCAAAGTTTATTGTTTTTATTTCTATTTTTGTGTGAAAATCTTAATGCGGTTCACAGAATACATCTAGGTACTTACCAAGTTTCAACAGTATAGTTCTTATAGTTTCGGAAAAATGTGGCTGTGACATACGGACGGACAGACAGACAGACACATGACGAATCCATAAGGGTTCCGTTTTTTGGCATTTGGCTACGGAACCCTAAAAACTCTCGATATAATAGTGACCCCCTTATTTCAGAGTTGATACCTCTTAAAAGGCCCATCCGATTTTCATGAAATCTGGCTAAGATCCACCGCTGGAAAACTTGCTTTCAAACTAGGGCATGCAATATCGCAAGGTTTTCAATCCCGGTATTGAGTTTCGATATTGAAATCCCAATACCGGAATACCGGTATTAATTTCGGGATTGGGTTTTTTATTATTTCAGGTTATAAAATGCCCCACGCATGCTGATTTTGAATAGGTAAATAAAAAAAAACAACATTTGCCATTCGTGTTTTTAATTACAAATAAAAAATAGGCTTTTAATCAGTTTCAATCACTCCTTGTTTTCTTATATGGTACGAGTTGTCTTAGCCGGACAATACAGACAGAAAGAGAGAGGTAAATACAGGAAGGTTCTCGGGTACAACACATTCCTTTGTCTAACAACTAATTTACTACCTGCTCGAGGTCGCAAATGGCAAGTATGGCAACGCAAAAGCTTATTTTAAATAAAACAAAGATACATTTTTGTCTTCAATCAATCCCGGAATTACGATATTGAAACGGTCAATCCCGGAATTGAAATATCGGGAAAAACCGTCCGAGATCCCGGAATTACGAGATTCCGGAATACCGGGATGCATGCCCTATTTCAAACCACATCCAAATCAGTTCACCCGTTTTAGAACTACGTTGCCACAGATGGACAATCACTCTCTCTCACGCACACGCACACATGCACACGCACGCACGCACCCACACACAGGCAGTAATTCGCCGATAAATGATTTGCATATTATCGCTCCACATTATATAAACCAAAAAAATTACACGGAATATTACTAGTGCTGATAACGACTCGAGTTTTTGAAGTCTACATTGCAAGAACTCGAGTCATATTTACGGAACTCTGAGCTTAAAAGGCTTCCGAGTCTTTTTAGTCGTGAGTCGATTCCTTTGTCGAGTCTTATCGAGTCCTGACATCACAACTCAAGTTTTAGAGAAGACTCGAGTCTTCATTATAGGACTCGAGTCTTTTTGATGCACAAATGAAAAATACTATAAAAGATACGATACCTAATGAAATTGACACGATGTCATGCATGTTCCACAAGGGTTTGAAATAAAGATAAAAATAAATACATGAAATGATTTTAAACAATAAGTAGGAACTAACTAAAACTTAAAACAAAACACTCGAGTCTTTATAGAAGACTCTAGTCTCTATAGAAAACTGAGTATCTATAGAAGACTACAAAAGACTCAAGTCCCTTCCAAAATTAAAATAACTCGAGCTTCGATTCAATGACTAGAGTCTAAAAAACTAAGTCGAGTCTTAGAATTGGAGACTCCAAGGACTTGAGTCTTTACCGACACTAATTATTACCCCCATTTTTCCTTCATTGGGTAGACTACTAGTGAAGTTATACTAAACAAAACTCTTAAATGAAAAATCTGCGAAATGTAGCTCGGCAAATCGATATGACACCCTAATTACGATAGAGAAGCGAGATGAGCTAAAAAAAAGTGAAATGAAACCACACTTGTCACCCTTATCGCATATGACCGACGTACGAGTATACAAAACATTCGAATATCGTTACTACTTTAGAAAAAACTCGTATCTGATATATCGAGATGTATGAGTTTGAACTTAATTCTCTTCACGTTAAAGTATAAAATCGTACATAATGAAATATCAGATACGAGGTTTTGTCAAAGCAATGACGATATAAAACATGCATCTGCGGTAAAAGTAGGCTGCAGATTCCGCAATAACACTTTCGTAGAGTAATGAGCGGGAGACATCATGCCGTGGGACCGGAGGTGGCCAATATCGGCCACCGCAAGCGACGGCGGCAGCTTCGCGGCGACCTTAAACTTGGAATGGGATCTAACTATCTTCTGCCAGCGACTTCGCTCTAGTAGAATTTGTATTTTCGCCATCCCACGGGAATTATTCATTTTTCAGGGATAAAAATATACTATGTTACTCAAGGATAATGTAGCGATTCTAATGGTGAAAGAATTTTTGAAATTGGTCCAGTAGTTTTTGAGTTTATTCGTTAAAAACATACAAAAAAATCTTTCCTCTTTATAATATAAGTGTAGACTAGTTTGCGTGAAACTTAGTTCGCGTTAATTTTGGGATTCAGGAGTTCCAGTTCTAGAGGTATTTCCATTTTCTATCACGCTCTTAGAAGATGCTTCGGTTTTGTACTTCTCTCTCACTCGCTCTTAAAAAGAGCGTATGAGAGCGAGAGAGAAGTACAAACCCGGAGCACCTTTTAAGAGCTACCCACACCACGTCGCAGCCACAAAAAGTGGTTACAAAAATAATGTGGTCCGTGTGAATAGAATTATTTATTTTCATAGAAATTACCGCCCGGCCACATCGCAGCGACGCGTTTTGTGGCTGCGATGTGGTGTGGTTGTGGTGTGTGACTAGACCCTTAAAAACACAAGACGTGTTATTAAAGTCAGCCCTGAGACAAGACGCACAACGCTAACGTAAACGATTTTTGAATAGTGTCATAATATTGTGTTAAGAATTATCATAAGCGCTCGACGCGACCGTCCGGCAGCTTACGTCAATATTATTTTAGATAACGATAACGTTTACAAAATGCATCTTGTTTAGTCTACTGTTGTTTTCTGCGTGATAATGGTGACCTCACATAAAAGGCATTAAATCCAATAATCGGTCATTCAGACTTGGGTATAGATATTTTAACATCATTAAATCGTACCCGTTTTTGGGACCTCATAAGAATGCTCAAGGTCACTCAAAGGGCGATGGAAAGAGCTATGCTGGGTGTCTCCTTGTGAGATCGAATCAAGAATGAGGAGATCCGCAGGAGAATTAAAGTAACTATAGCTTACCGAATTGCAAACCTTAAGTGGCAGTGGGCGGGGCACATTGCTCGTAAATCCGATGGCCTTAGGAGCGGGAAGGTTCTAAAGTGGCGACCGCGAACCGGGCGCTGAAGTGTCGGCAGGCCTTCCACAAAGTGGACCGACGATCTGATAAAGGTCGCGGGAAACCGCTGGATGACAGCAGCAGATGACCGATCGTTGTGGAAAACCTTGGGGAAGGCCTTTGTCCAGCAGTGGACGTTCTGCGGCTGATGATGATGATGATGATCATCCGTTTTTGGTGATGTCTTCAAAGTACTTACAGACACACTTGTGTAGGTACCTACAGTTAAAACTTAAATGTATATACGTTCCCAAGACGTCAAAAATATCTACACGCCAATAAGGTTTATGCATACGTATATTTAACGCGGTAGGTGTATAGATTTATAGATATTTGTGCTTTTAACTGTAACCTACCCTAGGAAATAAATAACAAGTGATTCACAACGCTCTTCAAAAGCATATACGTAAGTAACAAGTCACCCACTGGATTTATTTTACTAGCATACATAGACCCATTCCATCTTTATCCTTAAGGTTGTCAACGCATTTGCTCCTTGCCATAAAAAAGTAATTCGTGATTAGTCACAATTCATTAGCGGCCTTTATACGGCACAGTTCGGACCGCGGGAAACGCCACGCGCCATTCCACGCGCCAGTCCGAACCGTAGGTTTTATACTATTTTACTATTACAGTTGCATTTACACGTACGGTTCGGCGCGAAGATTGGAATGGCGCGTGGCGTTTCCCGCGGTCCGAACTCTACGTGTGCAGGCCGCTATTGGGCTCTTTAGTCAGAGATACGTAAGTAACAACTTAACAACCCACCATTGGGAAACACGTATGTGCCGTATCCACTCATGCCGAGCACATCCCAGGTGCCCTCGTACGAGGAGCCGGTGGGGAAGTCCTTCACCGCACGCTGCACCCGCGGGATGTCCAGGGACACCACTCTGTTTAACACAATAATCATTATCTGAATCAACAAAATTATTATAATTATCATCGACATCGTCGTCATTATTATTATTATCATAACCATCACCATATTCATCATCATCGCCACTATCATTATTAGATCACATAACATCATTGTCACCGAGATTTATTTGGTAGTGACCAGGGCCTCTATTCTAAGGGTTAAAACCATATTGTCTTTGACCTGTTATCGTGTTGACAACGTTTTGATAACTCTTATTTCCTTGACAGTAATGGCGGCGGAGTTAAAAATAATACTATAACACGTCAAAGATAACATGATTTTTACAGCCTAGAATAGCGGAACAGGGTGGATACAGTAAACATTTGAGTATTGAGATCTTCATGGTTATAATTATTATCAGCAGCAACATCATCTTTGTCTCGTTTTAGACTAACCACTGAATAAAACTGAAGAACAATTTTATTCAAGACTTTTCATTGTTTTATAATTATTATATTAAGAACTATAAAGAGATTTCGACAACTGCGGAGCTTTATGTATAAAAATAATCGTTCTTCCAACTAAAAAACACGCTATCGTTTAAACGCTTCATAAAATCCTATCCTATACTAGTATACGACCAAAATTCGTATATATATATTTCTTAACACGTTCTCGAAAACCGATTTAACGATTTCGATTGCAACATATCTTGGGGTTTTCGGGGGTGATAAATCGATCTGTCAAGGTGTCATCTTAGGGAATTCTGTTTTAACCCGGGCGTCGCTCAATGTGAACTGTCAGATAAATAATCAAATTGATCATTGTATTGTTAACCGAAAGACGTTAATATTTCCAATTAGTTTTATTTACGTTCACATTGAGGAAATTACCAACATGGACACATTTTCATTATTAATTATCCAAACTGCGTTCCGTCGGTCGGTCGGTTGGTTATGAACGGAAACTTTAAACAAATACACACTCAAACAGAGGACTAGTAAGGCCGGGATTACACCTGTAAGTTATTACGTAAGTTTTGAAACAAAGCTATATGAAAGAGAGAGATGCAGATATTTGCCACTCACTCTTATCCATAGTTGCGTCTCAAAACTTACGCAATAACTTACAGGTGTAATCCCGGCCTAATAATAGGTGATTTAAGCATTGAATAGATCGTCTAACTAACCTTCCAACGCAGTCCCGAATAAAAACTTAAGCTTAAGGCAAGGAAGACACGTAAAAAAAAAGAAAATGATTACTTAGACTGCGGTCTCATTGGCCCGTATGAACCGACACCGGCGCCGGCGCCGCCACCAACTGAAAACATTCTTCACCCACGAACGTCAAATGGCCGAAGATGTATATAAGAAAAAGATTACTATCGACTTTATAAATGTAATGCGATTGGTATCTTGGCCTGTCTCATAGTGGAGTAGGTACGTTCATCAGGATCGAAACTTGACATGTCGACATCATATCTAGTGTATGGGTCATTATTTGGGCGTTTGTTCCGAATCACTTTCGTGGTCACATTTTTGTAGAAGTGGCTGCAGATTTCGATTTCGTTTCTGGTTAGATATTTAAGTTTACCGGACATCTAACAAATATCCAAAAACGGCATCAAAATATACGCCCAATTCTTCAAAAATATGTCCACAAAAGTGAGGCGGTTGAAACGCTCGAATAATGACCCGTATTAAAAGGGCAAAAATAATAATAAGTAAATTAATTTTGTCACGTGACAAGAAAAAATAAAAGCATAATAAAATGCAATATTTTGACCCAACGAGTAAGTAGCTTTGAAAAATAAGTGTCGTTTTTTCTGTTGGCTATAGGTATTTTTTCAGCTAACGTTTGAAAGCTTTTCGTCACCTGCTGACTATGCATTCTGAGTAATAAGTTTTCAGTGTGGTTGCAAGCGTGCAGAGTTAACTAATTGCGGATGTTACTCCGTAATTAAACCTACTTAGTTCCTTTAAGTTCTAGAATATTCAACAAGTTACATTGTTTTAATCTTTTATCTCTACCCTCGTAAGGCCCGATGTCCTAAATTTAGGACATCTGTCAAAGTGACTTTTAACTTTAGTTAACTGACATAAGATTCTTTTTCGAACTAACGAAATTTGACGTGGGCCTTACGAGGCTACATATGTAGGTCCACCGTAACAATGAACGTGTATAATTTTGTTTACTTGCTATAGACCATGCCTATATAAACGGTTATTTCAAAAATATGTGTAATAAAAACGTGCCACATGTTATTCAGCCCAATGTTGGATAATGTATTATTGCTTGTTTTTTAAACCGCGTTATGTTAGCACTCCGGTCTCGCTGGATATCTAAAGCCGGTATCACATTTTGAATGTGTCAACTGTCACAGTTTAAGCTTAGTTGGCGATCCTAACTTTGCTGCCGGCAGCGTACCGGCGCGGCGCGGGCCGGCTGTCGGCCATCCGCTGAAGTTTCAGAGAGACCGCACCTTTAAATAATTAGCGATCCGTTGTCAGGCGCGACAGACAGTGTAGGCAGGCATTAAAATGGATTAGTGCGCTAATGTATCCGCGCTACTGTCTCTATTTCAGCGCGGTCACATTAAAAATGTAAATGGATCCATGACACGTGCCGTCGGTTACCAAACTTGATGAATAGATTAATTCAATTTGCTGATATAATTATCCTTGAAATTATGTTTGAATTACAGAACAGCCTGTATGTCGAGATGAGATAATTTAACCATTAGATTGAGTAGATATATTAAAGTATCAATCGTCAACTGTTACTTATACAGTTATACTAGAATTCCATTACACAGTGTATACAAGACACTAGTAACCACTTGGCCAAAGAATACGTTGAGTATGTATATAAATTTTTACATAATGTTTACTACAACAGAGACTTATTCCATAGTTTAACAATTACACAGTAAATGATTTAACAATAAATCTCTCACTAGGCCTAGCCTGTGTCGCAAGATTCATTTCTCTATAAACAGTTTTTACTTGTTTACATAATTATTATAAAACAACATGGGGGTAGGCGCAGAACGCACAGCAAAGCGTCAACCGCCGGGACTAAGATTAATAATACAGAGTGGACAACATGTTTGCAATATTTTTGGGGTAAGTACTTTAAAAGCTAGGATCTTTCTTTACTTAATTCAGGTAATCAGAATCTGATAAATGTGAAAGTTTGTGAAGATGTTTGAATGTTTGTAGGTATGTTTGTCTTTTAATCTGAAATTAGACATACATAGATTATCCCCAAAACTTCACGGCCCATACCGTAAACAGTGAGCTAAAAATCCATGCAAATGCGGATTATGGGCGCCGAATCTAAATTTATTATTATTATTGGGGGGTTGAGATGGGCCTTGTGAGCCACTTCGACCATTGCTGATCTTTTGTGACAGACCTTTGTTTAGAGTTCACCACAGAGGCCCGTTGCGTCTAAGAATTTCCAGATGCTTTGGACGTGAGGAGTTGCATCTCTTGTGGGTCTATGATATGTCGCCCTAGGTAGATACTTCTGTTGCGCATTAGTGGTCCGCAAGAACAGAGGATGTGCATTGTTGTCTCCTCTGTTTCCTGACAGAACCTGCATGTCGCTTCTTGTTTCATACCCATTAGAAACAGATGTCTGTTCAATTTGCAGTGGCCAGTTAGGATCCTAGTCACTGCACAAGTCTTTTCTCTTTTGAGTTGTAGAATCTCTTTGAAGAACTTGCTTTTGAACACTGTAATTAATCTATAACTAATGATGAATCTATAACTATGACATGGCAGTTGAAAAAGTCATTGTTTAGTTCCAAAAACTAAGGATTGTCACTTACTTGCACTCTACTTTGTGTGCTTGTGAAAATTTCCGCATTAGACCTTCCCATTGCGATCCTCTTTTTTCTGTCCTGTGTTCAAAAGGAAAAATTACATAATATAAAGTACCTGCATTGATAATACTCGTTCTGGGAGTAATTTTAACATTAAGTATATGTTTTTTGGAGTTGAGTTTCTAGCGGCGTTTCGAAACGCTGGTAGATTTTTAACGTGTAAAAGCGCCCGTGCGGCCTACTTACTGAATAAACATCTTTTATCTTTTTCTTAAGCTGATGGTACGAGAAGAGAGAAAATTCAAAATATAGAATGCCTGTAAACACACTTTTAACATAAAACACATTTATCTATAGCCGCGTTTGTATCTTATGTCTACAACTAAAAACATACGCATACGCTAATCCTTGATGTTTGGAGTTTTGAAGGCTGTCAAAATCAGTTTAAAGGTAAAAAGTTTTAACTTACCTACATAACAAGGATAAAATATTGTTTTACTTACGAATGAGCCCTGGACCTTCGCTTTTCTAAAGACATGACTGATGTACTTAGTAATCCTAGAAAAGAAAACATGAATATTTAGTTTCTGTCAAAAGATACATTTTGGCAAAACTTTTGTTGCCTGTACTTTTTTGCATGGTCATCTGCTTGTCAAGACAAAACTAACGAGTCCCAACATGGTTGTTCTACGTTAAGTATAGCAGAGATATATAGTGTACGAGTATGTCACGATCTTCCGACTTTAATCATTAGATCAGCCCTTAGATTGCATAGTTAACACTTTCATCGAGTTTACATACGCGGGAACTGGTCACACTGGACATACTAACCAACATACAAACATTGCAAGTAAATAAAAAGGTTGTAATAACTTTAACAAAAAGCAAGCTTTCAAAACCCGACTGTTGCTAACCAACTTTAAATCGTTATAAATCCTAAATGATCATTCAAAATGAAAAATGATGAAAGAAACCTAATTAAATCCCTATTCAATGATACCCCAATTGTCGTACTTGGTCGACTTTTTTTTCTTTAATTTGCACAATATGGCGTCTGGTTGCCGCCATATTGAATTTTCATTACTGTCATATGTTCAGTGACACTCACCAGATTAAGACAAATCGATTGACATAAGAATCATCAAAATCGGACAACGGGTTTAGTTTTTATAGTGACACAAAGGAACAAACATACATATATAGGCTGTGAAACACATTACCCTCCTCCTTCGGCAGTCGGGTAAAAATATGACCGAGACGCTTATTTTAATATTTTTTAAACTAATGAACTCTTTTCTCATAGTTCACTGATTGAAAACTAAAATTAAAAATATGCTTGGGTACATTAGTAACTTGGGTAAATTACTAGCATAGAGGCATTCCATCATACTTCTTAGGGTTGGCGACGCATTTGCGGTCTTAAAATTGTACTCTCGAGAATGCACATGTCACAGATCCCACTTTTGTTTGCATTCTTTATGCATTCAAAACAATACTTAAGCAATGAAAAACGTTTTTGAAGTGATAACTTCTTATGGGAGGGTAAACCGCTTCGTTACGTAACGCGTTACGGCGCCAGTCTGTCTGGCTTCCCTTTCTCTCACGCATACGGCAGCATAGTTTAAGTTATCACTTCTGTCTGGCGTCCCGAGACGCACACGTTTTTTTTTTGAAATGCATAATTTATGTGCATTTTCATGTGACGACTGTATTTGTCCAATAACTAAGTATTACATTATATTCCTCGTGTGGTTGCCGAGTTAGAATAGTGCCACTCCATGTCTTCCCGTGGATGTCGTAAGAGACGACTAAGGGAATAAAGGCTTGTAGTACTGTTAGGCGATGGGCTTGCAACCTGTCACTAATACGCTGGTAAACATCTTAGCCTATTTGTGCAAATTGTGGTTATAGAATTATCAACAAGTTTTTAGAGATGTTTGTAATTCTGTAGCTCTGCCTACCCCACTCTGGGAACGAAGGCGTGAGATTATGTATGTATGTACATTATATTTAGGGTTTTTTCACCTTTATAGATGCGGGCAAGTAAGTTATCTATACAAATACAACAAATTTCAAGTTAATAACCTATGCAGTTGTTGAGGAAATCAGCTGTGATATACAGACTGGGAGATAGATGACCGCAGTCTAACCTCACTTTTTACTAGTTTGGTTTGGAACCGAAGAATATATGAGTACGATTGTCCGCTCAACCACTTAAGTACTTCTACTGATGACATATTCAAAAAGCTTCATTAGTATATGCTAAACGCGGTATTCAACAGTACCCCTTTATTTCGCAGGGCTACGTAAATACTTGGTTTTAGCGTAAACGCCCTAAAATGACGCGCGGCTGGTGACTAATTACCTTATTCAAAATAGGGGGAGTATTTGCTTGCCTACCACCCAATCCCGTGTGTCATGTAAAGGACATGAGATGAAGGTTGTTAGGTACGTTATGTTCGCATTAATATTGTATGGAAATTGGATAGAATTTGTTTAATCAAGCCGATGTATTTAAAAAACAACGTACAAATTACCTAAAAGTTAGTTAAGTATGGCCATGACATCATTTTAATTAAGCTCGAGACAACGATGAGAAACTATTTTGTCTTTATTTGATATGTATGTAGATCCTTCAGTTTTATCAAACTGCGCCAAACCAAAAATGGTACAGTCAACATCATAAATAAGTGATCTTTTATGTACCTTGTCACTTTAATGTCATGTTTGAAATGTCATACAAAATTGTGAAACGACTGAAAGCGACAAGGTACATAAATGATCACTTATTTATGCTGACTGTACCTCATGTAACAGTTTTCGTATGTAATTATAATGTGATCAAAATCTGATGTTCTGGCTCCTGAACTATTGAACCGATTTTCAAGCACTTGTGATTTTCCGCTATACAAAATTATATTAGCGTGTCATAGTACTGTGTACAGTCAGCATCAAAAGTAGCTAAGCAGAATAACAAAATGATGAATGATCTAGACACGACGTATTCTCTTCACAATAGAGTCGAGTTTAGATCATTTTGACCTCTTCGGTTGCGTAGCTACTTCTGCTGCTGACTGTACTAAGTAGATAAGAAGTAATCCCGACATATTGCACAACTATGAGGGATCTGAATAGCGTTGAAAAAGTCCGGAAAAAATCCCGTTTTTTTCCAAATAACTCGTTTTTTTCGGATTTTTATGGAAAAATACAATTAAATTTTCTGCTCTTATCTTAATCTATATTCGATCTTATTTGCACCTACAAAAGGGCGACATTGACGACATGGAGGCAGAAGCAATTTAAATAGGTGGCGAGAGCGACAGTGATTGACTATGAATATATATTCAATTGTTATTTTTCCTAAAAAACCCGAAAAAAACGAAAAATTCATTAACTTCTGAAAAAAACATTTGATTTTTCCCGCAATTTTCAACGCTAGATCTGAATATTGAAAATGTTGACAGCAGTAAAAAGGTCTGGTACACGATCAACTTTTTACGGCAATGTTGCTTGGCAACTATTGCTGTCTTACTCTTATTTCGTATGTTAGAGGAAGATGCGTATAGTTGCCGGCCACAAATTGCTGTGAAAATGTTGTTCGTCAAACCAGCCCTTAAAACAATGCTAAATTTATTAGTTGCGTGTCAAGGAATAGGTTATTAACAGCATTGTTTCACTGCTTACCAAAATTTTATTATCAACATTTTTTAACTTTATGGTTGTGGAAATGTGCAATATCAGAATTAACTTCCTAATTGCCTGGTATTGTAGTTGCCAGTTGGCCTTTAGATTTTAAAGGGCATTGGGTAAATTAGTTCGAAGAATATTGTCATTTTTTTTTTAAGCGGCCACGGATGGTTCTTACGAAGTTATTTAGACGACCTCTAAGTACACATAGATATATATAATTTATGGCGTTAAATAATATCGGAGCGGAGATTTTAAAGATTTAAGTGTTCAGTTTTTAGTACAAAAGTACGCCCAACTATGAATATTTAAATATCTCAGCTCCGATGCACTTAACAGTATTACATTACATAATAAAATATGTTTATTTTTACGAATGGCCGCTCACCTTGAAAATGTATGAATTTTACAAATGACAACACTTTTACCCAAACCCCTTTTACGTTATCCATATTTGATGTTTTAGAAGAAACAGCGTCGCTATTGTCTAACAAACACGCAATCGCAATCGGCTTCAAAGTGGAACAATTGTTTTCATTTTGTATGCAGACTCGCCTTCGGACTGTCAAAATGAAAATGATTGCGATTGCGAGTGCGTTAGGCAATAAACCCTCTGTTTTTATCATCATCATCACCACCATCATCATTTCAGCCGATAGACGTCCACTGCTGGCTTTCCCAAATGTACAAAAGCTACAAGTTATTCAAGTATTTATCAATAGACATGTGAAGATTGCCAAGCATGAATAAACCTTAGAAATCTATAAGATTTCTCTGGCTCGGTACAAAGGGTGTTAGTATTCACCGCGGCGAGCGGTCATGGTCAAAACATCGCATGAATTATTTATCAACGAGTGAAACCTACAAGCGAATATTGAATGACGCATAACTACCCTTCTAAATAAAAAGGACGCATGCGCAATTTGATAGTCAAAGCAAATTGAACCCTGTGCCTTGAGAAATAATGTTACTAAGACATTCATGATTCTATGAGACATACGCCCTTTTTTCTAGTGAGGGCAGCATAGGGATAGCAGGAACTATTCTCAGATAAGTAGGACTTTAAGATAACATTTAAATGTTAACTCTTGGATTTAATATCGCTTATTTATTGGCGCTTTATAAGGGTCACAAGTGTTTTGATTTTTGTATTATGTGACATGATAGGTAAATAAATAACTTTTGAGGATTTCTGTTAGAACTTTTGCTCAAGTTTTGAGTTTTCTTTAACTAATTTAACTTATTTGTTACCATTTGGTAATCCAATCCATCAGTCTTCACAACTTTTTTGTAAACACTCTGTATGAACGTGCAAACGCTTCTGAGCCTTACTCTTATTAGCTTCACTACTAAACACTATTAATTAATTACGTATCGTATGTAAACTATATTAAAGCAAAAAAAAACGTCGGTTTAGGTAGGATTTGAACCTACATCTCCTCTGGCTCTCCAGGCCGAGGCATATACCATTTATGCCGGCAAAGACCCTACTTGGGGTGTGATTCTCTCAACAACGACGGACGGACGAACGAGTAATTGTCCAAGCAGTGAGTTTAAGTATTCCCGACAGAGTGAACAAAACACATTTTAACGCGTATATTCAATTTGGCAGCATGACTTCTCGAACTTATAAGGCTGCTTAATTGACAATGCAAGCGCTAAAATGTGTTTTGTTCGCGCGGACTTAAACTCGCCGCTTCAATTCGCTCGTTCGTCCGACCGACCGCCGTTTTTTGAGAGAATAACACCCAAGATCCATGAAATTAGTGATCGCTTGCTTTTCCATACTCGGAGGGTAGGGTGGTATGTAAACAAATCTAGGGGGTTAATTTACCCCCTAGGCCAAGTATGGGTGCGTTTATCGCCTGACAAAATGTGAATAAAGCATCCTTCACTCTCGTACAGAAAGGGACTGAGGGCCCTGCCAAGATGCATTGCGCTAACTAGCGTTTCTATTCGATTCGTTTTTAACCCAATCGTGTAACTGGTGGATGACGTGATACGAAGGATCGAACCACTTTCATTTTTCAATCCCCCATTCTAGACCCCTTTTCAACTATTTATAAATTTACCTTCATTTTTTTTTTACTAAAAACAGATGCGGGCAAGTCAAGTTGATAGCATTTGTAGTTGCTGAGGAAACCTGCTGTGACATACAGACAGACAGACAGACAACGAAGTCTCACCATAAGGGTTCCTTTTTTACCATTTTGGTACGGAACCCTAAAAATGGACAGTTCACGAGGGAATAGCGATAAACGATTGCACGGACGGAGTCATTATATACGAGTTGAATGCGAGAGCCCAAATGTTAAAACATTGATTTTCACCGTGCTAGAAATTATGTAACAAAGTACAGTCCGCCTTAACAACAGCTGACAACTTTAGGACCTTGTCGCTTCGACGCTTGTGACAGACGAGTGCAGCAATTCAAACATGATGTTAAAGTGACAAAGTACTAAAATGTGCAGCTACTTATTAGGCCGACCTTACCTACTAGAGAAGCCTCTTGTCCACTCACCGTTATCCTTATGATTATTATTGAAATCTCCGTTTCTTTTCTATCAAACGAAAAACCTATAAATTATCAAAGTTTCATCATCTCATGGTAAATATTTTGTAAATGTATAAAACGACATGCGATTTACGAGATGATGAAAATTATATTGTCAATTTGACAATTCTTTTTTTTATTGTTTTTATTATCGCGGGTATACTACAAAGGTTGTAGATTTTGTCTATGTTAAAATTAATAGCCAGCCTTAGATATTAAGGGCCTGTCTCACAATTTTCCGATAAATACCATCTGCCAGTTGAAGTTACAGCTTTCCTTTTCATTTTCATGTGAAAGAAAAGAGTAGAGCTGTAATTTATGTGTCAGATAGTTTTATCTGCAATAGGTGATATTTAAATATCATAAAAATCATACTACTATAGTTATACTTATTTTTATACACACAGAGGTGAAATAATTTTTTTTTAATGCAAATATAACTTGATAAATCATTAGACTGAACGAAAACGGGACGAGAACGTGCGGTGGTTAGAACGTGACACAGTGACAAATACACGTGCCGGATAAAGATAGAACAGTGCCGTCAATTTAGTTAGTATACCCTTAAGGGCCCCAAACATGGAACGATCCGTCGTTACGATCAATCTGAAACGATATCGTGACGATTTATATTTCTATTGAAATTTGGATGCGATATTGCTACACACGTACAATCCGTCGTTCGATTTCAGTCTGAACCGACGGATCGTACCGTATATGGGGCCCTTTAGTTACTCATGCCGGTTCCCAGTATGCAAACTGCGGATAGGTTTGGTTACTTCACAGGCTCTATGTTCTACTCGTTAAAACCAGAATTTTAAAAAAACGATAACATGTCCGAGTAAAATAGAGCTCCAGGTTGAAATTTGACACATTTTTGAAGGGGTACGTGTCAAGTTTTAACCCTTAATTTGATTTTGTCCGGTGGGACGGACAACTCATAAAAAAAATTATATCAGTTTACTAAGTCATATTTATATCTCTTGCTATATGAAAATCGGTAGATAAATAAATGTTTTTTGGTAGAAAAATAATATTGAAGCATTAAAACCATAATCATGCGAGTTGTCCAACTAAATGTCACAGGGTCGGACGTCAATTGTTTTTATTGAAGAATTAATGCGTTTATCTTTTGTTTTTTACTATAAAAGCATGTGTGTTTGCATCAAAACAATAAACAACGTTATATTATTGAAACATGAAGGTGTAATACTAGTGCATTTTACAACTTTTTCTCATTTCAAACTTCCTCTGAATGTGTTGTCCGCCACACCGGACAACGCCATAGATTCAATGACTTATATAAATTACTGGTTGTCCGCCGTGGCGGACTTTGCCAAAGTTGTAGACTGATGAGTTACAAATAAGATTTAAAAAAAAACTTCAAGATATGAATATTTGTATGCGTGTACTGAAATCTGAGCTTAAAATTTTCATTTCCTTTAAACCAGTGAATGGTGTGGGACCATTCTGCAATTTTTTTACGCAAATGACATGCAACGTCTGAGTCAGGTGAAGCTCCTGCTGACGAAAATTAGTCATAGAATATGCCTCCGTGAGATTCAGTTAATTATCTATGTATGATTAACTTCTTTGCACAATACACTTTAATTATACATATAATATGTAAAAACGGCGGACATAATCCTACGGTACTAACTTACAAACAAACGTTTGATCTAAAAATTTCGTCGCGCGTTAATTTGCTTCATTACTAACAGCTTCTTTGGCATCACTTTTATGATGCCTTGATATTTAAAATATTACCCAATTTAATAACGAGGTACAAAATTACGATCCGGCATGCAGTCTTGAAGTAATATGCAAGATATGGACGATTCTTTGAACAAATAAAAATTACAATATTCTGTCTATTTCATCATTTCCATCTTTACCTACACTGACAAACGCAACGAGAAAAACTCGATCAAGGGACCCCAACGTCATCAGCAAAACACGTAAATTTGTAGAAAGTATTTGGAAATCCTAAATATTTATTCAGATTCCCCCAAAATTTTTTCTCATGCGCCTTTGAAGATGTCTAAATGTACCTCACGAATTTTAATTTTAGTCATTAATATCCACGGATCAAAAAAGTATTACAAAGTTCGCACACAACACTGTAAATTTACGCTATCATAGTTTCATACAACATAAATAATATACCAAAGTAACGTTATTTTAACATTTTCTTCCCTTTTTATGTATTTCTTTTATATCTAATAATTTGGCATTGTCCGGCACGGCGGACATATAATAATATCCCGCATATTTGGCAATGTCCGGTATGACGGACATAGTTTTTCTCAAAATCTAAAAAAACTAGATTTTTTTAAATATTTTTTCTGTACTCCTGTAACTTCTATTAACCAACATATTTAATAAAATTTGTAATTTTACGGTATCGAAGTCTCTGCCAAATTAAGGGTTAACTCTAAAGCGAGGTTTAGACTAGCGATAAAAATTGCAGAAGTTGATTGCTGTCCTCAGAACTTTAACTTAAGTTCTAGAACAAGAAGCAAATTTTGCTGTCTTATTCTAACTTGAAAATTAAAGTAAGACAGCCGTCAACTTTTATTTACTAAACCTCGCTTATTCAAATCTATCTGCAATATGAGGAACGGTCAAATGTAAACTAGAAAGATTACACAGGCCCTAGACAAGATGCCTTCGGCGATTCGGCGTTTTTTATTGTTATCAAAATGTATAGGATTGACGTAAGCTGTCAGACGGTCGCGTCAAGCGCCTACGTCATACATTTTGTCAGTTTTCGAAAATCGTTTACGTTATCGTTAAGCAACTTGTCTAGGCTCAGGGACTTCGTTTTTGCAATTTTCGTAAGCCATTTCTTAGCATTAGTGTTCGATTCAGATGTCAACATTTCAAATGTCACGTTTCTAGATTATATTTTTTAATTACTGATAGATATGTTAATTACCTGTATATGTAGAACGGCACCAGTAAAATGACTAGAGCACAATATCTAACAGCCAATGTGCAATGCGACCGACAACGAGAAGAGTGCCATAGCAACAAGGGCCGCATTGTCTCCACACGTATTGTCCAACAGAATTAATTAGTTACGACGATTGTGCGATTCGACCCAGAGAAAGCGACCAACTTAATCTTGTCGCCGACAAACTCAATTTAAAACCAAAATAATCCCACATCCCTACCAAATCCAGCAATTTTCAATTTTATTCTCGGAGTCCTAACCGCTAAGCTTATTTGGCAGGAATTTACAGACCACTGAACTGGTTTAGTATTAAATTCTAAGAGTATAAGGTTGAGTTTTTGTTGAAAAGGCCATGGATACATGGACTGTTTTTTTTGTGCACTGTTTCCCGGTGAAAATGAATTCAGTGGGTACAGAGGTTTATTTTGAGAGCGGTGGCTGCATCGAGAGTTGAATTTAGCGAAGCTTTTTATTTTTCTTTATGTCGTTAGTGTTTTTGTTCCCCACAACAACTTAAAAAATGTCGGTTTTATTTGACTGGGTATAGGTTTAACCATTCAGGATAGAACGGAATTTCGTAGCTCAGGATATATTCAAGGGAGGGCTGGATTGAAATGACAACTACTGGATGAAGAATGAGTGGAAATCGTACCACTACTGTGCAGGACCAGTTCTGAGCAGTAGCCGTTAAAATCAGAATCTCGTTGTTATTAGTGATGGGCGGCTTGAAATTTCGAAAAGTGAAACTTTCACTTAATTTTCTGCTATATTCTGAAAGTTTTAAAAGAGAAACTTTCACCAAAAATTTCTTGCAATATTCTGAAATTTACAAAAGTGACATCGTTTAATTTCTGAAAATTACTACAGTTTTGACATGTAACGTAAGTAATGGAAACTTTTCATGAAATTTAAATGAAATTTACATATTGTCAGAATTATTTCCATCTAATTATGTAATTTTCACAAGCTGAAATTTTCACAGATAAGGAAAGTTATGCAATGTTTTAGAAATCGCCCATCACTAGTTGTTATCCAACTTCTGTTAAAATAGGAACAGAAGAAATAAATTCGACCATTGTGTATAATAATGGATAACGAGATGGTGTTTCGACTTTGGTTTAATGTCCAATGGGACAATTCTACCTGTGTCAAAGTTAGAAGTTGGAAGTGATGTGTAAAAATCTGGCAGTTGTGGGAATCTAGCAAAAAATAATTAAAAATGAGGTTTATTTGTATAGATTATTTGTTTCTAGGAAGGTATCGGGAGGCATGGCGTAATTTGGTGTCAAGGTCAACTTTGAGTCACTGCGCTACAATAAATTTAATATGTTGTTGAAATTTGGAGGGAGTATTCCTTGGGTCCCCTGGGGTGCACTAAGAAAGGATTTTCACAAAATCGACCCTCAACGGGAAAAAATAGGGGGAGTAGTTGGAAACTAATTCGACGCCTACGAAGTCGCGGGCATCGTCTAAGCATATCATACTAGTTTTCGCCCGCGACTCCGTACGCGTAGAACTCGTTTATCGCTGCTCCGTCGGGAATCGGGAACTGTAAATTTTTCCGGGAAAAAACTATTCTATGTCCTATTCTAGGACCTAATCAATATGTGTGCCAAGTTTCATCTCGATCCGTTCAGTGGTTGAAGCGTGAAAAACAAACAAACATACACACTTTCACTAATATAATATTAGTATGGATTAGTCAGGTATGATGTAATGTAGTTCGATATAAGTGAAAAAATCAATAAATACCAGTTCAGCAGTTCCGGAGGCTGCCTTCAACAGACCATTTTATCCTTTTACAACAAAATTATCAGTAATAAGTAGCTACACAATAATGACACTAATAAACAGTTTACCTGAATTGTGCATTAGGAAAACAATGCAAAGAATACATACAAGTGATTAAATAGGCAAAAGAAAGGCGAGTGCTCGTTTGTTAATAGATTTTAATAGACATACACCTCTCAACGACTTCGTAGGTACGAGCTAATCTTTTGATGTATCTTTAACGTACTATTGTTTGGCAGAATGGGAGAAAACAGGTTCTAAGTCAAGTTCATTCCCTAGTTCTCAGGCATTGCATTGGTTGGTAATCTATCTACCACGTGTCCCAAAACTCAACGATAAGCCGGCACCAGAGGATGGAGCTGCTTATGATTAGTCGAGAAAAAATAAGGAAAAAAATATATCTTTTCCTTATTGGTATTGGTATTGGTAGTATCTTGACGTGTAAAAGTGCCCGAGCGCGGAGCGGCCTACTTACTAAATAAATTTCTTTTATTTTTTTTATCTTTTCTTTGCAGCTCCATCCTCTGGTGCCGGCTTATCGTTGAGTTTTGGGACACGTTGTATATATTTAAAAGGCAAAACTGACTGACTGACTTAGATATCAACGCACAGCCGAAACTATTGTACCTAGAAACTTGAAATTTGACACAGGGGTCCCTTTCATGATGCAAGTGAGCAATAAGAAAGGATTTTTCGAAATTCAACCCCCATCGGGAAGAAATAGGGGGAATAGCGGGAAACTAATTCTACGCGTACGAAGTCGCGGGCGTCCTCTAATGTTTTATAAAGATGACAGAGCCCGCGGTAGCATCCTAAAGTCAAAAGAAGAGAAAGTAGATAAGGAAGAAGAATATTGAAATGGCGAATACCCGAATAGGCAAGGGGCAAGGTGAAATGTATAGTTTTATTATTTATTGTACTACCTACTCCAAAAATCGAAGTTTCAAGCTATTGGGTCAGTATTTTTGATAATGTTATGCTTTATTCTCGTTAATTACAGAGTTTGACGTTTGTAAATCTAATTTTGGACAGAGATTCTAATATTTCTAATTGAATCCAGTATATCTAACTCCCTTTCGATGATCAAGACCGAAGAGAAGAAATGGCGTCACGAAAGAATTGAATTTAGTGCCCCAAAGTAATTTTGCTCAATTAATGATGTTCGCATGTTCTAATAATTGCACTTCTGTGAAAGGGTACTGTTGCGGCGAAGGAGTGTTAAGTTTTTTAAACAGAGGATTTTTACGTGTTGTTTATGTGTGTATGTATGTATATGTGTTAACGCTGCACATCTGGAATTACTACGCATAAGCTATAAACGCAGTGATTTTAAAGCCAGTAATGTTTTACCGTTTTCAATAACAATAATAGCTTAAGTTACAGTCTCGTAAAAAAACTTAGAATGGCGTTTACTTAGCAAAGTAACTTAGCCAAAGTTTTGTTTCCAGATTTGTCTGACTTATCCAGCGTATTTTATTTTTATAACCTTTTTTAAAAACTCGTTAGTATTTTATTTATTTATTTATTTCATCTTTATTGCACAAAAATACAAATTTGAGCACAAAAGGTTAACTTAGTGCCTAATGGCATGCTCTAACAGTTGACCTTTGGGCAAATCAGTTTTTTTTCTCTGGGCGTCGCAATATTGTATGAACGATAGTATCGACAATACATATACATATAAACATAGGCACATGCAAATAAATTTTACTGATCAAATAGCCCTCAGCGCGCTAACAATGTCCAAACAGGAGATTCTGAAGCACTTTACATTCGGAGAACAAATTTATCATTGTCAATACATCCACCATTTATCTTTTCGCTCTAGCAAATTTGCAAAACGAAATTTAAATTCATCTCCGAGGAATAAATCAAGCAAAGTAATTCAATTAATAAATCACTGGAACTGGAGGAGAATACTGAATTTCACCTTCCTTCCTTCCTAATTTCTTTGGGTCTTATAGAAGTAATAAGTAACCTTAATTTTTATCTTTATGTTAGGTATGGAAGGTTGTTTTTGTACTTTGAGTTTTCAGTAAGATATGTCTTGTGGAAGTATACAGACTTTTTGGATACTCTAAGATGTTTGTTCGCAGTTTTGTTTGAAAATATATGTGTGGTTTCACTTTAGTATTTATTCAGTAGGTATACCCTTTAAGGCAATTAATACGGGATACCTATGGAGCGCGAGAAATAGTCGGATGTATGCTGTTCTTCAATGCAACTACAAAAACTAGAACCTAATATTTTGGCTTAGATGTCTTTGCGCCTAACGATACTAACAAGGGCTTTGATCGAGCTGCTTTATAGAAACAAATAGAAACGTTAGGTAGCGCAATGCATCTTGGCAGAGCCCTCTGCTCTGGCTCAACCGATTTTAGTAAAACCTATCTAAGGATCATTATTTTGTATTAAAAATACGTACTTTTTTATGGCAAGGAGAAGGCACGCGAGCACTCAGGCCACCTAATGGTAAGTGGGATCTGAGACCCATTGACATTTCAAACCTCAAGACTACAATCTCAAAACTGCAATCTCAAAACTGAAAGCCTAAGACTTCAAACGCGTTGCCAACCCTGAGGACTAAGATGGAATGCCTATATGCTAGTAATTTCACCGGTTGTCTTATCCCCACACCGGAACACAGCAATGCGAACACTACTGCTTGGCGGTGGGTTAATGGATAAGATGGTGGTAGCTATCCGGACGGACCCTGCACAAGGCCCTACTACCACTACGACGCACACATGCACACATACACATATATTCGCGTTAAACTGATAACTTCTCTTCTTTTGTCGGAGGTAAAGAGGACTGTTAAGCTAAAAATTTCAATACAAAATGCGGTAAAATTTCTCACCTCTTAAGGAGTGTCCCCACTAAGAGAATTCGCGCGAATATTCGAGTGGTGGTGGTGTGGACGTCGAGCCGAGCGTTGCAAAGCTTAAACACACCACTCGATGTTCGCGCCGAATGCTTCTTTACCTAGTCTGAGTTTTACGATTTTTGAATATGTTTTAGATATTATGAAAAACTATGGCTGTAGGTTTTCCTTTTCAAAAAAATATTTCAACAATCAAATTGCAGAATTATAACTACAACATATTCAAAAATCGAGGAAATTGGACGTGATTTTTTGGGATGATCTAAACGTTTCGCCCAGAGCTAAATTTAAGCATCGCTTCACAATCCTCTTCTAAAAGGCTGCGTTTCCACCACAGCTGTGCGAGACAGCTAAGCGGTGTTGCGAGGAAAAATCCACCAATAGGATAGTGAGGCTATTAAAACAAAATAATCCCATTGGTGGATTTTTCCTCGCAACATCGCTTAGCTGCCTCGCATAGCTCTGGTGGAAACGCAACCTAATTCTATAACTGGACAACTAGGTCATCAACTGGTTAATGAATGAAAAGTGACTTATTCAGAGAATCATTTACGTAAGAAGTTACAATTTCACTAAATATTTTCTAGATAAACCGGTAGGTTTAGATAAGAGATTAGCTGCCGCGTTTGATTGAGGTAAAAGGGTTGTTAATCATTCACGCAGTTGTCTGTTCAGACAGTTTAGGTACAAGGAAATTCTAGCTAAAAGGGATAATCCTCGGTTGAGTTGTTCTTTGTACAAATTAAATGTCAATTTTATATTGTACAAGGATGTTTAAATAAATAAGTAAGTAAAGTAAAACGCTCTGTGGACCTTTAGTAAAAAATAAGACATTTAAATCTCTGCATTGTTAAATAGGGCGAAGTGTTCCCGCCGAGTGCAAGACAGGTTTACGTATGGTATTGTGGAGTGTGTGTGGAGTACGAGACCAACAGAAGGAAAGTACCTTTTGAAAAAATCCGGTCAAGTGCGAGTCGGACTCAAAAGCTAATAAGAATATATTTAAAAAAAAAAGGTTTTTTAATTTTCTGCAACAGCGATACGTAAAATGCGACATCGCTTTAGACTTCAGATCCTAAGCGTAAAACTTGCTTCCTGACTCAAAAAACAAGAAGGTTCTCAACTCGACAGATTGTTTCAGCTAACGTCAATTCTACGCATTTTCATTAATTTCTGTAGTCGTTATAGTGTTCGTAGACTTGTCACTAAAACATTTTCCGAATATAAAATTTATCTTTAAAGCTATTTCCGAAACAAAGTGAGACGACACGTGATGTCATTTGTGGTGATACGGTACAGCGAGATTAGGGTTGCCGCTGCTAGCACAAGTTAGAAATATAGAGCATCTTTTTATCCAATTGTGTCAGAACAGTAGTATGTATGTTCTCGTATGTCTATATTTTTGGCACGCTCTGTAGCTCAAATGGCTTGACGTATTTATACATATTTTGGTTTTTGAATAGCGTTTCGGAGCATAATTTTAGGTAAATTGATATGGTATGTTCTCTAATGCATCACGGAAATGTTTTTTGTGTCCTTTCAATGAACGAGTAAATCAGAAAACAATCCTAATTAATATTATAAATGCTTTATGTGTGTTAGTTTGTTACACCTTCACGCTGCAATGGCTGGACGGATTTAGATGAAATTTGGAATCGAGATAGCTTTTATCCTGGATTAACACAGGCTATTTTTCATCCCGGAAAATTAAAAAGTTCTCGAGGGAATAATCATTATCGAAATCTACGCTAGGAAGAAGAATTTGTTTGGTTTGAGAAAACTAAATAATCTTTAAATAATCTTTTCCTACTATTTAAGTATAATGTCATGTCATATATTATGTTTTTATTATCTGATTGTCTTTGTTAATTTATGTGCTGTAGCGTAATACTGTTATGCTGTGTTATTATTTTGAAATAAACAAATAATTAACACGTTAATTTGCCGGGTTATAAATTTTCCGCGTGTCATTAGTCGCGTCACGTCCGGAAATGTATAACACGGCTAATTTAAGTATGATATCAAACCGCTAAACAATCAATTTCCTTCACTACACAGTGACAACCCTTCCGAAGCTACTCTGTCGACACGAGCCGTAATGTGATCTGTCTGCATTACTACATTTTGAGGGACACGCAGACAGAGTGTCAGTAAGATGGATCATCAGATCCATCAGCCTGGCATCAGATGAAAGCCCCACTATGCCGCAGAAAATTACAACTAGGTATCCTAAATTCTGGGGTTCTAGTGAAAAAGGGTGTAAGTCTCCTGAAGATCAAGTGAAAAAGGGTTTAAGTTTCGTATCCGTCTATGTACTCTTTTTTAGTACGAGTTTAGTCGACTTATTTTTTTATTTATATTGTTTTTTTTTTTTTTTATTTACAAAAAGGTACGTCTCATTAGTTTTTTTGGTCAGTAATCTAACCTAACCTACTTACGTAATAAGTCCATGCAACGTATACTATAATAATATGTAACTGTTTAAGTACAGTCAACAGCATGAATAAGTGATCATTTATGTACCTTGTCGCTTTCAATCGTTTCACAATTTTGTATGCCATTTCAAACACGACGTTAAAGTGACAAGGTACATAAATGATCACTTATTTATGCTGTTGACTGAACAAGTACGCTTTTGCTACATGAATCTTTGTAAAATTATACGTAGGTATGCCAAACGTACTTTTGGCCAAATTAACGGACCCCGATTTTAAATATTCAAATTAACGGTTTTTGCAGGATAGAGCAAAATTAATACCTGAATGAGTTTAATGGCCGTATTAATAAACTCGTCTTGGCTGAGATGCCCATCTCGAGAGACGTCAAAGTAAACGTCAACCCATAGAAAGCTGTCAATTTTGACGTGTCTTGTGATTGGCATCTCAACCGAGATGAGTTTATTAATACGGCCATTATTTGGTGCTTACCTCTCCCAAAGGATTGAGCTAGCTATCCAGAGAGGTAATGCAGCCAGTATCATGGGGACCATGCCGCGAGCGGACCTGTTAGAGGGGGTGTTCTTTTTATAGTGGTGATTATTATTTATATCTTTAATATTTGAGTAGCTTCGTTTAATTTTCATTTAAATACGTTTAGTTTTAATTTTTAATTGTATTAATGTTGAATTCTGTATTTAATACGGCCGTAAGAGCCAACCTAACCTAAGAACAAGCGTAATCAAATCACTAGATCCCGTTTGTTTATAACACCTACTTTCCTCTGAAGTTTTTTTTTGTATCCCGTAAAGCTCGAGTTTGTCCCTTAAAACAAATGAACCGTGCACCGTCGCCGGCGCTACGGTACAGCTGTCCCTCTACCGGGTGTTTACTGTGTGTCTTAAGTGGCTTCTATATAATTCATTGACACGTGGGATGAAATTCGCTTCGTAACGAAATGTATGTCCTAGATGCTCCTGCAGCGGCATACGCGCAAAATGTGGTCAGTGAGACACATGATAATCTATTTATAAGAAATTAGTATAAAGGCTTTTACGATTGACTGAGACGACCCTCGATAAAGACGCGAATATACTCACAGTCTAGCAGGAATTACGTAAATTTATTTCGTAATAGAAAAAAATGGTGGAATAACTTTAAACGAATTCTATTCATAATAATAAACTTTGTTCGATTAGAATGAATAGATTTATGTATCACAGCAACCATTTATTGCTCTGGTTTAACGTGAAGACCCTATGGTACATCGACGACGGGTGTAACAGAAAGCTCTCATAAATCGAAGCGAAGTGAGGGCGGGTCGCTAATATCAACATAAAGAGAGACAATTCCCAAAAATAAAAATAATAAATAAATAATGAATAAATATCAGGGGACAATGTCACACCTATTGACCTAGTCCCAAACTGAGCTCTAGGCCTGTACTATGGGTACTAGACAACGATATAAATACTTATATAGATAAATAAATACTTAAATACATAGAAAACATCCATAACTCAGAAAACAAATATTAGCGCTCATCACACAAATATCTGCCCCTACGTCATCAATAAATCAACAATAATACCAATGTAAATGCAGTTAAAAATTTTAAGCTTGTGTTTTGTTAGACTCGTTATTCAAATTTTAAATTAAGAGGATTGTGAAGTTAAAAATTTCCATACAAAATGCGATAACGTTGCTCTCCCCTTAAATGTAGTCCAACTTTTACGATTTTTAATATGTTGTAGATATCATGAAAAACTATGTCTGTACGTTTTCCTTTCCAAGAAAATATTTCGCAGAATGAAACAAATTTAAAGAACAAAAAATCGAAACGTACAGACCTAGTTCTTTATAATAACTACATCATATTAAAAAATCGTGGAAATCGGACTTGATTTACGTGGTGAAAACGTTATCGCCCGGACCTAAATTTGTATAGAATTTTTGACAGCTACGCTATTTTAGCGGCTTCACAATCGTCTTAAGAATACAACGAAATTCGAAGTTGTATACCGCCACTAGAGGTACAAGTCTCCAGACCGAGACGCCATAATGCCGGTACCGTAGCAAAAAACGATGACCAAATTGTAGCGTAACAAGTCCCGTAACGCGGTTCACACTAAATGTGATTGCTCAAGCTAATGCCTAGGCTGCCTCAAAATAAAACGCTGCGGGTCCACACGAATTTAAGGTTAGGATTTTGGTGGCATATCGTAGTTCTAGAATCCATGGAGTCGCTATTTCCTAATTCAGTGATCGGAATAGGTAGAGTATATTTACCTAAAGTTTGCAAAAGGACATAATATAGAGTGGTTACAACCGGGTGATTTTTTGTTTTAGTTCCGGATTTTCGGTTTTTTTCTGGTACTAGTAACTGTAGTAGCAAGGAAGTCTCCAGTTTATGTCTCTGTTCTACGAAGTTTATGTAAATATAATCCAGCTATTATTTAGATACTTAAAAGAAATGAGTTACAGGCCCCTTTTATCACTAATTAACATAAAATATCCCATACCGTCAGTAAATATTACGTATATTTAGCATTAAAAATACCGGACATCCGGAATTCAATAAAGATAAATTAATATTTCATCCGGTTGTAACCACTCTATATTATGTCCTTTTGCGAACTTTAGGTAAATATACTCTACCTATTCCGATCACTGCTAATTTTTATAAAAGGTCAAAATCAAAGTGGTATGTATTATAATAAATAGGAAATAGCGACTCCATAGATTTTAAAATCACGATTTGCCAACAATAGTCCTAACTCTAATGATCTATGTATTTATTTATTTATCCACTAACTTCTGCCTGCGACTTCGTCCGCGTAGATTTCGATTATCGTTGTTCCCTCGGGAACTTTTAAATTTCCCGGGATAATAACTATCCTATATCCTACTCCAGGACCTAACCTATATGTGTGCCAAGTTTCATCCCGATCCGTTCAGTGGTTAAAGCGGTAACAAACATCTAAACATCCAAACTTTATCATTTATAATATTAAGTAAGTAAGGTACAGTTATAAAAATACATCGATCTAGACTATAACTCTAGACTTTGTGTGCACAAAATGATTAAAGTGTATATAAATAAATGTTTGATGTGAATGTCTGATCGCATTATTATCGCTGTAGATAAAGTGGATAAAACATTCGTCTCTATCTGTCAAGTATGTAAGTGCGAGAGTGACGAATGCTTCATACACATTGATTTATCTACCGCGTTAAACACGACCTCGGCCCGCTGAATCGTTGCGTATATATATTCTATCACTAGGAAGATGTATATGTATTGAATAATTAAAATGACATCGTTTGACGACGCGCTGGCCTATAGTTAAGTCAAGATGCATAAAGCTAAGTTAGCGATTTTCGAAAATCGATAAAACGTATATAAGCTGATGACATATCGCGTCAACCGCTAATGTCAACTCTATACATTTCAAGTCGATAGCAAACAGAAACGTTAGTAGTGTTTGCATCTAGGCTAGGCTCAGGACGGTAACTCAGTAAGTTAATTATTTAATTAGGATGTGACGTACATGTCTAATTTAGACACCAACTCTAAAAATGTAGAAACGTGTTTAGCTGCTTATTCTTATAGTGTTTTTAAGTTCATATCTCGAATGGACAGTGTTTTTTCCTTTTACAACTTTATTATATGTCCGTCAACTAGATACCGCACTTTTGTACGTAAAATACCATTACAAGAGATTCTAAAATGTCTTTCCTGTCTTGGAAATCTCGTTTTTGCTTGGTATTTATTTGCTTATTGGAACTGCTTGTACGCCCTTAATTACATTTCATGTCCATATTTTTGTAAGAATAACGGGTATTTCGAATATACTTTCCAATAATTTCAATGAGTACTCAATCACGTTTTATTGACGAGAAGATAATAAGCTTAATCTTTGAAGGCGGAATTTAAAGCGTGGCCATCCCACTCCCCAGGTCTTTCCCCAGTAGCACACGATGTCTGCGACTTATTTGTCGCTCTAATCTCCCTTTCTATGTAGTCTGTAACGATAAAGATGCACTCAGCGACGCGCGAGATAATACAACTTGTGCTAGATGTACAGGTGCCGCATCCTTTGTTTAATAAAAAAGAAGAAAAAATAAATTTATCTACATAATTTTATACGGTAAATATAGTGAAAAATAAGTATCAAGTCATCATTCTCCAGCCTTTATCCCAACTTATTCGAGATCGGCGCAACGTGTATTTTTCTTCCATACTTCTCTATTAGTCGTCATCTCGGTAGTCACTCCCTTTCTAGCCATATCATCTTTCACACAGTCCATCCATCGTAAAAATTATCAAGTAGTGTATATAAAGCTGTCATACTGTCAAAATGCACATACGCGTTAAATGCACTAGGTGAAAATTGCAAAATGGAGTATATGCCGCCAATAAATGCAGTAATTAGTAAAGGCATCATCATAAAAAAAACTTTTGACAGCTGGATAGGGAAGCAACCTTAAAAATCAGAAGTTAAACACGTTTATTAAATCCGTAGGATGACATGGACGTATAATATATGAATTACCGAGAACGTGGAATTGCATATGTAGTGGTAATATGTGTTTACAGGCATTCTATATTTAAATTTCCTCTACTTCTCATACCATCAGCATAAAAAGACTTTATTTATATATTAAAAAGTAAGTAAGTACAAAAATAATGTCAGTGTCATATTCTAAATACTTTTTACAATGCAATGCTAAAATATACCTTTTATTTTATTGTATTCTCGCAATTTTCAGAATTATTTGTGCTGGGCATGTACGACTGTAAGTTACACAGTTTGCAGAAATTATGGCAGAAAGTAGCAGTAATTATGGTCCGATTGAGAGTCAAATTAAACAAATATGTCATAAATATTTTGAACTCGAAATACAGATATACTGTCAGTTGCGAGTGCAAGGGTGATAGCGATAGCCAGCCGACCTATATTAAGAAGCCGGGAGTACCTACTTTTCCTACTTGTCCGTCGCCAGTAGATGATTTTGATCAAGAAGTCATCAGTGGCCCGTTTCACGAAGCTACAAGTTACAAATTACAAGCGGAACTCTGTTTCTAGCAAAAGGAGTTAGAAAGAGACTTCCGCTTGTAATTTGTAACTTGTAGCTTCGTGAAACGGGCCTCAGGAGAACTATATATAATTTTCATCTGTCCCATAAGCAATATCCAACCTTAAAGATGAAAATTTAAATAAATTATAGCGACTAAAAGCAAAAAAAGGACATACCTACTGATTCCAGTTGTTTAGGGTAATCTCATTAAATTAAGAAAAAAACCGAAATGGTTTTCCTTTTCATGCGAACGGTACAACCACTACATACGCAATTCCACGCTCTCGGTAATTCATCTATAAAACCGTATACCAGAATGAGCTGAAAGCAGAAACACTTCTGTACGATCAAATGAACCTTATCTCTTAAGGTACTAAAGCTTTACTGTCAAACGCGATCGAAACATTGTCGCCGTTTCACCGTCTGCAGGTATTTTTACTGCTGTTTTGATGGGAGTGATAAACGAGAGCATAAACTACTCGGGCGTGTTGACGCCACTTTCATGGCTTGAGGGAGGATCTTGGCTTTATGTTAGGAAAGCCATAGATAAAATACTAGGAATAGAAGCGAGACTTAGGTCCTTTGTTTGTTCAGCTTGAGTGTGAACATTTCGATGTACGACATATGTTTTCGAATCGCCTTTACTGAAAAAACGTGATCTAAACCTTAGCGAACTCCTGAAACAGTATAACATTTTCATACACTAATACAAATACTTAGAAATAGAAATAGAAAAACATTTATTGCCACACAAAAAATAGTACACAAAAAAAACGCAGCTCTTAGCCTCTTAACTTAACTTACATGCAGCTCTTGACTTAAAGTATAGTACGAATAAAGCTAACACAGAACAAAGAAGGAAATATGGGGGAAAGGATCAGACTGAGCGTTTGCTTCACCTTATATCTCGATGACGATATGAAAGTCAACGACAAGGTCAACTTGCTATCAAAATATTAGTACCAAATATGGATATATGGCGCTTTAACAAATCACCATACGCACTTTCTCGATACGTTAACGATACTTACTCGATGCAAGGTTTAAACTCGTGCTTGGTGGTGACGTGGTAGCGATTTTCCATGTAGAGTACAAATAGCAACACCTTGCGGACCTAGTATGTTGCGTTTATCGCGTGACAAAGTGTGTATAAAGCATCCGTCACTCTCGTGTCAGAAAGTGACGTATGCTTTATCCACATTTTGTCACGCGATAAACACAGCCATATCAGGCCCCTTGTTGCTAAAGTTATAATCTTGGCCTCTATTTCTTGATATAGGTACCTAACCTATCTTTTTACAATATCATATTGTTTTTTACGATGCGGAAGTGGACGTGGAGCGAAAAAGTTAAATTTAAATCCAATCATGTCGATAGATTCTGATCACTTGCATGAAGTTACAAGCTGCATAATATACTTGCATAACAATATTGTCATAGAAATGTACAAGTACAATAGGTAATATAATTATAGGAAACAAATTATTAGGACAGAGTGGACAAAATTGCCTAATTTTAATTGACCGTGTGTGATGTAATCATTTATAATATTGCACGTTCATAATTACTAACATAACCGCACATACAGTTTAATATAGGGTTATAAAACCTTTTGTTTGCATATTGTAATTAAAATTTGGTAATAGGCATTGAGTGAATCTCATCTCACTGTGCAATAAAACTCAATTAGGGAGGGAAGATGTTACAAGCTGGTTACAAGACATTAAACTGTACACATTGACGTCTGAAGGTTCTTTATGATACTAGCTTCTGCCCGCGACTTCGTCGGCGTAGATCTCGATTATCGTTATTCCCTCAGGAACTTTTATTTTTTTCGATATGAAATGTAGCCAATGTTTTAATCCAGGGTACAAGCTATCTCCATTTTAAATTTCATCCAAATCCGTCCAGTCGTTGCAGCGCGAAGGAGTAACAAATTAACACACACACACACACACACACACACACACACACACACAAACTTTCGCATTTATAATATTAGTAGGAAAGTATGATGCATAACGACCAAGAACTTGTCAGTGTTACCGCTACAGGCGTTAACAAATTCATGCGCACGTTTTTGCAGAAGTGACTGGTCTTTTGTTTTATCAGTAGTAAAACTAACTAATCGTTAAATACCGTAACTAGTAGTTAAATCTCAAGGGAATGTGTTACATTTTCGATTCCTTTTCCGAATTTTAACAATTTGTTGAGTTAACTACAGATAAACATACCTGGGATAACTCGGGGCAAGTTCTAGGGATTTGATATCGATAAAAAAGATGTCGATATAATTAAATTAATACATGCCAACATTGAACATTCTCGATTACTATAGAGAGGATCGATGTCATATCTGATATCGAACCGTGAATGCGGATGTCATTTCAATCAAAATGACAATTTACTGTCAGTACCATTCATATCTTAGAGTAAGAGTAATATACGAGGTAATATGTAAACCACCCTGAAAAAAGTAAACAGTCTTATAAAAGGTGAGGAAATTTCAATAACCAACATGAGTGAGAAATTGGCTTTGAGTCATTATAAATATTTTAAGAATGCCCCGTTGACCACTGTGGACGTTGAGAGAACGTTTAGCAGTTTAAAGAGGATATTTTCATCTAGACGGCGATCCGTAAAACATACGAATATGGTTTTAATTTGTTTTTTTTATTTTATTAGATTGATAAAACCCCGATATATTTGTGACGCCTTCCTTCAGAGCTGAGATCTTAAACGGCCCGACCAATTTTCATAAAACCTAGCTAAGAACCACCGCTAGAAACCCGGCTTTCAAACCCCATCCAAATCGGTTCACCCGTTTAAGAGCTACGGTGCCACAGACAAACACACACACACAGCGGTCAAAATTATAACACCCCTATTCTTGCGTCGGGGGTTAAAAACCGGACATGAGTATGTCGGACCATGCTCAGTGTAGGGTTCCGATGCCGTTACTAGGTACTATCGCGATAGTTAATTTGTGACCCTTTTCAAGAAAAATCGGCTTGAAGTCGAGAATGTCATTAGAGATGCCAAATCATTTCTAACTTATAGGAGACTCAACCTTATTGTTGTAGAATGTCAGAATGACTTTGGACCTAAGGTGGGTCCCAAATTTAAGTTCGTGACTGTACCTACTTACTTACTTTTGTTTGTTGTTGTTGTTATAGCGGCACGAGAAATACATATTCTATGAAAATGTCAACTGTCTACCTATTACGGTCCATGAGATACAACCCGCTGACAGACAGACGGACGGACGGACGGATAGACAGCGGAGGTATAGTGTAGCAAGCTGAATGACAGGAGGACCAATCGACCGCCCGCCTGATCCAGCCGGGCGTCCCAGTCATCATTATCATCATAGTAATAGGGTCCTGTTGGTGCCCTTTGAATACGGAACCCTATAAGGGTGACGCCAGACGAGCGTAATTTTGTAAGTTGTGAGTCGTGTAATTTTGGTCACGTAATTTATGCATCCACCGCGTTCCCGTGATCTTTACAAGGTCGTCACTCCATCTTGTTGGAGGCCTACCTACAGCTCGTCTCCCGGTCCGCGGACGCCACTCAAGAACCTTCTGACCCCATCGGCCATCAGTCCTGCGAGCAATGTGCCAAATTTAACGCGGTGGATGCGAAAAGCACAAGACCGGTCTGAGAGAGACCGGACCGAGTTGAGAGCCTTGGGGGAGGCCTATGTCCAGCAGTGGACGTCTTTCGGCTGACATGATGATGATGATGAATTTATGCCACATTCGCTTTCATATCAAACGCCACGCGACGACGCAAATTCAGCTGGACTTTTGTATGTAGCAGAAATTACGCGACCGAATTTACGCGACTGACAACACAAAAAATTACGCTCGCCTGATTTCACCCTAAACTATGTACCTATCTACTAAATTACGGTGTCAAAAAACCGATCCGCGTTGCCGACCCTTGAGAGAAGGCTATGCTCGTGTTTCGGAGCCCTAACCGTAGCTAGTACATTGTTAGATGTCTTATAATTTTAGACATTCGTAGATCTATCGGACAAAAAATTGCTATCAGATTTTTTTTAGGTGGAAAACTAATAACGGATCATTTGCAGATAGCCGCAACTGGGGCACACGGGGCAGTTGTTTGACGTGAAGTTTGATATCTAAAGCAATAAAACCCTGTTGACGCTCTCTAGCGGCCAATAAATCCAGTTTGTGGCTTCAAGTTGGTTGTTAGCAATAGTTGATGACCCTGACATGTCTATTCATTTCATATTTTCTTTAAAAATTAAACCTAGAATCTTAGCGAGACTTATATCTTTCAAAAGCACGCCATCTTCAACAACGACTAGGTACTTCTTTCTTCTTTCTTCTTCTTTCGCAGCTATGGTTAGCGGGATCAACTATAAAATGTTAACACTAAAATGTTCCTTAAGAAAGTTAAATGAAATGGTTTACGTCGTTTCGTTTTGGTACATGCTTTCTGCGCCTCTATTCTAGGCGGTAAAAATGATATCGTAGTTTGCCTGTTATGGTATTGTTATGACGTCAGCCGCCATTACTGTCAAGAAAATAAGAGCTATCAAAACGTTGACAATTCGATAACAGATCAAATACGATATTGTTTTTACCGTCTTGAATAGAGCCGCAGAGCAAGTAAAGAAAAGTTCTTAAAATAACCCTTAGTTACAATTACACAAGACAACACATTTTTTTACAATAAATTAAGACATCCATGATCTGTGTTAACTTTCTTCTGACTTGTCTAATAAAACCCTCTTATTTACGCAAAATGAACTCATTACGAGTAAACATGAAGTTTATGCCTTGCCACTTTCTGTCATAGACAAATTACGCAAAAAAAGATTAGGTGGGAATAGTCAAAAGCACTACTAGAGTACGACCAGCGAGTGGTGACACAAGCATTTTTCTCAAATTCTTCATATACGGCAAAAAAATTACCTATGAAACGAGCTGACACATTATGAGTACACGAAACACGAACACTGGTAAAATGCATAGCGATCCAGTCGCTATGTATTTCGTATTACCAGCTAGTGATATTTTGAATTTGCCGCCTTTTTTTTGTCACCTCGTCCTGGTCGGACTCAGATCTATACGTTAATGGCGCCGAATATTGTGTAGATATACATAAAAATGCCGAATGTACGCCACAGCAACGTGTTTAAATTTATAACTTTGACTGTACTTCAGCTATTGTGCGGTTATGTAAATTTGAGCACGCTTCGTGCTCTACCTTAATTTTAAAACCGCCACTTTTTAAATGCTTCGAGTTGACATTCCTAAAGGCGGTTGGGGAGCTATTAACCTGAACTTAGCCCTAAATTGGGCGAAGGGCACGTCTGCGGTCTGCCTTTACTACGCACCTGAGAAATTAACTTTCCCACGGCGAGAACATAATAAGAAGTTGAGAAGTAATTTAGGACGCTGTTGTTAGAAGTTTTAGGGCCATCTTGTGAACTGGCAAAAAGTGCATAACGGTCTTCTTAATAGCTTTAATGGTTTTGCTTCGTTTTTTCTTTGGTCTCTTGATTTTTGTTGTATCAGGAAAACAGAAACGAATCACAAGGGGCCACTAATATTTTTTTTAATCTGTATTGACTAAGTTGCGATAAAAAGATAGTTCATACCTTTTCCGCATAGCGAGGTTCTTATATTCCTATTACTTTGTGTGTAGCTAGCTAGGTGGTTGTATGAAAAAAGATAAAGATTGGGTATGTTTATTCAGCAAGTAAACCACATGGGCACTACTAAACGTCAGAAATCAACCAGCACTTCCCAAGATAATCTGCTGCCAGCCACTGCTGACAAGAAGCGCCTCAAGAAACTCAAAAGAATTTACACTTTGCGAAGTGCAAGTGCGAGGTTCATACATTTGCTGTCAAGTAGCAAGTAGGAAATGTATGAACTTTGCACTTGCACTTTATAAAGTGTAATTCAAGCATAATAGCCGTACTCAGAGACATTTTAGAGACAATTAACACGTTCCTTTTTCAAACTTATGTGTGTTTTACAAAAAAAGAACAACTTAATCGTTATTAGCTGACTGAGCGCGGCCGCCAGTTTTTATTTTACATAATATGACTTATTGGAATTTTAATACTCAATCTAGCCATAAAACTATGAAATAAAATATCATTTCATACGTATTTTAACAGGTAAAGGTCACACAATCGAAACTACTATTTAATTTTGGACTTATTAAGAAACAAGAGCTATTATAACGTTGGCAATAAGATAAAATGTCAAAAGCAATTTGATTTTACCGAATAGTCTGGATATAACTGACTAAAATTTGACATTTGAATTTAAAAAAAAAACGTAACTGTCAATAACCTCTTCGGAACCTCGTCTATCTCTTTCTCTTCCATTCAACAGACGAGACAAGCCGTAGTCAAATGAATCCATATTGGCTTAGTTATGAACACTTTCCGTGTATTGTGCGCCTCAAAGGGGCGTCGAAAGTAAATTTCTCCTAATGGGTCAGCCTGAATACATGAGCGAGTGTGAGCGCATTTGTATGGAGAGCAGGCGGCTGCCGTAGAGAAGAACACAAAATGCTATGCTGGGATAAACGTCAATATGCTACGTCAATACCCGTCTGCCAGAGAAGGAGGATTAGATATTTTTGTAAAATGAGGCTTTTGCCATGCTATCGTATTATCAACGTTATGATAACAGAGGGCTCAGACAAGATACACTACGCTAACTAACGTTTCTATTCGATTCGTTTTTAAACCAATCGCGTCACTGGTAGACCGCGTGACTTTTCGTATCACGTCATCTTCCAGTGGCGCGATTGGTTTAAAAACGAATCGAATAGAAACGTTAGTTAGTGTAGTGCATCTTGTCTGAGCTCGCTGCTATTTATTTGACAGTCGAGGTTATAATACGATAAAAGCGATATGGTTTGATAGAGTAGAATAGAGCTCCTGTATGTACAGTCACGAACTTAAATTTGGGAACCCACCTTTGGTCCAAAGTCATTCTGACATTCTACAACAATAAGGTTGAGTCTCCTATAAGTTACAAATGATTTGGCATCTCTAATGACATTGACGACTTCAAGCCTATTTTTCTTGCAATGGGTCACAAATTAACTATCGCAATAGTATGTCTGGTTCTTTACTTCTTTGTAGAAGCTGAACGAATGGCTTGATTTCGAAAAACGTCTTAGCGTAGCGATTGCCATTATACATACTTTAATTTAAAAAAAACAAAATGATGGAGTCAAAAGCATATCACATTGGTATTTAATATTTATAGATGACAATATCAAAACAATCGGTTTATAAACCTTGTTTTTTATAGTCTAGAGAAGGTGACGTCACAGTTAACCTTTGGTAGCGGCTACTCAGCGGTCCCAGATTTGATTCTTCAATTTCTTCATGAATTTTGATAGATAAGAAACAGACTTTTATTTAGTACCTACTTACTAAATACTCAATCTTGGTACTTAAATGAACTTAAAAGTTCTGAGATCATTATGAACTCTGACTTATTAAACTTTATTGATTTTTTTAAAGTTATCTAAAGCCATTTTTATTACATATCTCATTTTCATCCCTAAAAAAATTTGAGTTTGAAAAAAATAGCGTTTTTCAAATAAGTGCGCGCGCTGTAACACCGTTCGCTGTGCCCGCACTTGACCTACGGTACTCGACGCCGATCATTTTCTGTTAATTGTCGTAAACGCTCGGACGACCATCTTGCAGCATTGCATGTTTTGCGGAGTTATACGCAATTACGCATGCTTGGACGTTTAATGTCTAGTATCTTGTACCTTTTTAGGGTTCCGTACCTAAAGCGTGCCTATTAATAAAGGCTTCGCTGTCGGTCCGACTGTCACAGGGTCTTTTAAGCCGTAATAGGCAACACTTTGATTTTTTTTCCAAGTGTTACTATGACCGCTAGAACAACAAACAATAAAAACAAAAAAAAGTTAAAAAATTAAAGGGGTTCCCATACATGTAACGTGATTTTTTCGGCGTGTTTTGTTCGATATTTTTAATTGTACGGGGACGAAACTCTTAGTGTGCGATTCTGACTCGCATAAGGCCGTTTTTTTGTACCTTGTCACAATAATTGCCACGTCACAGTAATTGTCAAAATAGTAAAAACGGTATGGTGCTAAAGTCTGTTTAGATCATTTTTACAACAAGCGGTTAAGATGCAGTCGTTTTTGTGTGTCAAAGTTAATTATTATTAATCTGTGGTCACTTTTAACACCTTGACGAATGTATAAATAATTGTTGTAGAAACCAACACATTGTTACTTAAGGTCATTCGGCAACAATGTAAAAGGGAGAGCTGATAGATCTAATAATTTTCTATCGGATATTTTAAACCTTTGAAGATAAAATATCGAAAATATTTTGCTTGCGCTTATCAAAATAGGCTTAAAAATATGGTTCCTTTTATAGATTTGGTATTCGACCTGCTTCAGAATTAAAATCAAGATAGAAAATGAATATATTTGTACTGAAAAGTGTAGATTTATATGTTGCATCAATACATACTTGAAATCAATTCAATTAACGAAAAAGCCAATAACATAAATTACAGAGTAAAAAGTAATTACGGAAAGAGTTTATCTGTCGTCAGAAAATATATTTAAGTATATGATACCGTTTTAGTATCAAAATTAGGTCTACTGGAAAAAGTTTGCAAAACGTTATAAACTTATTTATTTAAGTACCTATGTAATGTTTACAAATTTAGTGTCAACGAACTATAAAAATAAAATTAACTCAGACAACTTAACAGTAACTTTACTGCTCTATTATACACAATAAGTGAAATTTTTTTACTCAAGCATTAGAATTTCATACAAAAATTTTCAAGTCACTGTAACTAGTAGCAACGCATCCACCAATCGTTAAAAACGAATCATCGCTAAATTCTACATTCTCACTCTAGGTATTCCAGCTTCCAAGCCTTGATGCAAATCCTTGATGGATGAAAAACAAAGTGTCAAACCTTCCCGGGACGAGGGAGTTAAGTTAACACAGATACTGTGATAAATCGGTCTTGCACTCGAGGGAGAGAACCGAAAGTGGAGTGATAGTCGGAGGGGGCACCGACGCCGGCGGCCGCTCTCGCAGTGTGTTGCTGCCTTTACCCGCCGAAGCTCGCGTCGCTTGTCTTAGTAAAAGCGCTAATACGATTTTAAAAAGTTACGATTCCATTTTCAACCGCGTAATTTTATTTGGTTTTTCGTGACGTTTTCAAATTTGGAATTTGAAATGTTTTTGTAGTTCGACTGTTTGCTGCCAGTTTGCTGTCATTTAAGGTAAGTTTTTGCAGCTAGTGTGTTCTGTAAAAAGGTTGGAAGTTTCCTGTTAGTGCTTTTGTCCAAAGTAAGCAAAGCTTCGCTCGAAGTTTAAACACACGTTACCCGCAAAAGCACATTCGCGCGAGCTTTTTACGCGAGTTGTGCCGCGGTTAGTGCATTGACTCTTTAGGAAATAAAAAGAGGAAGATGTGACTTTAAGCAGGTTTTCTTAATTTTTGTTTACAAATACAGCGTGCTCAAGATTTTTTTTACAAATTTAGTGACTAAAGGGCATTTATTTTCGCTTTTAGCTATTTTAGTTTCAGCTACGTGTATATTTAATAAACTTCGTTTAGCGATATTGACTTTGAATGTTTTATAACTATTAATAGAATGAAACGCAATATTTTAAGCAGCTTTGTAGCTAGCAATGACCCCTTTACACTAAATGGACAAAAATGACGTTTTTATTCAAAATATTGCACAATTACCGTATTAAAACCTGATCTAATTAACATATTTGCTTAAGTAGATATTCTTATCAAAGCCATCTTCGATGATCAGACGTTTTGCTGATTCGCAACCAGTTTATAGTTCAATGACCTTGCGTATGAATGAAAACATAAATAACGAAATATGGTTTTTTTTTTCGAGACGGGACATAGGACGAACTTTGACTTAAATAAGAAAAAAAATACTTATAGCTCGTTTAAGTTGTTTAATGAGATATTATACACTGAAAAAAAAACTAAACTAGTTCGGCTACTTGACGTTTAGCCAAAATTTAATACTTAGGAACCAAAACTATGTTAATATTACAAAACTGATTTGGAAGACATCACGAACTAGTTTTGTTATTTAACTTATTTTACTGAAGTGGTTTTAGCTACTAGTAGGCCTTAGTTTTGTAGTCACTCAAGTTGTGTTACAAGCAGCTAAAAAAATTGCTTCTGTTAGCAAATCTTTTTTTTCAGTGTACCCACTAGGTACTATACAAATTAGTAATAAATCTAAGGACAATAAGAACTCATAATTTTTTAACTAGCTAAAAGATCTGTTCATGTTGTTAATATTTACAACATTAAATACACACCAAGATAAAAAAAAGACCGTCTCAATACAAACATACGAAACTCAACTCGTTACCCTATATCAGAGAAGATTGCACTTTACAATTCCCCCGTACCAACTCTGTTAAATAACCAGTATAACGCTCAATAAACTCTGACGCTTATACGTATACTATATCACCGCTATAACACCTCACTACTCCAGTGCACTCTTTAATGATCCTTTTACGAGCAAAGTGAAAGATGCAGGTCCTAAATGAATGCCTTGGGGAACGGATTAACCGCTTGGAAAAACTGCTAAGCGACTCGAGATGGCTTAGGAGCGGATAAAAAGTGTAAAAAAACGTTATAAAATGGGACGAAGAAATGTAAACTCATTAATTTTATCCGAAGTTTTTTTAATCTTCCTTAAAGCTTCGAGAATTCTAGAATATTAACTTTATTCGAGGAACGATATTGACAAGGCTAACGAATCTCACCTCTATTTCTTCTATTTATAGATCAAAGTTTGCATCGAGCGGTTTGCTCGATCCGGCTAATTGGGTACTAGTATTGTGTTTTTTAAGCACTGATGCAAACAAAGGGGTTATAAGTTTAACGTGTGTGTTTGTGTGTAAGTATATCTGAAGTATCGTAGTTCCCAACGAATGAAATAATTAATGTTGGAAATCGGTAGGTTCTTTTATGAGTAGTCAGTTCTGAATGCAGGGTCGCAATTATTTCGGGCGATTTTAACTAAGTATATAATGGTTATCGATATGCTAAATCGATATAATTTTTCATGGAAGTGAAGGAGAACTATTTATTGTACAACCTGTAGTGTAGTTAAGATGTAGGCGCAATTTACTGTAAATTCATCATACGCTTTGTGCGTCTTAAAGCTAAATATTATAATGATCGTGACTTCTGGTTTTGGTATGGTCTTGTTATTAGCTAAACGAATAAAAATAAAGGCTGAAAAGTAACCGAATAAATTATTTTTATGGTAACGGCGGGGCAGGGGGTGCTTTAGGTAATCTCCGGCTACCAGAAACGACGAAAGATCGCGGGAACGCGGTGGATGCGAAAAGCACAAAACCGGTCTGAGTGGAGAGCCTTGGGGGAGGCCTATGTCCAGCAGTGGACGTCTTTCGGCTGACATGATGATGATGAACCGAATAAATCATTTTTATTTTTTACTTTATGGCAGCGTTCATCTTTGGATGGCTACGACCAGACAACTGCCCTACTAATCTAATAAATCCCAAATTTAATAACCAAAGCAGTTTTAATTCTCTTTTGTTAGTAATAAGGTTGATATTGCTACATGAGTTTTATCTGAGATACTACGTATTGGATTAGCAGGGCAGACAATAGGACAACTACATGCCGCGTTTTGAAATGAATCTATATTTCTTTACAATTTATCACTTTTCGTAACAGGTGATGAATATTGTGATTTTTATTCCTTCGTATTTAGGTACAGACGGCCGAAAATGTAGTCGGCCATCCCAAGCTAATTTCCAGTTGGTTGAAAACTCTTGGCTATGGCGAGACAGAAAAATTGCTGATGGCCATCACTTGAGAACTCGTGGAGTCGTATTACTTGATTTAAACCCCTGTAACCATCACTAATTCACGCATCCACGCGCCTAAGCGCAAAAAATGAACACACACACACACACTCGTACTCACACTCGTACGCACACACACACACACACACACACACACACACACACACACGCCTCATACCTTAGATATTTTAGTATTATAGTAATTTAAAACAATTATATTTGAGCCATTACCGGGCTTAGAACTGTTAGATTAGTTTAAGTTAGTCTGTAAGTCTCAAATTGCCATTGTAGACAGCAAACTGTACTCTTTTTTTAAAGTGTTAATCCGAATCCGGTTACCACGTGACAGGCATGGCCTAGTGTGGGACCAACGGATAATCTGTTCGATTTGTTACTCTTAACTTGGAATAAATAATTTTTAATTTTTAATTTTATTTTATTAATTAAGGTGGATTTCCGTTTGCACGTCACAAAACAATTAGGTTGGTTACACGCGTTTTTCAATTTGAAGGGTCGACTTTTGCGGCATTTTTTTTCATAGGAAGTGGTGCCAAAATTCAAAGACAACTTATTTCGCCGACTCTACATTATAATTAATTGTGGTATGCAATTTTTATTTACAATATATATTTTTCTTTATAAAATAAATATTCTGTAACTAGTATAGGATGATTCAAATTTATTTGTAGCTTAAAATGTCTTTTAAGTCACTTAGAACCAACTTACTTTACATAAACAATATCTAGAAAAGCTCTGATTGCCTTAAAGTAACTGTAATGCGGATAAAGCTTAAGTAAGAAAATATCGAGTCACGAATCTCCCCGAATATGCACGTTTGCCTCATCGCATTGTTTTTTGGACAATTTCGTTTCTCACATTAAGTATAAAGCCACGTCTTAAAAGAACGTAGCGATTTTAACTAATGATGTTTCTGTTTATTGTGTCGAATTTTAAATTTTAAATATTTATTCAGTAAATTGGCCACATTCTTTTTCACGTCAGTTATATGGACTGAAACTATTAGCACTTCAAAAAAAACTATTATTGCAGAAAGATGCTGTTAATATGCCTACGGCAGTACTTTTTTATAAATTTTGGTAACATCTAATTTAATCAAAAATTTAGATGTCAGATTCACGTTTAAAACTTTTAAACGGTTGCGGTAGACCACAGATTTGACATCGAAACATTTTTTCAACCAAAGTGACTACAGCGTTATTTTATTTATGTAAACTTATTAATACAACAAATGTTTTCAAAAACAAAAAACTGCCTTCAAACACGCAAAAAATAACTTCGTTTAAAATGGTAGGATTGTCAGTCCAACTGAAGTCAGCTTTTGGTGAAAAATGTTAGTTTATTAAATTTCAGTTGCAATGACAAACCTACCATTTTAAAATCCGAAACACCACATGTTGAATGGCTGAGTTAACTTTCAGAACTAACTTAACTTTTATATTAACTTTTTCGTGATAGTGTTGGTTTAAGAACTAACTTAACTTTTATATTAACTTTTTCGTGATAGTGTTGGTTTACAATTTCAAAGAGATGACTTGTAAAGTTTTTCGCTCAGACTTTTCCATGGCGTGGCTTTACAGATCTAGTTCAGTTGCAGTCTGCGCATTGCAGGCCGAACGAATTGGGTCAACCCTGGCCCTGCACAGCTTTGACAGCTTCCCGATATCATAACTCGACTAATGGTCTTAGCTTTTTATTACGCCTTATTAGGGTTGTCACTTCTATGGTGTTTCAAACATATTTAAAAACAAACTCAGGGCCATTGTTTAGGAGAGAATACATGTTGTTCCGTCGACCAAACTTAGTCTGCAGACATCTAGGAGCACTAGATTATTCTAGACGTAAATGTTCATAGAGCGCTATTTCGACAGTGCGCACAAGCAGACGTTTGAAAATAAACAAATACCAGGGGACGGTCACACAAATTGTCCTAGTACCAACTAAGTATGGGTACTAGTCACTGATAAACTTATTTATATAGAGAAAATGTATACGTAAATACATAAAAAAACATCCAAGACTCAGAAACAGATACAGCATTCAAATATCCGCCTTCCGGGATTTGAACCCAGGCCCTCTAGCTTAGTAGGCAAGGTAACGTGCCAACTAAGCTAACATGTCGTCTAAAATATTATCGAAAGTATTGGTTTATTTTTAGCGATTTGATTGGCATACAAAAATAAAGCCATAGACAGCCATCATTTACTAATGTAAAAAAAGCATTTATAAAAATGTTAACGTTTTTCTCAGTAAACTAAGCATAACTAAAATTGCTCAATTCAGAACATGGTGTATGTACGAGTAGCGTTCTAATTTTGGCGTCCGCGACCGTCGACCACAACGAGTGACAGCGGTTCGCTGCTGTATGAGTTACTTTTAATCGAAAATAGTCGTAATATGAAGCACTGACCATCAATGATTAATTCATACGAAATAGTAACTCGCGATCGTGGGCGTTTAAGGCATAATAATATAGTCCCGTTTGCTAAACGTCCCTACGCGAAATAACGTAACCCATCATTTAATCGAATTCTATTTCATCCAACGATATTTTATACATTAATTACGCAGGTTAAGTTAGGTTATACCAATGACAAAAAATACTAAAATAATATAATAGGTACCCGCAAAATAACGTCCCTTCAGCAAAACGTTAGTTTGAGGTTTTATGGAAGAGACGATGGGATATTCTGCGAATTTAATTTTCTTTCCAACCAGCAATACCTTCACAATTTCATTAGTTCATTACACACAGTTCGATGTTGCAATGCAATATAGCTAAAAGTCTTCAATTTCCTTTTAATCTGCTGTAGCACGAATATGGCTTTAGCTGGCAACCGAGCGTGAACTATTTCCGCCGGGGTTGCCATGCTCCTAGCATTATGCGTTTTAAATAGGGCCTTTTCAGCGACAACCTACTTTCTGTGCAGCCAGTTTGCAGGGAAAATAAAGTGCCCAATAAATTAGTATGTGCTGGTATTTTTAACTTTATAATTCTGTGTTTAACAAATTTTTGTACTCGACTTCGTCTGTGTGTAGAACTCGTTTTGTTCTCTCTAGAGAACTATCCGGGAAAAAAAATATATTTTGCTGATCCAGGAGGCGGATGTGTGCGGAATTTTAGTCAAATTAGTAGAGCCATTAATGCGTAATTACTAGACAAATATCCAAACAATCAAATATCGAAAAATCCATTGTAAATTTTCATTATTGTTATAATATCCTACTATGTGAATAAATTCTTAAAAAAAGTAAACTATCCAAAAAAACCATTGATTTCACGACAAAACACTATTTAAAAACATAATTTTTCCCACCGTCCAATTTTATTTTATCCCTCGTCTTGTAGCAACTGTTTAAAACTTAATGGGTTCTCGTACCAAAAAACAGAACATTTTAACTCCTTATTTAAAACAAAAGCCATGAATTAAAGGGTCATCCTACCGAGGTTCGCTTGTTAAAGACACGCAGTGTTACTTAAGAGAATAATGTTATAAATGGTTGGGAAGCTAAGCACGTGTTACCCCAGACGGTGTAAAGGGAGCTAGAATAATTACCTCGTTTGCATATTATCTAGTATACCTACTAACCCAGTACAATATCTACATGCATATTGAGAAGTAAGAAACTGAGACAAGATTGAAGCCTTGCTCAAACGCGCCTTTGAAACCAACAAAATACACCCTGTAATTAAAATGGGACTAACTAGGCACTATTCCTCTGGCCATTTTTTACAAAAACCAACTGGATTTTCTGTAGAGCCTTAAAAGGAACACTCTATATATAAAATAAAAAAACCTGTGACACTTTTACGTTAATAGTGATGTCCGTTGACATGTTCAGTCGCCTGAGTATAAATATACTTTTTGAGAGTTGATACAAAAGTACTGTTGGCATAAAAGCACAAAAGCAAAGCTTTTTCATCCTTCTTTCCTGAATGAAAAGCTAAAATCCAATACTAGCCGTTCACATATCATACGACATACATTGTATGTATTTAGTGGTACGAAAATTGAGGCAAAATAGTGCCATAGTGTTGTAAAAGAGGGTCTTTTAAATCGGTATTTTTGTGTCTCACGACAAGTGGCCGGATATATATTCATAAATAAAATACCAAACCAGGCAAATCCCGCATTCTGTTCTGACCCTTATGAACAAAAGCGTATAGAAAGGGGCTGAATGGTGGTTTCAGTCTCAACAATCTTTATTATTATGTAGAAGCCGGAGTATTCAACTTATTTATAAAATGATAATTAGTCTTTATACTTGTGATTCATGCCGGTTTGATTAGAGATTAAATCTTAATTACCATTATGATTACAACAATTATAATAAATAAAAAAAATATTTAAAATTCGATCGACACTAGAGCTTTCTTATCGGCCCTAGACTAGCGTCACTATTTTTTCGCTTGTCACTTAAAGAAAATTATAGGTACTAAACAAAAATTGCGGCTTAGTCTTCATAGCTCCCCCTAAAAAATCGAAATCCTTGCAGTGATGTCTCGCACCTTTTATAAATCTTACGTTTTCGGGAAAAAAAATCACTGAGATTCAACTCAGTACAATTGTCTAAAACTACCTTTTTAGTTTACAGAAGATCGACTAATTACACCCTGTAAATATTGATGAACTGAAATCGTTCAAAGTATTAATTAGATTAAATACAGGATGCTTGATACTTTTGATTCAATGATGTAAAATATGCTAAATAAGGCAAAGGCTCGGTTTGGAGGCTTTAAACAACACTGATGAAACATAACGTTAAATTTTTAATTACTTCGGCAAACGCAATAAAACTTTTATAACTAAATAATGGAGCGGTGGTTCATTTTTATGATTGTTTGTTTAACTCGGATAGTTTAATGGTCCAAGTTAAATTGCAAGCTGTATTCTCTTGTCCTAGGGTTTCTTCGTGAGATAAAATAAATCTATATTTATTTACTTCTTTAATAAATTGAACCTGGACTTTCAATATAGAGTAGAGATTTTTTGTGAATCTATTCTTTTGTCAGTCGTATTTAAAGGGGATCTTGATGAATACGTATATCTACTCCTTTTTTCCGATATTAAAATGATTTAAAAGCCCAATACTAATGAAGATATTTGACAGTCAAATAAAAATTAAACATGACATTTTCAAGTACCATAATAATATTGTCAATTAAGTACAGAATTCAACATTAATAAAATTAAAAATTAAAACTAAACCTATTTAAATTAAATTTAAACTAAGCTACTCAAATATTTAAGTTATTTTCAAGTTATTCCTGTCAAACTGACAACCGGAAATTGGGCTATTTGTTCAATGAAATTTTTCGCCCGTGCACTTTTATAAAGATACACAACAGGCATATCGGCGACGTCATCTTCCATCTAAATATATTGCTTAATGTCCACAAAGTGGTTTTTTTACTATTTTTTTTGTACTAAAAACTGTCTGAAACCATTTTATATACCTTAACCTATAATACCACTGCTTATTATTTAGTTATTAAGACGATCGGCTAAAAAATAATCGACTAAAAGCCCGCGCCGGCCGTAATCGACTCAATCGAATCACGACTCAGCTTTTTTAATCGAGATACAAATAGTCCGCGGTCGTTCACCGAAACTTTTTGCCCTGCATTTGGTCAAATATGGGAAATGAAGTCGAGTTTTTGTTAAGTCCCGTTGACTTTGTTTAGGGTACCTGAGAGTTTGGAAAGACCGTAATGACTTGCTTTTTACACATTCACTACCAGAAACTAGGATTTGGATGCAATTTGAACATGGTAGGTGTGTCGGAGGCATCGAACGGCGCCCAACACTTTAAATGGGTCAATTTTGTATGAGGTTGTGTAATGGTTTTGGCTTGCACCTCTTGCAACGGGTCGTGAGTTTGTTCGAACTTGGTGACTGCCTTTAGGGTAGACGAGTTACATTCAGTCAAAGTTACTGACGGTAGAAATCTGCCAAAATTTATGGAATTAACAGAAGCGACCGCATGATCGCCGACATCAATCCTTTACTTTGAGGAGTATAGAATTACGCCTTACATAATTATTCTTTGATTTTTGTAGTTTAATTTTTTCCATATTACACGAAATGGTTCTATTAAATCGGTATGCCATTTTCTACCTTTTTATTCCGTATCATGTACAAAAAAGTACTTAATTTTAAAAATAAACGACCAAACTTTTAAATTGAAAATTCAAAGCACACCTTGAAGTAAACAAAGTTCGCGAGTTTATAGAGAAAGCTGTAAGTTACTTTAAAACAATGTTTACTTTAGAAGTTAAGTTATAAAATGGCGTTTACTCATTGAAATTTAGGATCCAATCTCTTCCTCTGTTTATTAACTGGGTTCCATTATTAATAAGTAGTTCAGATTAACAATTTATAACCCCTCTTAACTACTTACCTCATGTTTAACCGACTTTAATTGGCAGGGTCACTCCCAACCTATACAGGTGGAAAAAACGAACGCCACATGGACGGCAACTACCTTAAATATTGGAAATAACAAATTCTACGTAAAGGAGACTTACTTTTATTTTTTAAACAATAAATACTATATTTATGGATTTTTGGAAATTTGTCAGCCTTAACCGAGAATTGAACTGATCGAATATGACAAAACTATAAAGTCGTGTCTTATGATAGAGATCGAAAGGGTCATTGATAGTGATCATTTATATCTACGACGCATACACATTATAACTAAATAAAGACCGTGAAAACTAAAGAACTTTATTGTTTTGTCCTATTCGACAAGTTCGATTACCGGTTAAGGCTAGGAAGAACTTTCAAAAATCCATTTGTTTCCAAAAAGAAATGTAAGTAGCCTTTGCGTAGAATTTGCTACTTAATATTTAAGGTAGTTCCATGTGGCGTTCGTTTTTTCCATCCTGTATAGTCGCACCGTTCTAAAACGACGCATTTGTGTTTGAGGCGTGTTTGAAGTTATATTTTGTACTGCGTTGACAGCTGTCAAATGGGCCTCATAGATTGGAGCGACTACATTGCATCAAAAGCAAATCTTTTAAATATTTTTAGCCATAGATGGAACCTTGAACATTTTACCTACATTTAAATAAAAAGTTGTCGGAGGACTTTCCCTCACGTAGAAGTAACCGGCAAAATGGGGCAAGTTCATTATAATATTACTATGCTGTTGTCCAAAGCTAAAAAGCAGTATGCGTATGGAGTTCGTAGTCTTTTACTGCCTTTATCTTCTGGAAGGTAGTATAGTAAGCAAGTGGGTTATTTTCTAAAAGTTATGCTTTTGATGATGACTCTGACTTAGTTAGACTTTACTATTTATTATAACGTTAGTTGACTACTAAGGAAATAAAAAATCCATGTCACTTTAATTTGTAATCTTGTTTATAAAAAGAAAGCACTGAACCGTTTGAAATTAAGATGATTTCAACTATAATGTCAACGCAAACCAAACCAAACCACCAAAGAACACTATAATATTTTTCAACACCAACAAAGTTAATATTTTAGTTTTTGTTATAAGTTTCATAAGCTCTAATATTAGAAATATAATTTTTTTATCATTCTACCGAAAGGATTAACTACTTATGTCATCTGCCGACCTTAATAATTTTTTTCGAAATTGAATCCTTATCTGAAGCACAACTTAAGTACATAATTTAAACTGAAATAATTTAACAATCCAGTCTCATACATCCTTGTCCCGCTCGCTAGGGTAATTTGTAGACTTGCCTCAGGAATGGTACATAATTTATGAGACGGATACCTCTCGGACTCGAGTTAGGTATTATTGAATGAGTTACCCCACGGCGTGGTTGAGTTAAAAATTCAGCAGTTTGTGCAAAATTGTTGGTTGAGTCATTTATTCAGAGCGGTTGCCGATCAAAGTTAAATAAACATAGGAAATAGTGAAACGAAGTATCTAGTTTTAATTAACTGAGTGTATTCAAAATATGTACAGTGTTTGCGATGCAGAAATATGAGTGAATAAATGGGAGATGGATATAAAAATAAATAACACCATGTATATGTGCAGATCTTAAGCATTCATATTATGAAGGACTTTTCGTTATAATTAAATTTATTTTTGACGTGACATCTTCTAAACATAAAATATATGCCTAAACGTGATGTAAAAGATGGCCAAAGAAACACACTTGAAATTATTATTTAGATTGAGAGTATGTTTAATTGCGTTTGTCTTTAGCGTAATTCATTAGTAAAACCTGTTTATACTTTAAAAAAGACGTTTACATGATAGGAAATTACAGTAGGATTATAAATTTCCATGAAAACTTACCCGTTTAAGAGCACCCTTTAGTATGGAATTTCTAAAGATCGTACGTTTACAACTTTTTATGGCTTGCTCGTAAGTATTTCTAACAACATTCTTAAGGTGAGGCCAAATTGCTCTATTCATCAAAAACTCGGGCAAAACGGCCGTAATTTACGTGATGAATGGCGTCGAAGAGAAATAAAACAGATTTCCTATTCGTCACTTTATCACTCGTAAGAACCAATCGGTGCTCGGGACATCGACGGATTGATTGAAAAATTGCCTTTATCGGGAAAACCCGGGTTCACACCAGCCATGCAGACTGTATTGCACTGTGCAAGCTTTGTCAGTTCCGTGTCGGTTGGTGTTCACGTCATATAATTTCGATTTGTTTGTAAAAACCTTTTAATTTAAGAAAATTTAAGTAAATTTTAGGACACTGAAACGATTTTATAAGAAAAGAAATAGAGAAAGAAAAAGTTTATGCAGCCACATCGGATATAAATAAAAAACAACAAATAATTATACAAAAAAACAGCAACAAAAAGGCTCCTGGCTCAGTAACATGGCACTAATAACTTCGCGACACTGATATTCTGCCAGAATCTAAATAACCCAAAGAACAGGGATGGATAAGAGGCATGGTCGTATGTATTAATGTCAAGGGACAGTCAAGGAATTTAATTTGTGACCCACCTTAGGTCCAACGTCAATCTGACATTCTACAGCAATAAGGTTGAGTTTCCTATCAATTACAAATGACTTGACATCTCTATTGACAATGACATCTTCAAGCAGATTTTCTTTGAAATGGGTAGCAAATTAACTTCCGTGACCGGACATTGTTTACATTTATTACAACATTTTTTTTCCCTAAGACTACATTTAGGACCTATTTCACAATCCACGAGTAAATTTATCAGCCATTTAAATTTAGCTCTCTCCTTGTCTATTTTCAAATGTAGAAAGGGCTAAATTTATCTGTCAAATATCTTTTACTTGTCGATTGTGAAACAGGCTGTTAGGCACCTATAGTTACATTAATGTCTTGGTTGGTTAAAATCAGTTCAGGTAAAAAAAAACTTACCTTTCAACAAGACAACAAATTACCTTGATTTTGTCCCAAAAAAATATCGATAACTCGTAAATCTCTCCTAAATCACCTACATATTTTTGATACTTTGAGACGTGTTTCTACGGAACCCTCGGTGGATATGCCAAGATAATATATTTTGTATCAAAAGAAAACTCAAGGGAGTGGATTGATTGAAAAAATATTGAGTGGGTGTAAATTGAATCAATCCTTATAAAAAGGCATACATGCAGACAGCATTATGTGACATATTTCTATAGGGTTAAGGGTCAAATATACTTATTAGACTTATACTCACTACTAAAATAATTTTACGGAGTATTGGAATTCTAATATGTGGGTCAAAATGTATTACTTTTATTACGTTACTGGTCGCACTACTAGATCAAAACGGTAGTAACTCAAAATACAACTGCATTTTAAAATCAACTTTAATACAACTTCTGTGAACTTGAAACAAAACTAGCAAGGATTTTGAGTTGATGCTGTTTTGATCTAGAAGTGCGTGGTTTCTCGCAAGAAATCATTGATTTCTCCTGGGACTCTCTATTTGGAATAAAAAGTTCCACTTGACATCGAAGTCAAATTTCGTAGCAGTTTAGTTTGGGGTCTTTTACTTTTATTCCGTTGTAATGTCCTGATTTTAATACAAAAAGGATCCGAACATGAGCTATTGGCACAAGTTTAATAATTACATTCTTATGCCGTCCATTTTTTTCTAATAAACAAAGAGAACATTATTAATGGGCTACCTATCCAGAGAGGTATTGCAGCCAGTGTCATGGGGACCATGCCGCGAGCGGACCTGCTAGAGGGGGTGTTCTTTTTATAGTAGTGATTATTATTTATATCTTTAATGTTTGAGTAGCATAGTTTTATTTTAATTTAGATACTTACGTTTAGTTTTAATTTTTAATTATATTATTGTTGAATTCTGTAAATACGTTACTGTAATAAATAAATCAAAGAGAGCATAAATCTTAATTGCAAAGAACATATTTATTTCGCATAGAGATGTCAAACGAGAACAAATGCCATCTGATGGTAAGTGGAAACTTATATACATAGAAATTTGCATTGTTAAGACTACTTCCCATCTGGGTAACTAATTCGTTAGCGTCCAGCAAACTGTTTCTGAAGGAGTCCGCATCCGCTTCCGCACTGATTGCAGTGGCAACTTGGCCAGACTCAAGGCGTGCACTAAAGTCTCGTACGCATTGATCACAGAGAACATGTATGCTGATGACTTGTGCTTTTTAGCGGAATCCCCAGATGGCCTGCAACAGCTGATGTCCGGTTTACACCAAGCATGCTGCAAGTTCGGCTTGAAGATCAGTGTCAAAAAGATGGAGGTGATGTCTTTAGACATACATGGGACCCGATTCTACAGTGGCCTCTAAACTTTCTAATTTTATTTAGGTGTCGCTAAAACACTTTATTATTCTATGAGCAGGTGTCATAATCAAATGACAGCGCTAATTTGAATCTGACGCTTCTTATTTTAGGCGTTCCTATTCAATATTATATTGACATACTGGAATAGCACTTGTTAAATCTGCCGTCTAAACTAAGTCTAAAAATTGGACAATTTAGTTTTAGGCTATTTAAGCGATGTGCACGTAGAAGGGGCCATGGTCGTGAAAGAGGGACTGAGATAGATTGCGTCTAGCTGCTAGTAATTTCACCAGTCGTCTTATCCCCACGCTGGAACAAAACAATTCAATACTGCTTGGTGTTATGTTAAATGGTAGGATACGATGGTGGTAAAGATCCGTACGGACCCGCACAAGGTCCTACACACAAACCTAACTTTACCTAACCTAACACAATTACACTTTAGCATAAACTAGTAGGTATTGATCTGTAAGTCCTCGTCTTAACTTATTCTACAATAATGTTATATCTACTACACTATCTACTGTAACGTTATCTCAAGTGACTTTGACAAATAACGTTAGAACGTAGAAACACGAACCTCCCTCGCGGAGTTATCCGACACCAGCTCCATTGGAGATAGAGTGTGCGGAGGTCTTTTGTTTATGTTTACGAGTAATTATATTTATTGTTTTAGCTTTTGCTCGTGTATTCATTGGGGGACAAATTGTTTATTTTTATTACCTTCGAATGTTAAATTTTTCAGGATTTATAGCACTTTTTGTCGGAGTCCCCTATCTTTTATAGACATTGATTTGATAGTACTTATAACTTCACAGAATTTTCCTTTCATAGAAAGCCAATTTCTGCTGACACCTTATTGTTTTCAGATTATCTTAAGCATGGGTTACGTAGGTTAGGTTAGACCTCTGACCACCAAAAAATAATCTGAAAACAATAAGGTTTCAGCAGAAATTAGTTTTCTATGAAATGAAAATTCTGCGAAGTGATACGTTTTATTAAATGAGTGTCTATAAAACCAGGGTAAACCCTTTTTGTCAGTTAGCTATTTTCTCTAATTGATTGGTTGAGGTGTTAAATCGTGAATAGACGGAACAAGTAATATATAAACAAATACCTATACACTTTTCAAATCAACGAGTATAATACTATTAAGCGTATATCCCTTACTGTTCCAGGGTAGGTACCTATATTTTATAATCATAACCATTTATGGCATATTATTTTAGGAAATATGTTTTAGAAGATCCTTTAAAAGCATTCAGCCGATTCTATTATATTAATCCCTTTCAATATCATACAGGCACAAAATAACATCTGCGATAATTATCTTTAGTCATAGTGTTTTGTCATAACAATTTTTTCTAAGAAATTTTCTTTTTCTGGATTTTTCAAAGTTTACGGTTCCAGTGATATAAAAATTATAATAAGTATCAATAATTACGAATTATTATGATAAAAAAGGAAAAACAAGGCTCCCTCATTCTGATCATGCACATACTTATACAAATCCTGTGGAAATATTTTTAAACCCTCATTCTGTACAACATTTTTGAGACTGAAGGTCAAAATATGCTGGTTATTTACTTGTGGGACCTTTGATGTGTAGCCGAGTCATTGTTCAAGTTTATACAGCCAGTTTATGTGTAGTTTTACATTCATGGGGCGGTAAAGTGCCGGTAAGATTACAGCTCATGTTTACGAGTTAGTTGTTATTGTAGTGTTAATAAAACGTTATTTACGCGAAAACGTTAAAATTGCAATACCGTTAATTTGATAACTTTTCACTGTTTCTTTACTTTGATGAGAATGTATATCTTTATAGTTCAGGAAATATTAATTGGCCGTCTGTAATCTTCACGAAGATCTTTTTATTAATATCAAACAAAAGATAATCGTAAAACTGCCCTCTGTCTGGGTCTGGGATGAAAGGTTAAGGTTAAGGTTAGGTTCGGTAATTCTTAACGCAGAAAACAAAATTGCAAAATAGATAATAGACGGCCAAATCATATTTCCTGAACTATACCTGTTTTTTCTGTTAACCCCTGACGAAAAAAAGAAGGGTGTTATAAGTGTAACGTGTGTTTCTGCTTGTCTGTCTGTGTCATGATAAAGCTAGTTTAATCTGGATTGTTCTTGGCTAAGTTCCATTAAATTCGGTTAGGGCTAGGCCGTTTAGGAGATAATCAGCTGTAAAAGTAGAGGTCGCCATTTTGTGTTTGTTTCTATTCAATGGTTACAAATACCCCAAGTTAAGTTTTTACGTGCTCTAACGTCACTATGTAGCGTAGTCTCGTCCGTAATGGCTTCGGCGTAAAAACGTAACACGCTGTATTTACGAGGGAGCGCGGCACCGCCGCAGGCGCCGCATTAATATTGAATAATCTCGTAAAACGCCGTGTTTCTGGAACCATCTGGAAGGTTTTACGCCGATAATGCTCGTGGGAAACAAATAAAATCATCAAAATATTATTTCGCGTGTAGCAAAGTATTCAAGGTGTCTGATATGTTATTGGTTCATGCCGTAAATACGTCCTTCTCGGGCAAAAGTAACGTTTTTATCGATATTAAAAAGGGCAACGAGCAGAAGGGCCGCCTAATTGTAAGTTGACCACTTACAATCATCACTAATAAACGTCAACAAAGCCAGGTGCACTACCAAGCCGCTGCCTTTCACTGAATACTCTTATTAAGCCGCGTTTATAGGTCCTCCTTGATGCGAAACACTCAAGAATACAATCTCAAGACGAAAGCCTAAGACTGTAAATGTTTGCCAACCCTCAGGGATAAGATGCCCTGGCACGCACTTCAGGTACGGAATCCTAAAAAAACATTTTATAGGTCGTCTATCTACACTAATATTATAAAGAGGAAAGATTTGATTGTTTGTTTGCATTGAATAGGCTCCGAAACTACAGGACCGATTTGAAAAATTCTTTCATTATTAGAATTCTACATTATCCCTGATGATCATAGGCTATCTTTGATTTTTCTGCGCGGACGGAGTCGCGGGAAACAGCTATTCTCAATAAGGTAGCTTAAACGCTCGTGTTAGTTCGATCGCTCGACTGTGATATCGACAAGAAGCTATTTTTAAGAGTAAAAACTCTGTACACCATTCGCATCAAGATGTTTTGGCCGACAAGAGGTATTTATGGCATTGCGTTGAACATTCATTGTATGTAAATTAATTTGCTAACGCCACGGCAACGTTGCTAGCTTCTGATGATTCTTTTACCAACGGAGATGTGCAAATCTTGTAATTGTCTCTAAATGAAGGGCAATGACGAAAATTCAAGATTGTTAGTAATCCATAGTTAGGGCTCCTCAACTAGTTATTTTACTCGATGCATGATTTATGGATTGAGATCACCTGTTACATCACTGTACTATTTTATAATTGTTGTTTCTTTCGTTTGTACACTAAAGTGTTTATTATACAAGCATATTTTTTTTTTAATTCCAAGATTAAAGATCCCTTATTATAAGTAGGTCGTACGTTTATAATACGCCTTTTACTGTAGAATAAGTATTTTTCTGAGTTGGAATTCTATTGCGTGTAATCTAAAATAAGATCTCAACTTTTTTGCTCTGTTCTCCTGACATTTAGGGCCGTATTAATAAACTTATCTTGGCCGAGATGCCTGTCACAAGATACGTCAAAGTAAACGTCAAACCATAGAACACTGTCATTTGTGACGCATCTCGAGACGAGCATTAGAGTTGAGATTAGTTTATTAATACGGCACTTAGATCGATAGCTTGAGAAACCGTCATTTAATTTCCAACCGAGCGATGTCTTTTTATCCTAAGTCGCTCCTATGTGCGAATGTTGCCATCACAAGTCTACCTGGGGGCCTATAAAATATGGCTGCGTTTATCGCGTGATAAAATGTGGATAAAATATCCATCACTTTCCGACACGTATATAAGTACGAGAGCGACGGATGCTTTATCCATATTTATACTAGGCCCGCTGGCGCTCCTCAACGCTTCACTCGTCGTCGCATCTTGGCACGATTCTTCTTCTTTTGCCTCTTTATACTCTAAAGGTCGTTAACGTCCTATACTCTGATGATTACCGAAAAAAAAACTACAAGTTTCGATCGCCATTTAATTTTAAATTACTATGCCCAATAAAAATCCACTAAAAGTGATTTTAAATCATTAAAAAATGTAAACATAACCAATTTTGCCCTGTCAAAACCTCATAATAGCCATTACGCTGCCAACACAAGGCCCTCAACCGTTGTTTCGCATTAGACTCAGTAACAGCCCATTTTGCCCGTTTCGGTAGCTTCCATCATCGTGGGAGAGCCGCTATGCGCTGGGAAACAATAACCGTTGCCTATACTACGATAATTAACATGGTGTTAATTTCCTATGCTCTGAGGATATGTCTTTAGAAGTAGCGGATTTTGTTTTAAATATTTCACAGTTGTGGAGAAGAAAGTTTATAAGTGTTCGTAATGTTTGATTTTGATTTAGTTTTGTAGTTGATACAATGCATAAAAAGTCACCAAGGTTCAGGCAGGACTTACTCATTCTAGAGCAATCTTTTCTAGTTTTGTGATATTTGCACGATTTTTGTTTTTATTTGAATGTTTTTTTAAGGATCTTAAATAAGTTACTTACCGCCGTACTAAAAATCGTGACTAAGGAACGACTTAATCGTCATTAACTGACTCTCAGTGCAGCCGTTAGTGATTTGTATTCTATCATATCAGTTCAATAACATAAACAATCATTTTCTTACCAAAACGTTGCCATTTTTTAGTAAGTAAATAATTATAGCCGTCGGTTCAAAGAATAATAATGATATTTCACTAACCTTTGACTCGATGCTTTCTCAAGAACCTGTCACTAATTAAAACTGAACTTTACCGCTCCTCGCCATTCAAACACGCAGCCTTACATTAACATCGCTATGAGACATTCACACTCAGCTGATATGCATTGAATGCAAGTTCAACTATACCAGTAATTAACGAAGTACCGTTAACTTTTTACTTTTAATTCCTACCCAGCGTTCGTTGTAAAAAGTTTGTTATTGTTTGTAAGTTGCCAGTTATGTTTTGTATTAGGGATGAGTAAATATGTGTAGTGTAATTGCATATTGTGGAATGTAGTTTGTTATTAGACACTGCATTAGAATGCCACAAAGTTTGTATTTGGAATAAAATTTGTCGGATTTGGCAACTGCTATCACAAATAAGCGGCCTTTACACGGCACAGTTTGGACCGCGGGAAACGCCACGCGCCATTCCACGCGCCAGTCCCAACCGTAGATTTTTTACTATTTTAACTAGTACAGTTGCATTTACACGTACAGTTCGGAGCGGAGATTGGAATGGCGCGTGGCGTTTCCCGCAGTCCGAACTTTACATGTGCAGGCCGCTCTAGTAATTTGTGCAAAAAGAGAGCAAAGTTTGTTTCCCGAGGATTCAAAGACATGAGATGCAAATTACTTTCACCCCAGCAGCGGAATACGACATGGTAAAAGACCCACATGTTTATTTACCCATCCAGCTAGCCACCTATTTCTATTGACCCAGCACTGTTCTCGGCATTTTAATGAAGCATCTGATGTTGCGGTAGATAAATATTCAAAACGTACATACCCCGATATAATAATAATAATATAGTAATATCTCTGAATAGCCCAACCAATTTCGATGAAACCTATCTAAGAACCATTGGATGAGTTATTAAAAAAAACACGTCCAAATCGGTCGATCCGTTTGCGAGCTACAGCACACATGTAAAATTTATAACAAATAATTTTTTTTGTCGAGGGTTAAAATTAAACCTTACCTTAATCTAAGAAAATATTTGGGAATATTAAATAAATCGCTTTTAAATTGCTTTAAGAGCCTATAGATTGCTTTAAGAACTGTAGAGATTTGCGATCTTATGGTCTGCGCAAACCCGCGGACGGGATGGCAGAGGATATTAAATTTATCAATGTATATTTAATGCTATTTCAATTGAAATAAGGTATAAATTTCAATGCTTTGTGACCGACCAAGGAGCATCGCAGCGGATTGTGGCGGAGGAAATTTATAGGGAAAAGTCCCCTGCCGTCCGCCGGCTTGGGCTGGCCCTTAGGGACGACGACTTTTTGTAGCCATGCCGTCGTTCGTTTTGTGATCATGCGATTGCATCGTCATGATGAAGGTATACCTACGATCAGGGAAAGTATAGTTACTGCATGGTTGCAAAAAGTCGCCGTGGGCGATCTGCCTTAAAGCGTAGTAGTACGACCAACACATTAATGATTCAGAACAAAATCGAAACATTCACTGTTCACTGTTCTTGATTAAGTCAGTTTGCGATTGGCATTTTTTTACATAACACACACACATATTCAAACGATTCAAGTTCAATCTCAACCTAAATTAATATTATTAAGCAACATATGAAGCTTATATTCAATTTGCTGGGAGAAATTAGTTTTCAATTTCATTACGCTAACTCAGTTTTCCGAGCAAATTAAAATTAGTGAGCTATTTTATCGATGTTTGCAAGTAAGTTTATACAGCGACGAAGCGTAGGTTACAAGTGGTAATTTATTTTAAAACATTTTGCGTAAAATCTCATTATAAGCACAAAAGGAAATCAAGTTTCCAACTATACTTATGTATAAACAAGAATTTGATAAACCTTTTCATACAAGCAAAGACTGTTGAAGACATAAAATATTCACTACGATGAATAAAACCCAAGTTTTCTAAAATTATTAGAAGATTTCCGTTTCGCTCCTGAACCAACAAAAAGAGCTTTAATAATATACAATAAAACGCCGTAATCTCCTCATAATTCAAAAATCCAATTCTTTTGGATTTGTCTGCGGTACTAATTCTCTTTCCGCGATAAAATGTAGGGGGCAGACCCGACCCCACCTTCCTCCTATTTACAAATGACAGTGAGAGAGAACAATTCGATGTACATGCACAAGTAGCTTAGTGATACAGGAACTCGTCAACTTCGCAGTGTAAAGTCATATTTGTCACTGTAATTTAACTGTTTTATCTCCGGCAGTTAAAGGCACGAGAAAAACTGTTTTCAAATTACAGCTGGTAAAGATCTAGACAAAGATGACACTAATCTTAGGAGAGATAGAAAGTAGAAACTCTAAAAGCTAGTAAATTATGAAGTAAGAAATGGTTTAGAGCTTTTATACTGCAGCTTAAACTAAAAGAAAGTTGCTAGAGAGAGCAACCAGGGGAAGATTTTACAGAAGGTACGAGTATGTGAACTAGGGATATTTTAAAACTACCAAATAATACAAGGAAAGTTCAGAATTATACCTTATCAGAAACGCGCAATAAATAGTCTCTGTCATTATGACAATAATTTGAATTTGACAGAGAATAAGAGGGTAAGAGTTAAAGGCCACTTGCACGAGAAGACAAATGCAGTTTTAGTGGTTCCCCTATGGAATCCCTAATCGTCATTTATCCTAATGCATCAGTTGTCCGAATTATCGTTTATCCTAAAGCCATTTCCGCTTAAATTTTAAACATTTTTAGGTTTGTTATAATACAACCCTAAACTAACCGAACCTCAGATATATTGGAAAATTTTAAATGTTGCCTGACTCATCTGAAAACCAGTTTAGGGCAAATGAAAATTCGGACAAACGATGTGTTGGGTCAAACGTTGTTAGGGATTCCGAGGGACACCCAGTTTTAGTTGAAATTGAGATTAGAGACAATTCCATACATTTCACAAAACTAAACTGCAAGTGGCCCTTAAGAGTGATTGATTAAACATTGTTATGGCCGAGAGTTTGCTGCAATATGTTTATTTATAAGATATCAAATAAATATGAGTAAGGCTTAAACTAAAGCTGTTTAAACTGATCGTAGTTTTTTAATCCGTGATGAAAAAAGGCTTTCAACACTTCAGTAAAACGTCCTAATCTCCTCATAATTCTCCAATCCAATTCTCCTGGATTTGCCTGCGGCACTAATTCTCTTCACGATAAGGTAGTGGGTAGTTAGCAGTGATTCAGTTATCGGTCCGACCAGGACGCCACCTGGAGAGCGACTGTTTTATCTTCTGTGGTTTAAGACACGAGAAAATTGCTTTTCGATCTTGTAATGGTTGTTCTAGTTCAAAGTTGGAACTAATTTAAAGAAAAGCGAAAAACTCAGCAGGCTAAGAAACTTGAGTTATGTTGTGAAGTAAGAAAGAATTTATATCAGACCATTGTAATATAGATTTAACAAACTCGTTAAGAGCTAGTAACGGCAGTACACTATACAAATAACCAAGGGACAATAATTGATGCCATAGTGGCTTAGGTTAAGTTAGAGAGTCTCTCGATGCTAAGATTTGCTTTGTGGGATTGAAACTAGAACAGTAAATAATAATAGAGTAATATTTTTAATATCAATATGAACATTTTGACACCTTTTTTATTTGAGAGTTTTTTGTGAAACAATTTATTTTGTGCAATAAAGAGTTTACTTACCTACTTGCTTACTTACATTTACAAGAAAATATGAAAACATAATTTGAGTGTTTAACACTTGCTCTAAGACTTCTTTGCTTATTTTAGAATCCATCATAATATTTTTTTTCGAGGATTTATTCTTACAGTTATCGTTTTCGTGATTATGGTAGCCGAAAAACGACTCGCAATCACCACGTGAGTCGTGAGTCTTTGGCTCACGATTTGCCACTACAACTTGTCATCAATATATGTTAAGTTCATTAGCTACAAAATATTTTTGCAACTAGTTAAAGGTTCTTAACTTGCACCGCCCCCCTGCTTTGCTTTCCTTTTTACACGTTCATTTCCTCCCCGCGCCCCAGGCTATAGCGTTATAAGCCTTCGGGTAGATATGGAATATTTCTCGCAAAAGGCACGCGGTGTGTTTTCATGCAATTCTGGTATATTGTGGAGTAAACAAAGGCGACATTTGTTTAAAGCCTTTGTGAACTTGTCATCTTTTGAAACTATGCTTTTGTTTGTGGAAGTAAAGAGTAGCGCGATGTTTTAGGAAATAAATATTCGGAACTCTTTGTGGTAAATGACTTGTTCAACATTGACAGCGAGAAGCCCGCTGGAAGTAAGTGGAAATTGTTTTGCAAATGAATAAAACTGATTTAATTTTTATTTTATTTTATTTTACGTACTTAATTCGCTATAAGAATTGCACGCCATTTAAATGTTCAAGAAAAAATATGTATTAAGCAGTGACACTAAGTCGCACATAATTCAAAGCAATAATCGCCGTACAGTACATAAGAGACATTTTAGAGAGATATATCTCGTTACCTATCCTATACCTATCTCGTTCCTTTTCAAAACTTGTGAAAAAATCGTCAGTTAAGAACGACTTAATCATAATTAACTGACTCTGAATGCGTTCGTAAAGAACGTCAAATTCATACAAGAACTGTTAATTGATACAATTAATATGAAATCATTAAATATATAATGAATTTAAGGATCACAATCGCTAGATAATTAACAGTACATACCTGGATGTACCAAGATATCATAAACGAAGACAGTTCCCAAAGACGATATCCCGGTATTACTCAGACGTCACGACTTAATATTAAACTTCTGCAGCCGACTTATAAACGACTTCAACTTGCTCCTTGTTGCCATGGTGCCCTGGTACAATTTGCCCGGGAGTTACTATAATAATTTTATTATAAGCATTTTAGTAAATTTTTTTTGGATTTTAGCTACTTCTAATAATTAATGTTATCGGCTGAAGTTTGGAAAACATTTGTAAACCGGATGGCATGATGGTGTAATAGTATTTTTTTATAGCCATAAAAGGCTAATGAGCAGACAGGCCTCCTGATGATAAACAGACACCGTCGCCTAGCAGTACCAGGGGCACAGCCAAGGATCTGGTAATAGAAACGGAAGGTGGCGACAGGATCTCCCCTATACTTAATGTAGACATAATCAGGATTCGTTAGTTTGGTCGGTGTCGGTAGTCGGTGACAAAAGCTTGTTTTAATCAAATAATATATGACTATAACTTATTACTTTATGAGATGTATGTACGTGTAAAGAAAAAGGTACATACTCAAACCTACAGAGAAAAAATTCAAGACTATAGCATTAATAAAATACTGATCCCGTATCCCTATTTCACAAAAGTGGAAAGTTTATCTATAACCTCTCTGACATTTTGTTTATCTGGTAGAATGACACAAACTCGAAGATTTCTAGGGCTTCATAGTAGTTATCTAATGAATACTAAATGTTGCTGTCATGTTTATAAAATAGATCCATTGTTTATTCGCTTGAACTTTTAATGATCCCTAGACTTTTAGATCTTGTAAAGTATAATACGCGTAGGAGGTATCCTAAGGCCTTTTGAAGTAAAAACATGTTAAGCCTAGAACCAATAAAATTAGGCACGCAAATAAAATTATTCCATATAAATATTTAACAAATACCCGCGTATTTTTTCCACTTTTATAATTAAAACCAAATTCAAAAAGAGGAGATATTCGATTGTATAGTAACTTCCTAAATTTAAGCGACTACGTTGATTATATACATCATGATTCAAAATCATCGGTAGCTCCCGGGCATTTCGAACCAAGACGACACTTTAAGGAGACTTCAGCAATAAGTTAAACGACTTAAGGACGGACAAATTATACTTGTTGGCTGTAATTAAGTTCAGAAGTTACGGCGCTTGAAATTGAGACGATCGCGGCTTGATTACCTTTGAGTATTCAGGACTGAATAAGGTTTTTTATGTTACGGTGTCATTCCCACTTTTTTATAGGGGACATTCTCACATACAAATTAACCTTGTAGTTCCAAAACTTTGCTTTAGGCTCGTATTATGGGTACTATACAACGATAGACGTACCTAAACCTAGAGTTTGCGAAGTCAATTTTGTGTAATATTGTCCTCTGATATTCATTTGTTAGTTCGAATACCATTGTTGCGGATATACAGTTAATTTACAGGCTTCGTTGTATAATTCCCGATTAAGCTTATGTTACTGGCAAAGTTTGAGGAACTTAGTCTAACTTACAAGATTCCCCGCGGCCCATTCAAGTTTAACTTCATCTGGCTAAGTAAACTTACCCTAAAATCGTTTTTATATTATTTTCAGTGATAGATTCAAACTATGGAAAATTATAACATAAACATCACCCTCTATCCCACAAAAGTTTAAAAGGGTTGACAAATTTGACATGATTGAAAGTTTTGTGTGATAGAGGCTGTTCTCCTTTCTTTTAATCGGATATAAGTCAATTGCTTTTAAAACATGGTCCGTGCTTTTACCCTCGACTAGTTTTTACAGTGTTTGTTTTTTTACTTGCTTTTTTTTTCATGAACGAATTTTCAACATTTCTTCCCGGAGAAGTTAATTATACTTTAATATACTTTTAGACTGAATCGTGATAATATTCATAACAAGAATAAGAGGCCGTCAACCCCCAATTAACGGTTGTCACCCTGTTACACCGTATTCGCTAATCACTATTTGGCATCCCATTACGGACGCTAAGGCAAACACTGTGTGGCATACATTATGTGAACGCACTGTGTGTTTAACGTAGACATCACAGGGTGTGTGAAATATCGATATTTTTATTAGAAAAAATATACCGTTCTTAACTTTAATTAATTTTAACGTGACATTATTTATTTTGTTATTTTCTGTTTAAATACAATAAAGTGTTTTTCGTACATAAAATATAAATACAAAACAAACTAACTGAGATTTAAGTAAAGTTTTCAACAGTATAGAGGTATAGACACGATAAAAAAACGGTCGTAAGTATTCGTCTATTTATTACGGAATAATTGGCCCAAATTTGAATCCGGTGAAGTGACTAAAGGCTTGGCTTACTTCTTCCAAAGGTTATTTTAAATGGTGTGCTTGCACTAAATAAAAACCAACCGTTATATTTTAATTAAAATAGTTGTTAAATCTTGAATGTGAGCAGTAAATCATTGATTGGAAATATTTGAAATGCGTTTTTAACAGCAACTGTTGTTTTGTGGAAAATATGCTTGGGGGCCTATGTTTGTCATTATTGACATGGTACTGTAAAAGATCCGTTCACCGCATCGCCACGTAGATCTTTATCTTACTTTTCCGGGACAAAGTCATCTAATTTCATATTTTTCGGGATAAAATGTAGGTACTTACGTACCTAGTTTACTGCGCCCTCGTTCTGAAACTTCCCGTTCATGTGCAATTTATCTTGTAGTTATACTCGTACATTTCATTCATTCATTCATTCATTTGTCTCATTGTTTGTTCATTCTTCTGAATGGGTGAACTTTAAAAAATATAAATGGTATTATTGTTATTGTATTTTAGTTAAAGCTGGCTGGCTAATCTTTACGTTACTAATATTTCCTACAGGGCGTTTAAAAAACGGTCAATCCGTTTACCGATTTTCTTATGAATCGTGTAAGAAAGGAATCCAAAAGCCCAATCGATGTGTTAAAATGCCGCTATAAGTGTTACGTTATTTTCTATTAAACGTAATAATTTATAGGTTAAGGTCACGCCTTACCGCTTTTTATTGAAGCCTCGGGCGTTCCGTTACATTCCTATAAATAATACTTACGCATTCAGTGCCACGAGATGAATATCGGCGCAATTTTGTATGTTGAAGAGAGCCAGCTGTTGAAGATGTTTGGAAAGTGAAATTCTAATTTATTTGTGTTTTTGTGGATTAGACGGCTGTACGGAAATTCCTCAGTAAATATAATGAAATGGAAATGATTTATAAATTCTTATTACGGCTTAAACTATGTCTTCGATGAGAGTGAAGATTGTTATTTATGTATAGTATATACAGCATGTTTAAACTGGTGTCAAGTTACGTTTGTTTGCTGTCAGATTATTAAGTGAAGAAAAAAAAAAACTTGGTTTTGAATGTCGTAAATGTTTTCTTATAATATTTACCTATTAGTTTGAGTTTCGGAGTTATGAAATCCTTTATTGCATTTATTTTACGCATTTCACTGTGGCGGCCTAACACTGAGTACACATCATGTTTTTTTACAAGCCGACTCTGATGAAGTGCTATTAGGTACTATTATATGTTCAGATTTATCACGCTTCTCAACATAAATTCATTCATGGAACCTTTAGGCAATATCATAATTACTTCTTTTCATGTTTCAAGGCCGCATCAAGGCCACATAAAAATAAAATTGATCATTGCCCCATCTCATTTACATGTCAGATCATCGCATAATAGCCATTGTAGATGACAAGCCATAATTACACAAACCTATCAAATGTGGCAATAGGACCTTATCATTCATTGGTTGCTTCACAAAATGGCAAGATTCATTGCACTGACATTTCTTTATCCTTTTCAAAACCAAAAGGCTGTATGAGCATACGAACACTGCTATTATACTGCCCTTTTATTCGAGAGCAGTGTTAGAGGCTTTCATTGTTGTATGCACAATGGCGAATTGATAAAAATTGGAACAATGCTGAGTCGAGTCGGGTCGGGTCGGGTTATGTAAGCTCAATTAGGGTAATTGTTGGGTCGTGATGCTCAGTTATTGGGTTATCTAGGCTACCTGACCTAATATTGAGCCTTAGTTTATTCCACCAAAAGCCTACGTGGTAGGTTAAATATTCGCTGCTCAGGGCCTCTTATTAAAGTGTTTTTTAGCACACCTTGCTTCCGGGTTGGAGTCAATCATTTTGATGACGTTATAGTAGCTCTTACTGACAGAAAGAGGGTATAAATCTTCTGAAGATCAAGTGAAAAAGGGTTTAAGTCTAGTATCCTCCGTTTACGTATATACCCTTTTTTAGTACGAGTTAAGTCGACTTATACCCTTTTTCATAGGTCCCCAGAATTAAGAGTTCCTATAACGTCGTCATCAATTAATTGCGATATCTAGCAAGATGGTCCAAAATAAAACAAAATTAAGCGTCCCTGTAAAGTTTTCTTATTTAAATGCTAATTAGGTCTGATGGATAAACACTGTCCTGAAATTGTTCCTTATGAATTTAAAGAAGATTTGTTAGCTAGGTATCGATTGCGTTGGTCGAGCCAACCAAGTAAATATAAACTTGGTGCTTTCTTGGTAGATTCTCTTACGACATCATTTCGAAAACTAGCTAGGCTAAATATTCCTTAGATGACATGATTAGCTTTCCAAACTTAATCGAGGCAAACACGAAAACATTCTAAATCTGAAAAGTAAGTGTTTTTTTATTTAATTTGTTTGAATAGCTTTAAGTAACCAGCCGTGTTCAAAAGTTATTTAGGACGGGTGCCAGCTAAAACAGTCTCTAAATAGATTATTAATTGCATGCAACATTCATTTGGAAATAGCGTACAGAATGGTATCGATTTTGACTAAATTAATAATTAACACCTAGAGTAAGGTCCGAACGTCGAGAAGCCAAACTGGAGCTTAATTGAGATTGTATTTCCAAATAGAAACATACTGTAGCTAGTAAACTACATAAGGGCTTAATTGTTGATTTAATATAGCTAGATTTTATACCTTTCCTAGACCCTATACCTATTTTAGACCTTTATTCTATTTTGATTTGTCTTGCTTCGATTTGCACCTTTTTAATCAAACTGTAGACTTTTATTGTCAAGTGAATAATAGCTTTTTTAAGGTTTTATTCCGATATTAAAGAAAGATGGGGTAATATAATGTGGAATAGAGGTTCTGTTGGATTTTCAGGCAATTGGTACATTTTTAGGAGAAGGCGGGGGGAGGGAGGAGAGGAGGAATGATTAAATAATTTTGTTTTGATATCCAATTAACTTCAAAAATTATTCACATGAATAAATAAATATATCAAAACTATTCGAAGATGAAATTAAACAAACAAACCAAGATACGCGCTACATTAATCGCGTCTTACTTTAGCTATCTCCATTTCAAATTTCATACAAAATCCGTCAAGCCGTTGCGGCGTGAAAGGAGTAAAAAACTCAAACATTCACAATTATAACATCAGTAGGATGATTCCTAAATAACACAACCTTTTTGGAATCCCGATATTTCAAAAGCCTGTAGCCCCCTGTAGCAAAACAATCTAAGCAAAGAAGCAACGGATACATGAAAAGATATCGCCGAGCGTCGCTCAGATTCGCTATAAAAGTAATAGGGGGTCGTCGACGGCAAATCGGTCGGTAAGGCCGGGGCCACTCGAGTTATCAATGACGGCCTTATTCGAGTTGGGCGACGTTTTGCCTCGTTTAATCCTATTGTCTTTTGTTTGTTGTGTCAATGGTTCTTTTGGAGGTTATAGGGGGTTTTTGTTGGGAGATGATAATGGTAGTGCTGCCAATTGTTGAGTATGTTGGACTTTGTATAATTAAATTTGTAAGCTGTTTTATTTTTATGATTATGACAGTCCTGAATATCAAGTACATAGTTAGTACAGGTAAGTTTAGTTTCAAAGGCTAAATACCGCAAATTTTACGAAATAGAAATGTACAAGCGCGGTAAGTTGAAAACCTCCTCCTTTTGTGTTTTTTTTGTTTGAAGTTGGTTTTTAGGATTAAAGGCAAACATTATTGTTTATAATATGAACTAAAAAACATAGTTAGATGTCCTGATAATTTTAAAATATATAAATAAGTAGGCAAATATAAAAGAAATTATAAAATCAGCCTTAAGTTTAGAATGTGTAGTGAGGCCGTTGATGACGATTTTTTTCCAACATCTAAGGAACCTATAACAGTTTGTTAAGCTGATAGTTGAACTCCAATATTAGTCTCTTAAAACAGTAAATAAAACGTTTTTAATATTAATAATACTTTAACCCGCCAGAATTACGTTCATTACTGTAGCTCTTCACTTGGCCATGTTTACAAAGTATTGATTTTACATTTCTTACATTTGACATACGGAATAAAAGAGATGAAATGAAAATTTTCGACCAATAACAAACAAGTTATGTGCCGCCATTGTAGACGACGCTTTAGAAGACCCCGATACGGCGCGTCGGGAATATTTGTTTGCATATTTTTAAAATATGAACGTTCGATGTTTGAATTCAAAATGCATTCTCTTCCCAACGACCGATTGCAAAACCCTAGGGCATGAACAGAACGATTTTTGCTTAGCACATCTAACATTAAAAGTAGTATCGTAGAGCGATCTTTACAATTGCTCGTTTGGTCTGTTGAGACATGCATTTCATATACAGATTTATAGTCTGTTGCAAGTTATTAGATGGCCATCTTTTACATAAGTATGGTGTTTACGTTTATCTGCTTTCCATTTGGCTAAATCATGGTTAAAGTGGGAAGAGACGTACGGAAGGGTTCATCATATTTTTTTTTACTCCTTACCATTAATAGAGTTTTAGGTGTGATTAAATATTAAGAATAAGTGAGAACTAAAAATTGCTGGCAAGTTAAAACTCAAGGCTCTTTTAAAAGATTTATCACAAAATGTTTCCGACAAACAACGAAACCTAACTACTGAAGGCACGAATGATAAAGCAATGCGGAGCATGAAAGGATTTTGCTACAACTGGAAATGGTGGTGTGAAGAACAAGAAATAAATGGATACCTCGCGAACAACGTCTTCTGCAGCCTCAAACATTAGTATATAAAAGTAACATACGTAACAAGACTTGTAATTTACTCTTACAAAAACAGCAATAATCCCTCCTATTAATTGCATTGGAGGTTTTTTATTAGAAACTGTTCAATATTTTTCAATATTTTGTATCGGAACGTAGAAATCGCAAAAAAAAAACTTACTGGGCTGAGATTCTACACGGCAAAACCTTATTGCTTTTGACGTGTTTCCGTATCGTCAACGTTTTGATAGCTCTTATTTACGTCACAGTAATGGCGGCCGAGTTAATTACAAGTCAAAGGCAATATGGCTGAGGGCCTCTATTCTAGGCGGTAAAACCCAAATCGTACTTGACCAGCGTCGCTATTGCCTAACGCACTCGCAATTGCAATCGGCTTCAAAGCGAATCAATTGCTTTTATTTTGTATGCAGACAAGCCTTCGATTTTCAAAATGAAAACGATTGCGATTGCGAGTGCGTTAGGCAATAGCCCCTCTGTTATGGTATAGTTTCATCATCATCAGCCCACATCAGTCCACTGCTGGACATAGGCCTCTTCCATAGCACGCCACTGAGCTCGGTCTTCAGCTCTTCTTCTCCAGTTGCCACCAGCTACTTTGCGAATATCATCGCTCTACCTAGTCTGGGGGCGCCCTACTCCACGTTTGCTAATTCGTGGTCTCCACTCTAGAACTCGTCTTCCCCAACGGCCATCAGTTCTACGGTAAATATGACCAGCCCATTGCCATTTCAGCTTGCGAATTCGCAGAGCTATGTCGGTAACTTTGGTTCTCTGCCGATAGTTTAATACAAGTAAATAAGAGCAAAACGTTGACAACACGATAACAGGTCAAAGACGATATGGTTTTTACCGCCTAGCTAGAATCTCGGCACTGCGGGCGAAATATGGTTGCGTTTATGGCGCGACAAAATTTGGATAAAGCATACGTCACCATACTTATATAAATGTCAGAATGTGACGGGTGTTTTATACACATTAAATCTCAGGGGCTGGCTGGTATTTTGGTTGCGTTCATCGCGTGACAAAGTGTGGATAAGGCATCTGTCACCTTCTGACATGTATATAAGTACGTGAGTGACGAATGCTTTATCTACATTTTGCCACGCTATAAACGCAGCCATATTAGGCCCCCTGGTCTATTGTTAGGGTGATAAAGTGTTATCAAGAATAAGCATAGCTGTTAAATATATGTCGAATATTGCTGAAGATTCACCTTCTTTGAGGAAGGTTCCCTAAGCATTTATAACATAACAGTTTCCGATACAGGTGTTGCGGCACGTCACGTGGCTTACGTGACTCGATTGACCAAAATTGGTTTGCGGTGCCCCCCGTCCAATTTGCTTCTCGTCGACCGCAAACGCGGTAATGAAATAACGTTCGTTACATGTCAGTTACGATGTTCTGAAATAGGAAAACAGTGTTGAGTTTCGATAAACCGACCTGGGAAGATGTTTTTTTCATTTAATTGTTCTAACAAAGCTACCGTTGCACTAATTGTTGAATTCGAAAATGCATACAAAAAGCATGATTGAACAAAAGAAAAACACAAAGTATCTTGAAATAAAAATCGTAAAAAATTGGAAAAGCAGAAGTTATAAACAACAAACCAATCAGAAGGAATAACGGGATATCTCGAATTTGTATGCTCCCCGAGGAATCCATCGAAGGCCGCGATTCACGATAAGAATACTTGATAAGGATAAGGGAGGTTATTCTAACCCATCCTACAAAAACATACCCTTGTCTCCTTCCTTCCATGGCCATTGAACTAGAGAAGGAAAGGGTTAGAGCTACGGCATCAAATGTTTTTCCTAGTTAGGTCCTGCTTATGTAAGCCGGAGTAAGAATTTCCGCTTGTTATTGAATATTTTCGTCGATGGCGAGATTAATTTCCCGGTTACATCATTAACATTCTGCTGGAACTCAGGGAATGAAGATTGTTAGATATTTTGCTAAGGAACTCTGGGATTCTTCCATTCATTATGCAAGAAGGTATTTCTTAGCTATTAAATGAAGTTGAGGCATCTTCAAGATTCATACTGCAAAAATATTTTTACCAGAATAATTAACAAACAACCGCATGTATTTTAGTTGGTTATTTCTAAATGTATACTTAAAATATTTTCAAGCAAATCTACATTTATAAATATGCAGTCCGGTCTGAAACTTCCGTGAAGCAATCTCAAGATTAACTTAATTAAATAGTCTTACTTAAGTTTCTTCTCAAAGTTGTTTTAATGACGAGTCTACTCTTGATTTGAAAATGTTCCGCGAAGAAAACGTATGAAAGCATCTTTAACGCTCGTTTGTAAGTGACAGCGCGTGGCAAGCCAACGTTACTTTTTTTCAGTGTTATCTGTGGTTGCGTGTATAATCTATGCGTGTCGCTTTTAATATTTACGGCCAGTAACCGTATTCAGTCAACACATTGGCTTTCTTATGCAATTTACGTTATGTTATGAAAGAAGTGAAATTTTAATCGATATCCGCTTTTAAGTATCTAAAGTTACTTGTTTTTGAATCCCTAACATTATAATAAAAAAGTGTTCTTGTCTGTCAGTCTGGGTAAAGTAAACCGTTCACCTTTTGTAATAAGGTTTGGTATAAAGATGCTTAGGTAAGGACATAGGATACTTATTATCCCGTAAAATTATAGTTCCAAAGGGAATAAACGAGTTATATCCAGATAAAACTGCCGACAAAAGTTAGTCTATTATAAAGCTTGCGATGTTGTCACAAATGGCATTTAGTGTCAAGACAGAGGTATGATTTTGAAATTAGTAGGTACCCTACGTTGATCTTTGACACTAAATCCTATTGTTACAGCTGTTAAATACCATTTCCCAATGACACTTTATAGTATGTGAAAGTAATGTTTCGTCAGCTTTTAGGTATTTGCGAAACCAAATTATGTTATATACGGCGTATCGCCGTAACGAGTGGATTGTTCATGGCCATCCCTAATGTACTTAAGTGCATTAAAACAATATGCTAAAATTTATATCTCAATGTCAAAGTGAAGAAATTTAGTGCGATGATCATGAAAGAATTTAGTAATATTTTATTTCCAAAAACATTGTAACTAAGTACTTATTATGGGAGCGCATTTCTTCACATAACTTTTTAAGTCCTATTATCGGAAGTCCCAATTTTTTTCTCAAAAAATTTTACATCATAATGATCACTCTTCATACTCTCCATTTTTTTTTAATACTAACGATCGGAACTCATAATCATCTGAATTCATAACGCCAATATTCATAGAACAGTACACTTTCCATTTTTTTTTAAATATCTTACGTTTAGATAAGGTTAGGTTAGGTCAGGTTAGATTTATAAAAATCCTCAAAAAGTAACATTTTCAAAAAGTATGAACAACAAAGTAGGAGGAAAAAAATTATGAACAGTGATTATTATGAATACAAATTGGTTGGAAAACAAAAAATAGGAATAAGAATTTTATGTGAGCCAATATTATTCCTTTGTGTAGGAATTTTTATTAATCAAAAACATTCGTAAAGTCCTTACAAGGTTTCTAATCATCAGACATGTTATCGTATTGTCAACATTATTATAAAGTTGCACTCAAAAAATGAGAGCCAACAAAGAGAGATTTTCACTTAGTTGATATAAAATGAATACAATAGTTAAGATATTAGTTATATCAACCAAAGCTGATAGTAACAACAGCAATTTCTCTAGTGATCCAACTAACGTCTTAGTTGATGTATCTAACGTCTTAGTTGGTGTATCTCTCGTCTTGTCAGGCTCGTATGGGATCAAGATGCTTATGCACAACAATCACAATCTTGTTACAAGCGACCAATATTTTTTTTCAGTGTGGGTTCAATAGAAATGGCAAAAGATGTAAACAAATCAGTACTGTTTGACACATAACCTCAATATATCTGCAAACGAGTTTTGATTTAAAAAAACGTATAGTTAATAGTTATTTAATCTTAAACAGAACGTAAAAGTAACAATCAAGCGTGTACATAATTAAATATACCTCACGCGATGTCCGATGGTGTAATAATGGTAAATAGGTCCGTTTGGTTTTGTTTACATCTTTTGCCATTTCTTTTGACCCCGACTGTAGCTCTTTTACTTGACACTGACAGTAATGGTAAGGTAATAAAATGTCAAGGGCAATATGGTTTCACCCAGTGGAATAGAGACTTAGACTAGACGAAGTTTATTTCTCAAAATAGTTTACAAATTATTTTTAAGTAAAAGTTACAATTTTACCGTTGATTTTGCTCATCAAAATGTTGTTAAAACAAGATTTAGATGATAATTGTTGTGATTTACCTGATACTTTGCGTTGGCTAAACTCTGTACCAGGCATATTCAAAGTTTGCTTTTCATGAATACGTAACAGATCAAAGTCTGCGAGCGTTATTACTCATTTATCGTAGTTATCGTACACAGAAATGATTTTAACATGTTCACCGCCAGGCTTTCGAGATCTATATTCGGATTGGCCTCAAAATGGAGTTTTAGGCATTGAATGTTAGCTTCGAGAGTTGAGTAGCTATCTGACGTTTTAAGTGGTTTCTTCGGTCGAAGCAAAAATATGAGCAAAAGTTCTTATTAAGCGTAATGTTTTTTTCTGTTACACTTTACATTTCATTGTTAAATCTCTAGACTGCTAACTAATCAGATAATTTTATAACAAATAATAGGTACTTATATGTGGTTTTGAAAGAAAATATTTTCACTTGGTAAAAAGTTGAGGTTTCAGCCCCGAGTCACGCCTCTTTTCCGTAGGGGTAGGGAGAGACCACTTCCTTCCAATTGCTACGATCCAAACAATCTTCCCTTGCTTCCTCCACACTCATAAGTCTCTTCATACACGTGCGTCGGTTTAGGGTCTCCTGACCTGGCCCTTTCTTAATACATCCCCGATCTGATCGAGGCACGTTCGCCTTGGCCGCCGTCTTACAACATCCCCAACTTGTATACATGGTGTTAGTAAAACGGATTTGTTTCCCTCTTGGCTCGATAGTTAAATTATAAATCCCGGTCTAGACACAGCGGCGCGATGCGATCAATAAAGGCGGTTAAACGGCCATTTCGCACGTCGCCCGATTGAAATAAACGAGGTTTCTATGTTTAAGGTGTTTTTCTGTAGCACGACAAAGGCGAATTGTTCAACGAGTTCTTGGTTTATCGTCATATCTTGATCCTTGAGGTCTTTAAGTATTGTACTGTGTTAGGTACCTTAAAACGGGATGGGTAGGGATTAAGGGGTGAGTAGGGACACAACCTAAAATGAAGCATATGCTACTTATTATAAGACTGAAATTATTTCCAATAGACGTAACGTTATTGTCCATTTAATAATTGTTCTTATTTGTAACAAGTTATGACTTATTTTAGGTTGTGTCCCTACTCATCCCGTTTTACGGTAGGTACCTTGAGCTGCCTTGAAGCATAGAATTATCAAACCTCGATCTATCTAGGATGGTTACACTTGTTTCTTTGACTTTTTACAAATAGTTCATTATTGATACAAACCTTGCGATGAGTCAACAAGTTCAATGGTTAAGTTAAATTGGTGCGCTGTAGAGGACGTCGAGGAACTCGTTGTATTTCAAGTTCAGCATCTAAAGTATTACTGGACTTTGAACAAAAATTTCAGGTTCTATACATCTGCCACTTTCTTTATTTTTTATTTAAATGTCCGGGCCCGTCCAAACTGTTATGATACTGGACAACTCTGTACAAAATCCTAGCAACATTAAATTAGAATACTATGTAAATTATTTAATAAAAATGTACCTATAACTAATTAAAGGAGGTTCTAAAATGCTTTCTGTAAAATATCACTTTCTTGGCCACCCGTGCCATGCCAGCTCTACAATATCTTCTAATCTCTTTATTATTAGTATTTCATTCACAGTTTCCTACAAATAATATATAAATATCATTAAAACCATATTTCAAAAGAGCGAGCGATTTTCCAATGCAAAAGTAACGAGTCCATCATTAATATGGCCTGATATTCTGCGGGCATAAATCGGCAGCGGATTTAATTATGTTCACTCCCAATTAATGGGTAGATCAGAGGTATGCGGTAAATAATAAATCAATTCCGTGATATGTTTAAACATTTACTATCAAGCACCCTGTATTCATTATGAGAGTGCTTAAATAGATAAATAAATAATTTCAATTTCAAGATGCGGTATTTGAGTGTAGTGGTTAAGTCAACATATTAAAATAAAGCACACGTGCCGTCACGTGCGTCGATATATTACAAATTCGATGTATTTACCTAAAGTTCGCAATCGGACATAATATAGAGTGGTTACAACCGGGTGAAATATTAATTAATTTTTATTGAATTCCTGATTTCGGGTATTTTCTGGTACTAGTTAAAAAATTTAGTCGCAAGGAAGTCTCCAGTTTATGTCTCTGTTCTACGAAGTTGAGGTAAATATACTCAACCTATTATTTAGATACTTAAAAGAAATTAGTTACAGGCCTCTTTTATCACAAACTAAGTATTATAATAAATATTACGTATTTAGCATTAAAAATACCGAAAATCCGGAATTCAATAAAAATTAATTAATATTTCATGCGGTTGTAATCACTATATATTATGTCATTTTGCGAACTTTAGGTAAATATACTCTACCTATTCCGATCACTGCAAATTACACTGTGGATTATTATTTTAACTCAATAATAAATACAAAAAAAAGAACTTCTGAAAAGAAGAAAACAATTAACAAACAGAAGGTAGTTTAATTTCAAAACTTACATACATACCTGCTTTGGGATTGGCGTTTATTCTTTTTATTTATTAAAGTAAACGTCAAGTAATAGTATTTATAAAAGTTCTGCAAACCAGTTTTGAACAGTTAAGCTGCAGAAAAATCTGTTTTAAAATTAAATACAGTACAATTTCAGTGAGTGGTAAACATACCTAAGAAAAAAAATACAAATTGCTAGTATTATCAGTATTATTAAATGTAGTATTTAAAATATAGGGTGTTTTATTTTCGCGAATAACAAATTTCATTAGTCTTCATACAAACATGTTGTAAATATATATAAAAAAATCACGCGATGTAATGAAAAGCAAAAGCTTAATAAATACAACAGAAACAACGCAAAGCCATCTCGCCAAAGCCTGCCTCGTTTTCTCGTTTTGTCAAATCTCATAAAACTCCGAGAGTACGAGAAAAATCGTGTGGGAACTAAATTGGTCTCGTCAGAGTCAAGAAAGCTCGGCCTTTGTCTTGATGTAGGGCACTAGGCGACTCCGCAGATCGGCGGAGCAGACAAGTTACTGGAAACTAAAACGTGATACAGTGTGTTAAATAGAACAATCTAGGTATAACCGCTATTAAAATAAAATTTACTCAAAAGTGTATTTTCTTTAATTTTTGCAATATTATTAATCTCGTTAACCTTTTTAATTACTTAACGAAACGAAATAGCACATGATTTTTTTCCAGCTCTGTGCTCTCTTTATGACAAACAATGTCCTGATCAACCTTAGCAAAAAATGCAATGCAAATGTTTATTTATCCAATTTTATAAATTGCCTGTGTTATCGTTCATTATTAACCCCCACATCGCCAATGACTCGAAATCGTGTCTGATTTTGTATAAAATCCAGAAAATCGGGCATTGTTTACCCCGTTCAAAGTCATTTATTAAATACGTAAAATGTTACTCTCCTTTACTGCAGTAATGTAACACGGAAAGGTTTTCACAGCTAATGAACATTGATGGTTTGCACGAGCTTTCACAGGGTTCTAGCGGAATCTAGAGGCTTCCACGGCTGTGTTCAAAATTCCATGCACTTACATTCTTTATTCTGATTGATGACCGTTATGAGGACATTCTGTTGTACGAGTATTCCCTTTTGTTTTGCAACGCTGTGAAATATAGGGTGATTCATAATTTTAGTGAAGTTTCGAGCAGCGTGCTTGCAAAAAACGGACTCGTGTTTCTATTTAAATATGATGGTTAAAATTCTGATGAATGGTGGTTAAGGTTTAATGAAAAGTTAGTTTTGTTCCTAGAATTTACGTCTCTTGGGGCTGAATTAAATTTTCTAACTCATTCCATGTTACCTGCCGCCTCAAAGTAATAATGAAATCGCTGCCCTTACCGCGGGCTGTTCTGAGTTTTGATTAAAAGTTAAAATAACTCTGTTGACGTGTTTCTGTAAAGTTTTCAGAGTTCAGGCTTGCGAGGTTTATAGGTACCTAGTCTCACGAGGTGCCTCGATTAGAATGAACGAAAATAACCATTATTGTAGGAGTCTATAGTTTACCTGGGGACTAAACTTCATTAAATCTGATACAGAGATAGACCATACTAAAGCGCAAAGTCACGTTAAATAACTATTAATTAATTAAAATTAATGTGACGGGTTGTACGGTGGTTAGCGAATACATTTCCTTGACTGTACACATGTACAGGTCCTATCCCTATTTCTGTTTACTTTGTATTTGATGTCTTTTTGTACATTAAAGTTTTTAGATTTACGAGTATTTTGTATTCTAGTTTCTTCTCACCAGTAAAATATAGATCCACGTTATAAAAATAGAAAGCTTTTCTTGTGAATTGTTTAACTGTATTGTCAATAATCTTGTTAGATACTTCCGTCAGTGTTTTTAAAATGAGCTCTAAAACTTTACACCTGATAATTTAGCCGCATTAATGTAACCTTACATCCTCAAGGCTAAAGTTGCTCGTGCCTTTCATCGCTTAGCACATCCCTCTCTAACTAGTACAGAGCAGAAGATATGGAGTGAGCGACAAGCAGGAAAATTAAACCGTCGCTACATATTCAGAGCTTAAAGCGTGATAAGCTTGCAATTTGCCGCCATTTGCCTTCCTCATCAGCCTTATATTACACGTATATAACACGATCGATATCTAATAACGTCAAGATGCAAATTACGTGTATGCAGGAACAGCTCGCTGACACGTTAGTTTGAAGCTGTATTATGTAATGAGCGATGTAAATTCTACTAATTATCTGCTTGGTTTTTAGACGGCACTACTGATGTGCCAGAGGAAACTTTCCAAAATTGCGGAATATTTCATGTAGGAAATTTTAGGAAAGTTCTCACAATTTTGTATGGGCATTGAAACTTACCGGTCCTTAAATTTAAACTTCCTCTATTTCTAGTGAAAGTTTCCGGAAATTTCTTAGTACTTTTTAACTTTTTGGAAACTTTCCGCAACTTGCACATCAGTATACGGCACTAGCGGCCCGTCAGCAGCTTCGCCCCGCTGCAAATTTCCGACTTTTCAAGCGGTTTTTTTTCTGCGCTATTTTCTTAATTATTTTCACGTAAGAACCTTCTACGAAGTATTAGAAAACATTTAAAAAAAAGATGAATGAAATCGGTAAAGCCGTTCTCAAGTGATAGCGTGACCACGAGAAATAGGGGTTCATTTTAATTGATAGATTACACTAAGAAAGGAAGTTTATTATACTAAAAAATGAACATGCAAAATTATTACTTAACTCAAGTTAAAATTGAATGATAGACCGTCAAATTCTGTTTATCCTTCCTGTCCGTATTTTAAACGTTGCTTTATGTGCCTTCTGCCCAAAATACATGCGAGTTTGCCTTAGAAATCCGATTCCTACAAATAAAACAATGTGCACCTAATTTGCGCCCGCGTTGTTTGTTTTAGTCTTTCAGTATTTGCAATGGAACAGGGTAACTTTGGCCTGTTTGTTTAGTTTCTAAACATGAATCCTATCCTAATACACACAGGCACAGTATAAACAGTAGTTCGTCTTCAAACAAAGATATATCGCGCGGTTTGTATGTGTACGTGCGTTGACCGAACGCGTCGCGAGCCACTACAAGCAAACCCAACAGGAAGCACCAAGCCGGTTTAGTCGGGGTCATGCCGTATCGCCGCGTTTGGTTGCGTGCGTGTTAAGTACCGAGTGACGCGCATCGACGCAACCCTAGGAAATAGGTAACAGAAACTCCTACGGGCCGAAGGTGAAGTACTTTTCTATTTATACTATAACTAGCGACCCGTCCTCGCTTCGCTTCGGTTTATATGTGTTTTCTGTAAGACCCGCATATAATCCAGAATTTATTACACATGAAAACCTTCCTCGAAATCCGTTGCGTAGTTTAAAAGATCTAAGCGAACAGACAGCGGGAGCGACTTTGTTTTATACTATGTAAAGAAAGAGAAAGAAGAAGAAAGAAGACACAGGCGACGCGACGAAGAGCGAAGCGTTGTGGTTTTAAACATAGTCGATTTTATCAATGGATTGTTATACCGTATAAGTAGAAGCTATAACTCGCAAAGCCGCATCCCAACCGCAACGCGCTACTTAGTGTTGCTCTTTGCATTGACCTGCATGAAGTACATTTTGAGGGTGAGGGTTTAGTCTAAAATGATGCGTTGGTTTAGTAGTAGCAAGAGGTCGTGTTCGATTTGATTCAGATGCAAATGTTACATCAATATTGTCTTAGGGTTACTAGTGAACCTGACCACCATTTAAAAACCTGATAATATTTAAATCATGATAATAAAAACCATCAATTAAATATTCATTACCCTAAAATGACGATTATGGAACACAGGAACATCGTAACATTTAACCAAAACAGGACATAATTTTTCTTATTCTGAGTTGTTTTCTTTTATCCTAACACAACATACGACAGTGGAAAGGTAAAAATGCTTAAGCGCCATATTGGAAACTTTACAGAAATGAGGTTTAAAGTTTTTTTTTTGAGAAAAAAAATCATATCTCAAAAAGTTTTACGACTATTTCCATGAAAATCAAAATGTATAAGTTAGAATATGCCAGCTATTTATTTATGAAACAAGTTCTGACCTAGTTCTTCTAATTACAGAGATAGATGTCGCTTAAGCAATAATTGTGTAGCTAGTTCCAAAAATGTCAGTCAGGAAAAAATGCTTAAATCGCAACTAACTATAAACAAAAATGACTAACGGTACATATTTTTTATGTCTAGAAAATACAAAATTTACTTATATTACTTCATCTTTCTACAAACTGGTAAAGTAAAAAATCTAACGAATGATAATTACTGTTATCTTGGATGGTGAATTTACTTAAAGTCACTAATTATTTATTATTTATAAATTATATATCACTTAATTGCCTAATTTTACTCATAATTCAACTATAAAATGGTTTATAGCAAGCATTTTTGTTTCAACACGGACTACTAAAAGCTTAAATTCTAACTAATACATTAATATTTAGTGACTTTGACGTCATTTAAGAGAGAGAAGTACCAAAATGTTTTTTAACGGGTACGTATCATAATATATAAAGTTCAATAATAATGGGATACATAATGGTTCATAATATGAAATGTTGTTTTATCTGAAATCGTAAACTTTTCGAGATTGTTATAACATAAACCTAACCTAACATAATGGGTTCTATACAATGACCTTTTAAAGAATCCTGAAAAGTTTATAGCTGCATAAATAAAACCATTATTATTGGTAGAAGTTTTAGATACCTGCAACTCTTAGGTACTTGCAAAATTTTAGTGAGAAAGAATAGTTGATTGACCCAGATACGTGTCGAATTTTTGGAGTCGGTTGAAAAATAACCTTTTCATATATTTTTTTGCAGATTGCAATTAAAACATCATCAAAAATCTATTGAATCGATAGAATTCCTTCTGCTAACTATAAAAATAATTATTCACAGTTCACTAGGAATCTAAGTTATACCAGCCTAAATTACCAGTCTACCTGGAACCTACCATTCAAAATAGGATCTAACATATTTGCTATAAATTCAAATGACATAGAATTATATTCTAAATAGTCATATGTTTTTAAATCACTTGCTATAATTTTTGTTACAAAAGCCATGTTCTAAAACTTTTAGAAATTATAATTTTAATATGTCTAATATTCATAATACAATACAATTACAACCTTTATCATTATTTTTTATAATATTCACAATGTTTAATCGTTTAAACCTAAAACTCAAACAAATGCCAATTTTCACACTATAATGAATACGGTTAAAAGTGATAATATGAAACCTCACTCATATACTTATTATTTTCTTTATATATTTGTGTTTGACGAGGCCCTTTTGGCTTTCGGCTCCTATTTCGTGCTCTGAAGAACAAAATAATATTAAAAAACCTACCTACCTTACAAAAAAAATTGGTAAGGTTCATTTTTCATGGCGAGCCTTGCCCTCCTATCTCCGTTTCAATGCGGGGATTGCCCTCCGCCTTCCACAACCACTCGCTATGTTGGTTCGATTATAGCAAGTAAATACTCGAGATTTGAAGGTAATATAGGTACTAAATAAATCTTATGGCTGATGATTTGTAGACGAAATGACTTCGGTAAGTATATAAAATTTATGCTAAGCGAAGATTTTAGAAATAACTTTTATAACATTTGAATTTACAGCAAATTAATTAAGAGGAAATGTAATTGTAGTGTTTGATTTTATAGCAAATAAGGGGATACGTTCACAACAAAGTTGATTTTATACCCACTAGCCAACATTCTACTTGTATTTACTTCGAAAGATAGGAACTGAATTCCGTTTTTTTAATTTAATATAATAAAATTTAAAAATTACATGTGTAGGTATGTATGGGAAGGAAAACTTTGCAAGGCGTACATGGAGCGGAAGCCAACATGCAGAGGCCCTTTAGTCAATATTAATTTAGTAAAGTGGTGGGACAATAACTGGCATTTGCCCCTGAGTTCACACTATAGATGTATGCTCCCACGGGCAGTCACCAGTTAGTGTAAGACTAAATGAGATGGACTGGTAAACTAGGCTATTGATAAACCTATGACGCCAATGCCAATTACTTTGGTTGAAATGACAGACAGTGACTCGCCAAGTCAATGAAATGGGTCTCCTAAAATAGCCTTAATACGTAGTACCACACAGGCAATATTAGTTCCAGAGGGGTTGATAAGGTCAAAAAGGTGCATCTGGACTTTAAACGACGCTCTTGCGACTCCACTCTGACCGGCTAATAAAAGATAGCCAGAGGTGAGAGTCTATTCCTCGTCATCGGACACTCCAACCGGCCGGTGAAGGCAAGCGTGAGGTGAGGAACAGGACCTTCCCTCGGGACCAACAGCTCGCTACTAGCTGCTGCTGTGGCCACATACGTATTATTATTATCAGTATTATCACTCAAGATGCTTGACATCGCAAAGTTCACAAGATATGCACTTACTTATTATATACATCATCACTGTCGCGCTCGTCGTCACCATGGCCTGAGTGTCCCGATTCAACAGGTTTTATGCGATAAATGGGAGCTTACACTCGAGCGAAGTTTGTATTTTCTTAAATGTTTTTCGAGGTTTTTCTTACTAGTACTGAAAACCCATATTTTTATAAGAAACTGAATCCAAAATAAGACTTAAGCAGTGTAACAGTCTAAAATGAAATATGTCTACTTTCACTAAATCAAAGTAAATAGTATTTTTTTTGATTTTATATTCTTCTAACATCCTAATTCTACAGATTGAGATGACCTAGATTGTGCTTAAACACATTTTTCTATAAAAACGTGGAATAGCATTTTTGCTTAAGCGCCAAATAGTAAATTATTGCATGAAGATAAAAATGCTAATACGAAAAAAAAATATGTATCAAAATAATTTGAAATTGCTAACAGTAATAACTCAACTAAAGATAAGAATAAAAAAAATCTAATACGATTGCATACCAAAATTTTACCTAAGGTTAAATGACTAACATGCTTCAACACGAAAAACATCAAAATAAACGTCGCTTTAGTTGTCACGTTCTCAAAAAAACGTGAAAAATTAGCCTGCTTAAGCGCCAAAAAAGTGCTCCGATCGACGTGGGTCCTAGACAGATCGACGCAGAAAAAAAAATGAAATTAAACTGTATATATAACTCATTTTCGGCCAAAGTGGCGCTTAAGCATTTTTACCTTTCCACTGTCGATATCCTATTAATATTAATTATCATCATCATCATCATCATGTCAGCCGAAAAACGTCCACTGCTGGACATAGGCCCCCAAGGCTCTCCACTTAGACCGGTCTTGTGCTTTTCGCATCCACCGCGTTCCCGTGATCTTTACAAGGTCGTCACTCCATCTTGTTGGAGGCCTACCTACAGCTCGTCTCCCAGTCCGCGGACGCCACTCAAGAACCTTCTGACCCCATCGGCCATCAGTCCTGCGGGCAATGTGCCCTGCCCACTGCCACTTAAGTTTGGCTATTCTTCGGGCTATGCCGGTAACCTTAGTTCTACTGCGGATATCATCATTTCTGATTCTATCACGCAGAGAAACCCCGAGCATAGCCCTCTCCATAGCCCTCTGAGTGACTTTGAGCTTCCTTAAAAGGCCTATATTAATTACACAGAGAACAAAAAAAAACAGTGCCTCTATTTTACTCGGTGTTAATTATGTTGCTTTTGACATTACGGTAACACATCCAAAGCAATATAGTTTTACCTAGTAGAATAGAGCCCCAGGGTTGTGTTAGACGCACCGCAGCAGACCTGTCTATTATCGTTATATTAGGATCAATATAGGCCTGTGGTTTATTGGTGTCATAGTATTAAGCTAGCTTCAATGCGTGCTTTCCTCCTTTCATCGTAATCATTATTTGAAGCGGCAGTAATGGACATAAAACCTCTTTTTATTTCCTCTATTAATTTTCAGATAGCGTCTCTCTCCTCCACTTCCTTTCAGCTATCACAATATTATTAGAGCTCTTAGCTTTGCTCTGCCAGGTTTTTAATTACCAGTTCTAGCCTTCCTTTTTGTTTAATATTTATATTCAAAATTAATCAAAACCTATGGCGATGGGCTTGCAACCTGTCACTAATACGCTGGTAAACATCTTAGCCTAATTGTGCAAATTGTGGTTATAGAATTATCAACAAGTTTTTAGAGATGTTTGTAATTATGTAGCTCTGCCTACCCCACTCTGGGAACGAAGGCGTGAGATTATTATTATTATTATTAATCAAAACCTAAAATAAGTTTACTTGTATACATAAATGTACTGACTGATAATTTGGGCTATGAATAATAACTATAGAATATTCACTAAGTTAATAATTTCGGGCTCAAATAAGCGTTTAATGTTTTAAGGAACGGAACTATAAATGCTCTACAAAATATCTAATTTTACCTTCTTAATGTATTTAACAGAAGTAATACAAAGAGTCTTTTAAATACACCAAATATTTTCAAATTAAATGAAAACGACATTTCAATAACGTAAGTTTTCATCGAACTCCTACAAAGTATGATTACTTCCTCAAAGTTTAATTACAAACTCAAACAATTCCATTAACAAATAGAACGTACGAGAAACACAAGTAACTAAGTCTGTACGATGTCATGTCCATTACAAAATTGCAGTGCACTTTTACGATAGTGCTTCGTGAGTGCGAACCTTTTCTATTGCTTCAGCACAATGTTGTGTACACTATATCCACTAAAGTGTGTTTAATAGTGATTATTTTTGAATGGAGTGTGGATAAATTAGAAAACATCGCCACTTCAGAACAATAGTGACCTAATTCAGAAATTTCAAATTTCGAGTTAGGACTCTATAATAATAAATTCATGACTTGAAGTTTGAAAGCTGAAATTTTGAATTAGGTCACTATTGTTCTGAAGGTGCGACATGTAGGGTAGGTACTGGAAAACAACGTTGCTATACAATTTGAGTGCTTAATAAAACTATTCCTTTATTTTTTTAGTCCGATCCAAATAAAAATACTAAAATAACGTGATATTAACATAAGTTTCAAACCACAAAACAAAATCAAGCATTTTTTCCAACTTACGACAGTTTTTTAATTTAAGTACCAATTTAAACTTAGAATGCCATGCCAATTTAGACCGAAATGAGACTCTTTAGGGCTACAAGTATGCATTATTTTTATTGATATGAACCTTATGAATTTTGCTTAGCTTCATTCACTCAATACAATAATACTGGTGTAATGCTCTTTCGTTCGCTCTTAAATCCTTAAGCCCGAAAGTCTTTTTAATTCTTGTTGCACTCTTTTATACTTTAATGAGGTTGAATTTTTTGATACAGATTTTGCATACTTCCCTCGGAAGAAGAATGCGTTTTATAATGTTAATGCTCCCATGAGGGAGTTTTTCATTTGAATACTGCCGGCATGGGACACGTTTGTATGGTTATATTATGGTTCGTGTTTTTGTAATAATAGGTTATGCAGCTAATGAATTTTTCTGAGCTATTTGAATTGAACAATGTTGTTTTAGCTTTTATTAAAACAAGCGCACCCTATACAATATTTTATCTTGCACAACAAAAGTCAGCAGCTGATCGTCACTTTTAACCAGCGTCATGAAGAGGATCCTCAGTATGACTGTACTTTTTGTGCGTATGTGACGTGATATCTTGGGCGATTTTTAATAGAATTTAATTGTTTTGTGTATAATTAAAAGGGTTTTTGCCGGTATAGATCCTTCATAAATGTCGGTTCATTGTTTGTTAGAACATTTACCTACTTATCAACACTTTTTTATGGCATGTAGTTGGCAAACAAGCATGCAAGCCTGATAGTAAGTGGGATCTATTACCCATAGACTTTTGCAATCTCAAGACTACAATCTTAAAACTGCAATCCTAAGACCGCAATTGAGTTGCCAACCCTAAGGACTAAGATGGAATGCCTCTATGCTTTATGCTTTATAGCATAGAAGGAAATATTTTTTCTACCATAAATGCGTTATAGACAATTAATTTGATTTTTATGGCATTTGGAAAGAACGCAAATATAACTGCAGGTATTATTCTATACGCAAATAAATTGCCTAAATTGGAGAGAGCTCTGGTTATTTATTAATTTAAAATAATAACCCATAATTCAGCGTAGATTGATCAAATCTCTCAGCCAGTCGTGCCCGATTTCACTTCCTCTCCTACTTCAGAAGGACCGTCGTGAGGGAATTGCCCCACTTTTACCTTATTTATGGCCCCCTTATTCACGGGAATTACCTTTTCAATCGGGATTTAGGTAAATTTACGTCACTATAACAGCCGTGGGTCTTTAAGTTATGGCTTATTTAAATATCATATGACTTTTGAACTTAAAAATGAAATTCAAACATTTTCTTGATTATTTCTTTAGGGATGGCTGTGGTTTTTTTACCTTTCGTCTTAATTGGTATTACGTCTAGTATAATTCCGCATAAAAAGTCACATCTGAGTTTGATTAGCCTGGAAGGCCGTGAGCCAAGCGCGGAGATGTGTGAGGACTAAGATGAATGCTTCTATGCTAGTAATTTCACCTCAATCTCAAACTCACAACATTTATTTGACTAAAACACACTGCAACACAACAAATATAATCGAACATTTTAATCGATACAACTATAAAGTAAAAGGATAGAACATAAAAACATTTATATACTAGAAGCGAATTTAGAGACGTTGCGCTGTAGTGTGAAGTCAAATAGGACTCAGCTCAGCATGTGCTGCAGCCGGAGCCACAGCGCTGGTTTTCTTGTCTTATCCCCGGACCACAAAGCGAAAACCGACGCTTTGCGGTAGATAAAAGGACAAGTTGGTGGTAGCGATCCTGGCGGACGTTGTACAATGTCCAACTGCCTGTAAAGCTATGCACTATATGGCAAAATCAATACAGTATTTAGGACCAGAATAGGTTTCTGCAGCCGAATACGCTTCACTCTGTTACGCTGTTTTCGCTACACAATTTACGGTGCGCTTAGCAATCAGCTCGCAGCGCTGGCCGTGCACAGGACTATTGTTCTTTCAATTGAAAACCGAACTGGCCAGTGCTATTAGAAAAAAAAAGAAATGTTTTCCATTCCGGACTCTTTTGTGACGAAATTGATATTCTTTTGAAAACGGAATTGAATGGCGGTCGATTGGATCGCTAAGCGAGTTGTAGAAAAGTCTGGAAACGCTCACAGATGTTTTTATTTTTAAATAAAAGAGGTACTTAATGGAAGGTTTTGATACTAATTTATTAAGAGCAAGAATAATTTTTGGTTTATTCGTATTTCTCGTCTCAGTGAATCATGGCAATGATAGATTTACGCTTTTGAGGTCGTAGGATTCAGTTTTAATGACATAGAATGTTCAGTTTTTTTAATTAATTGGTGTTACTAATAAAAGCTATTTGGATGTTTTTTTGTCATTCCTAACAAGTGCAAGGAAGGCGAAATAAATGTGGCTTTAAAAGACTTACTAGATTACAAACTAAAATTTGTTTCTCGTTTTAAAATTATACACATCTACTTTAACCTAAAATGTCTAAAAATCATGAATTGTTAAATAATCTCCTGGATAAAAAAAATCTGCAACCATTTTATTAATTAATATAATCGCAAATATTGAATAACCTGTTATTAAGAACCAATATTAGAAAATTAGGTCGATGTTTTTTGGATCGAATAAGTGGAGTAAACTTGAAAAATTATGACTTAAGAATGTAGGTACTTAATTTCTTTTGTTCTTCTTAATACCTACTTATTAACAATAACTAATCCTGTAAGAGTATTTCTTAAAATAGTCATTATAACTTCTAGTGACGGACAAAACGTTAATAACTTGAACTTAAAATTATAAAAAATATTATTTTCCGCTCGTTTTTATTTTTAAAACGCTAACATATCCATCTATCATACCTACCTACTTGTAAGTAAACCAAAATACCTTTTTACATTAAACTAAGCAAACATACTTACTAAAACATTTATATTTCATCCAGTATATCAACTTAAGGAGTCATACTCGTATATTCAAACTTCTCCGCCGTTTCCAAGAACTGTGTGAATAATTTAAATATAAATTTAAGAATATATCTAGGGTGATGAAACTGACTTTGAAAAACTGACACTTACCTCCAAAGTTAATACCTTTTAGATTTTTCCTAGACGGGGGAACTGTAAGGTCTAACTTAATCTAACTTTTATACTTTCGCTTTTCAAGCTGGATTTATTCAATAATTACATAAAATTATCTGTTGATATTACTGTCCTTTATAATTGAAATACTTACTACGAAATTTTTCCGGGTCATTCATTTTCCACGAGTCACTAGTCGTGTCACGTCGGGAAATGTATAACAGGGCTAATTCAACTATTATGTCAAATTGCTAGACATAAATTTCTTTATGGTAGGTAAAATTATATAGCACGCAAATTAAAAAGACTATGCTAATATTTCCCAAAAGACTCCATGAAACGTCGGTTCTGTACGTCATGATCTGTTTCCACTCTATGATTTATGTTTAAATTTGAGTGGGTACACTGAAAAATTAAGTAAAATTGAATAAACAATCAGTCTCAGTGGTTGGCCCGACGCCAGGACTCGGCTCTATTAGCGAAGTGAATACGCTACGACTCGTAATGGTATGTACTATTTTTAGGACTGTTAAACTTGATTAAGATTGGTGCGTTTTTTTCGTAACCAAACGGGTAACAATTCGATATATTTACATACGTTTTTAATGGCTACCACTAAGGGCACTTTTACAATATGGTTAGGATCCGAATAATTTTGAAACCGCTCAGACAAGTTGTCTAACAACACCACCACTACTAGTGGGGCTTATTGTAAGGTGGCAAGATTCACCAATGGCCGGTTATCCTCGTTACTACATATTACGGCAACTTAGATACAAAATCATAAACGAATTTCACGTCGTCCGTTTTAAAAATACTTTGAAAATATTTTATTAACAGTACAAAAAGCTGTATGCAATTGTATATCCGAAAGGTTAATGCTTGTCTTTCTAAGAATGTATACAATTGAGATATACAATGTATAAACTAAATTCCAGACAATTCGAAGCCAAAGTAAACCTCCGTTATCAGCTCCGATTTAGTAATTAATTAAATTGCAAACATTGACCCTAATATTTGTAGACAAACCTCTTGAACCGTATTCATTTAAATCCAAGTGTCAAAGTTTCCTCGTTAAAACTATCCACGAGTGCGGAAATTATATCGACGCGTGAAAATGATATTTAAATTAACGGAAACCATTTCCGAGCCTCCCTAAGGCTGCGTTCACACAAGTTATAAAAAAAGTAACTGAAAACCGATATTCCGCATCTGTGGTTTTTTATTTATATGTTGTGCTTGCGAAATATTAGTATATCTCTCTTTAAAGAATATTTTGCAGTTAATAATATATTACACAGCCAATTTTGGTATGAATAAAGAACATTTGCTACTGCAGCTTGCGACACCCTTAATGTCCTTCTCAGTTGACAACTTTGTACGGATGTAGTGAAATATCCTTTCACATCGTATTTTCTCGGAAATGTTCGTATTTGTCATGCTACTTCAGTCTGACTCAGTACCCATCAAGACAACGTGGGGGAACGTCGCATCGAAAGATTGATAATCGATATAGAGTGGTTAATAATAGGGTATTTTTTTGTTAATTAAGATTAAGTTTGTTTTCAGTTCTTTTTAATAGTTATGCGGGTCATGCCGAAAGTATTAAGACCTGGGAAACGTTAAGATCGACAAGCCTGTGAAATTATTTTCGACATTTATTTATATTTCTTCTTGTTTACCTACACCTAATTTCTATATATTTGATCGTGGTGGTTTTAACATCTTGGTGTGATATACTTCAAACTCGTGGTTTGACATTTGACACTGATAACTAAAGTACTCTATTTATTTAATAAAAACAAGTCACTTAACATTTCAATAATTCATAGATCGGTATCATTCGGAAGTAGACGTGAGTTCCGAGTTTTCAAGATGTGAAAGGATTATTCACTAGATCTGTACTTAACTTAATACTGTTCCTTTTTAAAGAACATTGGGTAAGAGTGGGACGTACGCAGAAGGAGGGGCGTACTCTACGAGGTAAATATTCATATTTCATACTACAGTTGCTTCAGAGCGCTGATTGGGATTGGAGTATGTTTTTTCTTGCTTGATTGTTTGTTTTAATTAATTTATGATGGGAAAATAGAATACATTCAGCCACACATTTTACAAGAAAAGTATAACAGACGATTAGAGATCAATGTTTTATTATGGCAATGAAAATGTTTACCTATATACCATATATTTTTAATATTCAATACAATCCATTTTTTAGTGGCTCGTCAAATATTTATTTCAACAACCGTACACAAGTAGGTATATATTTTTTATCCGAGTATAACCTATATTCACTTTAAGCAATAAAATATTAACATCCCTCTACCTAGCTAATAATAAATAACATTATTAAGTATTCACTTCAAAATAAGGTAAAATAAATTGCTGTTTACCAATCCTGTTCATTACCCTCAGGTTGCCAGTAAACAAATAATTCCGACTTTGTTGACTATCTGTGGCGCCGCAATCAAAATGGCGGTTGATGTTGCCATGTTTACTCTTACCCTAATATCACTAATAAGCTTAAAACTTTAAAAAACGTTTGAACATCGAAAAGGATGAAAAAAGTTGAGTTTTTGTTGTGTGGGTGTTTGCACTGGAAGTGTAAATAAAAATATACAAGATTTTTTCAATATTTTTTAGGGCTCGTTGTCTCGATGTTCCTTTAAAATAGACGCATAAAATCCAAATGTAAAATACTTATAGAATTCGTTGGTTAAAAACCAAGTGGCGGGTTAGAAACCCCCAGATGGAATATGTTTTTTAATGAGCGGGTAAATCTCTAGAATCTTTTCAACGTTTTTCCTTACTTGGCAAAATGGAGTGCTTGATAGTTTATTAATTAATTCCAGAACTCCTTCCTACTGACTCAGTCTTAATGACTTACACCAACCGCCACTTTCATTTGTCACCTTTTAAAGTTCAAATAGTACTTTACCAAAAGCAATTTATGTTCTACAATAATCACAAACCATTCGTGACTTAGCCATTTCCATTTTTGGGTCAAATTTGCAAACCTTTTCTCTGATATTGTAAAACGATCGCTTTCTCCACAAAGGCCGGTGAGTCAGCTACCCTCCATTTTACTGAACTGAACCATAGAGGATACTGTAAGGTGACATCATTGTGTGGGTGCCAACTGTCCACCTATTTTCTCAGCTTCCGTATAGTGTTCGGTAATGATCGATGAGTTATTATCGATGAATTCACCAAATTATTTATTTTGTAACTTTTTTTTTCATCAATGTTTTGTATACTGATCCTGAAGAGGCTAAGAAGATAGCTATGAGAAGATTGAAATGACCATAGAGTGTTTTAAATAGAGGCGCGCTCCGCCATTCAAATTGGAGTTGCATGGTGACGTCAGTGTACGACAAATGAAGTGGGGTGGAATTCGTTGATAGAGAACATCATACTGTGGGTATATGTAAAGTCATATGGCATATGTTCGTGTTTGAATTAAGAAACAATAATAAATTGAGCCATTAGTGACGTTATTGAAATATTATGAGTAGAAAATTATTTTAATACTTATATTCTTTTTCTTTTCTCCATTATTGCTTTCAATTAAAATAAAGTCAAACATATTAGTAATTAGGGAAACACGTATTTATATTACTACTCGAATTAATTTCAAGTTGGAAGTAGGAAGGCACCTCTTTAATAATACTGTGAAAACAGATCGATGTCGATATTTCATGGCGGCTTAGCACTACAAACGAGTGGTCTGGAATTCTCATCGTACAGAACAAACAAGACCCGGTCGCTCCACATGTTATTGTACGTAAGTGGGTTAGCGGAATTCAGTAGACGCATCTATTTATCTTACTTCATAGGCTCTACGTATAAGGAACAAATGCTTTAAATTAATAAATGTGTATTCATCTTTAGATCCAATATAGTATTATTATAAGACTCAGACCCAGTTAGCCTAGTTGGAAGTGACCCTGCCTACAAGGCTAGCGGTCCCGGGTTCGACTCCCGGGTAAGGACGAATATTTGTGTGATAAGCTAAGCCCGTACATATATCTAGAAATCATAGTGCAAGCCTTGAGCTTAGTTTAGGACTAGGCCACATTGTGTGTGATTGTCCCCAGATATTTGTCAATGATATTTAAATTGATATTATTTCACTTTAGCCTTTTTATGTTTATCGATATATTATATCGACTTTTCACAACACGGTCACTACAGTCAGCGCCAATATCCCCGATTTCCACGCAAAAGGGACTCAATACTGAGTTTATGGCCTTCAATGTGTTGATGGCGGTGTTTATGATTTTACACAGAAAAAATATACATTATGAAAACTAAGTATTAAACGCCTAACAGCAACGTTTAAGTAGAAATGCGAGGTATTAATATAATAAAGATGAGAAAGAGAATAATATAACAAAAAACAAGGTTTAAAACAACTTGTGTCAGTATTTGATGTTAGGCTAGGTTTTCTTTAGGTGATATTCCTAGAAGAGAAGTAGAGATATCTACGGTGTAACATTCAAAAACATTTTTAGGAAAATAAGCGTTAATGCACTCATTTGTTTTAGAACAGCAATGGTAAACTCGAAACTTTAACTATTTAAATTCAAAACAGTAAGTATTACGATAACTCTTAAAGCTGTTCCGGTTAAAGATTTTTCTTAGATTAGGTTGGTTTTGTACCAAAACGATCCCAATGGGATCCTATTATTAAAGTTTTAAATTTTGAACAGTAATAGCAAACACTTGAAATTCCTACAAAGTAAATATGAATTGCCTTTCTGTAATCTTCACTAAGATATTTTTCTTTATATAGGTATCAAATAAAAGGTAATCATAAAACTGCCATCGTTCTAGAAACAGCACAGTGGGTTGAAAGGTTAATGTTAAGGTTAAGGTTAGGTCCGGTAAGTCTTAACCAGAGATGGGCATTATTCGAATAATTATTTATTCGAATAATCATTCGAATAAAAAATAATTCGTAATATTTTTAGTCGCGAATAATTTATTCGTCGAATAATTTATTTGCGAATGATTTATTCGCGAATAATTTATCCACGAATGAATCATTCGACTACTTTTCGAATAACTATTAATTTATTAATTTATAAGAGAACAATGGAGCAGGTATAAAAGTAGTACATAATAATTATTCGTGGCAATTCATTCAACGAATAAATTATTCGCAAATGAATTATTCGGCGAATAATTTATTCGAATAAGAGTAATCATTCGAGAATTTCATTCGTTATTCGCGAATAATTTGGTTATTCTTATTCGTTATTCATCATTCGAATAAATATTGCCCATCTCTGGTCTTAACACAGAAAAAAACATCGCAAAGTAGATAACAGACGGCCAAATCATATTTCCTGAACTATACTATGGCCATACCTCATTCGATGTTATAATGTAAATAAAAACAATATTTTATTATACAACTTTGTCGGCGTAATTTTAATGTATAACTGTGCCAAAATTACCTATTTGTAGCACCAAGAGACTGAATTAAACCGCGGCCGACGGACATGGCGAAACTAAGGATTCATAGTTCGACTTCCGACTCTCCGAACCTGACCGTGTTTTTCCGGCATTTTTTTATGCGATCTTCATATACGAGTAGTACAGTCACCAGCAATAATATATCATCCAACATTGGGCGCAAAAATATCTGACACGTCTTTCTTACTAGAGGTATAAGAGCGTGTCAGATAATTTTGCGCCCAATGTTGGATATTATGACTGCTGGTGACTGTACAGTGGTACGTTACCCTTTTTGTGCGAGTTTGAATCGCGCTTGGCCGGTTTATCTGAATCTTAATCGTTATTACTCAGTATAAAGGTCTACCTAAACTCGCCAGACGACGGTTTGTTAAACGGTCTGGTGCAAACCAAACTTGAAAATGTAAATTCCGGAGGCAATTCCCACATTTCAACATCCGCACAACAGTCAACTCTATCACCAACCACGAAGAACCTCATAAATACAAGTAGTCACTATGCAAACACAGTGATTATCATTTTTCTTGCAAATAACGAGAACATTAGTCAGGCCGTCGACCCGAGGTTCCGTTAGGCGACTTTCAGTTCAGGGTTACTTTGTTTGTCTAGGGAGCTCTTAACTCGCTCGACTTTATATATAGCTTTATGGCTAAACAATGAGTCTGATTCGGATCAGGAGCTCTATTCTGAGGGCCCTGCCAAGATTCATTGCGCTAACTAGCGTTTCTATTCGATTCGTTTTTAAACCACGTGACTTTTCGTATCACGTCATCGACCAGTGCGATGCGATTGGTTTAAAAACGAATCGAATAGAAACGCTAGTTAGCGCAATGCATCTTGGCAGGGCCCTCTGCTTGGTAAAACGTTATTGCTTTAAAATGTTATCGTATTGTTCATTATTGTTACTCTTATGACGACGCAGTTGGTAGAGACCCTGCCTACGAAGCTAGCGGTCCTGGATTCCATTCCCGGTCAGAGGAAATATTTGTGTGATGAGCGCGAGTATTTTACATGAGTCTTGGATGTTTTATCGTTGCCATGGGTGCTAGCCTAGAGCTTTGATTGGGACTAGGTAATTTTTTGTGAGATTGTTCCCCGATGTTTATTTATTTATTTACATACATACATACATACACTCACGCCTAAATTCCCAGAGTGGGGTAGGCAGAGCTACAGGATTACCAACAACTCTAAAAACTTCTTGTTAATTCTGTAACCACTTTTGCACAAACAGGCTAAGATGTTTGTTTATAATGATTAAAAAAGAGCTATCGTAAAGTTGGCAATACGATAACACTTCAAAAGCAATATGGTTTTGCCGAGTACAATAGAGCCCCGAGCCTCTACTCTACTTTGTCTTCACACCTATTGGTATTGTATTGTCAACGTTATAACTAAATAACACTGAATGGATAGCATAGTTATTTATTCTTTATGACTTTTCTACCCTTTGAATGTTGGCCATACTGCTGCTGCTTATAACATACTGTGGTGGTCACCCCTACTACAAAAAACAATACCCCACACTGTACCGTTCATTGCATTTATTTGGCAATTTCGTGTGTTCGTCAATAGGCTTGAATTGGATTTAAAAAATGCTATGTAATTCTATGTCTTAATACTGCTTTGTTTCACATTATTATTATTGTTACATCATAATTGCACACGCTTTATATGTTTATATTAAGAGTAAAAGATCATTAAGTATTTGGCACTCTTCATCACGTTTTTAGCATCATAAAGTTTAGTGTCTATTCAACGTATGTAAACTAGAATAAAGAGTAATCAAAAATAACGTCTGCCTAAACTTCTCTATTTTGCAACGAACTTGTCGCTCTATTAGAAACAGATAATAATATAATATAATTGGGCACCTAATTACAATTTACACAATGATCAAGATCTCATGGTAATGAATGAGTTATTGCATTGAAGCATAACTTATATAAATATGTATTTACATAATACCAAATTAAGGTCCAGAATTCAGCAAAAACCAGCATCCTATTTCCCACGTGCTTGATCGCGAAGTTAAATCTCTTCAGCCTTGCGTGTGCTTACGTGTTTGTAAGCATATACAAATAGTCAATCTTATACAGGCTCAGTGACATGTGTGCGTTAATTTCGTTATAAATCATTGCTGTGTTTGTTACTACTACATACGAATACCGTATTTCTCTTGTGGTTTACCTATAGCGTGTCGTCACGCAAATGTTGGCTTGAGAAGATGTCAAAAACGACTGAGACGGCAGTTACATCAATAGGGACTTATGATTACAAGAGACATTCGTTTTTTTCAACAACAATGCTCAATTAATTTTTGATTAGATGTTAATTATCGAAGAAAAAAGGAAGGAATGTAATTAACACGAAAGCGGTGTTCCTGATTTGATAATCATATTTTTTCTTCTCTTCTCTCGGGTCGAATGTTCATCTTTTGATCAAATGTTCCTGAGAGTTGTTTAGATTTGTTTTCATTTCTTTATTTTGCGTTGAATCTTTATTTTTGAACTTTGACGGATAATATTGCCGATATTCGTAGGGAATGAGAAAAAAATATGATAAAATCATTCATAACTCTGATTTTTACCATCGTGATTGTTGGTTTAATAAGAAAATTGTATCCTCAAATAAAGAGTATTTTATTGGTCTCATTGGCATTAAGTAATAACTAATAAGTAATTAAATAACTTTCATAATTTTCATCGGTAACAAAATTCGGAAAGACGTAAGAATCTTAATCTTCAGAGAAATTCAATTAACTAGTCAACTACAGTATTAAAATTGTTTCAATTATCCAGACAACGTGTTATAACTAATTGCGCCATTAACATTACAAATGAATGTTTTACGCTGTCGGTCATTCACACTAATTAGGAACAAGCACGCAAACATGATAATTAAACAGTTGGTAACACGAAGAAAAAGATTTAATGGGGCATTAAGGTTTCCGTGCGAATCGCCTCGATGCGAATTGTTGCCTTCTGTGTTAAGATCATAGTATCATAGTGTACATTCTTCTAATTTTCTTTTTACAAAACTGCTCGTTAAGTTTTAAGGACATGACATAATAGACTGAATTGATTTATTGATTATATTATATTAAATAGATTATATGTGCGAGAGATGCTTTTTCCACTGTGACAAAAGCCGATCCAGCCGGCCCAGATAAATAAAGCGTTGCGTCTACAAACAGTTTTCATAGTCGGTAGATCTCCAAGGAATTGCAGCCACTGCGAAATAAAAGGTAAAATAGGTTTCTCTTTGCTCGGTAAATTATCATTGTTCGCAACTCCAACAATTATATTACGCGCACCACAAGCTTAATACTTCATTAAGTTAAACTTGTTCGTTAATAAAGTTCTCATAAACTTCGGAAGTTAACTAAATTTCCTCCAAGGATAAAACTTTATTACCCGGCCTTTATCGGAACTTTGTTCGGGAATTTTGAAACAAGGATTTATTTGCCTTTGTTCACGATGTATTAATATTTTTGATGTTATGAAAAAAAAATCTGTTTTAACATCATCCTAAACAATTATTATTATAGAATGCCTTACTATTACTATGTATGGTTGAAAATAGTTTGGAAAACCGTTTTTAATAGAAAGAGCCTCACACAAAGAATATGAAGTATTTTACTCAGAGCTAGTTTAAGTACAGTCGGTCTTATAAATAGCTGCACACTCTAGTATTTTGTCACTTTAACGTTATGTTTGAACTGCTGCTGTCAAAGGCGTTTAAGGGACAAGGTCCAAAATTGTGCAGCTTACTTAAGGTCGACTAGGTACCTAGGTACCTAGTACCTAGTAGGTGGTGGAACCAGTAATGGACAAGGCACCAATAATGGACACTTGCTTCTTATTTTACAGAAGATAAGGATTATTCATTTGTTATGCAACAATCAATTTAGGACCGTATGAAATTTGAATTAAGAGTGAAGGGTCCATTACTGGTGCCTGTCAGCTAAAAGTGTCCATCATTGGTGCCGTCACCCTATTGAACTGAAATCTGAGAAGAATTTCTGAACAAATCGTTTATTTTGAAGGTGCTCCGTATCTTCTTTACGCAGAAAATTGAGCTTTAAATTTTTTGATTAAGAATATAAACGGTTAAGCGTACATTTCTCTGCCGTTAGGCGCTACTGAAAATGAAAAAGGAATCCTGGATATTTAGAAAAGCATTTAACAGTATCTCATCATCAACATAATCAAATCACATCAGTCAAAATCTTTATCACAATCATCGGTTCCTTGCTTTCTACATTCAGATTCTAGTTAGTAACTCTCATAAACCACTTTATTTTTTAACCGTTGAATCTAACTGTTCCGTTCAGAACATTATTATCATCTTAGTGCGTTTTTCTAATGTGCCCAAAAGTTCGTCGAGGAAGCAACTCGGCCAGTGCGGTAGATATACTCACTTTTCCTAACATACCTACAAGGGCAGGGCAATTTTAGTTGGCTGGTTAATAGCTACTTCCCCGAATTGAAAGTGAGATTAACACCTCTTTTTACAACCTTCCCCAAGTACTCGGTCTACCTTGTGCAGGTCTACCCATACTACGTAGGCCAATATCCAACTCGGTAAACTGCAAGTAAACAAACATACCCATTTGCCAACGTTTTAGGAAATTCTGGCAACAAAACGGCTCACCACGCCGTTCCAAACGATTAACTTAACAAGACGTATAGTCTGGGAATACGTAGAATTTTACTGGCAAGGCATTAAAAGATGTCCTTTAAAATCATATTCAAAGTCATTCTAACACATGACGGTACTTATAAACGTCATTACCTCAACTTTGCTTTTAAAGTCATTATAAGACTCGTTGTCAGAGAGTAACTTTTAGATGAAGACATTGTCGCCGTGAGTTTCGACGGTGTCTTAAGTTTAAGTTTGTAGAACTCTGCAAGTTCATTTTTATAACAGGTTTGCATTGTTATTAATTGACGTTTCAGTGCCTTAAATTTGTTTTAATAAGTTGTTGGTATAGTCTACAAAGTTATTAATACGAGTACTATTTGTTATCCCATATGAATAGAAAGTATAAAGGTTAAATTTTCAATACACAAATCATAGGATTTGACATTGACATTTCATTAGTAAAAACAATGATGATTTCAAAAGGTGGCGATTCACAACGGTGACCGTCTACTTCAGTTCAGTTCAGCTAGCCTACAACCGATCAAAACGCTCATCTTTCGACCCAGTTCTCGATTACATCACATCATGTCAGTGTCAATCATTCTGGAGGCACTCAGGCGCAATTATCTCACAATTACAGCGCATCGACTCCGGCGCGTAACGGGTTGCGTCAGGTGATTGCGGGGGCCCATCCGACCGCGCCGCCGGCTAACCCATGCAAGTGTCAAGTTTGCTATTTTTAATATAAACCAGTTTTATATGTAGCAAAATTGTATACACTTTAGAACTAAGAATTTAGATCGTTTGCACTGTGTCACACACAAGTGCTAGTATTTTTTGCTGTAACATTACGCTTGATCTCTGCGTTTTATATGATAAAGTAGACCCCATTAAGCTCATATAAGGCTGTAGCTATTTCCGGGATTACACTCATAAATTCGTATTATTAGTTATTACGAGGTCCTTCACCTTTGCAACGGCTGTATTAATGTCCTTACATAATTTACCTCACACTCAGTTGATTGACCCAATTTAGCCCCGGCCGCTCGGATGTCAGGTGTCCCACATATTTGTCGGCAAACAACTTGTCAAAATACAACGGAACTCGTCGCGGTTCACAGCGTGGGGTCAAATAAATGAGTCTTCGCACTGAATACCGGTTTTTTACAAAAAGAACGAGACGTACAGCCGCTCCGGGGGCTCCGCCGAAGCAATGACACCAGCAAAAGAAGCAATGTAAACGGAACAAAAAGAACTATGCCTTGAGTCAACAGAGCACAAGAAACTAGTGGTTCTAGTTCTCGCGACAATGACCGTGCCGCGAGTCGCGACCGGTCCAACAGGTTTATTTACACTTTTTGTTTGCGATTGGCGATTATAATTGCCATGTTTTGTGTAAAAAATGTTTTTACGTCTGAACTTTCTTTTCTTTTGTCGATTTAGCGTGAACTGGATGCGCATTGAGGCTGAGTGTTAGTTTTTACAGAACCTTCCGTTTCCTCTGCGTGATCTGTTATTGCTCAGTCTTCAAATTCATCTTACGTGACTAGCCCACTTTCAGCTTTAACTGTTGTTTTGTATTGAGACGACTTTATTCATTACAAATCAGAGACCGTTTCGCTTAACAATACATCAGCAATTTCAGTGATTTCATCTCGATGTCTATCGATTTTGGACTTACATAAAGCCTTGCATAACGTATGGCTACAACAGTGTCTGTTTTGTTGAATATGAACTATTTCAGTTGAACTAAACTTTCAAATACCGAATTTAGTTCTCTAATTATAATATGACCTCAAGGGGTTGGTTTTAAGGGAAGTTCGACTATATATATAAAAAAAACGTTAGTCTTCACTTAAATTTAGTTTCCGTTGGAAATAAAACTATATATATAACTATGCGTAAATTTTAGAATACGTCAGCATAAAAACATGTTATGTTATTAACCTTTACAGCGGCTATAAATCTAATACAAGTGGACGTGCTATCCCTTTCATTAAGACAAGGGTTGTCACATACACAAGGTAGTATTTATTATTTGATGTGCAAACATATACCTACCTACTTAGGGGGTGGTAGGACCTTGCGCAGGGTCTGCCCAGATCACATCTTGTCCGTAAACTTACCACCACGCAGCAATATTCGCATTGTTGTGTTTTTATTTTAGTTGTATCGTAAAAACGGTAAAACGTTCAAGTATCAAATTTGGTATGACTAATATGATTATATAACAAACCTTGACGAAAAACAACATATACTTAAAAATGGTCACGCGTGAGTTAGGCTTGCGCTGATTCGATTTGAAATCTAACTCAAATTGCGACGGTACGGAACCCTCGGTGCGCGAGTCCGACTCTCACATGACGGGTCTTTGTTTTACTTGTTATATTTAAATTATTTATTGTGCAATTAATTGAATAGTTTGTTTGTTAAATTCCAGGTGCAGAGCGTGTATGGGCAGCGAAGATGCGAGCTGCCTTATGTGTGCTGCTTGCGGCGGCCTGTGTGCTGGCTGACGAGAGCAGGTTAGTTTTATCTGCTCGTCGTCTGTTTTATCACATCCTTCATCACCATCATCATCATCATCATCATCTCAGCCGAAAGACGTCCACTGCTGGTCGACCTCATCCTTGTTAAATTTGATTGTATTTTCTCGGTTATTAAGTGTCAACTTTATCTTATCTTATCTTATCGGTGTGGTCCCTTACGGATACACTTCGAACCTACGGGATCTTTTGTGTAATTACCCCTCTTTTTATTTAGCGCTTAATCCAATGCAGCCTCCACCCCTTCCAGAAAGAGGATAGTGGAGTGCAATGGCAGTGCCTTGAAAACGTTTGGTTCAAACTTGAAAGGGCCAATCCTGGAGTTTCAACCATTACTTTTACATTTCAAAATTTATTTAAGTGATAAATTAAATTTTATCGCATAAAAAGGAGAGTGATAACGTTAACTGACAGATATTTTTATCCGGGATTGGATAAACAATACATCCTTATGGGTACTAATGAATTTTGCGTCGTCAAGGAACAAACACAATAATTGCTACCTTACCGTAGCGATTTTTCTGGGTGTCCGTCTGGTCGCATAACAACTATTGTCATAACACTTTACGCATAAAGTTGTTGCTCATAAAAGTCTTTTGTCATTAATAATAGTGCGCATAATATTTTCATTGGCATAATTGTACTATGTCACATTTTTTTTAACCGTATTGTTGAATATCATAAATTTTTTAGTCGTTGTATTGTAGATCATAATTATTTTTTCACATCACCTATTCGGAAAGGGGACTTTACTTTCCCTGCTAGGATCAAAGTGTTAGATTTGATAATTTCAGCACTTTTAGAGAGTGTAAATAATTAAATTTGTTTCATCACTAAAATCTTTTATTTTCCTCATAGGTGATGTGAAAAGCAGTATGTGTCAAACGGTAGCAAAATTATTTCCACCTTGGGCGTTAACACTTGAATCCTTCACTACGCTCAGGATTTTTTTTTAGAAAAAAATCTTCGCTTCTTTCAGGATGCAATGTACACCCTCGCCCTAAATATGTCATTTTGCTCCCTTGTGACACAATCTACTATTAGTCATACTGCTACCAGAAAAGTAGGTTAGGTTAGAACTGCCACTATAATAAAAACGAACTGCTACCAGAAAAGTAGGTTAGATTAGGTTAGAATTGTGACCTTATCAAAAACTAACTGCTACGTTTGTATTGATCGTCAATAATTCAGTCAAAATTGTTATGCCGATTGATAATTGTGCGTAAAGTTTTTATGCGCAATAAATGTATGACAATTGTTATTTATGGACATTATGGTTAAAAAATATATGCGAACTAATTTATGACTTTTGTCAGTTATACGTAGATGATTATGACGCAGGTTGTAATGCCAATCAAAAATATGACTTAAAATTTTATGCAACCCGATATGGACCCGATTTTTCTACATGTTTCATGTTACTCTTCTGGATAATTTCAATAATAATATATCAGATAATTTGATCATTGCTAAACATTTTCGACAGGAGAAATCAACAATATCCTCGTACCAACAAGTGAAATTTTGTAACATGAACACGTTTATTTAACTAGGTACCTCTTAATTTGCATTTGAGGTCTTTTTTCTCTCTTTACAATAAATACAATACGTTATAACCAGGAGACCAAACTTTAGGTCATCGTACGATATTTTCAAGTGTTTTTTGGATTCTCTGCATTTTTTTTTAAATTAAAGTTCGTCCTAATGTGCCACAGCCCTGTAAGCAAAAGCGTGTAATGTTCACACGATAAACAATCTCACAATAACGTATAGGTGCTACTGATAGCCACTGATCATGTTCTTAACGCTCCAATGATTTCAGTGGGCACGCATCGTTGAATTCATATCAATTATATTCATTCATTAGAAGTTCGTATTACGGCGTATTTTGCTTCATGCACTACTGTGCATGTAATACCATATTATTTGTAAAATACAGTAGCAGCAGTAATTGATCTGTGTTTGTTCATATTTTCAGGGGCTCCAAGCGACCGTATATCGCCGATGCGGTTGGGAATACCCTTCCACCACCCTCCAATGGGCCTGCGACTGTTGGAAGCCCCGTCAACCTCCTGACTCCAGACCGCTATGAATTCTACACTTTCGACGAATCTGGAGAGTTAGTGAAGAGACTCATGACTTTACAAGAGATACAAGCTATAGTAGCTGCTGGAGAAGAATCAGAAGGCCTCGTGACGTTCGCTAACGATAACCAACCAACCATAGCCTTTAATTTCAGCCAGCCTCCTTATACTAAAGTGCATAGCGTAGTCACCAACGTACAAAATGTATTGAAAGCTCAGATGGAAGCGCATAAAAATAACCCTCAGACAAATCCTACTTTAGATACTCCTGATGTTTCTGACTCGTGGAGCCTCATATTGCCATCGATTTTCGGCAACACAGGTGTCGATATCGTCCCAGATAAGACTTCGGGCACGTTTTCTACTCCTGAAACGGAAACTTTCGAGTTTGATCGCATTAATTTCGACGATAACCTTAGCAAGGAAGGAAGCAACCCAATAATTAGCTCCACAACGGTTCAAAAAGAAAGTGAAAAGGCATCAGTGACTGAGAAAATGCCATCTACTACAGAGTTGATTCGTGAAGTCACTACTACCGCTAAGCCAACCTCCACATCAACTACAACTACTACAACAGCGAAACCGACTACCACTACTACGACCACTACTCGAAAACCAACCACCACCTCTACAACTACTACCACGACTACTACTACGACCACCACTACAACGGAGACTCCTACCAGTACCACCACTACTGCCAAACCTACCACAACAACTACCAGCAAACCTCGCACTACACCTACCACTAGACGTTCTCCTACTTCTACCACTTCCAAGCCACGAACAACATCTTCTACAACTAGACTTACTACTACTTCTAAACCGAACCTCAAAGTAACGGCCAAACCATCAACCACTAGACCTCTTTCAACTACGCGGCGACAAGTTTCTTCTACAACTCCAAAAACTACTGAAAGGCAGACAGCGAAACCTCAAGTTCAATCTACTACTGCTGGTTCTTCCACCACTGAGAAAAGAAGTCCCATTTACGAGAAAATTAGTTCGATCAGTCCAGTGTCTACAGTGGCTTATGTAACTGAAAGATCGACACACAAACCTGTCCAAACTACTAAATTGGTTGCCTCTTCGGAAAGTACTACGAAGAAAACGTTCGTATCAACTTCGAAGTTGCCATCAACAGTGACTGAAAAAACACAACCCACCGTAACGACTTATAAGCCGGTGTCGAGCACAACATTATCACTTTCATCTACGTTTAACAACTTAGACATTAATAGAGAAAACACTACGACCATAACTACTCAATCTGTATCACCATCGACTACTGTATCATCAACTGAATTTATGTCTGCTGTTAGCCAACCATCAACAAGTGATGCTGAAACCAAACCCGACTCGGAAGTCAACGAACCAAATATTGTGTTTGATGTTGCACAAAGTATAAGTCAAATAGCTTCAGATCTTGGTAGTACGAACTATCAACCCATTCCAACAACAAGTGATTTATTAGAAGCTACCAATGCAATGAACATGGATATTGAAAGCAAAGATAGCATGGAATTTGATATTCCTTCGGACTTAAAAACAGAACCGATTAATAAAACAACCCCTGTTAAAAATGAAGAAATTGATAACTTTATTAAAATATCTACAATCAATCCACATCCATTAAATGAAAATAACAAAACATCAACAGATACTGACACTTCGGATAAATTCAATGAACCCACGCTGGAAACTACTGTTGTGCCAGAAATAGTAGCTATATCATCTACTGGAACACCTATGGATGCCATTTTATCTGAATCTATGGATGATTTATTATCTCAGGTGGTAAATCAAGCACCGCAATCTATTGTTGGTAATGAAAATAGTGTGAAAGATAGCAATGAAATTCCAACCACTGAAAAAACTAAGCAAACCTCAGCAACTATTATTGCAGTAAACTCAGAAGCAAACTCCAAAGATTCCACAAATAATTCTTCCGCGAAAAAAGACCAAGTGCCTCAGAATGAAATAACTTCGTCAGATATTGCAACAAAAGATAAAGAGATTGATTTGCCTCAAAAGTCTAATCAAGAAAAACCGGAAATCGAAAATGCAGAAAATAATAATTTTGTTAAAATTTCTACACCTGCACAAAATGATGTATCTATTCCTGAAAGCAATGATATACCGATTAGGCCCATACAACCTGAAAACAGAACTGAAACCACCCAAGCAAGTTCAGATAAACAAAATAATGATATCGCGGTCACCAATGCACCTAAAGAGCCTCCCAAAGAATCGACTTTGTCAACTGAAGCTCCTCATCAGCAAATTTTACACAAAGTTCAGGTAGAACAAATCAATCGTTTGAGTGAAAATGTTTCAAATGACAATGAAGATAAAGAAATATCGTCATTACCAAAGGTAGACGAGTTTAAGAAGAAAATTCAGAAGGTAAATATAGATTACAAAGAAATTGCAAACGAACGAAACAACTCTTGGAAACTCATATCAACTGTTTCACCGCCAAAAGCCAATGATATACCTAAGGACAAAACTAAAAATGATAATCATAACCAAGAAAGTCCTGACAAAGATATAGTTTTGGACTTTTCTAAAGAAAATCAAGGATTGGAGGTTACTACTAAAGATCTCGGTGAAGACATAGCACAGTTCACTGAACTTTGTAACGAATTAGCTTTCCGATACTGGAACGCTGTTGTTGAAAATATTCCTAACAAAAGAAGTTTTGTATTGTCACCGTTTTCAATCACATCTATGTTGGCAATGATGTTTATGGGAGCTAGGGGTGCAACTTCAGGAGAAATGAATGAGATACTCAAACTCGACGACATGGTTACATTTAACCCTCATTTTACTCTAAAAAACATATCAGATTCGATTGATACTACCCCAACGTCAGGCGTAGCTGTATCTGCATTCATTAGAGAGCTGTACAGCGATAGAACTAAGGGTAAAATTCTAACATTCTATAAAGAAAGAGCGCAGCATTTTTACAACGGTCATGTTGAAGAAATCAACTTTAAGTTGATAAGCGATATTATTAGAAGAAGAACCAATTTACTGGTGAAAAGATATACTTGGGGTAGAATAATTGAGTACATGAAATCTAACACGATTACAATGCAACCTCCTCTAGCTGCGTTTTCTACTAATATTTTCCAGGTGAGTTATTTTATTAATGTTATTATTCTCATTTTTCGGCTTATTTAATAGTAGTTTACGCAAGGATTTTTTTTTTAAATTTACTTCGGTAAATATAATGACAATGCTCGTTTTATATTTAAACTTCCTTATGTACTGTGAACAATGTCGTAACTATCATGGATCCTTATCCCTATCCGTACTAATATTATACATGTGAAATTGTGTTTGTTTGTTGGTTCGTCTATGTTGTCTTTACGGTTCAACGCCTCATCCGGTCAATGTGAACTACAGAGAAAGTTTATAGCCCAGAGGATGATATAGGGTACTTTTAAGCCTCGAAAAATTGATCAGTTTCCGAAAGAATAGCGATAAACCAGACAGAGTCACTAGAAAAAGCTATTATTTAATAAAACCATTATGCTCTAATTTCAGACTGACTGCACGGGCTCATCTGTAGAAGGCAGGGATGGCGAGATGTACTTTGTGGTCTCTCCGAATGTGAGACAACGTCGATTGGTGCCTGTACCAGCTGTCCTCTACAAGAAAGGATTTCTGGCTGGTTACGATCCTGTGCTTGATGCTACTGCAGCGGCCCTCGGCAACACCAATTCCATAATTAGTACTCTGTTCCTTATGCCCGGCCAGCAAGGCAACGTCGTCCACGCAGAAGACTTAGAAGCTCTCGAAAAACGACTTTTAGAGTCTAACCCAAGCACACCAGCGTGGAACCGTCTCCTAAGAACTTTACTACCTCGAATGGGACTAGAACTCCAAATTCCACGTTTTTCACACAAGTCAATTTTCAATATCTCGTCGACTCTAAAGAAAATGGGCCTGAAGGACTTATTTGACGCCAATCATGCGGATTTAGGAGGCCTGAACGGTCCATCTAAAGATCTATATTTGTCGGATATGATTCAATCGACCACGTTTGTGACTTGCGGTGAAGGAGTGATTGGTGAGCAGCATCACATAGAGGAGTATCCCGAAAGTGTTGATTTAACGAGAAGGCGTAGGACCTCTAGATGGACGACTGGTTGGGACGAGCCAAGGGATTATCAGAGGGCATTCCATGACCCACATGATGTTGGAGATGCGATGAATCTGCCGCTACATCTGCGTCCAAGACAGGCTCGTCTGCCAGCAAGAAACGCACAACCAGCCCGATTAAAGTTCGACCGACCGTTCCTCTACTTCGTGAGGCATAACCCTTCAGGCATGATACTCTACGTCGGCCGATACAATCCGCGGCTCTTACCTTGAAGTCGCCAAAAAGACTGTTAGCATAGTTTAAATATAATTCCTCAAAGGAAAGTGATATGGGGATACTGACGTGTAGGGAATTTGAAAGTAAAGAGCATTTACGTGACAGTATTACTTATAAGTGCATTGGTACGCAGTTGGCTTGCCAATAAGTACAAGAATCGTTGTATGGCTCCGTGTACCTTTCTCCTGATTTCATAATTAATGTGTATAAAATAGAAGTAATCGACTTAAGTTCAAGTTTAATGCCCTTATGAAAAGGTGTTGAATGGTTTAGTGAATAAATATGTCGGGATCTAAAGAGGTCTCGAGATTTTAGTTTTGATTTTAGAATAAATAACTACAATGTTTTAAATATAAACGTATTTTTATTTTCGTTTCCAACAAGTATTTTAGTAACAGCTCTAAAATTTTACAACAACAATTAAGGAGTTTGTTGTATCTAGATATCATTGGTAATACTCTCGACATTCAGCGTAGAACCTCTTTACTTCTGAACATTCAGTAGTGTTAATAAATTGCGGACAGTTCTGTAAAAAATGTAATGCAAAGCATTAATAAAACTAGCCCATTCCATAATAGGCAGAAGGGCTAAGAAATGGAGGGCCATAGAGGTCTTTTCGAGTGTACCCAGATACGTTACGACATGTTTTGCTAAAAGAAATGTACAAGTTGACTAATTGTTTCCAATAATCAAACTATTACTGTCAACGAATCGCGTCAATATCGTGAAATGAAAATAAAAACATTAATATTTTTGCGTTACCAAAATCTTTAGAAAAGTAAGGATTTGAATTACCATAAAACCATAAGGGAGTATGGTACAGTAGATTTAAAAGACTAACTGTGTTTATAAACGCTTTACAACTCGTTTTAGGGCTATTTGTAAGAAAATACGAGTAAATCTTGTTTGTGTCTTAACACTGACCGTTCTATACATTTAACAGTAAAACTTGATTTATCTTTTTGTTGCAAGAGACCCTTAGTAAAGATGGATGTCAAGCATGTTTTCATATCATTTAACGTTTCAGAATGTGTGAAACTTAAGAACCAGATTGTCCCATGTTCTCGTGCAATTGTATGAAATTTTAGAACACGACATCCTAGCTTAGCATATAAGTAGTCACTCCCTATCACAGCGTTACTAGAATTAATATGGCTGTAAGAAATAAATATATTTACCACATTTACGAAATTTCTAACACAAGAATTCAATTGGTAGAAGTCGCATACTCTCATTGGCAGAACAGGTTTAAATGCCTGTTTACATTCCAACTTCGCGCGCAGCACAACTTTTTTGAACTCGGTGTTGAGATCCACCCAAGAGCTCAGGTGGTCAAAATATTTCTTGTCGTCCAACATCTTTCCGTCATAGCTGACAAGATCGTATTTTCTTAACAAACATTTCCAATACCGGCACTGAAAAAAATACAGATGAATTGACAACCTCCTCCTTTTTTTAAGTCGGTTAAAAAAAACGGTTTAATTTCAGTAGCAACCCATCAATACGTAGTAGATTTTTAAGACATAATAACATATTTAACAACGTACACAAATTTGGTGCTGGTAGCACAAAGTGAACTATTATTCAACTAACAGAACGCATAGGCATTGTCATTTTCACCTACAACTAATTAATCCATTTTGGTACTATGGGCGAAATTGAACCCCTACCCACTGTAGAACTGTGTAACAGTGACGTTATAAATCAAATCGTAAAGCGGAAATTACACTGGTAATAAAAATTGCAAAAATTTATTGCCGACTTACTTTAACTTCAGATCTAGAACAAAAAGCACAGTTTTTCTGTCTTTTTGTAACTTAAAAGTTAGAGTAAGCCAGCAGTCAACTTCTGCAATTTTATTGCTAGTCTAAACCTCGCTTAAGGATTTACAAATATCACAGTAACTTAAGATTCATAACAAACATGACAGTGTCGTCAAACATCGAAACGTAAGACCCAATAATTCTGAAGTCAAAATTTGTTCAGACTTCGTCCACCACTCGGGCAGGCATGCGCAGTGTGTAAGCTAGCGGGTTCAGCTTGCTGACAATAGATGGCGTTAAAATTCAATTAGACACTGGCGCTACATTTTAGATAGCTAGATATCTTAACATTTTTAACTTAGTCCTGGGAATGCTTAGGAATGATTTATCCTTATGATAATAGATATATTATATGATAATAGATATTTATGATGTAACAATGGAGCAAAGCAAGGCAGAGGCCAGGGTTTTTAAGCGCGCCTTGGAGAACCCGTAGAGGAGTCTAAGTCTATATCAAGAACCTTCTGAAAATTCCTCTTTAGATTTAATTCGATAGTTACGGCGCCTTAGTAGGTACCGTAGTTTAAGCGCTCTAAGTGATCCGGTCCTGCGCGTGCTTCATCCCAATGTTTCCAGATAACACTAAATAAAATTCTGGAACATAAGTTGATACTTACACCTAACTCAGAACCTCTGCGGTACCCTGTCATATTGGCCCGGTTGGCAAACAACATCATGGTCTTCCCCCCACAGCCCCTAGCCGTCTCCCGGTTGAAGAATGGGGGGAAAAAGCAGCACACTCGATTCTGATAAACAAATAAAAGTAAACACGGGATTTTTGATTTACTTACATTTCGCAACAATAAAGTCTTAAACATGGCACTTTTTTCTATCCGAATGGTGGTGGCAAGTCAGAGCTTGGCAGACCATTGCCGGTACTTCATCACGAACCTATACTGATGTTATAATTGGGACCCCGTTGTTTCCTATAACTTTTGTTGGTCATAATGTCATAGTTGACATAATTATTGATAGGCTGGAGCCGTAAACTGTTCACAATTTCTTAAATAATTAACGTATACAAGGCTGGGTTAGATTAAGTTTAATTTATCAAAATCCTGTTAAAGTAACAGTTTCTTAAAAAAATGGGTTATAACTTGCGATAGATATGACCTAAAACGCATTATGACCAAAAATAATTATGGCAGACGATATAGACCCGTTATGATTGATGATTTGACTCAACCCAGAACCGCCTTGGCTTTACCATAACGGGAACCGATTTGACTAAATTGTCATTTTCCATGAAGAATCGTTCAGTTTTGTCAAACTTCTGCCCAGTATGGCTAACACAAGATGTATTTTCTCACTTTTCGCTTAGTGCGTCTTTATTGCTACAGAATAGATAGAAAGGGAGATCCGAGCGACAAATAAGTCGCGAACAACTTGTGCTAGCCCTCCAGGCCTGGGGACCTAGTCCTATTTAGTGATTTTTGAAAACCGGTAAAACGTAAGCTGATTACAGTAGGCCCTGCCAAGATGTATTGCGGTAACTAGCGTTTCTATTCGATCCGTTTTTAAACCAATCGCTTCACTGGTAAATGACGTGATACGAAAAGTCACAAAGTGCAACTTCGCAAGGCCCTCAGATCTCTCGACCGCTTATGTCAACTCCATACATTTCGAGTCGATAGAAAACAGAAACGTTAGCAGCGTTTACATTTTGGCTACGCCCTGTGATATTAACGAAATGGAAGGTTGATAGATTTGACTATATCTTACCATGTATGGTTGTATTACACAATTCTGTGGAATCAAGGGGTAATCCGAGAGATCTCTTATGCCAACTTGTCCATAAATCTAAACATAAAATAAACCATGAAACCAAATACTAATAGGTAAAGCAATTACCTGGAAAATGTTTAAATATAAACAAATACCCTTATCTTTAATGAAAGGGAGAATACGTATAAAGTCGTGAAATATTTTACATAATTACGCCATACGTATGTACTTGTACTATAATAACTGATCATACATAAATGAATAAGTTCAAGCCGTAAATAGTAATACGAGTAGTATCAAATCAAATGACGGCGCTACCAGAAACTGATGAAAAAGAAGAAAGAGAAAGTCCAAAAGTCGTAGATAAATAGAATTATACTAAACCAAAAAATACCAGGCAAAGTCTTGTATAAAAAGCTATCAGTCATCCATGATACCTGATAATTATGCACGATATATATAATGATCTGTTTCTTAGTCAGTCATAACGTCATTAAAACATGTATAGAAACTGTAAAAGCTTCATAATTGGTTATCTACTTGTATCACAAATTGGAATTTTTGTTTCCCGCTGTTTTACTTGTCACTAGTTATAAATGTTTTTTTTGCTAAAAATGTTTACCTTTTCAGAATTGTTACAAAACAAATCTAATGTAATCTAAAGATTTTTGGACAAATGAAATAGGTTACCATAATTATCTTAACCACATTATGAATGCAGATATGATACATACTTACATTAAAAGGTAGCACTACTAATAATATTAATCTAGTAACACATTTCATTTTTGTTTAAATAAAAGCCTTTTTGATATCAGTATTTCGTCCGCTCTTCATAAAAGTGTACACTGAACTAAAGCAATAATTCCTAGTTGCGAATAATTGGTGACTTTGTTTTGAAAACATAGTCGTGAGAAAACTCGAAATCTGATTATAGATCTTGAAACGTATTGCAAATGAGGTGTATTTTAAACAAGGAAAGATAAACCCGTATCGTATTCCTTTTTCGTATCATATTTCTTGTATTGAAACAATATTAGGCACGTTCTTGTTTAGACGCATTTTGTTTAACCTAAAAATATTCATTAGATATGTATAATAATCATAAAGTAACTAATACATAAAGGATTTATTGAATTATTTTAGAATAGTATAGTACGTATTCTTAAATAAAACTTAGTAATTCCGATTAAAACGAAATTTGTCCGAACTAGAATATGTTCAATAAGGAATAATATTGAAAAGGGAATCAATTGTGAGTAGTATTGTTTAGAGATACAAGATTATTATAGATTCAGCAAAGTATATCAATATGTAAATTTATCCTTATTAATGATCTTTCTTGTGTAAAATCAAATTTCATTGACGTTGTTGATCGCTTTTCTTTTAATGGTTCTCGTTTAGAAGCGAAAATAGGTTTGGCTTTCCCTCTTTGACTTGATTACCTACGGGGGAAGAAATATTTGTAATATACAATCATACAGGGCCTCTATTCAAGACGGTAAAGTGATATTGCTTTTGACATGTTATCGTATCTTCAACGTTACGATAGCTCTTTACTTGACAGTAATGGCATAAAGAAAAAAGAAGAAGAAGACAGTAATGGCGGCCATACAATACCATAGCACGTCAAAAGTAATATTGTTTGACCGTGAAGAATAGACGCCCTGTACGGTTTTTATGTTTATGAATTAAGAAGAGTTTTATTTAGTTGTTGATGTAAGAACTAAGAGTACCTACCTTCTTTTTACCTAGGTCTAGTTTCATCTTCAAATAATCAGAAGTTAGGAGCTGATTCGACATTAAATTGGAAAATACAAATGAGCAATCCAAATGTGTCAGTATGGGAAATTTAGATACTATAAAAGTTAGGGTATCTATAGAAATAGGAATAGCAATCGAAGGTTAGAATAAACATAAATACCAACGGGAACCGAACCGAGAAATTGTCCTCGTTTTGCGTACTCTTGGACGATGTTGGGGTTTTAAACTAACATTAAAAGACCTATGAAACACACACACAAAGATGTTTCTCTTAATTACTTTCGAAATTAATTTTGAACTTAGAACGTCGGTGTATAATAATTTACTGCGAACATGCCTCAGAACTAAAAGGTAAATCCCTCGACGACTCTAACTTTTCCCAACAAGTGTTGGCTTACAACGTATCTTGGGGAAAGGATTAAAGGAGAAAATAAAATAAAAACTACCAACATAAAATTGTATATTTACATCTACGTCACAGGAATTTTGGATTTAATTAATGTAATACTGTCTTTGTGGTTTTCGTTAAAGCTAGGTTTTTCTTTTACTTTGGAAAGAAGGGTCTGCATTCCTCCATATGCGACTTTAGGGCCGTGCATCCTTCAGTTTCTTGCCAAGTTGGACAGTTCTGAAACGAAAATAAGATTAGATAATAATAAATAGAATGGGAATATTTTTATCAATTCATCCAAAAATACGGAGGAAATTTGAGGATCTAAGGCAACAAATGCCATTGAAATTACTTGGATAAAGAGCAATCCAACGATACCTTGTATTTCAAGTTCCATAAACAGTGCTGATACTAGAAATGCAATATCAGAAAAAATGGTTCCAAATTTCGGAATTCCTGACCATGACTTGGTCAAGCTTACATACAATACAATACATATGCAGTAAAACCAGGATGTTAACAGTTCTTGCCTGTCTATCACTTCCTCTCTCTGGCATAACAAATATACTGGCAAATTACAAAGGGAGTGTGACAGCGATAGACAACGGAGTACTATTTATATTTTGGCTTTAAGGTACTAGCATACATATAAACACCCGCAACACCAGAGGAATCGCAGGTGCGCTGCCGATCTTTGACAAAAGAGTATGCTCGTTTTTTGAAGGCCTCCAAATACAGACGCTGATTACTTACGTCAAAGATTGTGGAGCTGATGCAAAACACGAGTTTGTTAGCCTCACAAATCTGCGGGGGTCCAATCAAGTTTTTCCCGATGCACCGTTCATTTGCTGCATCCACTGCAGGTTTGAACGCCTCATTCTTCGCAGACCAGTTGTTTAGGAACTCCTTGACGCCCACCTCATCTATACTTTCGTCTTCGAGGAGGAGATTGTACTTCTTCAGCATGCAGATTTGTTTAGTGCACTGGAAAAAGGATTTAATACTTTAAAAGCCCGGTACGAGGACTTCCCAGTGGATGTAACGTAGAAGAGATGAAAACCTCAATCTTCTTTCCAGCTTTGCGCCCAAATAAAGCGGAAATAACATGGTAGTGGAAAAGAAGGGAACAATAACTATTAATATAATGTCAAATTTTACTTTCAGAGCTGAAATCTCTTTAACAGCACAGCCGATTTTCATGACACCTAGCTAAATATAAACCATTTTAAAATAAACTAGCTTTCCAAGTACTAGCTCGCCGATAAACGTAACAGTTTGGCGAGTAATATTAGATATGCTATAATACCTTTATTATATTTTAAAAAAAAACCACGTCCGAATCTGTCCATTCGTTTGGAAGCTATGATGCCACAGCCAGACAAACAGATGCACAGATACACAAACACACAAATATACAGATATACCTATAAAATGTACATGCATATATTAAATCACGCCTGTTTCCCAGAGGCAGTGACCACTTCTTTCCACCTGCTACGATCCTGACAAATCTAATGTATACCCCCCCCCCCTTTTTTGGGTCGAAGGTTAATAAGAGCATTAAACCATCGCCACCATCCAACCACCAGTCGCGGGGAGCAGATAAAATATAATATTTACATCAGGTGGTCCATGTTTTCTCTTAGCGGCTTCATCGTCCAGCTTCTGGAAGCCGCATGCGGCAAAGTCCTCGTCTTCGAAGAACGGCGGGATCTTGCAGCATTCATGCGGTTTCTCCTGGGAAAGAAGAAGATGTTTTATTGCAGTAGTAGTGTAGCGGTTACAACAACTGCAGGCGTACTATGAAGTATTTTAAGCTGACAAATTCCAGGCAGTGAAAGGGACGGACATATAAAGTTGGCTAGATTTGGCATTTTATTTTTATGGCAATGAGAATGCACATGAACACTGATGGTAAGTGGGATTTGAGAGCTTTAGACATTTGAATTCTCAAGACTACAACTCAAGACTGCAATCCTGAGACTCCAAAGGCGTTGCCGACCCTGAGGACTGAGATGGAATGCCCACATGCTATTCATTTTACCGGTTGTCTTATGCCCACACCGGAACACAACAATGCGAAAACTACTGCTTGGCGACACATTACTTGAGAAGATGGTCGTAGCGATCCTTTCTAATATGATCCTTCCTCCTAATACGGTCTTTGTTTGAAATAACTCAATCAAATTTTTTAAAAGTCGGTTTTTAAATGTATTCCTTACCCTTCTTGAGAATGCTTGATTAAGGCAAAATGTATAAAGCGATGTCACATCCTTAACCGATCGGTTATGTGTTTATACACTTAGATTCTTCTTAAGAGCGTCGGTGACCTAGTAACTTCTAACGGTCGACTCGAGATCGTAAGGTACCGAGTTCGAACCCCCGCGGTCACCATGTACCAATGAGTTTTTTTAAACTTAAATAAGTACATTACCCGATGCTCTTACGGTGAAGGAAAAACATCGTGAGGAAACCTGCACGTTCGAACAGGTGTGTTAGCACAAAGATCCTACGAAGTTTATCCGAAAAGGTTAATTTTTAAGATAAGATAAGACAAGATAGATTCTTCTTATTCGCTCACAGGACACACAGCTCGACGGCTCTCAAAACTTAATTCTCAAGATTTCTAAAACGTAGTCAACTCTGCGCACTAAGATGGAATGCCTATAATATGCTCGTAATTATGACTAAGTATGACTTAATGAAGAATGATTTCTTTGCGTGTTCGAATCACAAATGAGGAGATCCGGCCGAGAACCTAAGTCACGCACATAGCCCTGAGAAATGCTAGAAGTAGAGAAACGCAAACCAGATGGCCGATGGAGCAGAATGAAACACAGCGTAGAGAGACCTCCAATAAGGTTGACCGACGAAGTGGCTAAGGTAAGGAATACATACGGGGCAGTACCGGTCCTTGTGGCAAACCTTGGCAGAGGCCTACCTATGTCCAGCCAGAGATGGTCAAAATTTATTCGAATAACGAATAAGAATAACCAAATCATTCGCGAATAACGAATGAAATTCTCGAATGATTATACTTATTCGAATAAATTATTCGTCGAATAATTTATTTGCGAATAATTTATTCGCGATGATTTATTCGTTGAATGAATTGCCACGAATAATTATTATGTACTGGAATACCTGCTCCATTTTTCTAGAAAATTAATTACTAAACATAACTGAAAGATGTTGTTTGTACAAACTAACGGAACGGACTAAGTTAATTTTCACCTTACATAAGACATTCTTCTATTATTTGTTTCGTCTACAAATATTTTACGTTAAATTAAAAAGTTTATGCGGTTTAGATAAAAGTATTGACAAGTGTGATGTGCAATGCACTGCAACTAAATAATAACTGGCAAATATATAAACTATATTAGATTCGCTCAGGAATGAACAACTGATAAGAAAACGTTGTTATCTCACTCTTTCATATATCTATCTTTTTTTAGGCCAGGCTAGAAAGTTACTAATTACGTGTGACTAATCCGATGTCTACGCTGCTCCTTTGTTTATTTTACTACCTGGGTTTATCCCTTAACCTTATTGTCAATCTTTAAGGTGTTAAAATGTGCAGTACTTATATACGAGTCACTTTATTTCTAATTTGTGTTAGTTATTTGAATGGAATAACCAAAAAATTACAAATATTATTCGTGAATTTATCCGATTAAAATAGCGAATAAATTATTCGTTATTCGAAAAGTAGTCGAATGATTCATTCGCGGATAATTTATTCGCGAATAAATCATTCGCAAATAAATCATTCGACGAATAAATTATTCGCCAATAAAAATATTACGAATTATTTTTTATTCGAATAATTATTCGAATAAATAATTATTCGAATAATGCCCATCTCTGTGTCCAGCAATGGACGTCTTTCGGCTGAAGTGATGATAATGACTTAGCTCATGTCTTTGGTGTGTTTTGTCATTTGTATGACCTAGATCATTATCATGACCAAGTTTAAGCTAAATAATATGAAAGTATTACTTACAAGGACAGGCGGAGGCCGCAAACATTTTTGTGGAAAATCAGCTGGCAGGTTTGGTGGAAAATGCGGCGGCTGGCCTTGTGCAAGAATTACCTGAAATTTTGCACAACATTACATATTGCTTTCCTTTTTCCTTTCTAAAGAGAAATCTGACGAGTTCACTGGCCACCTGAGGGTAAGTGGGCACTAAGGTCCATAAAGGTTTGAAATCTCAGACAGCAAATGCATTAGTAACATACCTAAATAATGTTATAAAAAAGCAAGCCTTAAAAAACCCGAATGTTGTTGAAAATCAACTTTAAATCGTTATAAATCCTAAAATAATCGTTCAGAATGAAAAATAGTTCAAGAAACCTAAAGATGATTTTTAATTACCTATTCAAAGATATCCCATTTGTCATAGTTCGTCGACTTTATTTTTATTCTTTTTTACAATATGGCGTCTAGCTGCCAACATATCGAATTTTAGTTGCTGTCATATATTTAGTGACACTCACAAGATTAAGACAAATCGATTGCCATAGGAATCATCCAAATTGGTCCATGCGTTTAGTTTCTAGAGCGCCACAAAGGAACAAACATACATATATAGGCTGAAAAGGAAGGCCTCTCTCTATGCAAGTCATTTCAACGGTTGACTTACCGAACTCGTACACTGCTGCCTTTTGGCAGGCTACCTATAAGCTAAGATCGTTGTTTTCGTTTACATCTTTACATAGTATAAAACAAAGTCGCTATCCACGTTTGTCTGTCTGTCTGTATATCCGCTAACTCCTCCTTAACCACGTAACGGCTTTTGATGAGGTTTCCACTATCAGTTAGATAATTTAATAAAACTTACATAAGCCAAAGCGAAGCGTGGCCCTCGCTCCGCGCCTCTGATTTTATTTAAATAAGAAACTATTTTATTATCCTACTCGTATCAATATGTAGCTTCAAGTTAACATTAAAGATAACGAATTGATAAAAAAAGCTCGAAGTAAAGCGATAGATTGATAAATATTGATTCATTATGTAGAGTGCAAAGAATATTTCTCAGGGACATTGCTCTGTAACGATGTGCCTGATTTGTTAAGTAAATTAAATACTACAGTTTTATTTTTCGTCTTCATTTGTTCCCTCGCAAATACATTTAAGGATTTATTAATTCAGGACAAATCCTTATCTTGAATACACCGTCTTCCTAATAATGAATATGTAATAATAATATAAATATTTTAATGAAGTACGTATTTAATTGTTGAGCTCGTATGCCCTTTTCCAAAGAAGAAGTCTTTGCTATATATCCGTATGTAGATAGGGAAACTGGAATACTGGGATTAGCTTGATAAAAACCCTCCGGTGGTCTGCCTCAGCGTATTTAGAGCTGTTAGCTCTAGGACTTTTAAACGTTTACAAGACGCGTGATATTCTCGTATAGCAGCGATTGAAAACATACATACATACCTTCACGCCTGTAATCCCTGAGTTGGGAGCTACAGAAATACCTAAAACTCTAAAAACTTGTTGTTAATTCTGTAACCACATTTTGCAGTAGGCTAAGATGTTTACCAGCGCATTAGTGACAGGTTGCAAGCCCATCGCCTAACAGTACTACAAGCCTGAAAACCTGTACTATACTGAGTTTCTAAGCACATATTGAAGACATGTTAGCGTTTAGTAATTATTAAGTGGCATTAGCATTATTGTTGGATGATAAGATAATCTAAACTATTTTTTATGCCCTAGGCTAACGAACGCAAAGGCCTCCTAATAGTACCTAAGTTGGATCTGAGACCCATAGACATTTGCATTCTCAAGTACGTAACAATATTGCAATTGTGTTGCCAACCTTGAGGACTATTATCGAATGTCTCTATGCTAGTAATTTCACCTGTAGTCACTCACCACGCCTAGGGTAGAAGTACCGTTTGTGGCCACTGTACCCTTTTTGGTCATTTAAGGTCGAAATGAGTATCAAAAATACTGTAAAATTAAAAATAATATTTATAAATAAGAGTGAAGATAAAATGTAAAAATATTTTTGTAATTTCAGAATGCTTTATATATTAGTTACAATTTAGAGTGGCCAAAAACGGTTTTATGATGGCCAAAACGGGTACTTCTTCCCACTTTACTGCTTTAATACCCTCAAAACCCTGATAAACTACAGTAGTAAATTACTTCAAATTCACAAAACAAACGCATCAAAAATATACCATTATATAAAACAAAATATATCATATTATTGTGTTACAACTGCGACTATGTGTATAATGTGTGTATGCATTATTATTTAGTACCACGCCTCACGCGATATTTTCAACAACGCATACCTATTATATTTTTTATGAATTGTCATTCTACATGCAATCCATGTGAATAGTACACATAGTAATTATACAATCAAACATTATGAACTAGCATTTTAATAAAATGTTGACACTCTTATTGAAACATTATATTTGAATAAAATTGAAGTGTCTATCTGTGATTTCAAAATAAATACCAAATTTTTTGTGAAAACTGCTATTAATACAATGCCCAATGACCGTCTTTCGATTTTATGTCTCTCCGTCTGTCTGTCAGTATGTTTCAAATAGGGTCAGAAACGGATCAACTGATTTCTATTAAAATTTGAGGGACTAAAACATAATATTAAACTTATAATGTTCGGGCGGGCCAGTTACTCGCTAGAAAAACAAAAATCTCACATCTACGAAAATAAGAGTGTCTCCACTCAATCGTAAGCGAGATCATTTCGTGACTTAATTTTCATTAATATTTACTACTAGCTTCTGCCCGCGACTTCGCCCGCATAGATTTCAATTATCGTTATTCCCTCGGGAACTTTGACATTTTTCGGGATGAAAAGTAGCCTATGTGTTAATCCAGTGTGTAAGCTATCTCCGCTGCAGTATTCATCCAATTCCGTCCAGCCGTTGCAGCGTGAAGGAGTAACAAACTAACACATACACACACACACGCACAAACTTTCGCATCCTAGTATATTCCTCACGCTGCAATGGGTGGACGGATTTGGATGAAATTTGAAATGGAGATAGCACATACCCATACAGGGATAAGTTCGCCTTTATACATAATTTATATTCAAATAAGTGTTTTTGTAAAACCATTTCTTTTTCTGCAATAAATAGTTTACTTACTTACTTATATAAAAGTTCCTTAGGCAATAACGATCATCTAACAATTTTTTTTTAAAATTTAAACTGTTTATTTCAATAATGTGCGATTGTTACATTCTTACTTAGACTCTAAATCTTAATTAGGAAGATTTTTTAATTAACCGACTTCAAAAAAAAAGGAGGTTGTACGTTCCACTGTACGTATTTTTTATTTATTTATGCTCAATCGGTGAACTCCGTCAATTGTCGACCGATTTCAAAATTGTTTTTTTGGTTTGATAGAGTATACTTCCGAGGTAGTCCCATTGTCACCAAATCTGTATCTGATGAGGGGATCAGTGAGGAATTGAGGGAACTCCTCAAATATTGTAGGCAAACATATAGCGATTTTAGTATTTTTAGTAACAAGTCCAGCATTTGCATTCAGAAAGTATCATTTGGTGTAGTGGAACTGATGATGAAGACCACAGATGGCCACCGGAACTCCTCAATGGTACCAATTTCAAGGGTGTCGATAAGATATCTCGATTAAGATAGTTGAGCGACTACCTACAACGAATAATATTTACTTGTTGAAATATGACTATGACTTTCCCGCGTCGTTGCTTGCGGCGCGCTTGATATAAGTTAAAGTTTCATTTCAACTAAGAAGTGGGACTACGTAACAGCGTATTATGATCACTAAAAAGTATAAAATAAAATAAATGTTTTAAAAAACAAAAAACCGCCTTCAAAAACTCAAAAAATAACTTCTTTAACATTTTCAACAAAAAGCCGTCATCAGTTGGACTAACCTATTAGGTGCCTATAATTTTAAAGAAGTTATTTTTTGAGTTTTTGAAGGCGGTTTTTTGTTTTAGGCAAGTCAAGTCATAATTTATTATTTAATTGTTAGGTACATTGGTTTATTATTCTCTAATTCATGCTTATATAAACTTACTTAGATCCTTATAGATTTCACTTATTAATTGAGGTAATTGAGGTATTGGGGAGGCCATTAATTAACATTCGCTTATATGAGCTAGTAACCTGCTTGTCAGTTTTTTTATCTATCGAGTCATATGGAAGTCTGTTAAAAATACGAGGTAGTGCTCGCGTCCATACTCTCCTGCCATACTCGTTAGTACTAGATGGCACTGTACAAATGTTGGGAGGTATGTAAGACTGCGTAAGTTTTTAGGTCTGTGTTTCGTAGCTAATTGAGAGATTTTATCACTGTATTGGGTTACTATGGCTAATTCGCATTTATTTTGAACTGGCATCACCCTGCAGTACCTGAATAGACCTTCATAGTTGTTTTTATGTTGGAATAACACTTTTAATGGTACAATAGTTTTTAATAATCTCAGTTGCAAGTTGTAGATGTTATCTAGGTATGTTTTGTATGTTCTACCGTAACTAGACAAGCCATAACCAATAATAGAATCCGCTAGTGACAAGTATAATAGCCTCAATGTGCTGTAAGGTACCATATGCTTTAGTATAGATAATTAAGATAAGATAGATCTTAGTTTGTTACAAACACGATCAACATTTCAACATCTAAATCTACGCGGACGAAGTCGTGGGCAGAAGCTACTTTATAATATAAGTGAGATTATCAGTGGGCTTCAAAAATCTTCTGTCCCTCTATCACAGCAGCACATTTAGTGCTGAATTCATGCTTTCGGTTATAGATTAAAAATATTTTGAAATATTGTTAAAACAACTATTGTAATTGATAAAATTTAAAAATATTTTTACTATGCCTCGATATGTCAAATTGTGGCACAAGTGTGGTATCATAATAAAACGCTTAGTTTACACATTTTAATGCAGGTTTTGTTATGTCGCGTTATTTCAGTTCATAATCAAAAAAATAGCTTACTCCTTGTCTCCAAAGTTCGTACAGCAAAAAATTGGAAATAATTTTGAAAATGTATACATAAAATGCCCGTGACTTCGTTCGCGTAGACTTGGTTGGCTGCAGTCAGATTAACCATCTCATGGGTTTTTTTTTGGGATAATAGGTAGCCTTGGCCCTGGACAAGATGCATTGGGACAACGTTATAGTTATCGAAAATATATAGGGTTGACGTAAGCTGCCGGACGGTCGTGTAGGGCGCTTATATCAATTCTATAGATTGTGACAATTTTAGACAGTCGTATACGTTATCGCTCGGCATCTTGTATAGAGCCTATGTGTCAATTCAAAGAATACGCCATTTCTATTCTAGGTTTCATCCAAATTCATCCAGCCATTTTAGTGTGAAGGAGTAATAACATACCTAGCTCTCTCACACACACACAAGTGTTTATAATAGTTGTTTGATTACAGAAAAAAAACTAACAGTTATTTAAACAATCATCAACAAAATATGCTCAACAATTCAACATTTGAACCGCCATTCCGTGCATAAAGACCCTGTTATATTGTGATTTAATTAAAAATGTATAGTTTCAGGTTTTTCCCTATACTTGTAGTATAAGACGGTATTACTTGTCAAATTTCATTGTCCTAGGTCAACGAACTATTGTTCCTATAAATTTTGATTCCCTTGAGCGTGTCGGAATATATGTTTTGTGCGGCATAAACGGCCGTATATTTTTTTCACGTTAACTTAGAAGTTTGTTTTTTCACAGCTTCAAGGGACTGTAGATACAAGTAGGTTTATGGTTTTAATTTCAACTCGATACCTCAACACGTTCCCGAGATTAAGGGTTTTGACAGACAGTCGGACGGACGGACGGACAACAAAGTGATCATATAAGGGCTCTGTTTTTTTCTTTTGAGGTACGGAACCCTAAAAATTATGACTATAAATAATTACGTAAACGAATTATAACCCTCCAAAAAATCCCATTTTATCGAAGACTAATTTTATTAAATATTTAAAAAAGGAACCCTCAGCGCCATTTTTATCTTTTATCACTCACCTGAAACGCAGCAAACAACACACAACCTCTAATCATGATGGTTTCTTGTGGAGTGGCAGTACTGCGGCTCCGGAGCGTTATATACCACCTGCGCCTGCGCCTGAGGTCAGCCATTGTGTTGATCAAGGTGTCGCCATAGAGGAAGCGGGATGAGCCACCGGCTAATTTGTCTAGTGTTTATTACACGCCTTGTTAGTGCGGCTAAGAGTGGGGCTTAGTTTTGTTAGCATTAGTCTTATTAGAGCTTCTAGGTATGATGAATCATTGAACAATCATGCTGACAACGAGGAAAGAGAAGAAGGAAGAGATATATATTTATTTTCGCATAAAAATGGAGGGTGTATGAGTTTACAGGTTTTCTTTATCTGTCGCTCTCCGTTGGTCTATTAGAAAGACAGAACAGCACAGAACAAAACACTTTCAAGTGCGTTTATTTTTTTAACTGTTTAAAGTTTTTGTCCTAAAAGGTCTAAGTTTTTAGCGGAGTCAGACAACCTCCTAGGTTTTCCAAGTATAAAAAAAAACTTTTATTTTGGACCTTGGGTCATAGGTGTGTAAGTTTAATTTGAGTTTAAAATAGAATAGAATAGGTCGATAAAAATAATTCTAACATTGAGAAGTTAAATGCTTCGGAATAAAGCCAAACTCTGTAAAGAAAATTAAGCGATGCGTTTTTTTGTCACTGCGTGAAAGACGGGAAACTAATAAACACGCTTTAGCAATATCTATTAGAGGAATTCTACATACTATAGGTGAAAAACTCAAGTAAATGACCTCATGCATGTAGTTGTAATGTAACACATCTGTATAGACCGTTCGACACTCTATATTTGAAATTTGACGTAAATTCCATATTCGTTTTGTACACAACTACACGCAAGAGGTCATTTACTGAAGTTTTTCACCTATACTCGTTTTTGACAGAAAACTACTTCCTAAAAATATGACGCATCCTTTCGTAATATATTGATAACGAAACGATTAGTCTTCGAATTTTACGAACATAAGAAACGCGTATCGGGTTTAGGTATTGGTTTTCCAAAAACGATTGTGATTAGTTTTCCTTTTGTTTTTGCGTGTGCAGTGTCTAACAATTAACAATGTCAACAATTAGTTTTAGATACGCTTGATTTCGTTTGTCATTGAAAGGGCCTGCCAGCATTTTAGAATTTTGTTTCTGAGAGAAAATAGCTACTGTTTAAATCAAGATTGTTGAGAGAAAGTCTTTTTTTACATCATTAATTGTATGGCTGTTTTATTTAACGGTGCCGAAAAGAACTGATGCAGTACCTATATTTGTAAAATCATATGGGTTTGGTTTTTGAACTTGGTCGAGAGCAAATCGTCAGCGAGCTTACCCAGAAGGTAATTAATAATCCTATTTTTTAAGGACAGGATACGTGTTTATTATAATAAGCTGTCACGTCCAACTTGGTTTCCCTCTAGGTTCTAAACGAAGGTATGAATAAAGATGCTTGTTCATATCCTACTAAAAATATAATGAATGCCAAAAGTGAGGATGTTTAGTTATTTTTATGTTTAACTTTTAATTACGCATTCACCGTTGAAAGGATTAAACTGAATTTCGACAAACTGGTAGTCCAAGATTAATTAGAATTTAAAAAATGACCCGTTAGTTTTGATAACTAGTTCCTGAGAGAGAAACAATTAATTGGTAATGCATTTGCAGTCTTCAGATTGCCAATGTCTATGAATTTAAGCAGACGGGAAATTGCTAGTATAAATAAAAAATCATGACACGGGTACAATTATTTTGTTCACCGCAAAAAGTTTGCCTGAAATTTATATCGACATTTGACGCGGACCCGAACTATAGTCGGCTTTATCGCGGTGAATAATGTCGATAAGGCATCCGTCACTCTCGGACTTATACTGGTGAAAAAGCGACAGATCCCTTATCCACATCGATAATCGGCCCAATAGACATAGAAGCCATACAGGCCAGAAATAATAAGAGTGAATATAGCAGAGTCTTTAGATGTACAAAGCCGAAGCCAATTCTTTTATTAACACGCTACGTAATTTTATTCTTATCTTTTTAATAAACCTGCCTTTATCCGATATAATGGTACCCTAATTATAGGTCACCGGGTACGCAACGTGTTATGCGGTTTATTTATTACTACATACAGAGCATTGTGTTTGCGGGATACACCATTATTAATATCTCCTACATTTATAACACGTACCTATTTCCGGTAGTTTTACTAAATTGCAAAAGTATGCATTCGTATTCGTAATAGTGTCATTTTTCGCACGGGTGTAGTTTGCACACTGGAAAATAACGAAAGTTTCAATGAGCTAAAAACTCGAGGTGAAAACATTAGTTAGAATTGCGATTTTTCAATGAGCATGCAACGAATTAGCATGCAATACTCAGTATTATCTAAGAGTGACAAGATGTCAAACTCACGTAAGATTAGACATACTCGTAACATTTCAAAATGTAACTACCTAGCATCTATAGTCATTGTTCAGGATTATTTTTTGAAAGAAGCGCGAACGTCAGCTGGTAAGTTAGTAGCGAATGAAAAGGAAAATCACTACTCTCTTTGTTTTTAGTGGTGGTAGCTATCCTGATAGAGTCCTTTATCTACCATCAAGTAGTATTTATTGTGTTACGGTGCAGGTATAAGATTGGGTGAATTGACTAGAGCTGGTCAGATGATAATATCTATGGTCTTCAGATCCCATTCAGCAGGTGATTTCAGTGCTTGTTGGCGTTCTCGGTTCTATAATTGTTTTTTTAAACTCGTTTATTGTCATATTCATATTCAAAATCGCGCAATAGTTAGTGTGCTTAAAATAAGACTGTCGTTATCTGTCATTACTTGAGTTTAACAGAAATTGACAAATAATACTTAAAATAAAATAGATTTATTGTGCGTTTATGATTATGGAGGATACCACACATCACAAATGTTCAGAGATAAAAAATAGCCTTACATTTTTTTTTTGGTATTTTACAAATTATTGTAATATCAAAATATAATACAATCAAGTATAATAGAAAACATTTATTTCGCTTAATTTTTACATTGGGAGTACCTACGACGCTGTTTTTCTGTGGACCCACGGGCTGGTAAGTAGAGTAGATTTTTATCTTTTTTTGATGAGTTTCATTAAACACATCGTACCTTCAGAACAATAGAGACCTAAGTCAAAATTTCAGCTTTCAAACTTCAAGTCATAAATTTATCATTATAGAGACCTAAGTCGAAATTTAATTTTTCCCAATTAGGTCAGTATTGTTCTGGAGGTGCGACATATTGGCCGCGGTACGTAAATGCTCTCACGCCACTCAAACGCTAAACAACATTACGACTACAACTCCTGCGACGACTAAAGAAAAATAATTAACAGATTTCGATGCAGACGTATTGTATGCAATTAACTGCAAATTGATCGTTAGTCGCATCCTCGTTAACGTCCCCAGAGACGTGACATAGTTTTCCTGCATCTAGATTCTAGGCTCGTTAAGCCTGAGTGTCAAGTACTAAGATGATACTCATAATTATGCTTTACTGTAGTGTCTTTACGTATTACTTAATTGTTTATGGAGTTTACCTTTTGTTTACATTTGTGAATTAGTTACGTTGATTATGACTGTAAGAGAAAGAAAACTCGACACGTCCCCAATACGTAAATTCTTTTTTGTCCATTTGTGGACAGTAAATTGTATAAATTCCTTTGGGAATAAAATGATCTGAAACCTGAAACGCTGGGTAGATAGAAGGAGTATTTTCTGGTGCACTGCATCCTAGCAGAATAAGTTTTTAAAATAGTTATTAGTAATGTTACACATCGCTTTTGACATTTTAACGTAATTAGTTTAACGACAGTCTGTAAAGTTTTGTACACGGATCTCAAAAGGGTCCGGAAAATCGGTAAATCACGTATAGGTCACGGCAGGACGAGCAAGAGAGAATAATCTAAACGTGCTTTAATAAGTGTATAGTGTATAGTGTGTATGTAATAACAAGAATCAAATAGAGAACGACTGTAAAACAAAAAAAGCTGAACAAATTAAATTTCTACATGATAATGTTTAAAGGTGTACAACTAAATTGCTTCAACCTTGTGTTTGCATACGTGTGTGTAAACATGTTCAAATAGATCACAATCGCAACTCTCTTCACGTGCGTCAACTTTATTTTGAATCATATTTATACTGGTTTTATCAATACACAGAAAGGCCGCATGTTTAAAATGAAATTCGACATTTGGTACCATACAAGCTTAAAGCGATTATTACATTTTAGAGAAAAAAAAACAAAAAAATAAGATAAGAAAATAAAGTGTTTAAAACAGTTTTGAACAAAAAGGGGCGGTGATTATAGTGAAATTGTAACGTGATCAAATTTTTACCCAAACTTACTGTCGTAAAATGCACCGTCGCCCATAAACATCAGCAATTCAGCTATTTCTGGTTAATGCGGTAGTTACCATTTGAGAATGTTGAAGTGTCACTTGTCACTGCGTCAGACACCTCTTTTTGCCACGCTAACTCTGGGGTCCTAGTGAAAAACGGTATAAGTCTTCTCAAGATCAAGCGAAAAAGGGTTTTTAGTCTAGTATACTCCGTTCATGTATATACCCTTTTTTATAACGAGTTATTCGACTTTTTCCCTTTTTCACAAGGACTCCAGAACTATCCTGTACCTATGGGAACTATACGAACAATAAAAATATTGACTTGGTATTAATCTGCAAATATCGAACTCGTTTTGACTACCTTACTTAAAATCCAAGTACTGAAAAGAGAAGCGCAAATGTATGGGTCATTGTGTGTTACGTTTTAAAGTCAAGAGTTAATATACTATTTGAATTTTCTGTCGAACTTGTTATTTAACAGCCAAAAATATTTGTATTTGGTATTCTGCTCATTTAAAAACAATGTAAACATCATAACGATGCCTGTTTTAGGTTTTGCAATTACTGAGCACGATGTATACAGGAATCTTATTAAATATTCGTGTTCTTTGTTTGTAGAAGCGTTTGTGAGAATCTAAGTAGCTTTGTTCCTAATAAGCAATAACTCACGTTTTCCTAGCAACGTATGTCTGAACACGTAAGGGTATTTAATTAACTGCGTCCTGATTACATAACAAACAAATATTCATTTTGCTAATTGTGTTATTTTAAGTAGTCCAAGAGGCATGGGCAGTTTTTATATTGCTGTTTTATCTTCATCTTTTTCGTTTCTCGATTAAAACAAAAATATGGCTGAAAAGAAAGGACCCATGATTATGCAATGTCGTGATTAGGCCAGGGGCTAAGCCAAACTCTATGACCTCTCTCTCAAAACAAAGCCGTTTCTGAATGAACTACATCGTTTGGAAACAGCGGATAAGACAGCATCTAATATGTCACGCTTTATTTTGGCTTGACATCGCAAACGTATAATATTGGTATAATGTTTTAGTTTTTAGAAATTAACAATCTTAATACGGAGAACGTTTTAACTAAGTAGTAATAGATTTATTTATCTTGGTACCAACATGCAGAAAGTGACCCAATGTAGTTCCTTGAGAGACTCCCAAAATTTATGATCATAAAATCCCCAATTCAAAGTCACAGCTACGCTTAGTTTCTTCAAATCCTTGACAAGATGCATAACCTTAATTTAAAACAATTAATTTGTCATCAAACGCCGGCGCAGTGTCCGGATGTTCAATCACCATGGTCTAAGAATCAGTGTCGAGGCCTGGCGTTGACAATTACACGTCGAGTAGGCAAGCAGGACAACGACCTGAGTTACATGAGATCTGGGAAGGTAATTTCTTAGTAAACGTCTTCGTTTACTTTGTCCCTTTATTGGAGAAAAAATGATTATTTAAAAACATCATGGAGAAAAAATGATTTATTTGTGTGATTTAGTTCTGAGTCTTAGATGTTTTCTATGTATTTAAGTATTTATTATTCTGTATATAAATTTATATATATTTATATCGTTGTCCAATACACGCCTAGAGCTAAGTTTGGTATAGTCCATACCATCTAACTTGTCTTATTTAGTAAACAATTTTATAAACTCAAAACACATCACTTTTGGCTAAAATGGCCGTTTTCTGCTGAATAAAGTAATTAGAGACCACATTTTGCACACCATTTTCCTGATTTTACATCATGGATGGTTTCTTTCATGACAAAATTGTTATTTTAGGCGAAAAGGGAACGTTTTGAGGTTATAAAAGTGTTTACTAAATAAGACAAGTCAATTGGTATGGAGGTATTGGTGTGAGATTGTCCCCTGTTTTTTTATTCAATTCCATTGATAATGAGTTGGTGAAGTTTTGCATTAACTCTTTTATTTACAATAATCAATTTTGCACTAACAATTCCATGCAGACTCCGGACATTTCTGAAAAAAACAAAGTTTATTTAAATGTTGCTAACAGTATTTTTCAAAAATATATTAATAAGTAAATGGCACTTTTATACCTGTCAAACTTTTGCCTTGGGCATTAGTTATATGTATTAGAGTTCAAAGTTATAAAAAAATAACCCAGTAAAATAATAATGTGGGAACAAGCTACATACAAGTATTTCAACTTTAAAATTTAAATAATATATTAAAAAATATACCTTATATTCTGCTAAAGTTAACGACTGCAGAAATTACAAAAGTTTGCCTGTCAGGGGGCCGATTTTTGACTTTCGAGCGTTTGAAAGTTTTACTCGGAAGTGAGCAAAATCTTCGAAACCGTTTTTTGAAATACGAGCGGTAGAATTGAAAACGAATGGTGTGGACCGCTCGTCTTTAAGTTTTCTATCGCTCGTAATTTCAAAAATACGGTTTCACAGATTTTGCTCACTTCCGAGTGAAACTTTCGAGCGCTCGAAAGTCAAAAATCGCCCCCCAGTTCCATAACCTTTTCCACAGATACAGTATTTAACTTTCGCAGGCGTATCTTTTCTAGACTCTGGTGACTCTTACTAACAGCAAATTTACCGATTTGGACAAGAGCCTTCGAGGTTTTTCTTTCGATAAACAGCCTACCTTCAACATTGCTATTCCAGTGCAAGTAAAGACATCATACGCCTTGCAGGGATAGGCCAAATACTGCCTCAGATCTTTATTCACGCAGTCTTCTATCGCTCGGTCGACAGCCTTGCTCCAGCCGCTGTGATTCTCAGACCACTTCCTCAGATGAGTCTTGTAGGCTTCCCTGTTGAGGGTGTTTTCGTTTGTGAGGAACCCTGATTTCTCGAAGATGCATTTGACGTCGTTACACTAAGGAAAATAAACAGGCCATTTAAGAAACATTCTGAACTATGGTGAATAATTGTTAACAGAAGACTTAAAAATCTTGTAGAATAGTTACGAGCCATTGCTACTTTGCTAATGTCCATTCGACCACTAATGATATTGGATTCGACCACTGGATTGGTACCGTCAGAGAATTTTAGTAACGTGAATTTTTATTTGGTCGCTGCTTTCGTTGACAAGGCAGCTCGGCCATAGCTGTAGGTAGTCACCAAAAAAAATGTTGAGCATACTTAGAACCTTGTCTTTGTCATTGTCTTGCTTATCGTTTGATATTCAGTTTGAAGTAGGCACTAAAGTGTTCAACTATTTAATTCTGTACTTTAAACTTTAGTTTGCCGGTTAACACTTCATCAACAGATTAAAAATTGAGTTGTATATGAGAAAAACAACGCTGCAATCGAGAAGCACCGCTTCTCTCAAAAAAAACCACAACAAATTAAAAATAATCCAACCACCATAAAACATTGATGCTAAATTATTATTCGTTACATAAAATAAATGACTGTGAATGTGATAAATCCATGAACCCCACGAACTGATCCTTTGATGAATCGGTAAGGTTTATAAAACGATGCTCACCGGCCCTGGTAGCTTGGGGTTCGAGCACTCCGACAAAGGTTTGGCGTCTCCTAATTCCGGAATATCACAGCATGCTGACATCGGTTTCTGAAAATGGAAAAAAATATAATCTATATTGACGACGCGGTTATACTAAAGAAAAGTAATGATCAAGTGTATAAATCATAGCAATCTTTAAAGGCACTTGATTATCGAGTAATAATGGAAAATTTGTTGTTTTTTTTTACATCTTTGTCAATTTCAATAGACATACATTATACATAGACCCACGGGCCTAAAAAAAATACGGACGTAACCTAGTCTAATCATGAGTGAAGCACACAAAATGGCCGCCCGTTTACGAGTGTGCGTGCTTTGAGGGTTGCCATATAAATCGTAAATTTTCCTATTTTAAGGCCTTTTACCAACTGCAACTTTTTGCAGCGATACAAATGCGCATTCGACAGCCGCAGCACTGTATCGCGACTAAACCTAGACAATTTGTGACTGTATCGATACTGTATCGAGACTGAATCGCGATTGTATCGCTGCAAAAACTTCGTACAATTAAATCGTGTTATCATTTATGTACTACTTCAGCATTGGGTTCGATTGCGTCATGCAACCGTTTTAATTTAATTGAAATTGGGTTTTCTCATTTTGTAATGACAAAACCAATTTCAACTAAAAAATAATGGGACGTAGAGATGAGAAAGTTATATGACAATTTAAATTTCAACGGTTGCACGACAGAATAATATGAATAATCTTGATATATCAAACCACATTTTTATGAACATAGTGATTAAAAATACATTTAAAGAATAAAGCAATATATTATTTAAACTTAAAAACTTAAACTTTTAGGAAAAAAAATCCGTGAAAAAACTGTCAACACAAATTGTAATTTTTGTTTGTAATTTGCGTCAAAGTAAATAAACACATATTTAAGAAAAATAACACGAATAATCATAACTTACACGTGATAAGTGATACCGTGTGGCTTTTTATATTTACTAATGTAGTTTTTACACGTTTTTACAACACAATGCGACATTTTCTTCGACGTAAAATTGAATGTCACTCGTGCTGTGGTTCGACGCGTAATGGCGGCGGGTTAACAGACCTAGTGCATTTGTGAGGCGGTAGTTCGTGTATGACGGAACGAAATAACAGACCTTGCATACTTCCCACCTTTTTAGTGTAACGTTACGTTAGTGGTCCGTGACATAGACCATGATCTCTGCAACAGCCATATTTCGTAATTTCCATCACTTACTATACTCACAATCGAGGTATTTAAAAATAGGCGATTAATTATTTAAATTCTTGAACGGCGTCTCTAAGTTTGTACTAAGGTAAGTATTTATGTAAAGTAAAAAAAATAAGTGTAATACGTGTTTATATGAGCTATTCACAGGCATCATCCTAGACTGAATAGAGAATAAGTTGGTAGTGAGTAAGTTGACTGAGTAGCGATGATTGTAGGTATACGCCGGTCTGTGTTCGAAATATAAATTTAATATATCTACACATATATCATAAGTCCTCTATTATGCATTAAAAACCCGTAGGTAATAACCAGCATTACCTGTGGTAGTAGGTGACAGCGATGACAGCTGTTAATTTTGGAAGATGTTCCAAATTTGGATCTCATTACCTTACAATATTCGATAACGTAATTTCAAAATTCGTTACAGCTGTCATCGCTGTCACCTACTACTACAGTTAATGCTGGTCATTTTCCTTTCGGCTTCTGAACCCATCTTAGAGTACTTATAATATGTGTAGATAAAGTATTGTACGCGACTCTGCGTAATTGGCATTACGCAACCGTCACGTAAACTAATCGCACCTTCAGAACAATAGTGACCTAATTGAGAAATTTTAAATTTCGAGTTAGGTCTCTATGATACTAAATTTATGACTCAAAGTTTGAAAGCACAAATTTTGAATTAGATCACTATTGTTCTAAAGGTGCGAATTATGTGTTACCAGTGTTGCTCCTTTTCTTCTCGCCTGCAGCAATTGGCTCGCATTGGCTACCTAAAATTGAAATAACAATATAAAACGTGTGTTATGATATTTAAGTTGATTAAACTACCCTAAACTACCTCCTAATATCACGCTACCATTAATTATAAAAAAGTGAACTAAGTAACGAGTAGAAGCGCGTAACCCCATGTGCTTCTGTTTATTCCACAACAGATAACACTCTTTTATTTACCGAACAAAATTGTCCTCGCGTGTGATATCCATGGACTTATTTATGTAATAACTCCATGGGAGTATATATAAATAATTTGAAATTGGCAAAATACACCTTAACAGGAGTGAAATACATTGATTAAAATTAGAATTAGAAACTAAATACCTAACCTTTATTTAGAAAATAAAAACATGTAGAATTTAACATTATACTTTACTCCAGCGGGGTTACAATATTAATGTCAATTATTGTCCTATCCGCCGAGGTAAACATAGGTACTGCTTTTCTCAACTACACCTTTACAAAAGATAAGTTTCAGCTGCTAAATAGTGTTGGTTAATACCTAACGCTGAAAAAAACCGATCGCTATTTAAGTGGAGCGGTTTTTAGTTAACACATACACCTTCACGCCTACATTCCCAGAGTTGGAGAATTACCTACAAATCTTAAAATTTATTGATCATTCTGTAACCATATTTTTCACATTTGCATTTTTTGTATTTTTTTTTATTTTAGTTTAGTTTAATGAAAACCGGTAGTTATCTCTGGAAGTAAGGTGCGGTCGACCTATAAGTAGCTGTACACTTTAGTGCTTTGTCACTTTAACGTAATGTTTGAACTGCTGCCTAATCTGTCAAAGGCGTTAAAGTGACATGGTGCCTAAATGTGCAGCTACTCACAAGGCCGACTGTACACAATTATGTACAAGGTTTTTTATCTGATGAATAGTTATTTATACATACCGTGATAAACAAAAACAGAGCGGTCAGTTTAAACATGTTTGCACACTCGTCTTAGCAGCCGACGAAGAACTGAGCTCAAAGAACTACTATCGAAACAAGCGACGATAAGTTAATTAATTAATATTATAAATAAACTATCTCCAGTCAAAGGTGAACATTCTTGGAAAGTCTCTGTTTTGACATTCGTCTGTTTACGAGAATATTGAACTGCGTCAATGTCAAACATAACCATGACTAAAGAGGAGTAAAATATTTTATACTCGTACTACTGGTCTAAGATCCGAATAGGAGACGACCTTCACTGCGCTGTTTATTCGATAAAAAGTTTTTTATATGAAATTTAATATGTTGAGAAATATATGTCGAACAGGCTGAAAAATGTAAGTCCAGTATATAATTCGGTAATTAAAAATTTACAAATGAACTAATAAAAAAAGTAAGTGCTTGTTTAATAGAATGTTGAAGGTCGTCTCCTATTGGAATCATCTACTATATTAAGAAGAAATTGACTTAAAATGCATTCTATCTTGTTTTGTAAGCTGTTGGATCTCCAATTGATCATACATAAATAAATAAATAATAACAAGAAAATGATCGTTATGATAAATGAGTGTTATCGTCGGTGAAACTGCAAAACCGCGTAACCAACAAATTTATTATAGAGCAAAATAAACCTTAATGCCTTAAAAAAAGGTGCATTTTGCTCCTCAATAAAAATGTTACTTACGCGGTTTTGCAGTTTCACCGACGTTATGTTATTTGATCGTAAGCCTGAAAACATTATTTTGCCTTTATACTAATCGTTGATTATGCTTTTCGTAGGTAGTCAAATCAAATTATACAAAAAGTTTTTAGACTGATTGAAGCGCACTGATTGATGGAAGACCAAGAAGAAGCTACATGGACCAAATCAAAGAGAAGGTGCATGTCGTGTCGTATAAAGAAGTCAAGGAGCTGGCAGAGAGGAGAGAATATTGGAAATTACTTTACCGATAAAAGCGAAGCTCTTAAATTAAGAGAGAGAGAAAAGCGCACACCTTTGGTCTGGCTTAAAAAGTGATCTAGATCTCTTAATCTAATAGAGACTGTTAGAATATCACTGACGCACTTCCCCAGGTTCTAGGTCACAGCCCAATTAGGTGTTTAGTCAATAATGTGTCTTCAAACGTTTACACAACGTTTACGTCGCCGTATGAAGCGACAAGTGTCGGATTTATGGCAAATCGTGTGGTACAAGTCTTAAGAAAACGCTCTGGAGATTCTGTCTTCGGTACCGCGAGGGCTGACAAGATAAATAAATATCTAGGTACAGTCGACCTAGTCCCAAACTAAGCTCTCGGCTTGTACTATGGGTACTAGATAGCAGTAAACCTACTTATTTAAAGAAATACATAATGGATCAGAGTGCTGGCTGCAAAGGAGAAGAAAAAAAAGAGTGCATGGAGCTGAAATGCGAATGTTGAGATGGATGTGTGGTGTAACAAGAATGGATAGGATAAGAAACGAGTATGCAAGAGGAAGTTTGAAAGTAGCGCCAGTGACAGAAAAAAAAGGAAGGTAATGGAAGATATGGCCATGCCATGAGGAGGTATGAAAGTCATGTTACGAGAAGAGTGTTGAGTATGAATGTGGAGGGTTATAAAGCAAGAGGAAGACTTAAAAAGAGATGGATGGATTATGTGAAGAGTGATATGAGAAAGAAGGGAGTGAACGCTGGGATGACGGCTAACAGGGATGTGTGGAAGGAAAAAACATGCTGCGCCGACCCCAGATGATTGGGGTAAGGGCAAGGAGATGATGATGATAGAGAAATACATAAGTAGATAACTGATGATGATGATGATGTACCTCCATACGTATCGTCAACGGCGAACCCAGCTAAATCCGGAGGTGTGATTGAAGGTGACTGGCAAAGCCAAATTTGGTCATAAAGGAACGGTTTCATGGCGTGCAATACAACTGACATGATGGGAGGGCTTTGGACGGTTCTTTTTATCAAGTAGATATATAGAAAACATCAAAGACTCAGGAATAAATACTACTACTGGCACTTGAACCCAGGACCACTAACTTCGTGGACAGGGTTTTGTACTACCAACTAGGCTAACTTGTCATCCAAACTGCTTCGCTAACGCAAACGATTTTTGAAAACTGTCAATGTATAGAATGGACATAAGCACTCGACGCGACCTTTTTGATGACGATAACGTTCTAGAAATGCGTCTTGTTTAGGGCCACAGATAAATTAAGTTATGTTAAGTTATGTAAAGTTTAGTTTCATGACGTCATGAAAGTGTTCATTAATGCTTACGCTTCATTACGTATGAGATTTGGATTATTTCCTGATTGATTTCAATTAATAAAGACACGTCCCACTGTTTTATTTTACGTACGTTTTTAAGCAATCTTGCAACGTAGTAAGGGTCCATTTGTTGAGTAAATATTCTATACTTTTTAAAATGATATCTTTGACAGTCAATTACCTATTTCTTTATGGTTTTCATATAAGACTTATTTATTTTTAAACTTGACTCCCCTCTAATTATCGTAAAAGGTAAGGAAATGTCAGTTAAAATTGTCATAAATCTAGTCTTGAAACTCAAATTGGATTTAACTTTTTCGCGCAACAGCCTCAAAGTTAATTTCTTGGACCTTATATATAATTAAAAAAAAGTGGACAAATTAAACGAGCAGACGGACCACCTAAGTTACAAAGAAGTACACATAGGAGGACAAGCGATGCCACAGTGCTGAGGAAACACCGTGAAGGGAATTCCCAAAGTCCTCAAGGTAGGCAACGCATTTGCAGTCTTGATAAGGTAGCAATCTTAAGGTTGAAAATGTCTGAACCCTGTTCAGAGTTACTTGTCTTATATGGTAAACAACTTTCTAACCTCAAAATGAACAATTGTTCCACTTTGAAGTCGATTGCGATTGAGAGTGCGTTAGGCAATTGGCCAGGACGTGGCTTGTGTACTCGTTTGCTTGCTCAATGCAATTAAAAAATAGTAAAAAAAGTAAACTATGAACCTTGGTAAAGCATGAAACCAAATCAACAAAATCCTCGTCCTCCTCGGGCAAGAGTAAGTCAAGAGCAAACTCATAATAAAAATTAAAACTGATCGTTTTTATAATATAAGTAGACGCTACGTGTATTGTATGTAAACCTTAATTGTACTCTAATTAACCGAATCTATAGACAATAAAAAACTAAAGAATGGCATCACAAATCTGGGGTCCTAGTGAAAAAGAGTATAAGTCTTCTCAAAATCAAAATCAAAAATCAAATTATTTATTCAGTAAATTGATTTTCAAGATCAAGTGAAAAAGGTTTTAAATCTAGGTATACTCCGTTTATGTATATACCCTTTTTTATTACGAGTTAAGTCGACTTATACCATTTTTCACTAGATCTCCACAAATTACCCATTTAAAAATATGTCAAGGTAATTTCAAGCCTTTTCCACTTAAACTTGCTCCGGACGGTGAGAGTTTATGTGCCGTAAACCAGATAGCCAAGAAATCGAAGCAATGAGACGCGCGAGTGTGAATACTTGCTCACCCGCTCTGGCACACTCACTTCATGATCATCGGCTCATTTGCTGGCGGAAGTAATCGAGGAGGTCGTTAGTGGACGGAGGGCCGATATTATACGTGTCTCGCTTGGGAAAGCAAGCTTTTCATTGGAATACCTACTTTGTATTATAAGTTTTATCAGACATATAGGTAAATGTGTCATTGTTGGAAGTAAAGGCAACCACAATAATCAATGAACAAGCAGCATAACAAATATAGAAACAAGAGGAAGGATTAACCATCCATTCGGTAATTTTAATCCTGAAATTTTAAAACGATCGTTAGACAGAAATAAAACATACATGCTAGTCAAACGTGAAAAATGTGGTCGCATTCATAATGTTACACAGGTGTCCTAGAACTAGCAATATACTGAATTCAGGATAATTCCAAAATATCAACACATTTGAAATAAATCCATGCTTTCTAAGGCACATTTCTCATTTTTCATTCTATAACTTTGTCATGGTAAAAAAATGCTCCAGACCTTGGGGGCGCGTTATCTTAAAAAAATTGAAATTGTGCAACAAGTGCTACTTAATATCCTTAAGCCCGATTTACATTGGTCAAGGACAGTGGCAAGGACAGTGCGGTGAAAAAATAGAAAGCGATTCTATCTGGATCCACTGGCAAGGCAATTTGACTCGCTACTGTCCGACCGGTTTACACTACTGTACTGTACTGTCCACTGTCACTGTCCACTGTCCACAGTCCTTGACCAATGTAAATCGGACTTTAGGGAAAAATTAACTTACCTACTTTTCTTTGAAATAAGGTAATTTTGGTTAAAGTTCTGGAGTACTTTAATTACGTTAAGACTACTAGAAAGCCACGTCTTAAAGTAATTTTAATGGCATTAAAATAGCTGAAATACAAAAAGAGGCCTATTTTAAATCTTAAAAGCCCATCCCGACCAGGCCGCATCGTTTTAAGGACCAGAGCCAAGGCGCCCACTAAGGGGGGCCTCCCTTTACAGCTGCACCTTGACTTAGGGTGAAGACACATCAATCAGTACCGATTCGCATTTTGTGTATAGAAAAGGGCTGTTTTGTATGAAGATGCGTACGCATCAATTCTCCTTTGGCATGCGTACGCATCTTCAAATGATGTGTCTTCACCCTAAGTCAAGGTGGAGCTGTAACTGTGAAAACACCAACAGCGTAACTCAAATAAAGAAAAAAAAACTTAAATGGTGAACCGACGGAGGTGAAACTGTGAACCGACGCTTAAAATCGTGTAGATGTCAATATAACCATACAAGTTTAGCTCCGGGTGGTTACGTTTGTCACCCCGTAAATCACATCCGATTTTCGAAATTTTTGAATTTTGTCGAAATTGTCGTTATCAAAAAATTGGAAAACGTACGGACCTAGTTTTTCATAATATGTACAACATATTCAAAAATTGTAAAAATGGGACTAAGTTTATGGGGAGAGAAAAATTATCGCACTTTGTATGGAATCTTTTAGCTATACAATCTTCTTAAGAGCATCGTCGTAGCGGAGAAATATTATTATGTTATAAAATGTGGCAAAAAACATTCCAAATAAAATAAATGTTTTAAAAAACAAAAAACCGCCTTCAAAAAGCAAAAAATAACTTCTTTAAAATTGTAGGCACCTAATAGGTTAGTCCATCTGATCTCGGCTTTTTGTTGAAAATGTTGTGGTCGCCGACTTCAGTTGGACTAACCTATTAGGTGCCTACAATTTTAAAGAAGTTAATTTTTGCTTTTTGAAGGCGGTTTTTTGTTTTTTAAAACATTTATTTTATTTTATACTTTTTAGTGATCATAATACGCTGTTACGTAGTCCCACTTCTTAGTTGAAATGAAACTTTAACTTATATCAAGCGCGCCGCAAGCAACGCCGCGGGAAAGTCATAGTCATATTTCAACAAGTAAATATTATTCGTTGTAGGTAGTCGCTCAACTATCTTAATCGAGATATCTTATCGCCACCCTTGAAATCGGTACCATTGAGGAGTTCCGGTGGCCATCTGTGGTCTTCATCATCAGTTCCACAACACCAAATGATACTTTCTGAATGCAAATGCTGGACTTGTTACTAAAAATACTAAAATCGCTATATGTTTGCCTACAATATTTGAGGAGTTCCCTCAATTCCTCACTGATCCCCTCATCAGATACAGATTTGGTGACAATGGGACCACCTCGGAAGTATACTCTATCAAACCAAAAAAAAAAAATTGATATCGGTCCACAATTGACGGAGTAATCGGTGAACATACATAAAAAAAAACATACAGTGGAACGTATAACCTCCTCCTTTTTTGAAGTCGGTTAAAAATAAAACTGTAAGCGTCTACTTTTTGCTCACCGCATTTAAAGTTAAAATATTTTATTACATTCTTGAAAATGCTCCACGCTCAACATGTTTCGACTAAAATATATTTCAAAGCACGTGCCGTTTTTATAGTTCCATTCATAGGTTTCTTACATATTTAAAACGAGATAGTAGAACGTCCCTAAACCACTTTAGCATAATGACCTAATTTTATGTAAAATACTTTCTTTGGCGGCGAGAAATTAAAGTGAGCCGAAAAGGGTTTCCTCAATTTTATTTTTCTCTGCAGAAAAAAGCTATTTATCCTAGTAAGAAAAGGTTATTTTCTTGAAGGTTCTTTTAAATTGTTGGAGGGTCAGTTGTTTCATTTTAAGCAAACAAAAAAACTTGTTATTATAATCGATACAAAAATGATTCTATAATTGAGGACAGTTCTAGATATTTGGATCTCTAGTGATAGATGTTAGTTTGTGATTATCGCTCGTGATTGGCTGAAGTCGTAACGTATCATGAAAATTACTTTGGATACCTAAATGAGGATTAGAAAAAGCTCCATCACATTCACGTACATTCAGTCTGTCAGCAAACCACTCGATAATTTCGTAAACGGCACTTCATTCGATTACTTTAACTTGAAAAAAGTTACGTCAAAGTAACGAACGACAACGCAAACGGTCCACGAAAGTGATCGTCGTGGTTTTTTGAAGTTCTACGAAACTACGTGTAATTCTCGATTCGGAGAAGAAATCTCGATTTTCCCGAGATTCCCAAGCGACTAACTTTGCGGAAACTGCGAGGTCCACCGCTGAACTTGCGGGAATTAAAAACGGGCCACTCGCGTGCAAACAAACCTTATTTTAGTAGACCCATTTAATTTGCTCGTTAGTGTAGGTAAGGTTTTTTAAGTTATTTCGGCAGTATCTCAGTTCTGAATACTGAGGATAGGTTGAATATTAAAGTAACAAAATTAAACTCGTCTAATGAGATGAAGCTATGCATGCCTACTTGAACATACACAAATAATAATAGACAACGAACTCCTAAACGAATACAGAAAATATAATTAACGTAAAATTTGAGAAACGTGTATTTAAAAGGTGACGCAGTTTTTTTTTAAATAGACACTTAGCGTGGAAAATGCCGGAAGAAGCGGGAAACGAGTTTTACACGTATGAAGTTGCGGGAATTCGCTAGTTCATTACAAATACCCCTGAGAAAAGTCCACATGCAATTTTTACAACAGTTCAAAGATGTTTGCTACGAAGAATTGCCACGGCGCATTTATACGTAGTTTTGATAGACACTAGTTAAACTAAAAATGAGGTGGTATCTATGAAAAGAGACCTTATTGTCGATGGCGCTTCCGACATTATTAACGATGCTCCTATATAAATACAACGTCGCGTGAAGCAGCGCGGCGTAAGCGCCATCGTCAATAAGGTCCCTTATCGTAGATAATGCTACAAATAAAGTTTAATCCTCTCATTCACAAACGTGCAATAGCTCAAGTCTGCTGTCCTTATCTGTTATAATGACATTTGAATTTGACAGAAAGGAACAAAGAATACTTTAACTAAAAAAGGTTTATAGTGCCTTTAGAAAAAAAACAAGTGTGTTCAAATCAAACACACTTAATAAAAATAAAATGTAAAAAGTTCAATAATAGAGGCAACTCATTGGAATAGAATAGACACTCAGAGAAAGATCTCGAGCATTAGGATTTCCTGAAACAAATCCACTGCTGATCCTAGGCCTTTTCCAAAGATCTTCACTATGATCGGTAATTCGCGGGTAAAGTTCAAATTACAACCATGACTTTTAAATATTTTTAGAAAAATGTTTTAATGTGTACTAATGATAATGGACAACTAAGAAACTCTCAGCAACTGAGTCACTTAAACAATTAGTGCCTCTTGTCCTTTCATTTGCTTTCGTTTAAAAAAAACAATCATGAACTTGTCTCGCCTTTATTTAATTTTTTCAAACAACGATTGCAACATTGATACTTGATCCTCCGCATCTAGATAAAACACATCTTCAGTGATGCGAAAACAACGACGTATATTTTATTTTATTTTATCTTAGAAGCAATTTAGTATTTTTTCCAGACAGTCCATTTGGGTCGTCTCAGTTACGCCAAAACTTAACAGTCTAGCTTTCTACAAAACTTGGTTGTATTATTCATAAACATTTATATAGAGTAATATAAACGGCTAAGTGCGAGTCGAACTCGCATACAAAGGATTCCGTACCGGAGGGGCTATTGCCTAACGCACTCGCAATCGCAATCGTTTTCATTTTGAAAATCGAAGGCTTGTCTGCATAGAAATGAAAACAATTGTTCCACTTTGAAATCGATTGCGGTCATAATTGAGGTCATATTTATTGCAATTTATAACGTATTTTTTAAGAAACTGTTTTATCTAATTAGTTTTTTGTAAATCAAACCTAACCTAACCTAGCTTGTCTAAACATTAACCCCCTTACTAATAAACGTCGAGTAACGGTGGTATAGCTATACAATGTTTTGTCCTTATCTGTCATTGTGACATTTGAATTTGACAGATAAGGACAAAACATTGTATAGCTATATCACCGTTACTCAACGTTTATTAGTAAAGGGGTAGATATTTACGAAATTCTTAAAATTTCCGGTTCCAGCGATATAGACATTGTTACTATCAATTATTATGTCAATATTTAATGTCATTTGGACCAAGAATCAGGCTCAGGATCCCGTACCAAATAATTATAAAGATCGAGCAAAAAAACGCTAAAACAAAATATTGTTCCTTGTTTGATGGGGATACCGCTCCCTTTGTTTTTTTATTATTATTATATAAATACTAAAATTACTAAAAAATTAGAAAATGTCTACTTTCTAAGAGACAGCCATATGATAGAAAAGTGGCACCTTTTGTTTGCGCACGGAACCTTAAAAATTACGTTTCTAGGATATGTTCGAGTAATACATTATTTCCTGAGTTCCCGTTTGTCATAAAAATGGTAGTTAACGATTATCGAAACAACTAAATACTAGGGAATTAATAAGTAGGACAAACCGAAAACGATTCGTTTTCGTTAACTATTTCTAGACTTAGTGAGAATATCAGCCCATGATATCCTTCTTTGGGGTTTGTTTCGGCGAAATATGTTTACCAAATTGTATCGTTTCCCAACCGTTTCATTTGCCAACCCGCTTTATTTTCTGGAAACGTAAATATTTTAGAATTGTATAAGAACTAACCTAACCTAACCTATAGGATTCTACACGATGTTACTGAAATAAATCCTGAAATATTTACAGTTACAGGAAAAAAAATGCGTTGGCAAATGAAACGGTTGGGAAACGATACATTTTGGCAAACATATTTCGGCCAAACGGCAGGCTCCCCCTTCTTTGAGTATACGTACTTATAAATATAATAAATCAATAGTATATTTTGTAGTGATTTTGCATAAACCGCCTAAGGGATTTGTTGACAATTAACACACATGATATAATACATTCCTAAATTAATTATTACAATACTTCTTATACCGTAGAATCTAAACAAACGGAGTCGCGGGGAAAAGCGAGTAGGTAATAATATTGATGGCGTCGTCCATCTTTGTAATACAGCCTCGATTGCCACTAGTACCTAAAGCAATCTCTAAATTAACGTCTAAGATAAACTATTTATTTGAAATAAAATATATTTTAATGAAAGTTTTCGTGAGATAATGCAATGGGACTCCGTTTGTTTTCGTCTTCGCGTCAATTCTTTTTAAACAAGACTTACTTTAAAATACTAAGCACAACACTTAAATCACCTTATTTGATGTACCTACACTGAAAAAAATAATTGGTCGCTTGTAACAAGATTGTGATTGTTGTGCATAAGCGTCTTGATCCCATACGAGCCTGACAAGACGATAGATACACCAACTAGGACGTTAGATACATCAACTAAGATGTTAGTTGAATCTCTAAAGAAATTGCTGTAGTTAACTATCAGCTTTGGTTGATATAACTAATATCTTAATTATTGTAATCATTTTTTATCAACTAAGTGAAAATATTTCTTTGTTGGCTCTCATTTTTTTTAGTGTATTGAATGCATTTTGAAAGAAGGGTCAAAAAAGAAGTCTTGGTGTGGGGAATGATTTTCGTTGTTTTTTTTTACTTTCTATGATTTTTAAAATAATCCATTGCTTCAATATTGCTTTTATAAAATTTAATAATGCTGGATTGTAGGTATATAATAATTTAATAAATCAAAATGTGTGGACCTTCATTAATAAAAAGTTTTTAAGAAAAAAGAACATTAAAAATAATAGTTAACCTTTATTTTTTCTTCACGTAGTTGAATAAATACCATGCTGATAGCTTGTCAATTTGTAAATAAAACACTTTGTAATCAAGCCGTTATGCAGATAAGGACAAAAATAACTGCATTTATGCATTAACTCTAATGCAACAAAGTGCCACATTGTTGTATAAGATTTACGCTCTAAAATCTATATAGAGCAATCACTTTAGCCATTTTAGTCATTACATTACCATTTGTATAACGCGCATGCATTTATGTCATACCATAAAACCTATCCGTATAGACAGGCGTAAAATTTAATTATTCCCCTCGTGTATAAAATAAGTCAATGTGACCTTTTGTGCGTTTGACTAGCAATGTACCACAAGCCGATATTGCTACCTATTATAGTTGTAAACAAAATTAAAGTTAGTTTTTTATCTGTTATTTTTGGCAGAAAACACAATGTAAAAAAATTTTTGTAGTAAAAGAATTACTTATTGTAAACCTAACTCCATACAAAAGTCATAATATTTTTTTCGAATAGGTATCGTATCTTTCCGCTTGCCTTGTGCTCGGAGGCCGTGTCCCAACGAATGTGTTTTTTGAACGGGGGTTGCGTTACACCCTTTTTTTTAAAATCTACATTGCCAAATTATATTTATTACTCAAATGCCGAAGGAGACGGGTAATGTGTTTATCAGCCTATATATGTATGTTTGTTCCTTTGTGGCGCTCTAGAAACTAAACGCATGAACCGATTTGGATGATTCTTATGGCAATCGATTTGTCTTAATCTTGTGAGTGTCACTAAATATATGACAGTAATTAAAATTCAGCATGGCGGCAGCAAGACGCCATATTGTATAAAAGAAAAAAAAAACGACGAACTATGACAAATGGTATCATTGAATAGGTATTTAAAAATCATCTATAGGTTTCTTTAATCATTTTTCATTTTGAACGATCATTTATGATTTATAACGATTTAAATTTGGTTAGCAACAACAGTCGGGTTTTTAAAGCTTGTTTTAATTAATTTATTGGTAAGTTTTATGTATGTCGAATATTAATTAACGTTTTGTATGTTACGTAGCCCTCGTTTTAATCACTCGGATTTTTATCGACACCAATCTCTCCGTCACCTCGGCTCGTAATCTAACCACTTTACAGCTTGCGATATGATAGCTATCGACAAATTAACCGTGTTTCGGATATCCACTTCCGAGTTTAATCTTTCAAGAGGCTTGCCGGTATTTCTAAAAATAGTGTCCTGGTAGCTAATTTAAAACAACTCGCTTTTTAAATCGACGGACGAATTATTAAAAGGCGAGTGTAAGTTGTCCCCTCAGAGCACAAACAAACAAGAAGCCGATTTTAAGAGTAAGGTCAAAGACACCTCGAAATTGGTTCGGGAGAGCCTAGCTGGCTAGAAATTCTGGAAATCTGGCTAAAACACAATGATAACTTCATACACCCGACGCGTCAAACTTGTAGCCACAAATGGAAGCATGTAGCCGTAATCTTCTCGTACGAAATGCACACAAGTGCACTAATAATGTCGTACTGAGCAGGCCAAATTTGGTCTGGTTTGAGTGGCATCACATTGGTTATTGGACTAGGTGTTATTATTATAAGTGTTAACCATAATTAACCATCGATAGTCTTGGCATAGATCTGTGTTCAAAATTAGGACATCACTTTGTATTTTTTTAAGCTTAATTATCGAACTTTATCATAAATCATAATCAAAACTTCGCTTGGTATTTATTTTTTATTTTTCACCCGTTCCATGTTTAATTTGTTGGATCCTTATGTCATAATAAAAGGGTTCATTCTAATTGTATATGTATATTTCTAGCTCCAGTATTTTAAAAGAGAGGCTGAAAAGTGGTTAGATTCCATCACAAAAGACCTGGAGGGCTGCATTAGTCAAAAACCAACGACACGGCGAATAGAGCAAGTCGCAGAGAGAAGATAGAGAAGACGTGATTCCAGACAGATGCCAAAGAGAGAGAGAGAGAGCTTCAGTAGTGTGTGGTGTCCATTAGCATATTATAGTTATATCTTCAAACTACCACCAACCAATAATGTTCAGATTATTGTGCTCCATTGTGGGGTGATATCCGGTGAAATTACTAGCACAGAGGCATTCCATCTTGGGAATAGTCTTAAGATTGCAAATGTCTATGGGTCTCAGATCCCACTGACTATCAGCTGGTCCGAGTGCTTGTTTGGTGTCTCTTTGACATAAAAGCTACTAAATAACTAAACTCTGACTCATACATTCATACATACACTCACGCCTTAATTCCCAGAGTGAGGTAGGGGCTCATCCTGTTGTGGCATAATTTTGTAAGTAATAATATATAATAATAAATATAATATGTATGTTGAACTCGTTGGAATTATCTACGATAAAAGTACGGCCAGCATAAAGCTTCAATCTCCGGGCCCCAGGTTCAAAATAGAAAAAGGCGTGAAGCAGGGTGACCCGCTATCCCCAAAATTGTTCACAAGCTGCCTTGAGGAAATCTTTAAACTAATGGCGAACTCCTGGAATTCTAAGGGCATCGATGTCGGCGACAAAAAGCTGACAAACCTTCGTTTCGCGGACTACATCGTGCTCTTCTCATCATCGGTAAGTGAACTTGAGGGTATGCTGCAAGAACTCAGCACTGCAAGCTTTGAGGTTAGACTGACGATGAACAGATCAAAAACTCAGCTGATGACAAACTACACAAAACGTAGGGTCACGGTAGATGGGCAGGTTATACAGTACGTCGATGAGTATACCTACTTGGGCCAGATAGTCTCCTTCACAAACCGGCAAGACAAAGAGATCGATAGACGGATCGAAAATGCCTGGAGGAGCTACTGGTCCATGAAGGAACTGATGAAGGGCACCCTTCCTATTACTTTAAAAAGAAAACTGGTCGACATGTGCATCCTGCGTATCCTAACATACGGTGCCCAAACGTGGTCATTAACTGAGGCTCAAAAGTCTAAGCTCAAGATTTGCCAAAGAGCAATGGAGCGTAGCGTACTGGGTGTCCAAAGATCCGATAGGGTGAAGAACACAGAGCTGCGCTCCAGAACTGGTATTGCTGATGTTGGGGTGAAGACCACAAAGTTAAAGTGGGACTGGGCTGAGCATATCTGCCGCATGCACGATGGGAGATGGGCCAAAAATACCACCGATTGGCTTCCACGCGACGGACATCGTAGCAGAGGTAGACCCAGAAGGAGATGGCGAGATGACCTAGAATCCTTTGCGAGGAATTGGCAAGAGTGCGCTCTGGATAGGGCCGAGTGGCGAAAAAGAGGGGAGGCCTTTGCCCAGCAGTGGGAAACAAAAACAGGCTAGAAAAAAAAAACTTTGTGGCATAATCTATATAGCCATATTAGGCTTTACGCATAATCTGGTGTCGCAGAATCTACATTCGCATAGTTTGATTACGCAGAATTTCGTTAGTCCGGATACATAAATTTTCCGAATGTATGATTTTGCAGAATACTAATTTCTCATAATTGTTATTCTACTGATAACTTTGACTTTTTTGAAAACTTATAAAATAAACCTAACCTAACCTACTCTATGCTACCAGGATTACACAAAACATTAAAAAAAATATTGTCCGTTTAATCTGGAGAAAAATTATGCGAAAACAAAATTCGGGGTAACTATACATTCGGCGTAAAAAGTTTCGGACTAACTCATTTTCGGGATGTTACAAATAATGCTAAATAAGGTTTCTGCCACATTACCATTCGGCGAAAACCGATTATGCCAAGTCTGTTATGCTAAAACAGTTTCGGACAATAAATTTTATGCCACATAGAGGGAACCCTGGGGTAGGCAGAGCTACAGAATTACCAACAACTCTAAAAACTTGTTGTTAAACTCTGACTCTTCGTTTCTAAATGTAGTATAGACACACCTTAATAGTGCTTGCAATATTACAATAATATTGTAAAGCCAGCATCGTTTACTGGCGGGCTCGAAGTGCGATAAACGCGGCGCCGCGCTGTTACAAAGTACTTAAACAGTTTAATGCGCGTTGAAAAACAGACCCGTTGGAACCGTGTCGCTGTTAAGACTTTATAGGGTTGACTGGGTTTGTGAAGAGTTACTTTAGATGTCTTTAAATACCCAACAATTTGTGTTTAGAGAACTAAAATTAAATTTCTGAACGCAAAGTTTCTTTCCAGATGTTGTTCCTTCACAATTATCCTGAATTAATTTATAACTATGATTATTCCCAATTCTACAAAAAATATTAACGCGAAAGTTGATTGTCTGCTTATTATCAATGCGTCATTTGGTGATACGGTCGGCCTTTTAATAGCTGCACACTTTAGCACTTTGTCACTTTAACGTCATGTTTGATCTGCTGCACTAATCTGTAAAAGGGTTTAAAGCGACGAGGTACAAAATTGTGAAGCTACTTATAAGGTCAACTCTACGGAGAACTTTTTTGGTAGAGGCCTACGTCACAGTCTTCTTACGATTCGATTTCTTTCCATAAAACATAGTTAAATCATCCATAAAAAGCAAGCTTAACAAAAACGTTATAAAAAATCACTGTTTTTTTTTAATTAATTTATCCAAAATAACTTAAATTTTAATATGGAGTGTTACAGCCAGCGAAAACCGCTTACGGATTATCTGTCGTTGTTCGGCGCTCGTTCACACCGTATTTGTGTAGTGTCACTTTTTATTGATAAGTAGATTCTTTAGAATTTTATTTAAGATGAGAAGAACAGGTTTTTTAGGATGCTTTTGCACTTATATGCATCTTTAAATATGCTCTGACACACGTGACTAGGCAAATCATTAAATGTATAAGGTAACATATATTCCCACATCCGTTTTCCATATGAATTGTTATAGTGAGGTAATACATATTTGAATAATCGACATTCACTCCTTACATTTTGCGATCTAGATCTATTTCTAAGGCTCGACAAATTTGGCATTTCATCATAGATGAAATTGGTACCTGAAAATTGCCTATTTATTTTTAAATATTACTCGTAGAACCATTGACCGTTGGGACAACGTCATTGTTCAAGAGGCGACCAAGTACTGTAAGACGCAATGTTGGCAGGCCTCCCATGACGTGGACTGACGATCTGGGGGGTTACCAATACTAAAGCAGTTCCGTTTAGGTTGACAGAAAGGGACAGAGCTGTATAACTGCTATAGCTCTGTTACTTTCTTTCAACCTTAACTGAACTGCTTTCATATGTCATGGTAACCCCCCTGATAATGGTAGCTGCTAACAGCTTCATGCGAGTAGCATAGGACCAATCACGGTGGAGATCTTTGGGGAAGGCCTCCAGCATAGAACGTGTTTGGGCCATGATGAGAATGGTTATTTCGGGAGCCCTTTGTTTCCCATAATTTTTTTGGTCATAATGTAATTGTTGACCTAATTTTTGATAGTCATAATTTTTTATATCGCTGAAACTGTAAACTATTCAGAAGTTCTGAAATATCTAAAGTGTAGAAAAGGCTAGGTTAGGTTAGGTTTGATTTATAAAAATCCTGAAAAAGTAAAAGTTTCTTTAAAAAAACACGTTATGACTTGCGATGATTATGACCTAAAGCACATTATTACTAAAAATAATTATGTCAGTCAATGTAGACCCGGTTATTTCAAATAAATGTGTCAAACTTTTTGGTTTATAGTGTCGACAGCTTAGCCTATTTGTGCAAAATGTGGTTACTGAATTATCAACAATTTTTTAATGTTGTAGGTAATTCTGTAGCTTTAGCCCACCTCACTCTAGGACTACAGGTTTGAAGGTATGTATGTTTGTATGTATATTTTAGTTTAAGTTTACCTAAATGGTAGAAGGACCATGTACATGCTCTATCCGAATCGCTACCACTAATAAGCCCTTTAATCTGCCGCCTAATAGCAGTGTTCGCATTGTTGTGTTCCAGCACGGAGGTAAGACAATCAGTGAATGACAATCATAGAGGCATTCCATCTACGTCCTCAGTGTTGGAAACGCATTTGCTGTCTTGAGATTGTCATCGTAAAATTACAATGTTGATATTAAAAATGTTTATGTCCATTTACCATCAGATGGTTTGTGTGCTGTTTAGTCTTTTCCATCTCTTAAACAACTATTAACATTGGTTACTGTTTTTGGATTTACCACTAGGTACACTCAAGACCGAATATCTAAACTGATTCCCTTACTACTATCCACCCCGTGCAAGAAACTAAAACTAAAAAGATTTAGGCTCCCGAAATATCTTGAGACGAGTGAATAGCAAGTCAAACACTCACCGCTGTCGTAGGATCCCTCGGTCAACACCACATGCTCCAAAATACACATTCTTCAGCTTTTACTTAGTCTTTGGATATTTGGGTACTTTATTTCTATTTTATGCTTTTAAAACTAAATAAACAATGAAGAAATAATATGTTAAAAGTAACATTTCTGGGATACGTTTGTGCTGCCAGCTGTACTATTTTTTACAGTCATCATCTGGTTATCAAGACCACACCAACGACATACAAAAGAAGTTATATAAAAGCTGGTAAAAAGTAAATAAATAATAAATAAATATTAGGGGACAATCTCACTCAAATTGTCTTAGTCCCAAACTAAACTCTAGGCTTGTACTATGGGTACTAGACGACGATATAAATAATTATACGCACTGCTAGATCAAAACAGTGTTAACTCAAAATACAACTGCATTTTAAAATCAACTTTAATACAACGTCAATGAACTTGAAACAGAACAAGCAATGATTTTGAGTTGATACTGTTTTGATCTAACAGTGCGTATAGAGAAACAAATACTGAAATACATATAAAACATCCAAGACTCAGGAACAAATACTCATGCTCATCACTCAAATATTTTCCCTTATCGGGTTTTTAACCCAGGACCGCTAGCTTCATAGGCAGAGTCACTTCCAACTAGGCTAGCGCGTCGTCATGCACTTTCAAAACAATAGTGACCTAATTAAGAAATTTTAAATTTCGAGTTAGGTCGCTATGATAATAAATTTATGACTTGAAGTTTGAAAGCTGAAATTTTGAATTAGGTCACTATTGTTCTGAAGGTGCGATTATGTTATACTAAGAGAACTAGGGACAGAAAGCCGTGCCTTAAACTCATAAAGACCGAATGTAGCAAATAAATGCCAAAGGACTACTAAATTATGAACCCACTGCCCACAAAAACATAGTTATAAACGAGAGATAAATTTTGTTTTATCAACTTGGCCTTTGCCCTGAGGTGGGACACTACAAAAACTTGAAAAATAACGTAGGTCGCGCCATTTGCATCACATTACAAAAGCAGCAAAAACCAGGGTCCCGACAACCCATTCCCCGATAAAAGTCTTTAAAAGACTTACTTACCTCTCGAAGTAACGCACTAAAAGAATAAACCCTTTGGAAATATATGACTTAGTTATTTGTTAAACTAACCATTCACATAAGGGAAACCTAAGGAGCTAAAGCTCAGATCGTCAGCAGTAAATTGATAACCAAATATAAGGGTAACTCTTATAAATAGCGCTTAAAAAGCCAATCGAACGGCTTTTTATAAGGGTAACCCTTATAAATAGCGGTTAAAAAGCCAATCGAACGGCTTTTTTGAGTTAAAGGGATATTGGTATCACTCAAAATGTAACGCTTTAAAAGCAAAATCGAACAAGACTTATATACGAAATATTGGTAAGGGTAACCCTTATAGTAAATAGCGCTTTAAAAAGCAAATCGAACGGCTCTCGAGCAATAAGGCTTTTCTAAATAAATCCTTATAAAAACCCATTCGAAACCCCTTGAATGGGATAGCGGGCCGGTCTATGGGAAAACACTCATTTCCTTGCGTCATTTGCGACATTCAACAAAAATCACACATTCATTTGCATCTTGACGTAGCAAGCGTAGGTAGCTAAAAATATAAACAATAAGGGAGTATTTTCATAATTATGTAGACGTCACAACATTAACACGTCACCTCCAAGCATCTCATAATAAGGTTAACTTTGTATGGCAAACTCGATTCCCAAACACATTGAGAGCCCTGCTCCTTAATTCCCATACATTTTTGTACCTAAGATGGAGTCCTTGGCAGTGTGCCCGAGGAGATATCAGTCCGTGGGCGCCATGGCAGTCATTCCAGTCCAATCATCTCGCTTTGTTTGTCTTCTGTCTCCCCATGGCTATTGTCTATCTTCAGAAAAAGGAGCGTTACCATTGAATCTCACGGTTGATTCGCGCCTACGTTCTATGGTACAAGTATTTTTTTATGTTTTACGCAAACGAGATAAATGTCTGTATTTTTAGATCTGATTACTACTAATTGTACACTTTATTTTTCTAATATTTAAGGTGCTTTTTAACGATGACTCAAGCAAAAACACTTAATAACTGCAAAATTGCTTTTGAAACTGAATGAAATGTAAACGTGCAACTTTAATTAATAATCATTTAATAAGGCTCTCGCAAATTCGTTGCTAAGGTGATAAAAATACACTGGTACAGGTTATAATAGACTTGTATTATTTATCATTAAAACTATGAACGTATAAAAAATATACATAGTAATTTTATCTATTGGTGAAATCTGGAATAAAATCCGTCGAGCAATTATTAGAATAGCCTGCTAGATATACAGACTTATTCACCATATTTTATCCTATGTAGTGATTTGATGAAAGCGATAAACAGGAATGTAGTTAGGTACCCACTAGATGGAAACTAGAAAATACGACAGCATAAAGATGGCAGACAGCAAACAAATTAATATTATCCGCTAAGTGGGAATAAATCTTTCGGGTTACTCCGTGGCAGTGCATTGATTAAACTAGTCTATCATAATAAGAACTTTGTAAGGAAAAGCTAATTTGGTAAAGTAGTAAATACTGATCGAACTGAAACATAAATTCGTAATAAAATAACTATCAAATAGATAAAAATAACCGGTTGAAACCGGTTAAAATCGGTTATAACTGGTTATTTGCATTCCCTAAATTAAAAACGCGACATACCGGCGACCCTTTCACAGCCGATATCTCTTAAACGGCCCATCCGGTTTTAATAAAACTTAGCTAAGAACCATCCCAATTAAAGGAGCTTTCTTTTAAAAAATCCGTGTCTGAATCGGTATATCCGTTTTGGACCTACGATGCCAAAGATATACACACAGATATACAGTCACACAAATACACACTCGATTTCGAGTCGATTTTTAGCTGTTATAACACCGTGTAAACAAGCTCTTAATTACACTATTCTATAATGAAACCGAGGTCTCTTCCTGTCCATATTTTTTAAACTGGCTCATAATTGAATAATTACATACAAGGTACATATTAAATATCATCTAAAGGGAACCACAAGATACCTGTCCTTAAAAAAAAACCTCCGTCTCATCAAGCACAAATACTTACCAGTTTCAGAAGGAAGTGTTCAGCAAAAAAAAAACGAGTCATGTATAAATTCGAACAATGGTGATTTCCTGAAATTGCCTACCTAACTTCAGTTTTATGCTGCTAGAATATGAAACAGGATAATTCCGGTTTCTGAAATCGTGTGAAACTTTTTTGATAAAGCAATCATGCTTGGCAAGTAATGTTAAGTTACTGCTAGTAGCCAGGTTAAAGATTTTGGAGTAAAACTTTTTTATAAATATAGGAATACAATCTTTTAACGATCATTCTGTGAGGTAAGTTTCAATGGAAGATAGGAAAATAAAACACATGCTTCAGTTACAAATATTAACGGTAAATAAATATCAGGGGGCAATCTCATACAAATAGGGAATATGCATGGATTTTTAAATAGCATTTCTCAACAAAATATGAAAATACCGTAAAAGAGATCACCAAAAGTGAAATTAAAATTAAAATCAGTTAAGTAATACGGATGGTTAGTATTTTATAATGCTAATTAGACAGAGAGATCCGAAGTGCACCGGTGACGTTGTCGTGCAGTACGGCCATATAAACTCCACGTAAAATTCTGTTTTGCTAGAAAGAGATAGGAACAAATCTTTGTTAGCTTATATGTTGGTTATTTTTATAGCTTTTCAAAAAATGTTTTTTCGCACCTGTTTGTTACATGAATCAGCTTTTATTGAATCTGTAAAAAAACACATGCATATTCCCTATTGACCTACTCCCAAACTAAGCTCTAGGCTTGCATATCGCACCTTTAAAACAATAGTGAACTAATTCAGAAATTTTAAATTTCGAGTTAGGTCTCTATCATAATAAATTTATGACTTGAAGTTTGAAAGCAGAAATTTTGAATTAGGTCACTATTGTTCTGAAGGTGCGTATAGAGAAAATACTAAAATAAATGGAAAACATCTGAGACTAAAACAAATACTCGTGCTCATCAATCACACAAATATTTGCCCATACCGTGAATCGAACCCAGGACCCAGGAATAATTACCTGTTGTCTAAAATACATACGCTTTGGAAATGTAGGTATGACGCATAAAGTCAACCTTCACTTTAAACAAATACAAACCCATCGGCATGCTCTACATTTAAAAAAAACTCTTGTATATTCTATTATTAAGTTAAAACACTTACCATATGGGTGTTGTATTTGTCAGAAGGAACAATTTATTTAGAAAAAAAATAAGCTTACATATCTAAAATATTGGTTAGGAAGTGTACAAAAAGAGTGAAGATAACTATTTATTCAAGTTAATAATATCGGACATTTTACAAATCATTTATCTACTAAATATATCAGTCATGCAAGTAAAAAGTTTTTTTTTTCCTAAAATGGCCTGTTGCCAAATATTATCTTAGAAACGTATATCGAAATTGACTGCAAATATATGTCTACATTACAGTACAATAAAAACGGCAACAAATATAATGAGCACCAAAATTATCTTCGAGACCCAAAAATAGTAAACGATCACCAAATTAGGTTAGATTAGGTTAGGTTTTGGTGATCATTTACCATTTTCGGCAGTGAAAAGTGTTTTTATTTATTACTATATCTGGTGATCCGTTAAACATAAACCACTAAAAACATGCGTAGGTACTTTTTTCAAGTTCAAAATTCAAACGTAAAAGTCAAATAAGCATTTTGTAGCTGTAAAGAAATCTGCGGCTTTTATTTGAGAATTGTTATCAGTGTAGTAAAAGGGAGTAGAAATAGGATCAGAGGCAATTTACGTATCAGTTGCTTATCTAGTAAGGGGCGAATATCGCCACCAAATTTGGCGAAGAATGGCTTAAAAAAAAATACCTACGTTCTTAAGTCAGAGATTTTTTTGATCTGGGTCTCGACTTACAATCTCCAGTTGGTTGTGTTTGAGCTTGAATAACTATTAAAACATAAACAAACGCGAACCCTACCTACTTTCATATTTGATAATATATCTCTTAAAAGGCCGAACCGATTTTCATAAAACCAGGCTAAGAACCACCCGATTAAACTAGCTTTGTTTAAAAAAAAACACGTTCAAATCGGTGCGTTCGTTTGGGAGATACGACGTCACAGACAGACACACAGAGACACACGTTAAACTCATAACACCCCCTTTTTTCGTCAAGTTTCTTAATAGATCACACGAATGTTGTAATGCCAATTACGCAGAGTCGCGTACAATACTTTATCTACACACATATTATAAGTACTCTAAGATGTGTCCAGAAGCCGAAAGGCAAATGACCAGCAATACCTGTGATAGTAGGTGACAGCGATGACAGCTGTAACGTAATTTCATTACGTTATCGAATATTGTAAGGTAATGAGATCCAAATTTGGAGCATCTTCCAAAATTAACAGCTGTCATCGCTGTCACCTACTACCACAGGTAATGCTGGTCATTGCCTACGGGTTTTGAACGCATAATAGAGGACTTATGATATGAGTGTAGATAAAATATTAAGTGATTGAGGATAAACAATATTTTCTACTCGGTTAAAATCATATCTAATGAATAGAAACATAAACCTGCGTGCACACTCACGATATTCTGGTTGAAATAAAACAATGGTATAACGACTTCAAATCAGACAATATCATTTTGATTAGCAATATGGTAAATATTTCCTGTTTTAAAGAGATAATATTATGCCGTTAGTCCTCACGCTAGTGTTATACGAATTAGGGGCTTAAGAAAGTATTCTGAAGTATTTGAAAGTTTAACGTAAGTTAATAAAGTATTTTTGAAAAATTAATTAACATTTGTCTTTTTTTACATCGGAGAAAAGGTTAAATATCCAACGTCAAGCTTAGATATTATTAAAAGTGGCGTTAACTATGAAAAGGGACCTTATTGTCGATGGCGCTTACGCCGCACTGCGTCACGCGACGTTGTATTTATATCGGAGCATCTTTAATAAAGGCGGAAGCGCCATTGACAATAAGGTCCCTTTTCATAGGAAACATCACAAATACAAATTGTTAAGGTAATTTGACCTCAGTGGGTTTAAACATGTTGCATTCCGTGAACTCTAACGTCTGCAATAATAACTGTGTACAGTCAATCAAATTAATTTCCAGGCCACTATGGACCTTGTCAACGTGACGTCGTAAATCAAATCATAGGAAGTTTCTTACGTTTTGGTTGATAACGTCACTTTACCATAGTCCAAAGTGGCCTGGAACTCAAATTGGTCGACTGTATAATCCCAATGGACGTGACCCACCATAGAACTGTGTCACAGTAACGTTATGATTCAAGTCGTGAGAAGTGTAGAACAAATTGTTTTATAATGTCCATGTCACAATACACCGTTCTATAGAGTGATAGGGTTCCAACTCATAAGATTGACATTAAGCTGGTACCTATGTATTCGCTTATGTCAGTTCCAGACATTTTGACAGCTTTTAACAGCTGTAACTTGACTAGACTCCAGTCAAATCATTAAGACACTAACTAAAATTTACTTAACTCAAAAATCCTAAGTTACTCAAACTTTGCGCTCAAATTTTAATCGTTCCAAAATTTCAATCCCAATTTGATTTGACAAATTGAAGTGCAAAACGCGTTAGTGCGAACGCCGCCCACAGCGATGGGCGGCGCCAACCCCTATATAAGGCTAGGGCGGCGGTAGCACAACACTTGTTGCCCTTACTCGCTGGTCGACGTCGGAGCTTCAGTGCCAACATAGTCAAGTAAGTGGTTTTTTTTATAAGTGACGTCATTGATAATCGGTAGGAATTACCGGATGTAACGAAATTTTTGTGCGGAAAAGTTTTGCGGTGAAAAAAGTTTGTTAAAATTTTTATCATAGTGAAACTAGATATTTCGATCGATTTCCGGTGTATTACAATTTATATTAATTTGAGGCGTTGTGAGATTTTTTTAAAAGCTCCTGGCAAGTTTCATTTTTAAATAATTAACCTGTATAAATTATGAAAAGTTTAACTCGCAAAGCAAATGCTTGTTTTTGTCAAAGGGACAAAAGCGGACTAATTGTTAGGTCTGTTAACTCCACAAAACTCGTTGACACGAAAACTTTTTGTTTGCAATTCCTTTTGCTTTAGAATGTTAAATTATTTCACGTAAAGTTTATACTTTCTGGTGAGCTTGTTGAAATTTAATTTCAATTGTTAAAATTGAAGTTCAATGCGGTCGTAATTTCATACAAAAGCTCTTTCCTTAGAACGTTAATTCATGTAGCTACATAAAAAAAAACTTGAAACTTATGCTGCGGTGGAAAATCTGAATCGCTTTATCCCCCATATTAAAATGATCAACGAACTTTTACCCTAAGTTCGCAAACTGCTCTCATTAAGGCAAGTACTTTACCGCTCAAGTCGATCCGCTAACAGTAACTTATAAACTCTATATCTCGTCATAAAACTAAACTACCTCGATTATTTTTATAACTTACAGTTTGAGTATCCATGATTTTAGATATTGTGTGTGTCTTTACGAAAATATAAACATAAAGTCTTACCGAATATAATTATTTTAAGTCGCTTATTACTTTTATTTTTACAGTTAAAAATCCGTTTTTTCATAACGTGGATAAACATAACTATTAACGCACGTAAAGCGCGAAATAGTCTGGCAATAAAAATGGCAGAAGTTGATTGCTGTCTTACTTTAACTCCTATTCTAGAGCAAGAAGCACAATTTTGCTGTATTTTTCTAACTTCAATCAACTTCAACTTGTATTTTGCTAGCCTAAACCTCGCTTAAGGGTTTATAAAACTGTGTTTTTCCCTAAAAACTAAAATGATTAAGGTATCTTTAATTACATTATAAGAAAAAGTAAAGCACGGCGCAAAAAGTAGCCGTCGGCAGGCAGACACGGTGATATAGTAACTTATCACTTATTCTTGGTCTGTTTTTAACTTTTGACGAAAACAGGTGTAATAGGTTTAATGCGTGTATCTATGTATCTGTATTCGGACGCAGTGTTTTTTATATATAAAACTAACTTAACTAATTGATGAAAATCACGTTTCAGTAAGTAGGCTCACAATTATCTTCGAGAATTTTATCTTTTTTATATTTAATGATCTTAAAAATCAAAAAATATGCTATCAATTGATTACTTGCATATTATTTTGATTAATTAAATAATAGTATTTATTAAGGAGGTTGTAAGAGTCTTACGAAGGAGAACTTTGTTTATCTCGGAAACTAACCTGTTTATTTTATGATGTACTGTTGTTATATTTTTTTAATTATCAGCAGGTCATAAAATAAAAAAATATCATTAATCACAAAAACCTAGATTTAACGAAGCTATTTAGAACTGGATTTGATATTTTAGTTTCGGTTTTCCAGTAAATACTTGTACCATTTTTAATCATTATTATTGTCGAGACATTTTCTAACTCCTTCATTAATAAAAAGGTAATGAACCATTATTAATAAATTATTACAAAGGCGAGCCAACAATTTTTCGTTTATCTTGATTATTGAAATGAAATTGGATGAAATACTCAAACGTACCCTGTTTACTCTGTAAATCTAGTATAATATAATGTGTAACTTTTTTCATGATATGGTTTACGATTGATTAATTTGAAGTTTATCCAATAAAATCAAGTTTTAAATTATTAGAAGACAAGGGAGTCTATATAAGGTCAAAATTTTGCAATACTCATTTTTAAAACACCTTTGTTAGTGACCCACTCCAAGTTAAATGCCTCCCCTCCTTTCTCCTTCTTCTTTTCTAAAAAAAGAAATTAAATTTGCATACATACAAACGGTGCGCTAACATTCCATAAATTCTTTACATGCCTTAACATCCAGCAATAATGTACATTCCAAGATGAAACGGAATTGTAAAAGGAGTTGTTAAGTAACACTGAATTATAAAGACATTCATAATGAAACCCTTCTGACTTAAAGCTTTGTTCAACTTTTAACTTTTAAACAATTTTCTCAGTTGACAATACTTACAGGAAACTCATTGTTCCATTACTGATTGACTGACAGGCTGCGCGCATATTGAACTGCTAAAAGTAAGCATGAAAATCAGTATTATGTACTATCAAGGAATTCAAATGTTTAGCAGGTTGATATCATACTTAAATTTGCCACGATATACATTTTTCACGTGTTATTAGTCGTGTCACATCGGGAAATGAATAAATCGGCTAATTTACGTATGTCAAACTGCTAAATATTAATTCATTAAAACAGCATTCATCCAGTTACCATATTACTAGCTTTTAAAACATATAGGTGTGTTAAAACACTGACCTTTAAATCACTGTCTGGAACTATGTTTATAGTACTAAAACTCTTTAATAAAGGTATTATTGTAAAATGCCGATAAATAAGAAAACCGGAAGAAATAGAAAAGTATTGGGAAACCAATTTTCTCACATTTCAATTCTCTTGTGACATATGTCATTAGCAGAGGTCGGAATAGGTAGTGCTTATTAACCTAAACTTGACTCACGTTCATTCATGCGTGAGTGAGATGGGGATACGTTATTGAATGAAGATGCAACAAGTTTAGGTTAATAAGCACTACCTATTCCGACCTCTGTCATTAGAGATCATAATTACGCTTAAATAAATTGAGGAGTGAGGAAGTAACATTTCAATTTTCTTTGGAGATATCGTACCTTCAGAACAATAGTGACCTAATTCAAAGATTTTAAATTTCGAGTTAAGTCTCTATAATAATAAATTTATGACTTAAAGTTTGAAAGCTGAAATTTTGAATTATGTCACTATTGTTCTGAAGGTGCGATATCGTCATCCATACTTGAACATTTTTGATGTTCTTTCGCGCAAAAAATGAAAATTAACACGATTGGTGATTGGTTTAAGAGGCGGTGGGCATGAGGGCACTCATATTTGTTATTAAAGGCGTGAGAATTTCAGTCAAACATGTAAACTTTTCGAAATCAGTACTCGGCCGTTTTGGTGAGTTTTTCCCGGGATTAGATTTAACAATAGACTCTCAGAAAGACGATTTTTTTTTAAATATTTTTACCTAAACAATGAATGGAGACAAACATCGTACACGCGTAAATATGATCATATCGTCGAGATTACTAGTGTACGTTATAAAAGATAGAATGTACTCCAGGTACAGCTCCCTACACCAGCATTTCCAACAATAGCTAATTAAGAAGCAAACGCAGAATTTCCTAGCTATCCAATAGCAGCAATGGCCTATTGAATTGGAACAATCACTTTCAAAAATTGGATGTTTTGTTTGAATCCAATACATTGAAAGGCGCTTGTTTCGGGTATAATGCAGTTGGATGCAGCAAATGAGTATTATTCTCTTTGCAACATTCCGTTGTAGCAGCGTTAAAAAATAACTGTCAAATTCAGAAACATTTAAGAAACTATTTAATGGTTCCTTTTTCGAACTTGTGTATGAAAAATCGTTACAAAGAACGAATTGATCTTTATTCACTGTCTCTAAGTGCGTCCGTAAGTTTTATTGAAAATATACACAACTAACAAACGTCACTTTATATTCAAAAGTAAATTAAAAAGCTTAACGTATTCACCGTCAGCGAATGCTACGAGTCCTACACTGTAGCCTGTAGCAGAATTTTTTGCTATTTAGTGATATCTGCTACGAACAGTTAACCCGACATCGGGTCGTTGGCGCTGAACGTGTTAAAAACCCGACTATATTATTTACATATTTTCGTCTATAGCATGTTAAAACCGTGTTTTTAATGCAGTTTTTTTTAATGAATGTACGCAGTAATACTTGCGATGCTAAGAAGAATCTAACGACGCCTCTTTTGACGAAATCTTGCCATCCGTCCAGCCTCTGTAAGGGAACAAAGAACGGTGATATAGCAATACCGCGTAAGTAACAAATTCAATAACTTGCAAAATCTACCTTACTGAATTACTTGCTAAGGTGTATTTTGCACCTTATTTAATTTATTACTTATGCGATATTGCATACTTACATACTAGGTTTATCAAAAATTTTTGCTACGTAAAGGTGAATTATATTACAAGGATAATTTATTCCAGTTGCTCTACTTTAACGTTGAAAAGTCCGAAAAAAGACCCGTTTTTTTCCAAACAACTCGTTTTTTTCGGATTTTTATGGAAAAACACAATTAAATTTTCGGCTCTTATTTTAATCTACATTCGGTCTTATTTGCACCTACAAAAGGGCGACATCGACGATAGGAGGAGCAACTGAAATAGGTGGCGAGAGTGGCAGTGATTGACTATGAATAAATTGTCATATTCATTTGTTATTTTTCCTAAAAAACCCGAAACAAACGGAAAAAACTAAAATTTCAAAAACTCAAGGAAAGAAACATTAGATTTTTTCCGCAATTTTCAACGTTACTCTACTTTAGTAACAGTATTAAGTAATTGATTAGCATATGCGTATGAGCCTAATTTAGTAACTCATTAGTTCACAAGTAATTCTAACGAACGTCTTTCATTAGCGTGTTCCCAATTGATGTAGTGGTCTAAGATCCGAATAGGAGAAGATTTGCACCGGGCTGTTTATTCGATGAAAAGTATTTTACGCATATCAAATTTAATACGCTTAATAATATGTGGCGAATAGGTAGGCTGAAAAATTTCAGTCCAGTACTTACATCATTAAAAAAAAAGAACTTTTTTTTTAAATTGCAAATATTTGTTTAATAGACAATTTACACACTAATTGAAAGTATGAAGTCAATAGAATATGCAAACGTTAGGTTTGGTGCAAATTACTAGTACCGACTTACCTGTTTATACCTGCCTACCCAATAGTTTGACGAGAAAAAAAAAAATAGTCAAACTAACGTTTGCATATTCTATACACTTCATACTTTCGATTGGTATGTAATTTGTCCATTAAACAAGCTAGTGTAATTTTCTAAAACTTTTAATTTTTTTTACTTGTTAATTTTTAATTTTTTTATTAATTATATAATGGACTGAAATTTTTCAGCCTACCTATTCGCCATATATTACTTAGCATGTTAAATTTGGTATAAAATACTTAATATCGAATAAACAGCCCAGTCCAAACCGTCTCCTATTCGGACCTCCTACTATAGGTTAGTTTTTTTTAATTTGAATTTATCTTGGCTAAATGGAAACCTGCTGTTTAGCCGAAATATTAACGGTCGAAAGTTTAATCTAACCGGGCTAACCATGTCGTCTAATGATCATCTACTTTAGAAGTTGATTGTACTTGGGTATAGGCAGATGTCAAAGATTCATAACTCGGGTACAGAGTCGCTCATTACTCAAAGTTTGTCTCAAGTGGCCGAGACCTTCGGCATGGTAGGTAAGCTTCATACTTCGCACGTCTAACTAAACACAACCTTGAATTCTGGCGCTTGTCGCTCAGTGCTTGAATTCTGCAGCTTTCGTTATAGACTAGAATGGTGATTGTCGAGTGACAGACTAGTCGCGGGCAACTTGTGTAGATGCCCTGGGCCTCTACTCAACACGGTAAAAGCAATATCGTTTTTGCCCTGTTATTGTATTGTCAACGTTTTGATAGCTCTTATTTTTGATAGTAACGGCGGCTTTGTTAAAAACAATACCATAACACGACAAATACGAATTGGATTTACCGCCTACAATAGAGATCCTGGGGGGTTACATATTCAGTGTCAACGACCCTATAGTCGGGTCCACTGTTCGTAGCAGATTGTCGCTACATAGCGGATAAATGCTGCTACAGGCTACAGTGTAGCACTCGTAGCATTGCTGGCACTGGTTGTGTTAAACCGCAAACGCTCTGAGAGCGAGCAGAGGAGGCGCGTTGCGGCGTGTTTCTTTGTACAACAAGGGGGTTATTATGTCATAGCTTTGCATTTCAGATTACGCTGCGAGAAAGGGACAGAGCTATATAACTGCTATAGCTCTGTCCTTTTCTGTCGCCGTAAAATGAACTCTATTGCCACGTCGTAATAACCCCCCTAAGTCTAACAAAATGAATGCTTTTAAAACCCACCTGCTGTTTGAATAACGTCGTCAATATAATGTTAGTTTTCATGCCGCGCAATTAATTGCCAATAATCCGCCATTTTGATTTACAATAATTTTAATAAAGCCTATGACACTCTAGTGGTCAAGACGAATCTAACCACGTATAATTTATTAAAATCTGTTTAACCGTTTAGTAGTTACGCAGGAACATAGAGGACCTATATACAGGTCAAACACATAACCCTCAGTCGCCGCAGTCGGGTAAAAAACACCTCCGCTTTGTAAATGTTTTCTAGTATAGGAACGCGCGGCCTCCGGCTTTATACCGGTGACACGCCGCCTAGCGTGTTTAAATTACGGATTGATGGCAGTGATGGTGTTAACTTTAGGGACCATATAATTTCAAATGCATTTCAAGGAACTATATATATTTTGATAAGGACCTACAATACCTTTTGTCACTATTTGATTCCTGTTTTAGACATTCTTATACTCTCCTTTTATTTGATTTTGTGTGAAATTTTGTCAATAAAATCATTTAGTGGTGGTAGGACCTTGTGCAGGGTCCGTCCGGATCGCTACCACCATATTATCCATTAACCCACCGCCAAGCAGTAGTGTTCGCATTGCTGTGTTACAGTGTGGGGATAAGACAACTGGTGAAATTACTAGCATAGAGGCATTCCATCGTAGTCCTCAGGGTTGGAAACGCATTTGAAGTCTTAGGATTGCAGTTTTGAGATTGTAGTCTTGAGGTTTCAAATGTCTATGGGTCTCAGATCCCACTTACCATCAGGTGGCCTGAGTGCTCGCGTGCCTTCTCCTTGCCATAAAAAAAAACTATAATTTACAGAATTATTATATTCAATAAATTTGATATTCTACCAATTCATTAGTTTCTAGAATATTCTATCCTATTCGTCAGAAACTTTTTAAGGCAAAAGTTGCAGATATTGCGTTTCTGAGGTATTATGTGTGGCTGCCTGCTTTAGAATCCTTTCAGCGTCTTTTAACAGTTTTAAATGAATAGTTTGTATGAAACTCCGCGTTTGTATTTACAAACGTTAATTGGACAGGGTTCTCGCAGTTTAACAGTATTTGAATATAATTAGAATAAATGAAAATGAATGCTAGTAGCCATTCATAATTTTAACATGCAAATAATGAGAATAACAATAAATATTACAGTTCTAGAGCACCTTTATTATGATGTCGGTATTATATAATTGATGTTGGATAAAGGTATACTTTATTTAAAATGAAACTTTATAAATTCCAGCGTCGCTGTTGTCTGATGCACTCGCAATCGCAATCGGCTTCAAAATGGGACAATTGTTTTCATTTTGTATGCAGACAAGGCGAGTGCGTTAGGCAATAGCCCCTCTGATCTCAAGATAAATAAGACTTTCGAAATGCGATACTGTACTTAGCAAAATGCAAGGATCTTATTAAATACGCATATTAATTCAACCTAATTTTGTAAACAACAAGAAATATAATTGAACATTTTAGGCGGTGTTTTTTTAAATTTCAAAAGCCATTTATTACCCGAGAAACAAACACAGATTTTTTTTTAATTGCTTTATGATAGTGTTCTTTGTGTGACGCTGTGGTTAGAAAAAGAGGCCAAAATTTAAAAAAATAGTGGCTTCTAATTACTGAGTTCCCTTTGTAGATATGGTATGTCATTGTACAAGGTAAACCTTATCATGGGGAGGTACGCGCCGGATATTTTCGCTGCATACCAGGAATTGTTGTGACGAGGGCAAACTATGAAGGCGTCGTTCTTTGTTTACGTAACAATAGTGCAACAATATAGTTTCTACTGATAGATTATTTGATTAGATACTTTTTATTATATAAGCCATTCTTCGCAATCTGGATTCTAAACAACTGTAAATATTTAATCTCATTCGCTTTTCCGTGCGGTTTTTACTTTTCACAATCGCCTTATTCTTGTTCGAAATTATGTTTAAACTGGATTCTAAACAGCTGCATTCGACTATATGCACTATTCCACACAGTCCTTTTTTTACACAATCGCTTTTCTTCTCTAAATTTAGGTCTCAAAATTATTAAATAATCTGTACTGATGACAATATGATCATGTTCTTCATGATGTATCCGTCATCAGCAAACCTTGACAGCTTTGGAGGTGAGAGCGATGATAGACCTTGCTCTTAGAAGTTTAGTTGCGCGAGTCAGAGTTAGGGTTGGCAGTCCCTGCATTTTGGGAAGAGGTTTAATGTAGGCGTTTTTTTTTTAAATGGAGCCAATCAAGCAAGCTACCTGACGGTCAGTGATGTTTGTTCTGTGACTTAAATATTACCCTCCTTACTAATAAACGTTGAGTAACGTGGGTATAGCTATACAATGTTTTGTCCTTATCTGTCATTGTGATATTTGAATTTGACAGATAAAGACAAAACATTGTATAGCTATACCACCGATACTCAAAGTTTATAAGTAAAGGGGCAAGAATATAATTTCGAATCATGCGGGATTGAAAATATATTTTTATTTATAGACGACATTATCAAAACAAGCTGTCGAGTTCTTAAAGCTGCAGGCCTTTCGCGTAACACACTCGCAATCACAATCGTTTTCATTTTGAAAATCGAAGGCTTGTCTGCATACAAAATGAAACCAATTGTTTTGTTTTGAAGCCGATCGCGATTGCGAGTGAGTTACGCGAAAGGCCTGCAGGTTTTTATTTAGACTTGTTATATAATAATAAATGGATATTCAGGGGAGAATCTCACACTAATTGACCTAGATCCAAACTAAACTCTAGGCTTTTATTTTGGAGACTAGAGCACGATAAACATACCTATGTAGAGACATATACAGGGTGTGAGGCAGAAGGTTGGACAAACTTCAGGGACTAACTCTGTAGGTCATACTCATCAACTTTTATTGTGGGACCAACATCCAAATCGCGAAAAAAAAATAGCTGTTCCATACATTTCGGATGATTAGCTCTCAAAGTTTGTATGGAACAGCTGTTTTTTTTCGCGATGTCCAACCTTCTGCCTGACACCCTGTATAGTTTAATACACTGAAAACTACCAAGACTCATATAACTCGTATGCAGTTCCTGACTTCCATTTATAAATAAATCTCTTGAGAAATGCGGTTTTTCAGTGCAGTGGGAAAAAAAACATGAAAGAAATGGTGCTTATGAGAGATTGCATGCCAGCTGCAATAGTCTTTTTTTTACACACATATTTAAATGCAATGTTCAAGCGATGTAGCGTAGGTAAGGAGGTAACTTCAAGATTATATTCACAGTAATTCACACACGTGTTGAGCATAAAATATTTCTCAAGTAATTTCGGTTCACGTATTTGAATTTTAGATTTTCGTTTCACAAGTTTAGGTTTCATAATGTAAAGTGATTTGAATATTATACAAGTTGGTTTAGTGCACAGTATTTATGTAATATTTTGGTTTTATATCCCATAAAAGTGTACACCGGTTATTCAGAGTGTTTCGTAACATTATTTGTATAACAGTACACATGAAACAGTTTTATAGTTAGGTACTTATTGAACACAGAAGAGTGAAGAAGACAATAAGTGCAGCAAAAAGATTAATCTAGTTTGAGCTATAGTTAAAGTAACTGAACAGTAATGTCAAAATGTATAGAACCGATTTAAAATGTACAAAACTGTAGCTGATTTTTATGTTCTTAAATCGAAAGTATAAAAACAAAGATCATTCTTCTTCATTTTCTAACCAGCCAGCACATATTAAATTCTAAAGTACGAATATCATACACAAAACAGGCCCCATTAAAACTGAGTACGTCAGTGAAAATATAACTACTCGACAATCTGTTAAACTTTATTACTATTATTGTATTTGGAATTATGCAGAGCAGTAATCACAGGTGCACTCTCGTGCGTGAAATTGACACAGGCCGACATGCTGACTGCGACATGTGCGATGACGTATTCGAGTACGAATATTTGGACTTAATTTCAAATTATATGACGTACGTTGTTTGTGTAAGTGAACTACTACACTAGATGGCGTTGACACCAGTTCTAATTTCAAATAAGGTAAGTTTGTAACTGTAACGATTATCCCTTTTAGTCTCCACATTATTGAAATGAAGATACGAAACAGGGTGAAATGTGGATTTTGTATTCCGTATCAGGCCGCCACGTGTCTGGCATACCCTAGCGTAGAACGCCAGATAAATGCATCTTTTTAAATGAAGTTGAAATTGTGAAGGCTTGAACATTAATTGTATTGCTCGAGGAGCTAATGGACGTTCGGGCGGAAATTTTGAAGTGTCAACCACATATGGAAAGGTGATGTGTTGGAAGGCCTCTCACGAAGTGGAGCCACAATCTGATGAGGGTCGTGCAAGACTGCTAGATGCTAGTAGCATAGGTTCATAGTATACGTCCGTGAGTGAACGTTTGTTACGCTGAGATTGTCTAGGAGAGAAACAACGTAGAATATTTTAAACTACATATTGAAGGTTCAAACGCAACGCAAAGATTTGGCATCTGGTAAATCCACCAAGTTTGTTTTGATAACCTGCCATCGGATCTTTTTCTGATGAAATAATATTGATCTTGACACTAACAAAGTCCTATACACGAATGAAGACAAAATATTGAAAACACTAACGAAGTGAATGCTGTTCTGCTAAAATTTTACAGTAGTTAAGCATTCAAAATTTCAAAATAGTTATTAAAACATTACTAATTTTATTTTACATTCGTTAAAATATATCATCATATCACCCCTTAAAAAATATACATCGAAAATCGAATGCCATATTCATATAAAATATATACAATCTTAGATATTTCGGATATTACAACTGTTACTGAGAGTAATAAAAACCCTTACGTTGTTTTCATCTTTTGGCAATATTGTAAACATAAATCATAGTGTTATTAGAGTTCTTTTTTAGGTAAATTCAACGCTTTTTTTCGACAGAATTGTATAAATTTTGTCTTAGAGCAGCTCAAAGCACGTCTCACGCATATGATTTTATTACGTAAGAATTTGTTTATATGAAAACAACACGTGTATTGCCCATAAATAAATTTGTACGCAGCTTATTTTCTGTTGTTCTATTTTCAAAGTTTTTGTACGTAGGTACCTACTTAAAGGTGTTAAATGGAGTACTGTAAACTGGAGTGAAATTGATCAAATTTAATTTAGAGTCGAACACGGTTTATAGCAACTATAAGACAAGATAATAGAATAAAAATATGTAAGAATCGGTTATCCATGTTTCTGAGTTTACACGATAAATTAGAACCAAATAGACCTTTTGGTACCCTTAAAAAATACAGTACGATCAAAGTTAAACTAAGAAACACCACTAAATATTTAGTTGATATCTCAAGTAAGCCCGCTGAAAAGCACGAATATATATATACGATATAGACATTACTGTTATTCTTTAACGATATCACCAATTAGGTCTGCTTAACATAAGACACTACAAATGAAATGCGGTGTCCCACAAGGCTCAATTTTAGGTCCCCTCTTGTTTTTAATTTACATTAATAGCATATGCCAGTTACCGTTACATGGAGAGTTAAGTTTGTACGCAGATGACACGTGCATTTTTTATTATGGTAACTCTATAGACGAGATTAAAATCAAAGCTCAGGAAGACCTTAATACTCTTCATGAATGGTTCCAATTCAACCTAATGACTATTAACATTGCTAAAACCAGCTATATAGTATTTAAATCAAAATATAAAAAAGAAAATGATGATATCTCACTTAAAATCAATAACATACAACTAAATAAATCAACAGAAGAAAAGTATCTTGGTCTAATTATGGACAGCGAACTCACTTGGAAATCACATATAAACAAGATCCAAGCTAAGTTATCATCTTTAAGAGGCAGACTTTACAACACTGCGCATTGCCTTCCTCGCCAGGCATGTTACACTATTTATAATTCACTTGTAAACTCCCACCTGAACTACCTCATAGAAATATGGGGTAGTGCAAATAAAACTTTAATAAAAGATCTACAAATATCCCAAAACAAAATTATAAAAACCCTTTTTAGATATGATTTTCTCACGTCGAGCCACACAATTTATACGGAAACAAAAATCTTGAATCTCAACCAGCTTTACTTCTATAACACCTGCATTTTAATAAGAAAAATTTTAGATAAAAAAATCCACTCGCAATTGATCTTTAAAACCAAATTTGAGAAAGGACTACGTCCATTACGGAACGCTAATGAACTAACTCTCTAACCAGCGCGGACAAAATTTGGTAAAAAAAGTATAACTTACGAAGGAGCAAAATTTTATAATAAAGTACCTAAAAATATAAAAGAATGCAAAAGTTTCAATAGTTTTAAACGAAATTTACTGCATTATGTAATGGACAAAATCTAAGTCCGGCCCTGGCACGGTCTGCATAGGAACAAAGGAATGTCTTATCGGGCCTACGACCATCTATTTTATTTTCGCTTTTTGTAAGCGGGTATGTATGCGTACCCGCAATAAAATGCATAATTCTACAACAGAGTACCTACTATATGCCCATTTGTTAACGTAGCTAGTAAATATTAATCAGGAACTACAAATGTTATTTACTAATTGCATGCCCACTTTTTTAAATATTCTGTTCTAAGCTCATCTCACCTTCTATTTAACCTGTTGTTTGTTGCTTACATTGTTGCAAAATGTTGCCTACATTGTTATTATTAATCTTTGTTCACTCAAAACCATAACTTTAAGCCGTCTATGTTTTCTCTGTATAAGTGAAATGTATATATTTCTTTAGAGAAAATAAAGTTCTTTAAACACAAATACATTTTTGCTTAACAAGTAAAAAGTGATTTTTTCAAAAATCATGACACTGCACACTTACCATTTATATTTTTTTCTATATGAAAAAACACCATTTCACAAGCGCCACTTTAACTCAAGACAAAGCAAAATCATTGTTGCCAGTGGCGAAAAAAATTATATTAAGGCGTTTCCCAACTTCTCAAAAAATTCACGATTGTGTAGAGTGGTAGTTGTTATCATAGCCACCCCGTAAATAAAAGTAGGTAACCCCGGTTTACGGTATGATATGAAAAGTCGCACATCGCACAGGAAAAATAATTGGGTACTCTTATAATATTTTAAAGATAGTCATAGTGAAAGTCAAAGTCATATTCATTTATTGCTTTATGTTATTATGTTGAACATGAGGTCTTAAAAATACGGTAGCTAGCTTCAAAATCAACCCCGCAAGGGCACTGGAACAAGACAACATATTTTATTTAGAAAATCATTTTAAATTATATGACAAAAATTATACGACTTAGGGAATAAAGGCTTGTAGTACTGTTAGGCGATGGGCTTGCAACCTGTCACTAATACGCTGGTAAACATCTTAGCCTAATTGTGCAAATTGTGGTCATAGAATTATCAACAAGTTTTTAGAGATGTTTGTAATTCTGTAGCTCTGCCTACCCCACTCTGGGAACGAAGGCGTGAGATTATGTATGTATGTATAACATAAGATATTATAAGTGTACCATCTCACCAAGAACGATTTTTAAAGGTGTCCTTGGTGCAAGCTCTTTAATTTGAGCTTAATTGAAGCTTTTATACTCGTACACTCTTTTTTTTTCATTTGTAGCTTTACCTAAAATTAAGTATGTCTTTATCAAACGCGAAAAAAGTTATAGTCGATAACTAAGCTATTATTTTCTATTTTAATACATTATTTATAGTGGAAGTTACCCACACTTGTCTTTGAGCAGTTTCTTGGACCGGAAAAGGGTATTTGATTGAGTCAAATACATCCGGTCCCATAGGACCACAATAATATAAAGCCACTCCTCCGCCTTTATTTACCTTTTTCAAACGAGTCCGTTTCATTGAATCAGTTATAGATAAGTAAGTTAAGAAAAAAAGAAAAACCGACACAGCAAAACTGAGACACGACATAATACGAAGCTCATATGTCAGCTGATCACAACTGACATCGGTCACAAATGTCAGAAGACAATCTCACACAAATATATATATAAATATATAGGTTTGTCCTATTGGTAATTGACAACGATAAACTACTCATAGAAAGAAACAAAACTGACAAAAGAACATGGAAAACATCCTTACAGAAAATACTTACGCTTAAGACCGGGTACACATTGGGCGCTCGGCGCTGCGTTGAGCGCGCGTTGATAGCGTACACACACCGCGTTCAGCACGGCGTTCAGCGAGCGAGAGCGAGTACACATTAGGCGTTTTGAAGCGCGCGCTTTAGTAACGCGCGTTTTGAGAACCAGTAGTTCTTATCTAGGTGTACATATGCAATCGCGCGTTCAAATGTACAACAAAATGGCGGCTCATGCATCTCGAAGCGCGCAGCTGACGCCCTCCCAACGCGCGTTTAAACGAAAATCTCAAAGCGCGCGTTCGACTCGCGCTTGATCAGAAACGCGCGCTTGCATGTGTACACCTAGATAAGAACTACTGGTTCTCAAAACGCGCGTTACCAAAGCGCGCGCTTCAAAACGCCTAATGTGTACTCGCTCTAACACAGCTGTTTTCTCATTGTTATGAAATGACTAGGATGATCTAAGTCCTCAGGGGTGGTAACGTATTTGTGGTCTTGAGATTGTTATCATCAGATTACAAATGCCTTTGGGCTTCAGAGTCTACTTACCATTAGGTGGCCTGTAAGCTCTCTCTGCCGTTTCCAAGAATTTCATATGCAATAGTCTCATTTGCCATAATTTTATATGCCATAATGATCACTTGCCATATTTCAATTTGCCATTACAGTCAGTCAGTCTGGATCTACTTTTTCCGTAATTGGCAAATGATTGTTATGGCATAAAATATAGGAGATTGTGAACATTATAGAAAGTAAAATATTATGGAAAGTGTTATTATGGTATCTAATATAAGGGAGGTTGAACATTATGACACTTGAGTATTTTGGTACTCAATAATTATGGTATATGATATTAGGGCAAATGAAGATTATACCCAGTGACTATTATAGAAAATAAAATTAGTACAAAGGTATTGATGAAAAATGGCTGGATACCTCATTATAGATGCCATAAAAAAACACGAAACTAGAATCGCTAGCTTCGTAGGCAGGTTCACTACCAACTAGGCCAGCTGCGTCGTCCGATCTATACTGTACGGTCGACCAAGAAAGTGGTCCACCAGTTTTGACAAAACATTATGTGAGATCTAATTATCGCTAAGGTTAACTCTTGTCACTGTCATAATATTATTGCAAGGGAAAATCGAACTTGTTGTATCATGAGTCATGACGTGCAATTGAACTTCAACCGTAGAGTGGTAGACCACATTTTTGGCCAACTGTACATGCATACCAGGCCAACGCGATTTGCGTAAAACCCCTGCTAAAATTTAAATTACAACCTAATATATTTTTACCCCAGTCCCATTTTAGAATATGAGCGCAATCTTTGTCGCGCATTAATGGCTTCCAAGGCTTTTAGGAAAATATTGCAATTTTCACACGTTGAAAGGATGAATCTCATTCTGGTTAAATTCCTCGACGCTTTAGCCGGCTCAAGATATACCACTTTGTCAATTTCAATTTTCTTTCGTCACTTCGTTGTTAATGGACTATTTAAGAGGAAATCTTTGAGTTGTGATGACGTACCGGAATTATACACTGCGTCGCACGCTACACACGTGAGCCACGTGGATCCATTGGTCTAGGTACTCTAGGAGTGAGTAAATGACGTCATATCGGGCGTGTGCCGCTATAGGTGTATTTACGTACATTTGGATACGGAGCGGAATTATATTCACGTGTGCGTGAGTAGTGTACGCCGTTATGATATTCCAGCTTCATTGTGTAATAGGCCCACACCTAACTGTGGGATAAATAATTATCTTATGTTATAGGTTCGTTTACATACAGGGTGGAAAGAACAAAGGCAAACAACATAGTACAGAGGAACGATTGTACCTTAAATACGCAAGATAGTTACATACATACATATATTAAATCACGCCTGTTACCAGAGGGGTAGGCAGAGACCATTTCTTTCCACCTGAACCTGGTATATCTCTTTTAATATATATAGATAATTTTAATCAAAGGATACTTTATTTATTTGTATAAAAAAACATGGATGTTAGTAAGCGCTTGAACTTTTCTTGCGGTGTATCTGACCCTGATACTTTTACCATTTTGGCATGTGATATCTTGTTATGACGTACTATTATATCAATATAGGAGTCAATAAAAAACAGTCACACAGTAAAACTAATACGTAATTACTTATTATTATTTACCAACTGTTGCTTATGATCATGTCCCTCAGGATATTTTTAGAACAATTTTTATGTTGTAACATGAAAGAAGAACAGACCAACAATATTCAGTAGGATTGTTACACTCCTTTTCAAGTGTTTACCCAGGGACATGGAATATTTAACATTTACAAGGCAGTTGCCGATGCAAAAGGCTTCAAGTCTAATTCATTCGAATCCCTAATTTGAATAGCCGCTTAACACCGAACTGTTTTCACAAAGAAATAACTCTCAACATAATAGCGTTCAAATACAAAACATAATACGGTAAAAATTAAGTTTTATTATAATAAACGTTTTTTTTGAGCGGTCTCCTTATGAATTGAAGAAAGAGTTGGTATCAATTCACACGGAACGACTGTGAGGGTATTTTCAATATTTCCCGCGGTTCATTTGCGTGTTTCTTGGGGTTTCAAAACCCCAGAGATTACTGAAGGGGTTTTCACTTCTGCTTTCTGTCGCCGGAATAAGCCTAAATATTATTTTTTAAGCGTACGGGATTTTTTGTAACCTTTTGCAGGTATTTACAAATTTAGGTCTGATTTTTTTTGATATGCTTGTTGTGAGAGAGAACCTCTGTCCATTTATAAACGAGTATAATGTGTGAGACGCATATATAATAAGCGATCATGTTATTGTACCATAATCATAACTGTCTGGTCTGGTAATGGTTAATTTAACCTTTCTTTAAACTCTGCGTAAATTCTCTGTTATATACTTAAACATTTTTAATCTTGCGACTTGGCTCTCCCTTTTTAAAATTGTTTTGTCTTCATTTCTTGAACAATAGTTTTCATTACAAACAATTTCATGAGTCGTGAGTCGGATTATTTCTGCCACGTGTACTGAGCCGTCTTCAGAAGTAATTTCACAGTGGCTCATGGGAATATTTCTAATAATGGTTCAGATGTAATTTCCTTATGAAATAAATGATTTTGTACTATACATTTTTCTGAAGATTTCCTTTACATTATATTTTATAAAATTTGTACAAGAGCTCTATTGGAACTGACGAACTTAAATATAATCAAATGTGTGTTTACTGTTTTCATTTTTTTGACATTAGGAAATAAAACGGATGATCCTTGCAAATGCAAAAAAAAACTACATCTTGAAATGTTTGTCGAATAAATTGAGAGAACAGTTTGAGTTTCATATCAAAAAAAATCTACATAACCATCACGCTGTACCAACCCAGTGAGTATTATTTTTATCTCGGGATGAACGAACTTTATGTAAAACCCGGAGGGTAGGATGACCAGTAGATTTTCAGATGTCTTTATGACTAAATGACAGTCATCCTCGCTGCAATCAATTACGTCAGAAAAAACAAATTATATTTCTTATGAAAAGCTCCCTTTTCGGCACCAGTATGTTTGATGTAATAGATTATGATAATGTATTCATATTAATACATTTACTGGCAAGTTCCTAATACAAATGACGATATTCTTATACTATAATTTAGAAATCAAATGATTTTCACTCGGAGTTAAACATGCCCCAATGCCGTAAGGTGATGCGTCCGTGTAAAAAGTGAACGTTTTATTTTTCGATCTATTATAATACTGACTTGAGGGTACTACTATTTGAGCGGTGTAAAGTAAATTTCTTTTTTCATCTCGCAACTCTTGTAGAAAGTAAGGTCATTCCTACGAATTTGATGTCTCTAGAACACAAAAGCGAAAGGTACAAAGGGCTTCCAGAGGGGCCATTGTGGAAAAATAGTGTACATAAATAGTAAAGTTATCGCGCCCTCCGTGCACATAAACCGAGGGTTCACTCTTAATGTTAATTACTTACATTCCTTTCTAAAAAGAGGTTTTTTTGGTAGAACACTAGGTGGCATGTGACGATTTTGATATAGACTGTGATGCGTATGTGTTTCCGAGTGCATACAATCTAAACCTATTTAAAGCTAGGGTGAGTAGGCATGGGTGAGCTCGCTTCACCGTCGAATAAATATTGGTCCTCAAACTAATCTAATATCAATAAAAAAAATGTAGCGCGTTTATTTTTCTGCTTTTTTATACGTACATAATTTTTCAATTTTCATGCCAAGTGAATCGCGATTTTCTGTGAAAAAAACTTAACGTTTTTATTGGGAAGCGAATTACACTCTAGAGGTTTCCGTGTCGCTTGTCTATCACTTTGTGGCTTTGTCGCCTAAAAGTACTATAGTCAAAACGGCCTCGCCTTTCTAATGTATATGTAGTAAAAAAACCTTTTACCGTAATAAAAAGATCCGCGAGCTAAAATTACAAAACATTAATCGAATTGAGTCGAAACTTGGAACATATATCAGCGTAAAACAAATTAATTTGCCCAAAAAACACGAAACATGAAATTCAGTTGAATTAAAAACGTCCAATTATTCACGAAGGGAATGAATTTTTTATTTTTCGTGGCAGATAAATTGGCGGTGTAAGGCAGGGAATTAAATTAAGAGTAGGTAAGTGCAGATTCATTCTAGCAAAATAAAGTTATGATATTATAGAGTACGTACCTAGATAATAACTGCCTGAAAAAAAAACGGCGTTTGTCCCTGTTATATTCAACAGTAAAATTGTAACGTTTAATGTGGGGTATATCCCATAACAAGCAATTCTAGCCTACATTACTGTCAATAGAACTGTACAAAACTACTTTAACCTTTTCCATTGCCTTTTATAGGATAAACATTATTATTTATTCAATCTTATTGTCCTTTTTCTGAATCATATCATGTATAAGGACTTTCTACTTATACTGTATATTTTTCTCGTGCTATTTGGTATTTTACGCCTTATATCATTAGTCCTTACCCGTTTTCTTTTATTACAAATAAGTATTTTGGGACCAAATGCTTCGCCATTTTAAGTACCTACTATGAAACTTCCCTAGAGAATAACAACCTAAAATGACTGACGCTGAATATCTTCAAATGCGACACTTATAATGCGTATATATTGACCATTGCTTACACTAGATTTATTGCGATTATTTTCTACGTGAGAAGGTTTCCTTTTTTTACCTTTTTTGCCAAAGTAAAAAAAGAAAAAACAATTGCGGAATTAGAATTGTTTTTCATATTTGCCCTTTCAACGCATTTAAAAGAAACTTAAGTACTTAATTACCTACTATATTTTAATAATAGGTAAATAGGAAGTAATAAAGCCTGGAAAGGTGGCTATCTTGACGATATAGAAATCGAACCGTTTTATTACACTATTAGGGCAGTCAACAAAATAATGTTTGCAAAAGCATACACATGTGAGCATACCTCGTTATTTAACCTTAACCTTTCACGGTGTCAGTCAAGTTTACTCGTGGCAGGTTCTTTGATACGTTACCTCCATCCCTTTCTATCGATTTGGTCACGATTGACAAGTAAACAGGATAGGGCATTCGAACTTTTAAATTAAACTTTCAGAGACTATGTATCGATGCAAATTTGACATTTGTAATGGGACAAATTTTTTGTTTCATTTTAGCAAACTGACATAGAAAACCTAAAAATAACCATTGTCCATGAGATTTTAACCCCCGATAAAGAAGGAGGGGTGTTATAAACAGAGCCCGGAAACTTCGCGGCAAAACAAAAGACTCTACAATCTAGCTAGTGTTGGATTTTTTTTATCGACATCGATTATTATTATATAAAAAAAACATGCCGATATATATTTTATAATCATTCGCGACAGTTGTTTTATATGTGTTATTCCATCTACATCATCACTCCTACTTTATCATTTATAAAGTAATCAAATCTGGTTATAAGTTTGACGTGTGTATTTGTGTGTGTGTGTGTGTGACCGGGCCTCTATTCTATAGTATTTGACCTGTTATGGAATTGTTCTTAACTCGGCCGCCATTACTGTCAAGTAAATAGGAGCTATCAAAATGTTTACAATACGATAACAGATCAAAAATCATTTTTACCGTGTTGAATAGAGGCCCAGGACTTTATAAAATGTGCCTCTTTTGTCTAATACTTATTAATATTAGCGCCTTAGCGGCAAAAGGTCTGCAGGATATCTTATATTAACGATTTACCCTTTTAATGAAGATAATTATTAAATTAAATAACGTTTTTACACTCTAAGATGAACGAGAACAAGAATGACGTAAATAAACTACCCTAAAAAAAAACTTCACGAAATATCTGACTGAGGTTAACAATAGTCTATTGAAGTTGACGTGATTTTAATTAATTATTTTAAGCGGGTTTTATAAAAATATAATTACTTTTTACTAATCTAAACTTCAAATAGGATTTTTTATTTCAATTCTATTGTCGTCAAAACAATTTGATTCTATTTTCTGTTAGGTACGTAGTTGTTTCCAGAATGTAGTTTCTTGTCTGATAGATTTGGACCAACTTATCCACGATTTGAATATTGCTTGAGGCAAGGCAGCATTCGAAAATAGCTATTTCAATTTAATAGAAGTTTGAAGAAGATCTTTGATTTAAGTATTTCTACGTTTAGTGCCCGATTTTTAACCATATTTTTCTTTTATGAGCAAGCAAAGGAGATCAGCTAGAATCTGAGACACACGTTTTGATTTAAGAGTTTTTTTAACGTTTTCAAAGTATGCTAGCAACCATTTGTAAAAGAAAAAAAGGTCCTTACTTCCTCGTACCTGGAAACTATGGAATGAATATGTATGCACGATATTTCTTCAGCAATATGACATGTCCTCCTTTAAACGCGGCTTAAAAAGAGTATTCCCTTTAAGGCAACAACTTTCCTTTGCCCCTGGCATTGCTGATCTTTTTGGGCGACGGTGATTGCTTACCATCAGGTGGTCCGTCTGATCGTTTGCATTTTATGGCTGTAAAAAGAGGCATAGTTATTATTGTTTTAGTATAAAAACACCTTCGAAATTAAACGCGTGAATTAAACATCAAATGTAATGAACTTAACACAATCAAAATAATTAAAGTTTAAATTACACGTAACTACAATATGAATTATTCTTCAATTTTATACCCAGCCACTTTAAGTGCCGGTGACACACTTTGCTTGTATTATTCCCATACAATGTCTTATTTGTGGCAGTGAACGCGGTGCACGTATTAAAACGTAATTCTCAAGTTCTATTTTCAAACCAAAAGCCATTAAATGAAAGGAATTTGTGATTATCAAAGTCGTCTCCCAAAGTTGAGGTTGTAATTATTTTTATGACGTCATCGCAGTTACTTTGAATTTGACTAGCGTGTTTGAAATTAGAAGACTGATTGTTAAAAAAATTCAGGATTTGTTTTTTTTAATACTTATGTTTGTTGTTTGATTGAGGAATGGGTCTGGGACACATAACATTTATTATTTCTTCTCTACCATCCAGGAATATTTCCATCAGGGTGACCTGTAAAATAAAATCAAAATCAAGATAGTTAAATTGTCTTGGCGAACATGTCCTGTCCTTTTGCTGGAATGCGAAGGTTATAGGTTTGTTGATCGGTATATACTACAAAATGTCTGCCTTCGACCATATACCGCAAATGTTTCACACTTTCGTAAATAGCCAACTCCCGATCGTATGCGCTGTATTGTATCTGTTTCCGTGTCATTTTCTTTGTGTTTTTTTTTTCTATTTATATTATGCTCAGTAGACACTCTCTTTAAAAACCTTTTTGGGCACTTTATTTGTCTGATATATTTGCATTTAAACCAATTTCATGCCAACGCATAGTTAAGCTATAAACGTTTTAAATTTTAATTTATTACCTAGTTTAACAAAACTTATAATGTAGGTACTAAGAAAATGTATGTAAGACTATTTCAAATAAATAAATTTTACCTTAGCTTACCGTACTAAGGCCGCATTTCACCAAACTTAAAATAAGACTTACTCCGAGATTAGTCTATACTCGAAACTGTAATTTAAGACCAAAAAAAACTACGATAGATACGTCACTGTCACAAGTGTCAAAGTCGCTTATGTCAGTGTCAATGGAACATTTCAGAGTTAGCCAACCTTTTTGCATTGATAATAAAATTGTTGTAAATATTTGTATACTCGAAAAAATCTAATTTAAGACCAAAAAAACTACAACAGATACGTCACTGTCATAAGTGTCAAAGTCACTTATGTCAGTGTCGATCGAACATTTCAGAGTAAGCCAATCTTTTTGCATTGATAATCAAATTGTTGTTAATATTTGTAGATAATTCTAACATTTTCAATATCAAAAGTTATATTTAACAATAGGGAATATGCATTCAATGTTTTTTCTACCCGATATTCAAAACATTAAAATATCCCAAAACAAATATTTTCTCATATAGCGTGTTAAGTAATTAAAGGGCGGGTGTGTGTGTTCAATGGCGATTTTTTTTATCAGCTAAAACAAAATGACAAGCTAAATTCGGATGCCTTACACTTATGCTTGATTTAAACTTGACAGTTACCCATAGACCCCATGGTGTCATGGCTGGTAAAATGCCCTATGATTGTCATTATAAAGTGAGCTACACACTTTTGGCCTGTTATTTTGTCGAATAGCTAAACGTATGTTATATTTAAATTGCATCTAACGTTGTTTACAACTATTGTTTATTTATCATACCAAATGTTATTAATACCTGAAGTATTACAAGTGCAATAACAGTTTTGCTACCAAAAATCTTCTATGGTTAAATATTTAATAGGCCATCTTGTATTTGTGTAAGTAACTTGAATTAACTTGTTTATTTAAATGGAAGGTTTAAACCTACCTACAAATAAATATTCTTAGTGCGGTCTTTTAAAAAGTGGAAATATACTGAGGCAAATATTTGTTTAATTAGTGGCAACCCACGTTGGTCTTTAATTACAGTTTCGAGTATATACAAATTCGGCGTTTAATCTAATATAACCTTATTCCAGTTTGGTCGAATGCAACCTAAGTCATGCAGAACTGTTCATATAGCAAGGAATTATTATCACCTACCGCTTTTTTTAGTTACCAGTCACAATTCACCAAATACACCATCGTAAGCGATGAAACCGTAACTCAATTTTGTACCAACATACCGGCAACGGAGCCGAGTTCGTAATCAAGCGCACCTCGGGGCTGTATTTTTATTCTCTCACGTAGTTCTTACTGAATCGAAGCACAGGGTGCTATATTTTTACAATATATACTTACGTAGTCGTCAATTCTGTGATCTTAGAACTTTTTGTTTGGTTTGAGTTTTAATAGTTGTATGTCATGAGTGATGACGTTACTTAAAACATATTCTTCCATGAATATAAGCACCAAAATAACCGTCTAATAGTGTTTTTCTCTTTTCAATAGAAGCCACAAAAATTCATGACCGTGGTTTTAAATGAGTTATTTATAATTCATTTTTATTTCAATGCAAGTTTCTCGCTTAGTAAGCGTACCATTTTCAAATCATTATTGAAATAACATTTTCTACATAGTTCGTTTTAAGTATTCAAACCCTATAATCCTATCTTATTTTTTGCCGTAAAGTATTCCCCGCCTACTAATATTTTAATCATTCCAAATGCGATGCAGCCGAGTGGCCTGAGAGCAGATTGCTCCAATTTCTCTAATTAGATAACTTGCGCCTCTACCTGCGTTCTGCCTTAGCCTCGGCCCCGTAATATCCAGATAAAATAAAAATAGCCACAATTTAATAAATTGTTAAAAATTCTCAACTAAAAATACATACTATTTTACACGTCTGGGTAATTTTCAGATATCTCTCTTCTAACATTCTGGTGATTTCGCAGGGATACATATAATGACACGTGATATGCTTAATACAAAACGAGTTTTACCATGTATTTTTTTCTAGGATTGTGGAATTCGTAATCATATTTTACACGGGCAAAACCGGCGGAGGTCAATAGTTTTGTTATATTTATTCAGAAATGGTTTTCATATGCAAATATTGTTGGCATAAGAGCAGCAAAGTAACAACTGAAGATATAACAGAGTCGCAAATCCTCGTTGAACTAGTCAAGATAAAGCAGTGGGAGGGAATTAACTCGAGTATTTCTTTATGGCATTCATAAAAACCAAATGGCACCCACTTTTTCCAGACATTCCTGGCATACTGTGTCTCAATTTCCATTGGCTTAGAAAAAATAGGAACGTCATAGGCTATGACGGAGAAGATTCATTTAATTTTTTAATACTGGCAAGCAAAACATTTACGGGCTTTTAAATATTTAAAAAATGAACGCTGCACACGTTCTGGAATGTAAGTATTTTAAACTTTGGAATACGTCTTTTTAAATGAAGAACTATTATTTTTAGTGTATGTTTTGCACGAATTTTCTTTGCGGCCAGTTTTATTCGCAGCTATTTGAGGTTAATCTTGGCGGGAACATCCATTTACGGCCTCGTTGGATTAACTTCCGCCAGTAAGAACACATTTGCTAAGCCAAACTACCCAATTTTTGTTCCTTTAATACTGAACTTTTGCGGCATAACGGTTTATGTATATAAATATGTAAAACTCTTCCATGCGTTGACTGACTGACTGACTACGCACAGCCTAGCCACTGACCCTAGAGACTGGATATTTGATATTTGGAGAGAATATAAATTTGGTCCTTAGGAACACATTTTATTCCACTGTTTTAGTTATGACATTATAGATAACGAAGCTGTATATAGAAAAACAGTAGCTTGTCTTTTGTTTTTCGGACTTCAAATAAGGAATATTTGGAAAAAATACGTTAAGAGCTATTCAAGTAAACCAATCCGTACATTCGATACGTATGTTGACAAGGGGTAAGAGTGAAATAATGGTAGCATCAGACTCGTTGTTTACCCTCCGAAGTGGCTCGAGCCGGCCATTACCGAATTTACCCTCGATATACAGGTTGCGTTGCTACAAAATGATTTGAAAAATCGATAGCTTACAAATTTATAGGCAACATGTTTTATCAAACTATATATTTCTATAAAAATGATAATGATTTGCTTAGTTGCTAAATTTTAATATCACATGTTACGAACAAAAAAAAAAGTAGTTTTAAGAGTTTTCTAAGGTGGCTGCACTGTGTGTAATTCTTACAAGTTTACATAAATACTCACATATTTAACCCTCGCTCGGCGGCTCTTCGTAGCATTTTAGAACACTCTATTACGTATCCAGTGGGATCTGTTGATTTACTTATACAGGTTGATGAAACTTTTCTAGATTCGTTTTAATTTACAAACTTATTTAAACATTAACGTTCGTTGAAAAATATTTAACGAAGTAGATTTTATAATTAAAACCTTGAGGTATGCATAAGTGTGTACTAAAATAACATCAATCCACACAATTGCATTTACAATATTAATGAAGCCCAAGTAACTAAAGCAATCTTGCATAAAATGAATACATCAGCTGGCGAGTGGTCAAATTAACCAGATGTAAAAGTAGACTAAATTAAATGCTCGTGCGAGGATAAAGCTTCTATATCCTAGACATTTCTTAAAAACTAAGAGGTGCACATTTTTAGACAGACTGTGATTTACTTAGGACATACTCTTTCACAAATGTTTAAGCTGCTCGTAAGTGAGTAAACCCCATCTACACAGCTAAGTCACGCAAATATTAAAATCACATCCCCTGTCATTTTAACTTAGTCAAGACTATCTACAGGCATGTGACGTCACGTCCAACAATCAGTCCTCACGATATTTACACTCAAGTAGGCACGTAATATCCCCGTCGCCAAAGTCACGACGTGTGACGTGATATTACGATGGATTTATGGCTTGGAGACTAGCAAAAATTTCCCAATATGAGCCCAGTGATGTCAACCGTTAGTGGGAAGAGATTACGAGTACGCTTGATTTTATTACGCCTGTTTGGCTGTGTAGTGACATTCGACGTTTTTATATTCAAAGCGTGTGAGAATTTTATTTTTATGTACCTAGACGATCGTCGGGTTTTTCTTGTTTTCCTCTCGATCACATTTGCGATATTTGTTTTCGGAAAGTGACTTTAATACCAAAAATGAACCATGCTTAAATTGTTTTTTCGTTTATTAGGATATGTGTTTTACTTACGAATCAACCAATCAATGTTGTCTGTAATTTATTGTTATTAGGTTTTTTGAAATTTATAGTGAGAACACCCTTTATACAAACCTGAATAAATTCCTTTACACAAACTTACCTTTTAAACTACCTATATCTAAATCCACATCAACGTGAAAAAGAAAACGAATCTAATTAGAAGTTTTTGTATACCGTTAAAACATCCTAGTAACTATTTACCTTGTTGTACTTATAAATTGTATTGACATTTGCGGTAGAACAGCTGAATTAGCCGTCCTAAACCAACATGTGAAGCAAATTGCAATTTATTTACTAATACAATTTGGGCAGTTAACTTTGTTCTTACTAATTGACCCCATATTAAAAGGTAGTTCAGACAGTCACTAATTGTGCATTACTAAATACAGCGTGTAGATTTTTTCACATGGCTTAGATAGGTTGAAAAGTAAAATATTTTCAATCTATGTTCAGATCCCATTAATCAAAAGTTATGTTAAATGGAATAAAAAAAGTGATTTATTACTAAAGCATCGATTTTTGTAACAATATACAATACTAAATCTGGATATTATGAAGAAACAATTTTTTATTTTCAATTATCTTAACCAATCGATTCCAGTTTTACAGGTTAGATTAAAATCGTATCGCAAATACCTTTCAAGAAAACAAAAGATATTGCAAACAACAAAAGGTACTTTTATCAAAGGCGGATTAAAACGATTTGTAATTGGAAACGTTTCTAGAAAGCACGATGAAGAAAAACAGACCTTATTTGTTGCAATAAGCAATATTTGCTACTAGAATATAATTATGAACTAAGCACTTTTATTTAACCCATTAGTTTCAAAATTAAAATAAACTGGAATCTAGCTCCATTTGATTTCACCTTTTCATAAAAAGTATTGTATATTTTCTTTATATTTTCTTCTTCTTTACATAGTATAAAACAAAATGGCTCCCGCGGTCTGTTCGCTTCGATCTTTTGAACTATGGCTCGGATATTAACTTCGTAAGGCCCAGGGTGCAATAGGATGTTCATAATCAAGGCAATTTAATTTGAACTGTGTAGCAATAAGAATAAGGTTTATTTTCCTATGTTCATAAACTGAAAATGCCATTATCGAACAAACGTAAGTGAACTTTATTTCCTTGACGGTAGATTTAAATTCCCACTTACAAAATCTCCCCGTTTGCAGTATGGTGGGCCTTACGAGGTTAATGCGGTTTTAATTAATAGATAGAGTGATTCAAGAGGAAGGTTTTTATGTATAATAAATTCTGGTTCACTTATGGGTGTTACAGAGAACTCACATAAACCGAAGCGAAGCGAGGGCGCGTCGCTAGTAGTGTATACGATGCAAAAGGCGTTAGAAAGTAGAAAAAAATAGTATTCGAAGGATCATCACAACCAACCCCGCACGTTAAAAAACAGATTTAAGCGTTTCACGTCCGCTGTGATCGATTCATAAAAATCGACCCACAGAACTCACGCGCAACCTACGGTCATGGACTTAATTATGCAACTTCTAATAGATTATTGGAGCAGAAAGCCAACGGTAAATTCACACGTAATTTCAGTTTGATGCCATTTTATTACACTAGATTCTGGTCTTTAAATTTAAATAAAAAATGCATTGTAGAAATCCTTGGATCTCAACGCTATTTTTTTTTAATAGCCACTACTTTCTTTTTCAACCATTTTATTTTTTTAGGGAAATAAAGAAACTTTATCATTCAAAGCGGCGTGTGCAGCGCTTTATGCGTTATGAATGAATAGGAAACTGGATTCAATGCATTCGTATTTCTCAAAGAACGCCTCGTTGTTAGACCGGTGCGAGTGTTGGAAAATATTAATTCAGTAACGAACATTTTCTTTTATGTTGGCGTCTAAGTTTTTTGATTTTGATATTCTTTTTCGACTAATATACTCACCTTTTATAAGAACAGGGGTGTTAAGTTTTTGTCTTTAATGAACCACCCCTTATTTCGCGACCAAATTCAAAATACACTACCTAATGATATTAATACACCCTGGCGGGCCAACTCCGACCCGCCCGTAATATTTTCTCAGGCGAGTTGTTGAGTATAACGTTACAGTAGGTACCCAGTTTAGAAAATTCTTTTTTATATAGGCAAACTTTTTTGACGGATAAAGTGTTGCCAGATATGTAGATCTGTCCCTCGCAGACCTCGCAGTTTTCTTATAGAGTGCGAGGGACAGAGCATTCGACTAGCTAGCGAGTACGGTAATTGTAACTCATGGTAAAGGCTTGTTCGGACTAGGTTAGTATTTAAGTCTAGTAGCGAGTATTTTAGTAACCTAGAGGACCTCTAAATACATATAGATATATATAATGTATGGCGTTAAATAATATCGGAGCGGAGATTTTAAAGATTTAAGTGTTCAGGTTTTAGTACAAAAGTACTCCCAAGCATGAATATTTAAATATCTCAGCTCCGATGCACTTAAGAGTATTACATTACATAACAAAATATGTTTATTTTTAATAATTCTATCATAATTTGCCACTTTTAGGAATGGCCGCTCACCTTGAAAATGTATGAATTTTGCAAATGACAACACTTTTACTCAAACCCCTTTAGTCGAGTGGTATTGTTCTCGACTAAATTACAACTAAAATACTCGCTAATCGACTAAATTACAACTAAAATACTCGCTACTCGACTAAATTACTAACGTAGTCTGTACGGGCCTTAAGGATACAGAATGATGAGGAAATACCGATGTTTCAGTATTGGTCGAGACCGACATGTCCTGTCCAGTACTATGTCTAGTACCATCATAAACCAATAAATTAGATATTTTTTAAATACAAATAACAATATGGTAAATTTGGTATCTAAACTGTCAAATTTTAATATACTGTGACATTATTCGCACTTTAAATCCAACAGTGACACTTACAAAATTACGAAAAAAAATATTCGAAAAGTGACATTATGCGGTTAAAAAGAATTAACTTATGTATGAATTCCTTTTTAACATAGTGCCACTGTTAGATTTATCATGCGTTTTTGAGCACCTTATCAAACTGGCTTGCCTAAATTTAAATGCTGCTTTAGTAGTATTGCAACCATAACTCTTCAACCTGCCGTATTATGTTAAAAAATCTCTCTCTAACGGCATTCATAAGTGCATGCGGTTGCATTCACCGTCATGCAAGCGTCACTTGCCGCCCACTCCCAGCACAAAGACAGATTTCCCCGTGAAATTGAATGGGCTGCAGTCCAGTTAGATTTTATTATAGACCGATAGTGAACTGACACCTTTATAGACCACGATGCAGCTAAATCAATAAAATGACGCGTTAGAAGACTGCTAGTGGTTTTCGTTTAATTTATTTTAAAATCTACGCCTTATTGTAAAAGTTGATAAGTAATTTGGTAAAGATCTTTAAAAAGATATTGATATTAGTAAGTAAGTCAACTTACAAGGATTATTTATGTACTTATTTTAATTTTTATTATACAAAATACGTACCTAGCCGAATATCGATAACTCATTCATTGGAGTATACTTTTAAACAATATAATTAGGTATACCGATTTGTAGGTAACACAGGAATTTAAAATTAGCGATGGGATACAGATAGCTTTAAAAAAAATATATAATGACTAAGCAAAACTGAATCCGTTCGTAAATTTCTCGGGTATAAACATATTTGGCCACGTTACTGCGACATTCACACTCTTAAATACAACATAACAACCGATTCCTTTCCTAAAATCTCATCTCTTTGAACTATAGTTATTGGACAAATAATCTTGCGTTATATAGAAAAGAGGTCAAATTGCAACACCAGTAGCTGCAAATACGTCAATAGGGTGTTACTTTTATATTAAACGTTGAACACAAACGTTAAGATTGGACTTTGAACGGACTCCTATTTTACTTGTACCTTTTTCCCTTTACCGTGTGTTTTTCTAGACGGTGCTATAGACTTTGTTTCACCCTGTATTTGCTCTGTGAGATGTTAGAGCTATTTAGTGGGTAGTTACAAAGGTTTTAACTTCTCCGCGCTACGGGAGAACACTTGAATTCTTCGTAAATATTTCTGCGCGAAACTTGACAGTCAACGCAAAGCGGCGTTTTTGTTTGGCTTTTAGAAGACGAGTTTACACAAATAGCTTATGCATATAAAACTATATAAAGGTAAACTAAGAAAGTTTGTAGAACCAATGGAAAGCGAGAGATTAAAATATTAAAATGTGTAGCAACATAAAACGATGAAGCTCACCTATAAACTTTTAATTACAAACGGAACGTTTGTTCCTTTTTAATATTCGAAAAGAAAGAAATTGAAAAGATCGCCGGCGATCTACAGATTTGCATTGTACCAATAAGTAAAAAAAATATAAAAATCTTTATTCTGCAAGTAGGCTGCCGGGGCAATATAAGGGAACCAGTACTACGTAGTTAGGTACTGATGATTTGACAGTAAGGACACCAGATAATAAATAAATTCAGTTAATAGATTGTGCTGCTTACTACTAGCCCAAATGTTTACTCTAGTTTTTAATGTACTTATAGATTCTATTGTAATAGCCAAATACGCCAATGCTATAACAGTCAAGGCGTGAACCAATTCATGATTGAAATAAAAAAACAAATGACTGAATCAGAACTAATTTAGGATAGCACACCTCAGGAAACAGAAAAACATGTAAGAGATAAAGATAATAACGTTACGCATAAAGGTTAAATACATAGTAGGCTCTCCATTGTAATCATCGTATGTCCCAATTATGAGATTATATTCACAGCAGATACGAAGGGAGACAAGTTACAACAAAACAATTAGATTCATGTGCATAAGAAAACGGTTTTGAACTGTAGTGAACAAGCTACGCTATACGATGATGATGACGATAATTGTGACGATCTGGATAACGGTGATGGAGATGATTATGATGATGATCATGGGGATTATATTCATGTTGATCAAAGCGTACCCAAAAAAATAGAATGACTCTTGGACGATGATATTTATATTGACGAAATTATGTTTATCAGGTGTGTTAAGAAATATGATAAAGTATATTCAAAATAAAAAATATAAAGTAAAGATAAATATTAGCATTTACAAACAAAGGTACAAACTTACTCAGAACTACTCTAATCTAACAAACCACTACGAGTGGGCAATGTCCCCAAAATGCTGCTTAATCTGTGCCAAGCAAAGACCAATATTTTGGTCACCACCAGGCGCTTTGAAATACGAGTTAAAAAATTATATAAATCTCAAGGTAAATATAGTTATTTTAAATCCTATAAAAAGTGGCGTAAAGAGCTATAAAACTTATAACTAGCTCTAACACAATAATCAAGGTTAAATAACCCGGTTTATTACTGAGAGCTTTGCTGAAGTGGAAATTGTTATTTATTTTATGATAAACATTACCTATCTTGCTTAGCACTCACTTCTTAAACTAGTTTGGCTTAACCTTTTCCATATTGTTGTATTTATTAACAATATGTATTTTCCTGATAAGAAATCAGGCAGCATAAGGTTTCTTTAATTCGTTTTCTGTGACTTCGGAACTGCCAATTATTTGACTGCTTTCAACCATATCTATGTTTGTTGTTTATAGATGTTGGGATATAATATAATGTAAGAATTAGTTTTAATAAGTTGTTTCCAACTAACAATGTTTTCGCGTTGGTTAGAAACTACTACTAAAGTCTTCATATCCATATTCATATTCAATTGATTGCATCCATGGTATTTACAGAGGTCTTACAGCGTAGTATAGAGCTACGTAGAAACTTCATGGTTGTGCATTGTGTAACGATTGACTTTTTATCTGCCTAGTACCGTAATAATGAAAACTAAGCCTTACATTACAATAAAACAATATAATTAATGAATGCAATTAAAAGATTTAAAGTTTCCGTAAACATTGCTGAATCCGCCATTTTGTTAAGTGCGATAACAAAATGGCCCCTCGTTAAGTTGGAGCTCAGAGAGCATGTCCTCTACGCTAACACGCTACCGTGTTTTTACAAGGAATTCGGACGAACTGATGGCTACAATGTAGTTTTATTGCATTTGATAGAAAAGTCCACTTTACGCTTGCACCTAAAACTCTTTTATTTACCGCAGAATGGGGACATTGTGAAATATATAACGCTTTTTCATTTATGTGGTAACAAGACATTATTAACTTGTATTCGTGCTACAGGCTTAACAAGTTGCTCGTTGGCCTAATTAAAGAAAACATTGTTATTTCTTATGCTTATGCAAAAACGTGTTTAACGGTAAACTTTCTTAAACTGTCTGCATGATTTATTTGAACAGTGATAACTGTTATTCTTTCTCCATTGTTGACTATGTGTTTAACGAAGTGTCCATTTTTAAGCATATTGTTTAGAAGTGACCGTCTTTTGGCTGAAATTTTCTAAGCAAACAAGTAGTCGGGCCACCTTATGAAGAGCAGTCACTGTTGCCCATATGAGTAAAGACGTCAGTAACAATATCAAGGGTACAGTCATGTTACTGACATTCAGTGATACTCTTATAATAAACGCTTAAAGAAGGGCATGTCGTAACACCGTGAAGAGAAGTCCATTTCTTAGAAGGTATAATTATAGTTTGTTTTTGTACTTGTGAAGAGTATGTTTTTTAGAATATTGCTCGAATATCTATCTCATAATGAGAGAAAATCTGATTATGGCTGAATGGGCCGAAAACACATGTGCATATTCTTGAAATGTTAACAATTTTAAAACATGACATTGAAAAATTCTGAAGAGTCATTTCTGAATTGGTCATTTTCATAATTTCTATTGCAATGTTTTGGTAGAAGACTTTATTTTTTGATATAGCTTATAAATCAAACCTCTAAAATAGCTGCCGAATAACATAGCTTATGGAAAAATACGAAAAATAAAACGGAATTCTAAGGTGTTCCCAGAATATAACTATGCTCAAAATGTGATCAACCGAACCACTCTCGACGCCCACGTGTTCAACCAAACTCCTTCAGAAACACTAATCCTGCCGTCAAAGACGTCTAAGAATACTTAACGGCCAATCCATCACAGCTCAACTTGATCGATTGAGCACCTGTGACTATGGAACAAACAAACTGCACTTTTTGCCGAAAACGGTGATCGATTGGCAACTAATTTAGCTGATTTGGTAGTTAAGTCTGTATTCTTAATGTTCTTTTTGTAGGATATGTTTCTTCTTTTGGCTAGTTTAACTGTCGATTCGACTCATGAGCCTGTGGCTTGTACGCGTGTATGTATTATGTGGCTGTACGTGTCCTGGTTTATATGATGGTAGACTATGACATGGATCGCTGCGAAATCTATACGAGCAAGCTAACTAAGGCTAGCATGACTTAAGTTGCGGAACATTTCTAACAATTAAGAAATCTTCTCATCAAAATACCGAGCAATTGCCTACTCTTCAGATAAGTTCACCTTTAAATGTTTAAAGAAGAGTATTAAACCTACGGTAATAAGTTCACGTTACTCAGAAGTTTCAATGTTACCAACTTTATTCCTAAAACGCGAACACTTCGCTCGAGAGTGGGTTTAAAATTGAGACGGAAATACGACGAAAATTCTTGGGAGTGTCGTTTAAAACATAGGCAATACTAATAAAAGATTTCATGAAGGAATTTAAAAGTTCACGGCAGACATTAGCATCAATCTTGATGACATTGCTCATTTCAGAGTAATTACATAGCAAACTTATAAATATAATATTGCGGAAGTGTGTTTGAACAGCTTAAAAAAAGTATATTAAAACATTTTTTCAGCGATTAATCCATGTTTTACGAATGTAATCATATTTCGAAAATCAAAAAATTCCATCAATCTTCCAGGCATTTTAAAATAAATTAACCTACCGCTACCCACCGAAAATAATCGACCTTCATTTTGTTTTTACACACACAATAATGAAAATGATTATGCTTTTGCAAAAAGGCGACACGTAAACGGATATTTTTTAATTCATAATTCAAAACTTAGAAATGAACCAACCAAACTATCTGAACAGAAAATAATAAAATAACTTAGGAGAGAAAAGATTGTGTTCTAAACATAAAAAACCGTTTTAGTTTAGCAAAGCTTGTTCACACGGCATCCTCGTGCAAGTGCAACGCTCATTAACTCTACTTTCCTTAAACAACAAGACAAAACGATACAACACGCACACAACACGAGCAAATTAGCAGCTTATTTCTTTGCGTAAACGGTTTTGAATAGCTTGGTGCGGTACTGGTAGTTGAGATGGTTAAATTGAAGTGTGTGGGTTTGCACATTATTACTGGCTGGTTGAAACGAGAAGTTTTTTTAGCACTGGCCATTAGACATTGTAGATTTTATTATTGGATTATAAGACTGACATTAAGATGAAAAGCATGGAGAATGGCGTATTTACCATACTAAACTTTTATTCTGTATTCGTTGCGTGTTTTATTCTTTATACTTTAGGAAGTAGGATATAATAATATTGTCGTCATTCAATATCCAAGTCTATAAAGTTTTTATTGAACGATGAAATAAAATGTTGGTATCCGTTACGGTATCGATCTAAAAATATTTGAAATGGTATTCTCGTTTTCTTAGCAAGTTGTTGTAACACTAATGTTTACTTAACGTATGTTGCTATTGCTGTATCATATTTTAAATATGATGCGCCGTCCACACGCTTGGCAAACAATGGCAAACAGCGAACACCAAACTGTAATGTATCGGGTAGTTTCTAAGATTATTTTATAATATTAAGATGTGAGGTAGTTTGCTTCTCCTCTCTGTTTTTAATAAATGCTGTGACGAACGGACGTGTTATTTCTGCTCCGCATCCTCTCCAGGACCTGGCCATACCAGGATATCTTTCAGTGGCGACGAACAGTGTTTTTTTTTTACGCTACGCACGCGTGTGGACTATATGGTAGTGGTGGTGTTCTTTTTCGTGAGTTACCTAAGTACGAATAATGTCGGTCGGTAGGGTGGAGCCGTTTGACGTGAACAAAGGTTGTTGGGACTTATACGTAGAACGGTTAGAACAATATTTCATTGCAAACGACGTTAAAGAGAATGTGAAAGTGGCCACCTTAATAACGGTAATTGGCACAGAGGGCTATGAATTAATGGTAAACTTGTGCACACCGGAGCGGCCCGCAACAAAGACATTTGCGCAGTTAAGTGCAATTATGAAATCACACTTGCAACCAAAGCCGAGTATTTTGGCCGAGCGTTACAAATTCAGGCAGCGAAGGCAGGCAGCAGAGGAGGGCATAGCTGAGTATGTGGCAGGCTTAAAGAAGATGTCCATGACTTGCAATTTTGGGGCGGACGGATTGAATGAGAATTTAAGGGATCAATTTGTTTGTGGAATAACACGGGATAGCATAAGACAGAGGCTTTTTGCGGAGGATGATGTCACATTTGATAAGGCATTTAAGTTGGCCTTGACTTTGGAAGCGGCGGAGGCAGACGCGGCAGCGGTGGAAACACAGGCGAAACAGCGAGATAATGTTCCCGTGTATCAAGTTTCACCACCATCGAGGCGAGAGGGCGCGGGGGCTTCTAGCGGACAGAAGGTCATAGAAGGTTCTCGAAGGTCACGCGATGCGACAGGGGCCTTATCCGGGCGCGGCGGGAGCGCGCGCGGAGCGGGGGCGGCCGCAGGCGGGGCCGGCCGCGGTCAGCAGCGGACGCCGGGCGGCTGCCGGGTGTGTGGTGGCCAACATGATACGAACACGTGCAAGTTTCGGATGTATGTATGCCGCGTGTGCAACCGGGAGGGGCATCTTAAGAAGATGTGTCCGCGGCTGCGAGGTGAAAAGCTGTTTGCGGTGTATGGCGAAGACGTAGACGACCAGGTGGCGTATAGCGGTAGTGAAGGAAGTGACGAGGTATATACCTACAATTATTCTTTAGCCGTAAAAGACTTAAGGAAGTACCCGCCATTCTTAGTGACAGTTAACGTAAATAAAATAGATTTATCTATGGAAATTGATACTGGTAGTTCTATTTCGTGTATTAGTAATGATTGTTACCTTAAATATTTCACAGATTACGAAATAATACCGAGCTCATTAACGTTACGTTACTATACCGGAGAAATTGTCCAGCCGTTAGGTAAACTTAAAGTGACAGTCCAACATAATAGTAAACAGAGGAATTTGGATTTGTATGTTATAAAAAGTGGTAAAACTAACTTGCTCGGTAGACAATGGTTGTACGAACTAGGAATTCAAGTACCTACTGCGGGGATACCCTTGTATGAGATGGCGATAGATAAGACATTCAATGTTGATTTGTTCAGTTCCAGATTTAAAGAAGTATTCGACGAGGGTCTGGGCCGATTCACCGGTGGGCCGGTGGGGTTCCGCCTGCGCGCGGACGCACGGCCGGTGTTCATGCGCGCACGGCCGATGGCGTACGCGCTGCGCGAGCCGGTGGAGCGCGCGCTGGACCAGCTGGTGAGCGACGGAGTGCTTGAACCGGTGCACACGTCGGACTGGGCTACGCCCATCGTGCCCGTCATGAAGAAGGATGGTACCATACGGGTATGCGGTGATTTCAAACTTACTTTGAATAAATGTCTCGAGGTGGATCGTTTTCCTTTGCCCAGAGTTGAAGATTTGCTCGCTAAGTTACACGGGGGGCAAAAGTTTACTAAGCTAGATTTGTCGCAGGCTTACGCGCAGTTTGAACTAGATGACTCAAAAAGGTACGCTGTTATAAACACGCATAAAGGCTTGTTTAGGTATAATCGGTTAATTTATGGTCTAGCCTCAAGCCCCGGGATATTTCAACGAAAATTAGAGCAGTTGTTTGCGGACATGCCCCGGGTCGGGGTATTTTTAGATGACGTCATCATCACGGGACGTACTGATCAGGAGCATATTACCACGCTGACACAAGTATTTGAAAGGCTACAAAAATATGGACTTAAAGTTAAAAAACAAAAATGCACATTTTTTGCAGATTCCGTAACTTACCTAGGATTTGTAATAAGCAAAGAGGGGGTACACACTTGTCCAGAGAAAATAGAAGCAATCACAAAAGTTCCTATACCGAGTAATGTGTCAGAGTTGCGGTCATTTTTAGGGCTCGTAATGTATTACGCTAAGTTTGTACCCAACATAAGTACACTGTTAGCACCATTGTATAGTCTACTTAGGAAAGAGGTTAAGTATGTTTGGGATGAGGCGTGTAGTCGTGCATTTAATCGAGTTAAAAAAATGTTAGTTTCGAGTAAGATACTAGCACATTACTCGCCCGAGTTACCGTTAATTTTGACGACAGACGCCAGTAGTGTAGGAATCGCCGCGGTCATCTCCCATATGGTGCCGATAGAGGGCGCAAGCGTCGCGGGAGAGGCGCGGGAACGGCCAGTGGCGTACGCGTCGCGCTCACTTAACAAAGCAGAGCGGGGGTACTCACAGATAGAACGGGAGGCCTTAGCGATCATATATGGAATACGAAAATTTCATCAATATCTTTTTGGAAGGAAGTTTATTTTACGCACGGATCACAAACCTTTAGTTACGATATTTGGAGATAAAGTAGGTATTCCGGTAATGGCGGCCAGTAGGATGCAGCGCTGGGCCGTACTACTATCAGGTTATAACTACGATATCGAATACGTTCGTAGTAATCAAAACGCGGCTGACGCTTTGTCTCGGTTGCCAGCGGGGAGGGAGGTATCAGAAGTAAAAGAGGTCACGTACGTACACTTTGCCCAAGATTTTCTTCCGGTTACAAGAAAAACAGTTAAGGAGCATACTTTCAAGGACGAGGTACTGCAAAAAGTAGTTCTTTTTGTGCAGTCAGGTTGGCCGGCACATGTAGAAGATGATTCTTTTAAGCCATATTTCAGTCGCAAAGCAGAGTTGTATTTAGACATGGGTTGCGTAGTATGGGGATATAGGTTAATCATTCCAAAGGCCCTGCATAATGTGGTACTGAAAGAATTACATACCGGGCACATTGGTATAGTTAAGATGAAAAGTCTCGCGCGCAGTTACGTGTGGTGGCCGGGGATAGACGCGGATATAGAACGCACCTGCCACGAGTGCGAGGCGTGCGCGGCGGAGGCACCCGCGCCGCCGCGCGCCGCTCCGCAGCCGTGGCTGTACACACCCGAGCCTTGGTCGCGGTTGCACGTTGATTTCTTGGGGCCGTTTCAAGGTAGAATGTTTCTCGTGTTGATAGATTCTAGTACTAAATGGTTGGAAGCATTTAGTATACAAAAAAATACTGCAGCAGCAGTAATTAAACTGTTAAAGGAAACTTTTGCACGATTTGGGTTACCAAAAGAAATAGTGTCCGATAACGGCCCGCCATTTTCTAGTACCGAGTATAATAATTTTATGACAAGCAATGGTATCAAGGTGACATTTTCACCTGTCTATCATCCCGCATCAAACGGCGCGGCCGAAGGAGCTGTCAAGTTGTGCAAGAGAGCGATTAAGAAAGCGTTAAGAGACGGAAAGGATGTAGACACCGCGTTACAATCATATCTCATGATTTATAGGAACGTGGAACACAGTAGTACGGGAGTTTCACCGGCCATGTTGTTACAACGTAGGAGCTTGCGTACCAGACTCGATTTACTGGTAGGCTCGCGAGAGGTTGAAGGTAAAGTGCGCGAAGCACAGCAGCGACAGGTACGTTCCGCGGGCGGCGCGGCGAGAGAGTTTAGATGCGGAGATAGGGTATGGGCGCGGGAATATGGAGCAGGAAAGAAATGGCTTAGTGGGCAAGTAGGGGACAAAATAGGTTCACGAAATTATATAATAAGTAGGGAGAACGGTCCACCGATTAAAAGACACGTAGATCAGATTAAAAATAGATGGAACAGTATGTTTGAGTTGCCGTGCCCGACTGGGCCATCATCTCTAGTCAGGACGGGAACCGACTCCGTCGCGGAGCCGGAGCCAGCGCGCGCTCACGGACCGGCCTCGCCAGCAGCGGCGGCCGCGCATGAGCACCGGCCGGACCCCGGTTCAAGTAGCCGCTTGTCTCCAAGCGCAGGCCCACCGCCGTCTCGACCCGTGTTAAGACCCCGTCCGGTAAAACCAGCCCAACGGTATGGTTTTGAAGAGATTGATTAATTAGTTAATTAATAAGGATAGTTATAATTAAGTGGGAGGGTGTAATGTATCGGGTAGTTTCTAAGATTATTTTATAATATTAAGATGTGAGGTAGTTTGCTTCTCCTCTCTGTTTTTAATAAATGCTGTGACGAACGGACGTGTTATTTCTGCTCCGCATCCTCTCCAGGACCTGGCCATACCAGGATATCTTTCACAAACCGCCAACACCAACATGTGGATGGGTGTTTGCCTGTTTGTGTTTGTGTTCGCCAGTGATCGGCGTTGGTGTCGGTTTTTTGTACAAATGAAAGGATGTGTTTGCCAATCCGGAATGTACTACCACGTTCGCCAAGCATGGGGATGCGTGTTTGTGTTGGCTGATTGTAATAGGTGTTCGGCACGTGTTCGGTGTTTGTGACAAACAGCCAGCATGTGGAGCCCGCATGACACTGCATTGAACTTACTAAGCTCTGATTGGCTATGATGTCAGTGTATAAACGTGACGAGGAGCTGGAAAATCCAGCGAAGTCTCACGTAGAGCATGGAATAATCTTAATGACTGCCAAATCTTAACTTATCTTCCAGATAGCCCCATTTCTTCGAATACACTTCGACCCTTTAAGATCTTTAGTCCAATTACCTTCTTACGCACTTAGCTGTTAGAATGTGCAGGTTTCTTCACGGTGTTTTCCTTCACCGCGATATCATCAGGGTACTTAAGCTAGAAAACCCATTGGTACGGTCACGGAATTTAATTTATGAACCACCATAGAACCTTCTCGTATAAAACCAAAGATTAATTTCTACGTTATTTCTATCTCCTCACTTGACAAGTGTCTATGATGGATCAACATTTAAAGTCCTTTATGGTACGTGGGGACCGCGGGATTAAAACTAGGTACCTTACGATCACTAGTTGATATCCTAAGCTACTCACACTCTTGCAAGAAACTCAACAAGTATTTAAAGTACAAAACATAATTAATACAAATAAGAATATATGGCACTAAAGCTTCCTTTATTGCACAAAACGTACACATACTCGAATCGTTCCCAGATTTACGACTTGGTCGTCAGTTGAAACATATTCCCAGTGCCACGAAATAAGATCAACAAAAATAGCTTGCGTGCACGAAGTCTCAAGACCGTGCTTACGGTCAATCACATTTCCAAGTTACAGTTAAGTATTAAAGGGACCCTCGGGATAATCTTTCTTGCCTATTGTGAGAAACTGGAACACATGGAAAGTTTTGATGTAATGTAATATTCTACGAGGGGATTCCGATACCGTGACCAGCTTTCAGTCAGATAAGCTAAGCGCTCGGGTTGTATCATGAGTACTAGACAATGATAAGCATATGAATAGAAAATAGGTACCTACTTACATAGAAAACATTTAAGAATCAAGAATGAAAACTATTTCTAGGTTGAAAACAAAATTTAGTGAATGGGCTACTACAGGCATTCATAAAAGTAGAAATAGGCTTTATGACCTATATAGAGAGAGGGAGGAAAATAAGAATGCTGACTTTCTAAATTATGTTAGGAATTATTCAAGGACCTTTAAACAAGTTTGTTTAACTGCCAAGGCAAATTTTCTTAGTCTCAAACTTAAATCATCTGACAACAAGGTAAAAACTGTATGGAATATTATAAATAGAGAAACGGGAAAATCAAAAACTCGTGATAATCAAGTCACTCTGAACACAGGTGACCAACAAATCACGTCAAATAAAGACGTTGCCTTAGCATTCGAAGATTATTTTTCTAACATAGCCATTAATACTACGAAATGTCTTAAATCATCCGCGGTTGAAGCTCAATCATTACTTAGCACTAATGTCAGTAAATGTAATATAAACTTTGATTTCAGCCCTGTAAATTCAGATTCAATAGTCAAGATATTTAAATCACTTAGTTTAAAAAAGACTGAAGATTTGTGGGGCACATCAGTTAAGGTACTCTTTCATATCATAGATGTAATTGCACCCCATCTAGCATTAATCTACAATAATTGCATATCAGAGGGGGTCTTTCCAGATCTCATGAAATATAGTAAAGTAATACCTCTTTTTAAATCGGGCGAGATGAGTGATATAACGAACTTCCGTCCCATTTCCATACTACCAGTTTTAAGTAAAGTCTTTGAGAAAGTAATGCTAAAGGATATGTTAGGTCACTTTAACAGAAATAAACTACTTAACAATAACCAGTTTGGCTTTACCAGAGGTCGATCAACAATTGATGCGGCATCTGTACTCATTAAACATATATATAACAGTTGGGAGAAATCTTGCGATGCAGTAGGAATATTTTGTGATCTTTCTAAAGCTTTTGATTGCGTGGATCATACGACCCTTATTTTAAAATTAGAACATTATGGATTGTCCAACAAAGCTTTAAGCCTTATGTCTTCTTATCTAAGTGATAGAACTCAAACAGTTGTTGTAAACAAAACGCAATCTGTTGGAGCTACATTGAAAATAGGTGTGCCTCAAGGCTCTATTTTAGGTCCTTTTTTATTTTTGGTTTACATAAATGACTTGCCACCAACAGTAGATAAACTTTGTGATATTGTACTTTTTGCTGATGATACTTCACTAATTTTCAAGGTAGATAGAAAATCCGTAGACTACAGTAGGATTAACACCACACTAGTTAAAGTACTTAATTGGTTTACTAGCAACAATTTGCTACTAAATGCTAAGAAAACGAAATGTGTTAGATTCGCTTTGCCTAATGTTAAACCGGTACATTCTAGTATTTTTCTAAATGACGAGTGTTTGCAAATGGTAGATAAGGCAATTTTCTTAGGCATAACATTAGATAAATATTTGCAATGGAGTCCCTATATAGCTGTACTGGCAGGTAAACTAAGTTCGGCAGCTTACGCCGTTAGGAAAATTAGACAACTAACCAATGTTGAGACAGCTCGCTTAGTCTATTATAGTTATTTCCATAGTGTCATGTCGTACGGTATTCTGGTTTGGGGTAAGGCAGCTGACATACAAACTATATTTGTGTTACAAAAAAGGGCCATTCGTTCTATTTACAACTTAACCTCCCGTGACTCTTTAAGAGAACTTTTTAAAGAAATTAATATCTTGACTGTAGCGTCTCAATTTATTTATGAGAATATTATTTACGTTATTAGAAATTTAGATTCTTTCACCAAAAATTCTGATATACATCATTTAAATACCAGAAATAAAAATAAAATCGCTATCCGAAAATTCCGCGTCCGTAAAATATATAAATCATTTGTTGGTCAATGCATTCATTTCTATAATAAATTACCTGACGAAGTTTTAAAGTTACCCTTTCCAGCACTTAAAAGTTACTTGAAAAGGTCGTTAATGTCTAAAGCGTATTATAGGATCGAGGACTATCTAACAGACAAAAATGCATGGCCTAAATCCGAAACTTAGTCAATAATAATTTATTCAAATGCAAAATCTTTATCTTGTCTAGGGGACACCGTTGATGTAGGAAAACATATCGAAACTTTTATGTGGTCGTCTCGCACCATCTTATATACACATAAGTATGTGTTTTTTTTTTTTCTCTATCTCTCCCGTAAGATTCTTAATTGGCATGTTTTCCTGCTGAACTACGCATGTTATTTAATACTATATTTAATTTAATATTTATAGCTTTATATAATGCTAGACTAAGTAGTACCATTGTAATAAGAAATATGTTTAAAAAATGACTGACTGCTGAGTTTCTTGCGGCGTTTCTTCTCGGCAATGGTCTTCTCTTGGGAAGCGCTGGTAGATTCTTGACGTGTAAAAGTGCCCGTGCGGCCTACTTACTGAATAAATTTCTTTTATCTTTTTTTATCTTTTAAGAAGAAGTACTCGTGCTCAATACACCAATATTTTTCATTCATTTTCTATATATTACTAGCTCTTGCCCTCAACCTCCATTCTGAACTGATTGATTTCTAAATATAACATTTGGCCAATTTATTGGCTGATGTACAGTCGAGTTCATCAACATGTGTAGGTACACTTTAGTACCTTGTCTATTTAATGTCATGTTTAAACTGCCATATATTTATTTATTGATTTGTTTACTAAGGACATCAACAGCACAATACAGAAAGTATGAAACCGATAACAATAAATAGCAAACAAAGCCAATTATAGATATCCACAGATTAACCAGATAACATATTTAACAACACTGGTGCGATTAAAAACTAAAAAGAGCTGACTGTGCTCGTGCAAACCACTAGTCAAGTAATAAAATAAACTTGAGTAGTAAACTAACAGTGAACAGATTTTCAAAAAAAAAGGCAATAAGCCACGGTTGTAAATGTATGTATGTGTGTGTGTGTGTGTGTGTGTGTGTGTGTGTGTGTGTGTGAGTGAGTGTGAGTGGTATGAATTGTCCCAACGACTAAAGTGACAAGGTATTAAAGTGTACACATATTTATGAACTTGATTGTAACTCTAGGTCGAATCAAGGACAAACCAACAACAAACTTTTGCATTCATAATATTAGTAATAAAGATATTAATTACTGCAAGCCGAAATAATACGTCTGCAAATCCCGAGTCAAATTTGCGCTGCTAAGTTTTTTATTAGGGAATATGCATGGATTTTTCAAATCGCATTTCTCAACAAAATATGAAAATACCGTAAAACAGATCACTAAAACTGAAATTAGAATTAAAATCGGTCGAGAATTACGGATGATACAAGCATTTTAAACTGCTAATTAGACAGAGATTCGATGTGCGCCGGTGACGTCACTGTGCAGTACGGCCATACTCGTATAAACTCCACGTAAAATTCTGTTTTGCTAGAAAGAGATAGGAACAAATCTTTGTTGGCTTATATCTTGGTTATTTTTATAACTACTCAAAAAAAAATATCTCACCTTTTGTTACATGAATCAGCTTTTATTGAAGCTGTAAAAAAAACATGCATATTCCCTATTGGTAAGTATTATTGTAGGTTAGTAATTTAAAAATACAGCTGTTTTCATCACTAGCAAGATCAAAGCTTGCGACGGTTAACTTTTTATTATCCCGAAAACATGAAATTTTTGATGAAAATCAATGAAACATAAAAAAAAATATTAAAAAAACAAAAACCCGCCTTCAAAAAGCAAAAACTAACTTCTTTAAAATGGTAGGTAAATAGGTCAGTCCAACTGAAGTCTGCTTTTGGTTAAAATATTGTTGGACGCCGACTTCAGTTGGACTGACCTATTTATGTACCTACCATTTTAAAGAAGTTATTTTTTGCTTTTTGAAGGCAGGATTTTGTTTTTTTAAACTTTTTTTATTTTATACTTTTTAGTAATCATAATTATGCTGTTATTCTCCCACTTCTCAATTAAAAAGAAACAATAAAACATTTCAATCTCGAGGGAAACAACGCCGTGGGAAAGTCATAATCATATATTTAAACCTAAATATGCTTCGTCATAGTCGCATCTTAATCGAAATATCTTGTCGCCACCCTCGAAATATATACCGTTTAGGCGTTCCGGTGGCCATCTGTGGCCTTCATCATGAGTTCCACTTCACCAAATAGTGTTTTCCAAGACCAAATACACGAGTTACAATGAAAAATACCAAAATCGCCATAGGTGTGCCTATAAATTTTGAAGAGTTCCGTCGATTCCTCATGGATTCCACCATCAGATCTTCATTTTGATAAGAGTGGGACCAAACGGAAGCAACAGCTTTCAAATAAAAAAGAATCATCAAAATCGGTTCAAACAGTCGAATGTTCTGAGGTAACAAACATAAAAAAAAGACGAATTGAGAACCTCCTCCTTTTTTTGAAGTCGGTTAAAAATACACTACAGTCAACTCGTTGCAGTAATTTAAAAAACATGTTCGAGAAAGTGTGTGAGGGTTAGCCTTATTATCAACCTTGCAAATCTATGCCACCCCTTTATCGCTGGAACAAAGCCTGTCCGCGATGCACATTGCACATGCGGCGGATGGTTTTAGACCCGAGGGTGACAGATATTATCGATATTATCGAGAAACGTCTCGTTAGGGGTGACAAGTTTCATGATGTATCTGTTTCGACAATGTTGTACAGGGTATTGCTGTGGTGAATATATTCAAATTGTAAAATATATTTCGTGTAAAGGAGGGTGGGTAAATTGGCATATATGACCAATAAGGACAAGCGGTATGTCACCGGATAGGTAATGGCAGGTAGTTCGAAATCTTGTTATGAAATAAGTTATCGCAATGCAGAGACGGCGGTATTTCATAGTAATTATGCTAAAGTCGTCTATGTAGGCGTCCCGATGTTCCAGGTAATTTGAGGTTTCCCGCTACACAAAATCGTTGTAGAATTAAAAAGGATATCCGATGATATCTATAGTGCTTATGGTTATTGGTTTCTAGGCCAGCGTTCATACATTTTTGCCCATTCTCTTTTCTTCGTTTTTTATGATTTAATTTCGATAATGTATAAAAAAATAAAGTTGGTTAACTTATTTTTACCAAAATGTCGAAGAAGGAAGGTAAAGATTTTGACTTGTATACATAGTATAAAATGAAGTCGCTCCCGCTGTCTGTTCGCTTAGATCTTTAAAACTGCTCAACGGATTTTAATGCAGTTTTCAGCAATAGATAGAGTGATTCAAGAGGAAGTTTAATGTGTATAAAAAGTTCTGGATTATGTTCGGACGCACAGAAAATTTACATAAACCGAAGCGAAGCGAGGGCGGGCCACTAATATAATAATATATATCGACGGTTCTGTGACTCAACCTCGTATATAGAATATTATGCAGTATAAACTTACACTCACTAAGTACGCGAGTGCATACTTAGTGCCTGTCAGTTTATACTGGGCAAAATTTAATATACAAGGTTGAGTCACAGAACCGTCGATATGTATGTATGTTTCTTTGTTGCCTCGTGGAGGTTAAACGGATGCCTGACAGAAATTTTGCTTTTAGTATTATCTCGACGATTTAATATCATATGCGGTCATTTTTGTTTATAATAACTCTCTTAAAACTACGTTTATTTAGCTCCTGTCGGATTTCCTTATTTAAACTGTGCTTCAAGAAATTTGCATAATCACCCAAAGTTTGCTTCTCCTCGATTCGAAACAAAAATCCTTCGGCTCCGCAGGCAGATTACACGTCCACTATCAAGTTTATCTGGCCATGTCGAGGTTTACTCCACACTTAACCGCGCCATAAACTCGTTATCGCCCTTCGCAACAGTTTGCTGATTTTACAGCCGTTTATCGGGACTGATTGAAAGTAATAAGTGGAACGTTCCATTCAACGAAGGCTATAGTGTGTTTTTATCTACCTAGGGCGACATATCATGGACCCACAAGAGATACAACTCCTCACTGCCCAAAGCATCTGGAAATTCCTGGACGCGACGGGCCTTTACGGTGAGCTCTAAACAAAGGGCTACCACAAAAGATGAGCAATGGTCGAAGGGGCACACAAGGCCCATCTCAACCCCCCAATAATAATAAATAATAGTGTGTTTGTTCTTCGGCTCAGGGATGGAAGCAAGTCAGTAAAATGGCAGCGTGAGGCTTTCGTGATGCCATTCCAAAAGTACACGTAAAATTGAGCAAAACATAATCTAAAATAAAAGATCTAAAATATTCCTACATGATTTATATATTTATCAATGTACAGTCACCAGCAATAATATATTATCTAACATTGGCCGCAAAAATATCTGACACGCTCTTATACCTCTAGTAATACGTGTCAGATATTTTTGCGCCCAATGTTGGATCATATATTATTGCTGGTGACTGTACTGCGTCGCTAGACATATAATATACTTTAACAAACGTCTCATAAAAAAAGGTATATAAAAAAGGAACCCTCAACCTTTATGGTGAGATTGTGATCTTTGTCTTTCTGTTTTGCTGCATTTTAAAGTTGTTTTTCTTGAACCAAAGTGATTACTTTTATAACATTGGCTGTGAAATCAATAGCAAATCTTGATATATTATTGTTCTAGGTCTGTAAAAATGTCCCCAGTGAGTAATGGGATGTTATTGTACAAGCCGTTTGCGTTATGTTATCAAAAGCAATAGCAAAATTGCTTTATATTGTTACAATTCTATATTTATAACTATTTCTGTGTTCGTGAAGGGAATAAATTTCCAATTCAGGATATTTATTGCCAACAATAGCAATATTATTTCAATTACAAAGTTTATTAATACCACAAATAGCACAATAAAAGGTAAACCTAGTTAGATTGTTCAACAGATTGGCATACACTTAATAAACACTTTTAGTTTTAGTATGACTGCAAAGTTGTCTTGCAATGATTTCGTAGCATGCAGATAAAGGTCTTCATAAGTAATAGTAAACTTGACAAGCCTGCATTAATAATCGTGCTGGAGCAAAATAATCATATCATTATAAAAGTCTTTTAAGAGAATTGTGAAGCGACGTTGAAATCGCGTAGCTTTTAGATTTGAGCTGATTTTCTCGATTTTGGAATATATTGTGGTAATGATGTAAAACTAGATCTGTACGTTTCTGTATTTTGTTTTTTAAACTTGTGGAAAGACATTGTTTCTAGAAATATATTCTTGGAAAGTAAAACGTACAGACATAGTTTTTCTTCATATCTATGATATATTCAAAAATCGTAAAAATCGGACTAGGTTTAAGGGGAGAGAAACGTTATCGCATTTTGTATGGAATATTTCAGACTCACAATCGTCTTAAGTTTTATTTATAGTAAGCATTATTGATCTAGGCCTAGCCAAGATGCAATTCGTCGTAGATACTGCAATATCGCGTAACTAACAAATTTAATATGGTGCAAAATAAACCTTAGCAAGTCAATCAGTAAGGTACATTTTGCATCTTATCGAATTATTTAGTTACGCGGTATTGCAGTATCACCAAGTAATTGCTTCTAATGTTTCTGTTTTCTATCGACTCGAAATATAAGAAGTTGACATACGCGGTCGACGCGATCTGTCATAAGCTTGCGTCAATCCTGTACATCGCGTTATGCATATTGTCTAAGGCCCATGTTGAAAAGAGTTGAAGCAATGTGGAAAGAAAGAAATAGTCGTCTAGGAATATATCGCGTGGAAACGTTGTAGAAGGTGTAAATCTAGAGCTCGTAAGTTATAAGTTAAAAGCACTGCATCAAAATTTAGAAACATATTCAAATTTTCAACCTTTAAATCTTGAAGTTATTAAAGTTGTCTGCAAAGTTTATGAGTAATTCAGAAGTTGCGTCTTTCCAGTTTTAGTCAAACTATGTGTAGTTACGAGTACTAGCATAGTATGCATCCTATATTGAACCTGTGGTTTGGCAACCATCTTGAAATTGCACATGTCCATGGGTCTGTGAGACCCTTACCATCAGGTGGCCTGTGTGCTCAATAGCTTTCCCCATGCTTTTGAATAAACAAAATACTATACTTTTTTTTTCAATACGAGTGTCTGGACATATTATCACCACTTTCCGCCAAAGCCTATCCGATCTTGCAAATTTTTGCAAACAATTTTTCACTTGATTTAAGTAAATCATAAAGTTCATTATCAATCCACGCGTCATCACAAACTTGTCGAGAAAGGGTTAAGATGTAGTGTAAAAGAATACCAATTAAGACCGAACAGTATAATTATGATCATCAGTTATATCAAAGTACCTGGGACCCAACGTCGCTAAGGTTGAAACAAAATTTTCACGAATATGACAACTTGACAGATCGATTTCCGGACGCGAAAAACCCTATCCGTTATTTTCATCAAAATCCTTCCCAGCCGTCGAGAATGTAATTATAAACAAACAATCAAATATATGTATAAATATTACCCGTAATATAAGTAGTAAAGACTGAAACTACTAGTATCTAGAGGCATTCCATCTTATTCTTCAATTTGTCAACGCATTTGAGGTGTTAGGATTGTAGTCTTGAGGTTGTAGTCTTGAGAATTCAAATGTCTATGGGTCTGAGATCCCACTTACCATCAGGTGCTCTGAGTGTCCTTGTGCCCTCTCCTTGCCATTTAAAAACTATCTATAGGCCAAGTGAGATTTTCTGACGTTACCGTTAAATATCAGGCAGCTTGCAAAACTAACTTATTTCGTGTTTATTCGACCATCCATCGTGACTCGTGTGAGAGGCCATCATTTTCTCACATATCTAATATGAGAAAGATATTTTCCGGAATGTGACGCTAATGGCCCAATAATAGCAATTCCAGTGATGTAAGTGAGTAGTAATTTAACATTCCAAAGGGGGCGTGCATTTCTTTCAGTCCAATGGCGAAGAAGTTGGTACAATACAATACAATACACTTTATTGGACACCATACAGAAACATTACAAAAAAACAGCACAATGATAAATTATACACGTAAAAAATAGGCGGTCTTATCGCTGATTAGCGATATCTTCCAAACAACCTTAGAAGGGATACGATAAAGTTAAATCTATACTATTATTATTATTATATTAATATTATAAAGAGGAAAGATTTGTATTTTTGTGTGTGTGTATGTTTGTAACTATAAAACTCAAAAACTACTGGACCGATTTCAAAAATTCTTTCACCATTAGAATGCTACATTATCCCTGAGTAACATAGGCTATGTTTTATTTTTCTGCGTGGACGGAGTCGCGGGCAACAGCTAGTATTTTACACAGTAGGTGGTGCAGACTTCTTGCGAACAATAACAAGAAACTGTAACAACTACAAAAAGCAGTAAATATAAGCTTACCGTGCAAGTAACTTACACGAGTATAGATATAGCTTTTTAGTTTTAAAATAGAACTAAGTTGGTAAAATGTTTTTTTTTTATTTCACAGAAAGTAAGTAATGTTAAATTCCGCAAAAGGCGTATGTGCTTTTAATTATGAAAGACACAAGACGTTTTAAGTTGAGAACGGTTTTCAAGATGAAACTATGATAATATAATATTATACTAATGCAATTTTATATATATTTATATGACATAAGTAAGTACCTACATAAATAAATGAGTATTTATAAATAAACACCCAATAATCCTACTTGAAGTAAATAAATACATTTTAAGGTAGGTAGATATTTATATAGATAATATTTAAACTTACTAATGTCTTGGATTTTTGACAATTTTACGCAGTTCGTGATGCATAATATCATATTAATAGACATAAACAATTTGATTTAAATCCTCCACTTTCCAACCCCAATTCGTACATACATACATACATACATAATCTCACGCCTTCGTTCCCAGAGTGGGGTAGGCAGAGCTACAGAACCTCGTGTGGTTGCCGAGTTAGAATAGTGCCACTCCATGTCTTCCCGTGGATGTCGTAAGAGACGACTAAGGGAATAAAGGCTTGTATACTGTTAGGCGATGGGCTTGCAACCTGTCACTAATACGCTGGTAAACATCTTAGCCTAATTGTGCAAATTGTGGTTATAGAATTATCAACAAATTTTTATAGATGTTTGTAATTCTGTAGCTCTACCCAATTCGTACAGTTTCAATTAATTCGATTCATTTCCCAATTAATTGAAATTTGACTTAATTAGTCGTTTGATAAATTAGAATTGCGCGGAACTGGTAATTACTGTAATCTAGCATCAATGGCTGTCATGGTTCTATGCGGGCGATAAGGCATAGTTCAGATATTGTATAGGCCAAGGTTATCTAATCTGTGCTCTGTTTTGTTGCTACAGGCTTGATAGAATTATAAATAAAAACTAGCTTACTGACTTAGATCTGTACAATAATTAAGTTTTCTCAAAAATGTCCGGAAATGTTGACATTACTATCTACATATTGAGACGCGAAGTACATAGCTTACTGACAGTTCTCAAATTAAAAAAAAAACATTGCCTGCTCGCTACACAAGCCCGCAATGTTGCATACAAACTCCATTACTATCTAGCTTGTAACTTTTTAAAAAGTGAAAAACGCCATAATAAAATCAGGGCACAAGTCTTATACATCCAAATTTTATTCGAAACATAACTTTTTTATCTGTGTCTGGAATAGCTTATGTTTTTTTAAAACAAAACTTGCGTTTCTCCTTGTCTTAAACAAAAAGGCGGTAAAGAGTGATATTTTTTTCACATGAAGTTTGTTTGTATGCAATTCAAAAAATGAGTTCAAGCGATGAAGATTTTATTCCAATACAAAAATTGTCTTGCTATTTTTGAGAAAAGCAATTTGCCTCGGCAGGAACGGCAATTGCGGGCTTCATATTTTAAACGGACTCGCAAGCTCGTCCGTTTAAACCAATACTCGGCCCGCAATTGCCTGGGCAATAATGTACTATTGTAACCTCCTGTTATAAATATAATAGATACCTGTTTCTTGAAATAAATAAAAAACCAACAACCTGAACCCATAAGAAAAGAAGGTTCAGTTTTGACCTTTATAGTAACTCAATATTATCTGTGGCTTTAGTGCCATGAATAAAAAATAACCGCTATAGTTTAAACAAGTGTATTATATATACATATACAACGTGTCCCAAAACTCAACGATAAGCCGGCACCAGAGGATGGAGCTGCTTATGATTAGTCGAGAAAAAATAAAAAAGATAAAAAAGATAAAAGAAATTTATTTAGTAAGTAGGCCGCTCGGGCACTTTTACACGTCAAGATACTACCAATACCAATACCAATAAGGAAAAGATATATTTTTTTCCTTATTTTTTCTCGACTAATCATAAGCAGCTCCATCCTCTGGTGCCGGCTTATCGTTGAGTTTTGGGACACGTGGTATATCTGTAAAAATAATTGGCAAAACGGAACCCTATACCACCATAGAACTGTGTCACAGTAACATTTTAGTTGACAATTCTTACAATTTTATTTAAAACGTCACTGTGACACTGTCCTATTTGGGCATTCCATTTTCGTACATAGGTAAATACTTTATCACTTTTAATAGGTAACGTACTCCATTCATATATGTGTGATTCTAGGAAGTGACAAATGCTTACGATTAATTCATTGATTTTGGTACATTATCTTGATTGATTTAATTAAGTGCATTAATTTTCGGCGTTACCATAATTGGCTAAGTGACGAGTCAATGGATTGAAGTCAAATTGCTAATGAATCGATTTGGTTATATTGGCAGTGATATTATGAACACACTTGAAATATTAAGTAATTCGTATCTTAATGGTATAATTAATTTACCCACAACTTCATATATTTGTTTGTGGGATAACCACGAATGTGCAACGACTGAGGCTCATTGCATTCAGTCAAGCTTTCGAAACAATATTTTATTTCTTAAATTATCACAGCTTTTGACGATACACTGAAGAGCTGTCATAAAGCCTACAGCTATTACGATATCGAAGCAAGATAGACTAATACAATGTGGAATAGAGACCTTATCGAGTGACTAACGGCCGCACACAGATCAGTTAATGAGAATCGTTCAGGCGTTTCTTAGCGACGATATTTCATACATAATTTTAAAAAAGGTCTTTGTAGTCTCAAAAAAAATGTCTGTTGCATTAGGCAGTAAGGGCTACCACATTCGTACAATTTGATACCGATATTCTTTAAAACAAAGGGGATTATTGACCCTGTACTTTTCATGACTTATGTCCTTTTGTCATTTTTCTGAGTCTCTTAGGGATATATCGTGACAAGACAGGAACATAATGACATGTCCGTTGTTATCAGTGTTATCACGTCCCTTTATTCAGTGGGATGAACAAAGATGCCAGGAAACAAAGGATATTCCGGAAGGCTTGCCATAGCTATCAGCTTAACTTTTGGTGAAGAGATAAGTAAAATTTAATATCATAAAGTAAATACAACAGTCCTATGCAAAGCAGTCCGATAAACGGTCATTAAAGTGCTATTATGGATGAAAATTTATGTTGTAATTCAAGTTTGCAACCCACTTAACGGATAAAAATAAAGTTTAAATTAAGAAGTAAAATCATAAAAAGCTACTAAAAAAAAACTTTGTACGATATCACGAACGCCTTAATCGCTGTAATATTTGTTTTAAATTCCAAGTTAACTTATATTAAAGCAATACACTGAGGAATTTAAGAAGTTACGAGTGAAAAAAGAATCTTAATTCTCCTTAAGCGCCATATTTGAAGTTTGCTCAAGTAACTGCGAAGTACGAAGACTTAACGGAAAATTATTCGACATTCGTAACTCTGACCACTTTGTTGGTGGTTCTGAACTTGCTGGAATTTCCCGCGGGGGACGGAATTCGAAATTCAAACGCTTAAGTGGCCAAATGCAGTTTTGAATTTAGAACGCTTGATTCTGAGGTGGCCGAAAATAACAGTTAGTTTTTTAAAGTTTAGTAGCCTAAGCAAACATTGAAGATGATTTCCAGTTTCAGTTACTTACTGGTTGTTCCTTTTTGCATGATATTTTTTAACGCATAATGAATATAGTGGTAATGTTAAGTTTGTTAAAAGCTAAGTCTGAGTAAATAAAAGCTTATCGTGATTAACTGATTTAGGCTAGATATTTTTTGTAGAATTAAGTATGTCCGCATTTTTGACAACTTTTTGTTGTACTATACCTAAATAACTTAATAAATGTAATGGTGAAGAAATAATTACAAATTACCAACTGATTATTAACTGATCTATATTTACAAAATGTCAAAAGTGTTGTAGTGTACATTGTATACTCGTATGTATATTTACATAACATTATGAATGAAATTTTCGGAATACTGTAGAGCATTGTTTTTCCAAGTTCAAGCGAAGTAAAAAGTGAGGCCGTTAAAAACTTCGCGGCGTCAGGTCATTGAAATAGTTCGCCGAAGAAGTTGTATAACAAATACGGAGAAACTTTTAAATTAGATTTCCTTTCCAAAAAGAGCTCGGAATCACGAAATTTAATTTAAAGAATTCTAATTTCACGCGATTAATTTTAAATTTAAATAGCGTATTTTGTAATCGAGCAAACCTGAAAACTAATTAAAATGGTAAAATGAAATTTTGTTTAGCTGGTTATCATTTAAAAAATAAGTAAGTAATGTAGAAGCCGACATAATCGTCCGTTTTTTATGAAAGAGTGACAACGTCACCTAATTATTTTTTGTTTGTTTACGTACCTATTCTATACCCTTGCTTTACTAGTCAGATAATACACTATAATTGACCAGTCTCGAACTACGGCTCAATCTATACTCTCCGCTCAAAATAAATGGCTTCTATATCCACCACCCGTGAAATAGCCATTTCAGATTTACTCCTACAAAAAAACTATTCACTGTTAAATTGGAACTACTAGTGTGTTACTGGCCAGTGATAAGCTATTGTCGCTGCTAAAGGATACGTTTCAGATTTGAACACAATTGAAAATGGAATTCCGAAACCTAACGTCATTAGAAGGAATTCGATGAAAATGCGTTCTATTTGTAAATAATTTTTTTTAAACTCTCTTTATTAATTATTGACGTTAGCAAGATAGGTAATGTTTTTTATAACGTGTTAAGTGACTTGGCCAGTGATAAGCTTATTTATTATCTTCATTATTGGACAGACTTCACATTCAAAATGGAATATTGAAAGCCACGTCGCTATTATGAAGCAACGAGTCGTTGAAATTTCATTCCATTTTTTAATTAGGTAAATTTTATGAATTTAATATCCTTTTTTCCGTTATCCGTGGTCTTTAAATACATCTTAAAGTATTTAAGATACAGATGTAGATAAAATGTTTTCAGAGTAAAAGATGGTGATTTTCCTGTAGTTTAAGAGAATTTAAATTAATCATTATTATAGACGTCGGGCGTGGATTCGTTAGTGTCGGGAGGACAATTTGGGTCAATCGAGTGTATTCAATATTAATTAATTCTAGCTTAGTGAGTTGATTAATTGCAATGGCGGTAAATTATAGGCGATTGGGTGGTTTCCTAGCGCTGATAATCGTAGCAGTGTATGCTGACTAAGCATTTTATATATTTACTATACAAAAACAATGTATAATTTGACCACTTGTTAGGGCGTTTTTTAAGTAATACCCTTTTGAAATTTTATTTAAGTTAATATTATTTGTTGCTTAAATCATTTTGGCATCGCTGTAGGCCTAGACAAGATGCGTTCGGTAAACGTTAATCTAATAAATCTTGGCAGTTTTCGTAAATCGTTTACGTTAGCGTTATGCAGCTTGTCTAAGGCCGCTAATGCGTATCCAATGAAGTAAGATACGTGAATTTTGTTAACGTATCCGAAATGGCTGAACGATTATTGGTTAATATGTGGATTATGTTCGGTGACGTTATTATGGATGGCCCGATTTTGACAAACGAAGTATCAATAAATTCGGCTTAGCGTAGAGTCACTGGTTACGACGTTAATGTAAAAAAATCGGGTTTAAAAGTATATAATGTCGGGAATTTGATATATTATATATACAGTGTCAAATATGCAGTTTGGTTTTTAAGCTTACTTTTTATTTATTTATTAAATATGATTAATTACGACATGTTATTCTTAAATTAATAATTCCATTTATTTTACCTAATTTTTTTAAAGACCTTTTTTCTTTTGTGTCAATTTTTTTTTAACGTGTATTTTGACTTTGTTCTGAACCAAAGTTATTTCCATACCTTGGTCCGACCCACCCTTGGCCAATAGGTTGTACTGCCGCAACTCACGTGTTTACTCTTTTATGTTTTATAGCATCGGAAAATATTGCTGGCGCATGCCGCGGCATCCACGATAGGGATTTTAAAATATTTTTAAAGAATGCGGTTAGAATTCTGAATGGTCTTTAAAATTTTCTGTGTAGAGTTGTAAACGGTACGAAGTGCATTCGATACAAGACCTTACAATTTTGCTATTAGTGTATAAATAGTATCGTAAGTTATAAATTATTTTCTTAAAATATACAAATCAGTATTTTGCTAAGTAGTCCACTCATTAATAGAGCCAATTAAATATCTGGTATGGTTTTTTTACAAAATACTTTATTATAATTATATCGTTTTTTTTTGTGTGTCCAACGATTAACCCAATTCCGTAACAACTTTTTTATTCTTGCCCTAAAGCTACCCTATTTATGACTTTCCAAAAATACTATGTAAATAAAGGAAACGAATTCCTGCCCCACTACTTAATTATATGCATCACACAAATTCATGCACCGCTGCAATGTCAATTTAAAATAAGTACTACAAGCATATATTGACGACATTCTATCCCAAATCTGAATATTTTTAAATTTCGAATTCATTTGCTACATAATAATATATATTTACTTATTAGACAAGTATATTTTGGTCATAATTCATACGTACCTAATACTTTTACTGGTCCGATAAAATTTGAGAAACAAGATTCCAAAATGGCGGCAAAAACAAATGCTGACCTTTTCATATCCATCTTACTTAGAATAGGTATATTCTGTAATACTGACGATGATTGTCATGTTAACAAGTTAGCACTAACTTAATTGAGTAGTAACTTGTAATACCCTGAGGAGAGGAAGGGACCGCTCTTGTTAATGTAATAGTAGTTAATAGTTATCTCTTAAAGTTAGCTGCGTAATAGATATGGAAAATCAGTTGAGGATTGCGGTCTTTGTGGGTTGTAACGCTAACGGGTCCTAGTGAAAAAGGGTACAAGTAGATTTAACTCGTAATAAAAAAGGGTATATACATGAACGGAGTTTACTAGACTTAAACCCTTTTTCACTTGATCTTCAGAACCGGAGCCCTCTGTTTCCCATAATTTTATTGGTCATAATGTAATTGTTGACATAAATTTTTATATAGCTGAAACTGTAAACTTTTCAGAAGTTCTGAAATATCTAACGTGTAGGTTTGATTTATAAAAATCCTGAAAAAGTAACAGCTTCTTTAAAAAAACACGTTATGATTTGCGATGATTATGACTAAAAATAATTATGTCAGTCAATATAGACCCCTTCAGAACACTTACACCCTTTTTCACTAGGACCCCAGGAGTAAGGACATTGACGCATACGTGAGCTTGTGTGCGATTAAATATCAACTGTGATTGTCATTTGTTTTAGACACGTCACACTTACAAATAAAAGGGATGATGTAATTTTAAAAAGACTTAATAACTAAATGAAAAGGACGCAAAAACCGACTGCATTTGCGTCGATATACCTATGTTAATATTTGTCACTTTGCCATAGTTGTTAATTTAATTTTAAAAGCTTAGGTATCCTTTGTCACCCGGGATGGTTAAAGGATTCTAACGATCCACATACATCTAAATCGGCTCAGGCGTTTAGAAGTTATGGCAGAATAAAGAATCGTACATAAATACATACATTAACCCTGAAAACATTACGCTCCTTTTTTTGGCCACTAGTGTAAAAACAGGAGCGAGTTCTCAACTCCGTTGCATTTTTTAAATGATTTTTAGTTAAAAATCCGTTTTTTTTATGGTAACCTTCACATTGGTCCCACTTTTATATTTCATATTTTTGGAACCTATGAGAAATTAATATTATAGAAATACACGTAGTGATTTAGGTATTCAAAGTAATCCTTTATTAATTAATTGTATTGCTAATTTATTTAACATCTCTTTCTATTTTGCAAGCCGATCTTGTTCACCATGATTAAAAAAAATAATTCTTTGTATGCTATATTTTAATTGTATTTTTGCAAAATTATTCAGCTGAAAAAAAAAACACTCATCGGTTCATTCATATTTTATCCAACAGCGATCATTTTATTAACCGACTTCAAAAAAAGGAGGTTCTCAGTTGGACCTGTATGTATGTATGTTTGTTCGCGATTATCTCGCGTTTGACTAAACCAATTTTGATGCGGTTTTCAGAAAAGTATTCCTTACACTTAGGAGAAGGTTTTAGTATTTCAACCGACTTAAAAAAAGGAGGTTCTCAGTTTGACTGATTTGATTTGATTTCTCCGTCAATTATGAGCCGATTTCAAAAAATCTTTTTTTTTGTTTGATAGAGTATACTTTCGAGGTAGTCCTATTGTCACCAAATTGTTATCTGATGAGTGGATCCATGAGGAATTGAGGGAACTCCTCAAATATTATAGGCATACATGTAGCAATTTTAGTATTTTTAGTAACAAGTCCAGCATTTGCATTCAGTAAGTATCATTTGGTGAAGTGGAGCTGATGATGAAGACCACAGATAGCCAACGGAACTCCTCAATGTTACCTATTTCAAGGGTGGCGATAAGATATGTCGATTAAGATAGTTGAGCAACTATATTGTCGAACATTTAATTGTTTTAATATGACTATGACTTTCCTGCGGCGTTACTTGCGGTGAACTGGAAATATCTCGAAGTTTCATATCAACTAAGAAGTGGGACTACATAACAGATTATTATGATCACTAAAAAGTATAAAATAAAATAAATGTTTTAAAAAACAAAAAACTGACTTCAAAAACGCAAAAAATAACTTCTATTAAAATGGTAGGTACCTACAGGTCAGTCAAACTGAAGTCGGCGACTCACAATATTTTTAACCAAAAGCACAGAATAAGTAATAGTTGCCAAAAGCCGACTTCAGGTGTGTTATTCTCTCAAAAAACGGCGGCCGGTCGGACGGACGAGCGAATAAAAGCGGCGAGTTTAAGTAGTCCCGTCCGACCGAACAAAACACATTTTAGCGCGTGCATTGTCAATTAGGGAGCCTTATACGTTCGAGAAGTCATGCTGCCAAATTGAATACACGCGCTAACATGTATTTTGTTCGCTCTGTCGGGACTACTTAAACTCGCCGCTTGGACCTTCACTCGAGCGAACGTTCACCTTTTCTTGTTGAGAGAATCACAACCCTGTTGGACTGACCTATAGGTACCTACCATTTGAATAGAAGATATTTTTATGCGTTTTTGAAGGCGGTTTTTTGTTTTTTAAAACATTTTTTAGGTCGGTAGGTACTCACTGCACCTACTGCATCACAGCTCCTTAACAGTTCCATCTAATATGCACTACACGTCAAGCACTATTGTCAATACAAGCGTAATGGGTGTTACGAGACAATAATGGTCCTTAACACCTAGCAAATCATTGATAAGGGTGTCTTGATGGATGAAGCCTCCACTAAACTTAACTATGGCTTGCGTGGACAATCAAATCTTCCGCAAACAAAGGATGTATTGAGCTGTTAAAACTTGTCAAATTCCAGTTATTCATCGGGATCTTGAATCAAATATCTCTGTCCCCTTCTTATAGACATTAAAGGAAAAAAATAAGGCATGTCATTGTAAGGAATATGTAAGAAAGCCAGGTCATAGTGCAGAACAACGCCGAAGAAAGTTCATTGTATTGTTGTTTTAAAGTACACTGATTTAAAATGTGAATCAAATGATGAAACATTTAACCGTCGAATAAAGAACCTTTTATTGGAGAATGCATTTTATTCAGTTAAAGAATTTGTTGACAGTAAACTGTAGATCTAGGGCTCTCTAAATTGACGTTGTATTTGTATTACTTGACTTAGTATTAGTATAGTTCTTTAGGTTTCTGTTATTTATCAAATTTAATTATTTATGTTATGATTGAATTTTATTTTGTTTTAATTATTGTACCTATTTTGACGAACATAGATCAATGCATGTAAATTTTAATGCAATTTATAACGTAATTGTTTTATGCAATAAATAAACTAAACTAAAATAACAAGTGGCAGTCAGTGAAATGGACTGAGCTAAGGGCGTCATGTATCTGTCACTTCCACCTGCCGGTAACTTGTCATAATTAGTTTGACAACGAATAATACGGTCTCTGAAATATAGTTTATATTTCAGTTCTTAAGCGACTTTACAATTTCAACGGGTCTTTCTTCTGTTCCTTAATTCTTTTAGATATTCACTCAAGCAAGCCTCCCTGAACAAAAACACAGCATCTTAAAGCCAGGTTTCATACAACTCTAGGAAGCGATAGCAACAACAATGCTCCTGTCACCAGCAGGCTCTTTCAAAGGAAAGATAAAGAACGTACAAATACCGCAAATGTACGTAACCTGCTTTTATATGTTACATACCTAAAACAACCGATGTGTTTGTTTGACGTTAAAATAAAGTGAGGCGATAAATAAAATATGAAACGCGCTATTAACAGCTTCGTTTTTTTCGTCTTCAACGTTTTTCTTGGAAAGTTTAATTCTTGAACAAAACTGCAACATAGAAACCAAGAATAATATTTTTTAGACAAAATAACATGCTCTTTACTTTCTGTGTCTTTTTTATTGACATTTTAATTCTTGAATATCCTTAATACACCAACAAAAAGATATAAAAAAAGTCAAGAGGAACAATACTGCAACATACAAATCCAAACCAATTGATGGCCTAAAGTTCGGTCTATTTTGTTATGTTCCGAAAACAGATGGAAAACGATTTTTTTTTGCAATACCAAATCTATTATTTGTCTTTCAGGTTCAGGTTTCAGGTTAAGCTTACTCTAAAAAAGTTAAGATTAAATGATTTACATTCCCCAAACTGTTTAAGAGCCGCGGGTAGAACAAACAGTGGCGTTATTAATCATTGTCCAAGTTAATGCTTTCATATTAAATTACTTTTACTCGTTTTTTCGCCATGGGACAGTTCCGTCGGCAACTTTGAGAAATTCTTATTTTGAGGGAAACTTGGAAGTGTAAATGTATTATATGTTACAGCTAACAAAAGTTGTTTTAAAGCACTTTAGAGGGTTTTTTCGACGAGTTATCATTTCAAAACGGATACACTATCATATCCTACTAATATTATAAATGCGAAAGTTTGTGTGTTTGTTGGTAACTCCTTCTCGCTGCAACGGCTGGACAGACTTGGATGAAATTTGAAATGGAGATAAATTATATCCTGGATTAACACATAGGAGACTTTTCATCCCGCAAATTTTAAAAGTTCCTGAGGGGATGACCATAGACGAAATTTACGCGGACGGAGTCGCGGGCAAAAGCTAATAAGTCATAATGCCGATTTGAATCATAAATTAGATAGTCATAAATTAGAATTTGATTCAGTGCAAAAACGAAATGAACAAAGTTTTATATGCGCATAACTACGTTTTTTTTTTCAAAACCAAGCCAAGCAAATGTAGGCAGTTTGATTACGTGTTTTGTTTATAAAAAACGAACTAACTTGCAAACCTCAAAAACTCGCAAGTATGTATGTATATATGTAAACACTTTGTTGTACAAAAAACAGAAAATCAAATACTATATTTATAGGATTACAAAGTAAAAAGGCGAACTATCAAAAAGCCAATCAGTAAGTATCAGCCAGGCTTGGACCCAAACGTAATTACGGAAAGGAAAAAAACCAATATTTACATACTTTTTATTGGACCTCTGTCACGGCTGCAAAAATTTAACAAATGAATGACATTTTCAAAGAACTTAATTTCTTTAATTTAATTTGTACCTCAAAATTGTATTTTTATCCCATTTAAAGGCTTTTTGTTATTTGATTTGGAAGGCTTTGTTGTTTTTGACAAGTGATCTACTTTATTAATTATTATTGTAATATAATTTCAAAACGTCGTAATTTTTAGTGAACATTTGTTTATTGTGTGTTTTTATATAAAGTCGATGAAACAATTGTAATTGGTTTCTACATAAGCCGTCACAGGTATCATCCTAGATTGACCGCAGTATAGTAACAAGGTGTCAAACCAATCACTTACTTTTGACGTCGACTATACACTCCATTCCTTTACAAATTTTGAGTCGTCTTATAGTCTTATAACTATTAGGTACTTAAATATGTAAATTAATCGTTACTCTGATATAATGGCAACCCTTTCTGTCAAAGATGAAGTCTCTTAAATGGCCCAACCAATTTTCATGAAACCTAGCTAAGAACAATACCAATTAAACTAGGTTTCTTTAAAAAAAAAAACGCGTCCAAATCGTTCCATCCGCAGTCGAGACTGACATATATACAGTCTGTCAGCACTTAAAAGGCTCTTCGTGTTTATTCTTCTCTCTCACTCGCTCTTATTAAGAGCGTATGAGAGCGAGTGAGAGACAATTACAAACCCGAAGCACAATACAATATGCTTATTTTTTTAATTTAAATATGAGGAGAAAATAAGTAATATTTATTTATGTCGAAGCAAAATTTAGATGTTGACAGTAACATCGATATATTTTTTTTCGATAAAATATTTTGCTACATCACTTTCGTATAAATGCCTTGAGTTAATATCCCAGGTATGGTCATAACACAATCGCCCCCTGAAACTTCCTACTTATCTCGAAGATACACACAGGGTGTTAATTTCAGGCATTAATACGAACTCAGTGGGAACTTCCTTTGTTGAGTGATACGTAACCAAGAATCATATATGCGAGTTGAGAGAAGTTTCTTTCACAAAGGGTGTCAGGTGTTGCGTATGGATTTCGTAATTTAATTGGGCTAGGGTGTATTATTTGGATGTTTGATTTGCTTGCCCTGAGGGCCCTGCCATAAGAATAAATAATAACTACACGTAGAAGCGAAACTCCCGGCTCCCGACGCGCGCTCGGCGCGTTAGATACCTACCGCCTGGCGACACCTGAGGTGTCTAGTCATTCAGGGGCGTCACACACGGAATATATATTAACCAACATATTGATATTGTGTCTTGAATTGGTTTTCGTATTTGTGTTGATTTTAGTGTTTATGGATGAACTAATATAGTGTTTTAAAAAGTGAACGACTATTTACGGCAAAATAATTAGAAATAATTGATTGAATTAAGGAGTTTTATGAGATAACCTTAATATCATCAAAAAGTAGTAAATGTAAAAACTCATTTTGCAACAATCTTTCCACGTTGAAGTAAAACATTAATAATAATTCGTGATTAAACTTGTATACCACATCCATAAACCGATTAAAATATTTCGCAAGTGACAGCCCTAACTTTGGGCGCGGAAGACAGAGGGGCGTAGCGGGGCGAAGGGGGAAGTAGGTATTTAAAGCGCGGCATTTGGGGCCTGGTCAAAGGAGATTCGCTTCTAAGTGTAGTTATTATTTATTCTTATGGCCCTGCCAAGATGCATAGCGCTAACTATCGTTTCTATCGCGAGACAGGCGCGAAGGTATGTATGTATGTAAATATAATAACGGGTAAACAGTTGTTTTTATTTGTTTATTATCTTAAAAATTGTATAAATAGAGTATTTCAAAATGACTATTTAAAATCATAACCCTTTACCGGCTGCTATCGGTCACGTATTGAAACCACGACAAAAGGGGTATATAATCTTTAAAAAACTCTTCAAAACCGTTTCCATAAAGTTGGCTGAATAAGTAATACGAATAATCGGTTAAATGAGATTTTAGGTCGTAATTTGCATCAAAATGTAGGTAGGTACTATTCCTAACTGTAATATGCAGCGTGTGTATTCCACACGATCCTATATTTTAAGGGCAGTTAGATAAGACCCTAATTAACGTAAATTGGTACATTAAGTTAACAAAAGAAAACATAAAACTTCCGTGAGACTCAGACATATTAAGGAGATCACACCGGGTTACTCACGTAAAAATTGTTGAAAAACGCTCGACATGTTTCGGGCTCGTCCGGAGTCCCTATTCATGAGCAGACGCGGCCGCAGCACGACGAACACTGCGGGCCTGCGCTCTGTCAGCCCGGCTGCTCGGTGCGAACGGCGTGGCCGGCGAGAAACTACCCCCGTTTTCCTCATTATTGCAATTCTCAAAAGTAGGGTCGCACACAACACTAACTACGTCACCTGTTAATGACGCGTGCACACTTGCCACCGGAGCAGTACACAAAACCGTTTCCCAACTCGGAGGCACCGACCATCCACCATCACGGTTAAAATTCGGATGACGACCAATTTCGATAGCTTCGCGCACTTTCCTAGGGATAAAATACTTTTCCCTCGCCAACACGGCTACCTTATCAAATCGTATATAATGCGTTGAATCCGAAACCAGTGAATGCTCCGCCACCGCAGAACAACGGATGTCCCGCTTTTTCAAACTCCGTATGTGTTCAGTCACTCTCGTGGCAATGTTCCGGCCAGTCTCTCCTATATAGTTTCCCCACAGGAGCAGGGAATCATGTAAACTCATGGGACGTTCAAAGGCTCCCTATCTTTTGGCGAACGCGTCAACTGTCTGAGCTATTTTTACGTGAGTAACCCGGTGTGATCTCCTTAAAAGATTTTTTTTTTTTCATACAAATTAATTCAGCACGCAATGTATTCAAATAACCAAGTCGTCTACGTAAGCACTTTATGTTCATTGATTTATTGACGACGTTATTGTGAACTGAATATTTGCATTAGGTACATTGCTGGCCGGGAAAACTAAAAAAATCATTACGCTTAATTATTGAGAGTATTTGTTAAAATTTATTACTGTACCTCTTAATACTTCTTAAATCTATCGTATGTTAAAATTAAGGATCGTATGGAATACACACGCTGTAGAAATACTCTTGTAACAGTTGCAAGGTCCATTGGTGTATTAGTAGAGCGAACCTACCTTTGTCAAGTTAGTTTAAGTTTTAGTTCTAATTCCTGGTTGGAGACTGAAAACCAGCAGTGTTGCCGAGTCTCATGTCCATTTTACCGCACTTACTATGTACGTAAGATATATATATATATACAAATACAAAGACAAATACAAATATATTTATTTACAGAAAAACACAGTTAATGCAGGTATATATATATATATATATATTGTGAAACTAAATTTTTATCTTGTTTAATGTCCTAATGTACTGTTTTATGTTGGTAAATAAAAATTTCATTTATTATTAGTACCAAATGGTACTTTACGAGTGAAATTTTGTCATGCTTTCAAGTTAAGGGTTCGTGTCCCATATGGTGCACTCACGTAGCGTATTCTTACCTAACAAATGGGCAATATACGAGTGTGAGGCACGCAAAGTATACGTGTTATGCTAATGTAAGTGTTATCCAAAAGAATTTCTAAACATTTTTTACGCCTTCGTTTTCCTTCTCACTAACCAGTGACCTATTTTCTGTAATTAAAAACTGGAAGGCAGGGCACTTAGTCTCGTGTCCTGCAAAAATACGGGCTTCAAAATTGTTATTCTTACATTTAAAGATAACAACGTACATTGTAACGTTGTTATATTATAAAGCCTGTAATATCAAATACAATGTATTAACAGGAAATACGTACCTATATACGAAATAATTACAACACAAACAACCTTAAAATGAACATAATATTTACAGAATTCAACATTAAAACGATTAAAAATTAGAATTAAACGTATTCAAATTTAAAATTAAACTAAGCTACTCAAATATTAAAGATATAAATAATAATCACCATATTAAAGAGATCACACCGGGTTACTCACGCAAAAATTGTCGAAAAACGCTCGACATGTTTCTTGGGCATTCTTTTTATAATCACCATTATAAAAAGAACACCCCCTCTAGCAGGTCCGCTCGCGGGCCCTACCTATTGACGTATTACGTATACCTATTGACGTTTTAACACGCGTGCGGCGGACACTGGAATGCAAGCTTTGTCTTTGAGATGAACTAAGTAATCCTTTACTATTAAACGAGCACGAGCAATATTTGTATGTATTAGCAATCACGTCCTTGAAAACGGCTCTAACGATTTTGATGAAATGGCATTGGGTAAATTTGTTTGAAGAATATTGAAATTATTTTTTCAGCGGCCACGGATGATTTTTACATAGTTATTTAGAGGACCTCTAAATACACATAGATATATATAATTTATGGTGTTAAATCATATCGGAGCGGAGACTTTAAAGATTTAAGTATTCAGTTTTTAGTACAAAAGTACGCCCAAGTATGAATATTTAAATATCTCGGCTCCGATGCACTTTAGAGTATTACATTACGTAACAAAATATGTTTATTTTTAATAATTCTATCATAGTTTACCACTTTTACGAATGGCCGCTCACCTTGAAAATGTATGAATTTTACAAATGACAACACTTTTACCCAAACCCCTTTGCAATATTACGCCGTTAATCGATGTATCAGGTTGACATTTTCGGGAAAATTATCACCACGTAATAATGATTATGTTATGTTATTATGATAACATTCATATAAAAAAAAACTTACACCAACAACATCAAAATTGAACGCCATTTTTGCACGTTTTCTGTTAATTGTCATTATCTTTATGACAGCAATTGGGGGCGGTTCACGAATTAGTGCCGAGTGAATCCAGATGGAGTCGTTACGAAAGGATTAAAAATACAATTTGGGAATTAACTCCCTGAAGAGTATTTACTCGTACCATTTCAAAAATCATTGTTTTTGGCAGTTATGTAAAAAAACAGTATAATAAGTTTAAAAATGTAAAAGTATGTTTTATATCGATTGTTCACGCATCAACGTCTTACAGAATTTGATATAAATGTATAACTGGAGCACAGAAATATTTGAACTAAATATTAATATTTCACCTAGTTTTTTTAATCGTTTAATTTGGGAAGTTCTCATCTTTACATAGTATAAAATGAAGTCGCTTCCGCTGTCTGTTCGCTTAAATCTTTTAAATTACTGAACGGATTTTAATGCAGTTTTCAGCGATTAATAGAGTGATTCAAGAGGAAAGTTTTTATATTATATAAGTTCTGGATCATGTACAGGTGTTACTGAAAACTCACATAAACCAAAGCGAAGCGAGGAGGAGGAAAGATATACCAGGCGAATGTAACACAAATAGTTGGAAACCAGGCTTGCACTAGGTGACGATCGATACAAATACTTTAAAATACATTAAAAACATCCAAGACTCCTTTATGATGCAAATGTTTCCTTGCGGGAATTGCCCGCTACCTTCCAAAAACAAACAAAACCACACACACATACATACATACCATCACGCCTTCATCCCAGAGTGCGGTAGGCAGCAGAATTACCAACAACTCTAACAAGTTATTGTCAATTCTATAACCACATTTTGCATAAAAAGGCTAACAAGGAAAGGTACCCAACCGTCCGGCTCCGATCCCGCCTACCCCGATATATGTATGTCAGAGAGTAGTCTAAAATAACAGACACGTATTTCCTTTAGCTGCCCATTCTCAACCCGTTGGGAGAATTTGACCTTCAAAATACCTACTGAAAAGTGTCTGAACCCGCCAACTTTTATGGAGAATTTAAAAAAAAAATGCTACTTTCCCCTTCAAAGATACACTTCGCGGTCGCGGGCTAAATCGTTTTAAAAATACTACATACATACATACACTCACGCCTTCATTCCCAGAGTGGGGTAGGCAGAGCTACAGAATTACAGAATTACCAACAACTCTAAAAAGTTATTGTTAATTCTGTAACCACATTTTGCACAAACAGGCTAAGATGTTTACCAGCGTATTAGTGACAGGTTGCAAGCCCATCGGCTAACAATACTACAAGCCTTTATTCCCTTAGCCGCCTCTTACGACTTCCACGGGAAGACACGGAGTGGCACAATTCTAAGCCGGCAACTACAAAAAAATACAAAAAGAAAACTTAATATTTAAATTTAATGGAAATTGTGCTAAACGGCAAATAAAATTAAAAACGACAGTAATCCATCACCATTACTGGACCTTGTTCCCTTATACGTGGTTATACTTTACGTTAGCCACTGTCACACTTTCGGAACAATTGCATGCGATAAAAGGCCTTAAACCGTCGCAGCAACGTTCAAAGTAGAATGAAACTTCCAATGAAAATAATTGCACTGGATTGCACTAGCTGTGATTGCCAATTTGGTTCATTGTTTTGCATTTTGTCTCGCGACTTTAATGACGAAGTTATTAATCTGACATCACAATGAACATCATACATCGTTGTTAAAATCCCACGTACAATTTTATGGTAAACATAGTATAATTTAACTTAAAGATTTCTATTCTCTTCTTTATTTATTACTATTTAGCGATAAGACCGCCTGCTGACTCACTTTGTAACATTTAATTTGCGTTCCGTGCTGTTATTGTATGTGGTGTTCAATAAAGAATATTTGTACTGTAATGTACCTAATAACCCTGAAAAATAATTAAAAAGACAAATTTTTAAATAGCACTTTCCCGAATTAAAATAATAACACCCCTAACCGGTCCTCTCGTGATACTCGTAAGAGGGTACCCTGAACCCTCACATTTACCCAAAATATAACACGTGTCACTCCTTTAGGCTCATGTTACAAGCGACTAAGGCCGTGTTACAGGCCACTAAGGCTGCAGTAAGCCCGCCAAACGTGCCCATTTTCCAATTACAGGGTGTTATCAAATTAATCGCGGCCCACGAGATAAGATGAGCAAACATGGCGGTCTGCTTTGACCAAGCCGAAATTGTTTTACCGCTGTATAATGCGCTACCTGCTTAATAGGAATTTTGCAAATATGCGGCGGCGTTGAGAAGCCGGCGTTGCACGAGAAAAGAGCGATTGCACGTCCGGGAAATTAAGGTTTTGTATTATGCGGTTTACTTGATGAAAATTAAGACTTAAATTTTTTCTTTTTACAACAATACGAACATTAAAATGTGCGAATATTATGCGCGTGCTAATGTTTCTGAGTAGTAGTAGGGCTAGCCAAGTTACATTTTGCAAACGTTGCAACGGCAGCATTTCTAAAAAAGTACGGTTTGACACGAGCTGTCATGCGGTCGTCTATTTCTTCGTACCCAATATTTAGTTTTAATATTAAGTTAATATCTTTTTCTCCCCGAATTGACTAAATGTCTATTGTTTTAATGAATACAGTCGTTAACTTTCATAGAATGCATATTACCAAATCTTCCTCGACACAAAAATTGTTCGGTAGAGTCCTAGAAAAACGCTTCCCAGTGCAATACACTTTTTTTATCAGCCTGTGTTGGTGTTTTTCGCCTTTCGTCCCTGTTGATTGCTTCCGCCAGTTGCTTTGAAACACGTCCAAATCATCCCGATACCTCCTTTTTGGTCTTCCTTCGCTCCTTACTTATTCTTTTTACACTTTAAACATTCCTGCATTTAGCCCTTACACCAATTTAAATTCCACCTTCAATGTCTCAATGTCTCTTTAAACTAAAGTGCTAAAACGCTTAGCTAAACAACCCTACGAAGTGAACGTTCCAATCACACGTACAGGTTGTATCGCAAGATCTCGCGATACCAAGATGTGGAGAAACCGATAAGCCCCAGCAATACAATGCCACGTGTGAACGGTACAGCTAACAATCATTGCCGCTGGCACAAAGAGGGTGTTCGAGTTGCATACAATTAGAGCTGGTAAATACTAGTACACCAACAGGGTGTTAAATTCAGTGAATGACAAAATTTCGGGTTTAAACTAATAAAATAAAATATAGTAATACCTTGAAATAAACAATGTATAGTGGTGTTGAAGTGCCCAAGCCTCGCGAGTAAAATGGCGTTTTAAAATAGAAAAACATTGTATATATTATGTTTGAGGACCTGCTTCTGGGTATTTATCCGGATTATTAAACATTTACGCAAATTCTTCTAACACTGTATAGTGTTACAGGCAAATCAGAGTTACGTATCCTTGCTTTTTTCTTAGCATATTGGTCTCCACTTGGTAAGTACTGAAAGTGCAAAGGTCCCGTGGTGCCTACTTACTGAACAAACATTTTAAATACTTTTTGCTGTGAAAGAAAAAGATAAAGATCTATTGTAAATTCTTGAAGCACTCATTTTAATAAAGGCAAAATCATTTTTACATAATTATATATTACTCGTATGGCGCATGCTAAATTAAAATTCATTTAATAAAACACTTTCCACAATTTACAACTAAATACTGCTAGCATCTGGTAATAAAACTCTGTTAATTCATATTACAAAGAAAATATAAAAGAATGAATTTCAAGCTCAAGTTTTTATTACCGTAAGAAACAACATTTTGAAATTCGGATCTCTTAAGACACATCAAACACCTCTAGAAAATTTACAGCCTTCAAGGTCCATCTTTTACGAGAGAAATGAAACAAAGCGATGCAAATTCTAGCTAAAGTTCCCAAGGGTTTAAATTCAGAAGTTTTAAGCCCCTTTTTAAAATACTTATATTTTCGTTTGATTTTTTTTTATGTCAAGTAGAAGGCACCCGAGCACTCAGGCCACCTGATGGTAAGTGGGATCTGAGACCCATAGACATTTGAAATGTGAAGACTACAATCTCAAAACTGCAATCCTAAGACTTCAAATGCGTTGCCAACCCTGAGGACTAAGATGGAATGCCCCTATGCTAGTAATTTCACCGGTTGTCCTGTAGTTCGCAAATAGCATTTACAAGCACCGAGTAGTTTGAAACTACCAGTTTTCGGTAAACCGTTTGTTTACACCCTGTATAATTATACTAAGTAATAAATGAGAAAAAACATTTGCAGTCGAAATCGCGGCCTTAAGGCTAGATTTCATAACATAACAAAACAATAAAAACTTCACAGTCACGCGTCCCATAAATATGCTAAGTAACTCGAAACTTCAACTGAATTACTCTTATGCGCAATATACGTGCATGCGAGCTTTTACAGCATGCATCATAATTCCGAAGAGAAACGTTAAAGCAATGCTCTTTATTACGAAGGAAACTTTTAGTTGCTTAGTACATTATGGACTTTAAATGTTAAGTAGACAAAGACATTTGAGTCCTTGATAGTACTTTTACAAGTTCGGTCACTTAACACTTATTAGCATGATTTAACTATTTTTTGTTCTTTGGATATATTCAACACTAGCTGTTGCCTGCGACTCCGTCCGCGCAGAAAAATGAAATGTTACTCAGGGATAATGTTAGCATTCTAAAGGTGAAATAACTTTTTGAGTTTATTCGTTACAAACATACAAAAAGACAAATCTTTTCTCTTTGTAATATTATTTTACAAGTGGACATTGTAAATAGTAAATGCTTTATGGCAGTTCGAACCGGACGTTAAAGAGAGGAGGTAGATATTTCATCACGTATTTGATGAGTGTTCTAAGCAGCAATAAAATTACTTAGAATCGTACAGGCTGTCTCAGAGGAAATTACTTTTATGCTGGGAGTTGAAATTTGATCATACTGTATAACTGTGTAGTCTTTTTCAGGTGTTAAAAATGACAAAATTTTTACTTAGTAATTTTCAACCTTTTCTAGTTAAATTCTACTGTAAAATTTAACATTTGATTTTTATTTAAAATTTACTTGGTAACAATGAAATATAATCTTTTAGTCTTTGAATTAAGAGTTAATTAAAAAAAAAAAAAATACCAAAAAATATTATACATTTCTAGATACATTGCTTATGACCACCACACTAGGCGACGCCTCAATTACTCACTTAAGGGACCATTATTGGTACCTATCAGCTAAAAGTGACCAACTTTGTTGCCGTTACCTTATTTGAGAACATGACTCAGGTGCAGGTGCTTGCGCTTATTATAGACAATTTTGTTACTTGATAGGACACTAACCGTTACAAATTCATTTGACATTTGAATGAACCAAAATTTCAAAACCTTTTAATTTTATTTATGCTTTACAATAAAAGGATTCTGTTTATTTAGGACACCATTTATCATCAGCAAATAGCAAGTCTACGTCGTAGCCGGTACAGCGCAGTAACGTAGCGAGCTACGCCGTAGCGCAGCGGCCAGGCGTGAACGTTCCTAATAGCTTGCCGTGGCGTAATTTTCAATTAGGGGGTGGGTTTAAAAATTACAAATTACACTTTACACTAACCGTGATAAAAAAAAACACGTGAAAAATAAGATTGGACTTTTTTAGGTTGTTTAGGATTTAAAACGGTTGAAAATTATAAAAAAAAATGTAATTGGCAATATTTACAGACTTGTGACATCTCAACTCAGGGGTGGTTATTATGATATGACTATGCAGTACATTTTACGGTGAGCATAAAGGACAGAGGTATAAGTTGTATAGCTCTGACCCTTTTTGTCAGCGTAAACTGAACTGCATAGCTACGTCATAATACCCCCCAATACATTTAAAAAGTTTTTTTTTAACTGATGTGTATTTTTTTCCTGACTGCGGTGAAGCCCTAAATGAGGGTAATTTGTTTCACCAGTAGGTATGTCCATTCCTATGTCCTCTCGAAACTTCTCAGCGGGTCAACCGATTTTGATAAATTATACGTCATTAGATTCATCTAAATGGTGCTAGTATCACTGGGTGCATAAAATGCTTAAACATTTTTCAATCGGATTGTATGTGTTTTAATGTTTTTAATATATTTTGACGACAGTATCAAAAAATACAGTCAGATTTTTAAAACCTGGTTTTTATTTAGTTATTAGATGTAATTTTGTAAAAAAAACTTTGACTTTTTATGCACTTCATTTATAGGCTTGTTTTAATGTGAGGTTAAAAATTACATTAGACTTGGTTGAGAAAATAAATAATAAAAAATAAACACTATTACTGAAATTTTTCAGCCTACCTATAAGCCACATATTATTTAGCGCAGGGGTCGGCAAGTAGTTTTAGGTGGGGTCCGGATACTGTGGGAAAATTTCAACGAGGTCCAGATAAAAACAAAAGTATTAAGTTAGATTCTATGTGGCTTAAAAATATTATTTCAATTAATAAAGGTATAGTATACCTTATCTATGTATTAATTTATACTTGGTATTACAATATTTGGCGGTCCAAGGTCCGACCTTTCGCGGTCCGCAAACGGACCGCGGTCCGCCTGTTGCTGACCGTTGATTTAGCGTATTAAATTTGATATAAAATACTTTTCATCGAATAAACAGCCCGGTCCAAATCTTCTCCTATTCGGATCTTAGACCATATTAATTTAATTTCTTTGAACGTCTTATTTATCACGACCGTTTACTTAAATTTCTATTGAAGTTTGAAAAGATCAACGGACTCTTAATATGACAGACCGAATAAAAAATGTAATTCTTTAGAGAATTTAGTGTAGCCGCAGAAAATAATCAAGCGAAAAAAGGACAGTATTTTTAAGTATTAAGTCTCTTTTGCAGACAGCTACGGTTCTATAACTAATGTCAAATTTTACGATTCTTTACTTTATAAAACGCTGGGTGGTATAAATTACTGACATTTGACAAACCGTTCGTTAAAATTATATATAAGTATATATATTTGGTCTCGGCTTTATTAAACCGGCCCTAATAAGGAAAAGTTACTTGACTATCATCGGTATTTAAGAACATTTAAAGATGCCAACAAAACTTTTAAAAACAAGAGTCCATGCCCATTACGGTTAAAAAGTAACAAGACACGGCAATCGACTTACTATACTTACTTTATTATTGGCTAAATCACCAGTGGCAGTAATTTAATATTTCCTCAGCCTTTCAATTTCCTATTTATAAAAGAAACAACGTCCTGCCATGACCGCGATTGTGCAAACTTAACTTTACCATTGCTGGAGACACCAAAGTCTTGTAATACCCAAGTTTTTAGTTCTTTCAATGGTAGTAAAACATTTTTCCACCGACATTGTTAAGTTGGTAATATTGTACGTGTAGAAAATTCATAATGAATTCTTTCTCTCATTGAAAACGAGCGAAAGGCTTTTAAATGTAATTAGAACAGCCAACTAAGGCGTTTTTCCATCGTTGATCACTTCCTTAATTTACATTCTGTCAGTCTTTCACAAAAAAAACATGTGAATCTACTTCAGATTAAATCTAGGTCAAAACAAATGAACTGACGTCACAAAAAGGAGGATGTTCTCAACTCAACTGTTTTTTAGGGTTCCGTACCTCAAAAGGATAAAACGGAACCCTTATAAGATCACTGCTGTCCGTCCGTCCGTCCGTCTGTCTGTCAAGACCCTTTATCTTGGGAACGCGTGGAGGTATCCAAATTATACTCAGGTCCCTTGTAGCTGTGGGAAAATCAAACTATGCCGCAAAAAACATTTATTTCGGCATTCTTAAGGCATTCAAAATTTATAGGGTATTTTCCGTTGCCCTAGAACTAGAAATTTGGCAAGTAATACCGTGTTATACTACAAATTTAGGGGCAAATCGGAGAAATATACATTTTTTTTTAAATCACAAAAAACAGGGTCAAAGACCTTAGTCCTGTCTGGGTCCGAAAGTCGTAATCTTTTATTGTATAAGATAATCGTTGCTACTAACGGTCCCGCTGAATTTCTTGGGAATGAACTCATTTATATAAACTTTTATTTTATTTTGAGGCAATTCCTTGTTGTGTCGTGAAAGTCTGGATTTCATATCTAGTTATTACCCGTAAAGGTGTGTGTGTGTTAATAGTACATTGTTGCAGAGGATAGAAAATACGCGATTTTTGAACGAGTCATATATATATCTCTAGTGTACGAGTCCATAAATTTGCCCTTTCTACCAAGGCAGACATAGTGCTTTCACAGCTACTGAGAGGAAATAAAATAAAAAATCATATTCAAAACCCAAATTAATTCATGTTAATGTGAAATCACCGCCAATTTTACCATAGATAAACTTTTTTTTAATCTGGACCCCTATTCTCGTGGCACTCTAGATTAATAAACTAACATGCGAGATGAAGATGTCAACTCCATATAAAATTTTATTTTTTTCGCCTTATCTCCCATTTAATTTCATCTCCAGTGGTTTGAGATTAGGGGCCAAGTTTGAATTACATTTAAAAAAAAAGCAGTGAGACAGTTTTTAGTCTGTGTATCTTTTAGCAAAAATACACCTAATATTTTACGACACAAAATGGTGTGTTCTGATTGATCGATTTCAATTTTTCATTATAAGGAACTATGACACAAAAATTGATTGATTGATTTTCATTGGTTTTTAAAGTTGGACAACAATGTTCTCGACCAATCAGCAAACACGCCGACAAAAACATTCTTGGTCTGTCCTTATAAGTGACGTTTTGTGACCTCAAACAAGACCATCTATGGCCATATTTCCGAGCAGTGTTGTGAAAATTAGTTTAGAGCTCTTCCCTCGAAACCAGTTTAATTTTCAAAAGATATAAAAGTAGCCTGTATCACTTTTAAACTATCCGTCTGTTTATATCAAAGTCATCTCCGTATAGAACTCTTTCACATAATCGTTGCTTGTATCATTATTTTTTCTGAAAGAAATAGTCCATGTTGATCACTTGTGTCATAGTTTGATGACTTTTATTTTAGTTATTAGCATGACCATGATGGTCATGGGTGCTCCCCACCCACTATTTAACACTCATGGGTGCTTGAGCCCCCGAGCACCCACGGAGTCGGTGCCCCTGGAATGTGTAACCTCTTTATTACACTTAAATTACGAAAGGTTATTGTAGCTTGTAGCATAGAGGCATTCAATCTTAGCCCTCAGGATTGGCAACGGATTGGCGGTCTTAGGATTGTAATCTTGAGTTTGCAAATGTCTAAGGGTCCCACTTACCATCCAGGTGGCCTGTGTGTTCTTTTGCCTTCTCAATTCCGGTTAAAAAAAGATTAACCAATATGCACACACCTTTTGAGTTACATAATTCGTCACTCTATTCCATTTTGTCGAAAAACAATGATAACCAAAGACATACATCAATATTTACTAACCAAAGGAAAGCAAGGAAATGAATACAATTCATATAAATTACTAGCTTCTGCCCGCGACTTCGTCCCCGTGGAATAGTTACTTTGGGCTAACGCTAACTTTAACCCGACTTTGTTTACGTAGAAAGTTGAAACATTCTTCATTATTTTTCCGCTCCTATTGGTTTTAGCGTGATGATATATAGCCTATAGCCTTCCTCGATAAATGGGCTATCTGTCACTGAAATAATTTTTCAAATCGGACCAGTCGTTCCTGAGATTAGCGCGTTCAAGCAAACACACTCTTCAGCTTTATAATATTAATAACCATAGATTTTCAAAGGGAGTTAATTTTATGCGCAAATGCAAAATATTTTAATGACTTCTCATGAACTCAATAACCGGATATTAGAACTGCTTTTAAAGAAAATGTCGCTTTAAAAGTTAAATTTTACGTTTTCCCGAAGCAGAATATTTTGAAAAAGAAGGTAATTAAGTCCCTTTGAGGAGTATCCTTTGGGACCAGTCTTGCTAAGTACCCCCATTGCTACATTTAATTAAATATTAATAATCAATTGTAAAAAGCAATTGGCATAAGAATCATATTGGAGAGACTACCGGGTCCTTATTCTTCGTCGACTTTTCCTTTATAGCATTTGTGATACTTTCGACATGGCCGCCATTACTGTCAAGTTGAAGAGCTATTATAACGTTTATAATACGATAGCAATAAGTGTAAAGATATTGTAAAATAGAGACTATGTTTTTATGTTTTAAAACGAAAAGGCAGCGGGAAAATTCTCGATTTTAAAATAATCCTGAAGTAATAAATATGAAAGTTTGTCAGGATTTTAGATGTTTGTTTTTAATCACGCATAAACGACAATAGATTTAAATATAACTTTCGACACAAGTCTTTTTTCTGGATACAGTATACTTTATCTCAAATAATTTGACAGGCACAATGAAGTCACGGGTAAAGACTACATACATACATAAACTCACGCCTCCATTCCCAGAGTGAGGTAGGCAGAGCCACAGAATTACCAACAACTCCAAAAACTCGTTGATAATTCCGTAACCACACTTTGCACAGTCCGGCCAAGATGTTAACCAGCTTATTAGTGACAGGTTGCAAGCCCATCGCCTAACAGTACTACAAGCCTTTATTCCCTTAGTCGCCTCTTACGACATCCACGGGAAGACACGGAGTGCACTATTCTAACCCGGCAACCACACGGAGCGGGTAAAGACTACTATTCAAATATTTATGTAGAAATGTATCCTAAATATAACACCTTACTAGATGTCCATAATTAACCACAACAATAGTTCACTTCTGTTAGAGGTAATTAAAAATAATCCCCAGGTCAAATAACCAAAACCGTAAAATAATAAACCCTCCCTACGTCCATAACTTACGATCCACTTGATATTTTAATCCCGAAAACAACCCTCTAAAACCCAAATCTCACTAGCCTTGCGTTAACATACGTGTGCGTAACCAAGTAAAAACAAATGACAGTCGCAACTGACGTTCAATACACACAAACATCGACACATGTGTGCTTCAATTCCGTTCTGAATCGTTGTAACGTTCGCTTTACTACTACATACAAACACCGCAACTCTCTAGAGATTTGCTTATAGTAAAGTTATGCTTTGTCCACATTAATTCTAAACTGCAGGATAAACTTTATGATATAAACAACAATCAAATTTGATCACGTAGAGATCAACTTTGCAAACTATAATTAGTTTACCCCTTTGGGAGTTAGGGTAATTATTTTTGTATAAGATATTGCGGTGTAAGATTAAAATTGTTTCAAAGAGTTCACTACTAGGAGTTTCATGCCATGTTTGGACAAAGAAATACTGGTAGTTGTAAAACTCGGCGTAATCATAATAAACAAAATGTTGAGTTCAGTCTTAAGATTGTAGTCTTGAGAATGGAATTGTCTATGGGTCACAGATCCCACTTACCATCAGGTGACCTGTGTGATCGTTTGGCTTCTACAAACACTTAAAAAAAATACGAGTAGAAACCAATCTCACGTAGTACCTACAGTAGCGGCATCGAGTGATGGCACTTTTGATAGCTGACAAATAGTGTTGTGACACACTCCATTTTATTATCGTAAAAATTTCAGTCAACTGCGAGAAGTATATTTTTAAAAAGTTTATAAAGAAATAACGCATAAAAATAATAGGCCATAAATTGTAGATCAAACTCTCGAAATAAACTGTATGGCTAGAAGAAGAATACATTGTCAGAAATTTGAAATATTGTGTCAAAATATACAAAAGGGGTTTGGGTAAAAGTGTTGTCATTTGTAAAATTCATACATTTTCAAGGTGAGCGGCCATTCGTAAAAGTGGTAAATTATGATAAAATTATTAAAAATAAACATATTTTGTTATGTAATGTAATACTCTTAAGTGCATCGGAGCGGAGATATTTAAATATTCATACTTGGGCGTACTTTTGTACAAAAAACTGAATACTTAAATCTTTAAAATCTCCGCTCCGATATTATTTAACGCCATAAATTATATATATATCTATGTGTATTTAGAGGTCCTCTAAATAACTATGTAAAAATCATCCGTGGCTGCTGACAAAAAAAGTGACAATATTCTTCAAACAAATTTACCCAATGCCCTTTGAAATTATTGATAAATAACCATTAAACTACGTTAACTCAGAGCTAGGAAGCGAGTTTGCCAGCGGCGGTGACGTGAAAGTGCAGTGACTTCATTGTCATACGTTGTTGCACCAGTCAGCGGTCCTTTGTTATCATCACGCGAATTGTTTTTTTGAGATGTCTTTTGTCAGTTATGATTAAAACGATGAACGCTAGAGTGCGAGCAAATAAAAACAACCTCAAGATGAAGCTAGTTACGAAAGGCGTTTCGGTAAATTACAGCGCCAGCAGTACATCACCATTCCGGTACCTGCAACAATGAAGTTTGACATCTGTTCTTTTATACTTGCTGTCAATATTTAGGGAACTTCATGAGCGAGCAAACTTCAAAAGTGCCATCACTCGATGCCGCTACTGTATTTGCTTTATTTCGTTGATATTATTTGGCCGAGCACAAGAAAATTAAGGAATTACAAATATGAAACAAAGCCGACCTTTCCGAGGTTCCTTCTACTTAATTACGTTTTCGACACGCCGAACTGACTTCAATTAACATTTCACAAATAAATCTTTTGAAATACAAAACAAAAGTTTATTTTCCGTTGAAATTAAAGATGATGTAAAATACTGGTCAAGTGCGAATCGGACTCTCACACCGAGGGATCCGTATGTAATTTTAAGTATAAATACTCAACGATATAAATACTCATATAGAGAAATACATACTTAAATACATAGAAAACATCCATGACAAATATTCGCGCCTACCGGGATTTGAACCCAGGGCAGTTAGCTTCCAAGAAACAACACCTTACTTCCACTTTACGCTTTGGCGTACATTTTGCATCGACCTCCATCTCTGGTACACCGCAATCTACTTTACTATGATGGAAAGAAAACTGCTCCGTTGCTTTTCCAATATGCACCTAATTGAAACGATATTGAAAGTGGCTTAGGGCCTATTGTACTGGGTAAGGCCGGAGCCCCACTGCTGCGCACGCTACGCACGGACACGCTACACGTCGCTCACGTGGGTCCATTGGTGTGGATACGTGTGTCAACATTTTCACAGCAATCAATGCATGCACACGTAAAACGTGTGGGCCACGTGGCTACGTTTGTCAGCTGCGTGTGTCTACATTCCCACTGCGGGCCACGCACATGCACGCGCGCGGGGGGGGTGCGACGCCTTTGAAGCCACCTTTCCACTGCGACTCACGGGCAGCGTCGGTCGCGGTGGGGCTTTGCCTGCTACGCGCGCTAGCGTGTGCGTGGCAGGCACTTCGGAACAGACCACGCGTGTATCAGTGACGTAATTTCGTGCGCAGCGTGCTCGTGCACTACTGTGGAAGTATCTACCTACATTTTCATACAAAGCATTTTTGTACCCACATGTGTAGCTTGAACGTGCGCAGCTTTTGACATGATAATTATCGTAATGTTTTTCACTCGGCTGCTTCTCTGCCCTGCTAGTCCAATACGCAGTAACTCAGATAAAACTCCTGTAGCAATATCAACCTTATTACTAACAGGTGAGAATTAAAACTCCTTTGGTTATTAAATTTGGGATATTTATATATTATTAGCTTAGTAGGTCAGTTTTATTGACAAGTAAATAAGAGTTATCGTTATATGACAATACGATAACATGTCAAAGTTATGTGACGTTATCTATGAAAAGGGACCTTATTGACGATGGCGCTTCCGCCATTATTAAAGATGCTCCGATATAAATACAACGTCGCGTGACGCAGTGCGGCGTAAGCGCCATCGACAATAAGGTCCCTTTACATAAATAATGCCACATATGATTTTACCCATTAAAATAGAGACACTGTAGAACCACTTAATATACAGCAAAGTTAAATATTCCCTGCGGAGCTAGTCAAGTTGCCATCGAATACAAACGCTAGCGTTAGGTGATCACCTGTCGCTTTGAGAAATGTATGGAATTGACGGAAGATAGTCACGTGATATATCACTCGTTGCAACTGACACGCTGTAAAGTGATCACTATCACTCGCGCTAATCAAATAGTGATAGTTTTGACGACTATGGTCGTCACGCGGTACTATCTTGACAGGTCGAATTCAACACGAGCACAATCACAATATAAACGTCGGTATCCAAGGGCGATAACTATGGGAAGAAACTGTCAACTGAGTCAGTGTCATCACAAGTGATCACCTAACGCTAGCGTTCGTACTCGATGGCAACTTGTGTAGCCCCGCAGATATAATACTAAAATATAATATAATCTTAAAAATCTGAAACCGACGTGCATGCATGACTCGATGTATGAATGTGAAAGAAGCGAAAGAGATTTGTCAGGATCGTAGCAGGTGGAAAGAAGTGGTCTCTGCCTACCCCTCTGGGAAACAGGCGTGATTTAATATATTCATGTATAATACTAAAAAGTACTCTACTTAAATACATAGAAAACATCTAATAAGACTCAGGAATGAATACTCACGCTCTTCACAAAAATATTTGCTCTTACCGGAAATCGATCCCGGGACCGCTAACTTCGTAAAGGTCATTACCAACAAGGCTAACCGGGACGAAAACAATCATTAGTAATCATTAGTCTTTCTTTTCGCAAAAAACATTAACCTTACCTTGATTTTCCTTAGCGTTTGCTTTATGTTTATTAATAGTAGCTAGTTTATGCAACTGATACATAATACGAGTGTGGTTTTATGAAACGAGCGTTAGCGAGTTTCATAATAGGATCACACGAGTGTTTTAAAGCTTAATTATGTACAGTTTCATACACTACTTTATCTACCCACATATCATAAGCGTCCATGATGCATTCAGGAGTCGCATATTAAATTTGAACCGGTAATGGCGGTAATGAAAAGTTTGAATAGTTTTCTGGCAGCTGTCATAGTTTTTTTTTTTAATTCAGAGACAAACTAGAGTCGGCTCCAACTATCATATCGTTCGATATCTTACTTACGTGCGACATTTGTCAAATTTGTATGCAAATTGACAATTCATTTCGAACTAAACGTCATCTCGACTGACATTAGAATAGAGGTCAAATCAAATTTCTTTGTTTTTCAGAGATGTTCGAAATTTGAATGTCATAAGAACATCGTAATTTAAATCCATAAGATTACTGCCGCAGATAAAAAATTTGCTCTAACAACAATGTTGATTATTATGCTGGTCATAATTTGCGATTTCTGAACGCATCATAGAGGGTTTATGATATGAGTGTAGATAAAAATATAAACAGATGGAACACATATATCGACGGTAAAAAGCGTAAACGCTGTAACCCACAATGTACCTAAAAATTTTTTTTGCATATTCGGAATCAGATTTTTTTTCTGCGTCGAATGGTCCGGGTCTCGTTGCTCTACGACGATTAGAAAATTCTGTACAGCGTTGAAATTGTATGTACTTTTTTGACATATAGCAAAATTAATTGCTGTAAGCCGCCAAAAAACAGGTCTTTATTTTGCATTTGCATTTACACCAATTCATATTTTACAAATTTTTCGAGTCCAGTAGGTTACTGCGTGCGTAAAACCATTTCCACTGTCATTTACAGCGTTTACGCGTATTGAAAAAAAAAGTGACACTACACTTACTACGTTTTCTATAAAATATATTTAGATGATAGTGACTTACTACGTTTTAATCAGACACCATAATGTGAATACTCACAAGTTACACCAAATATGAAGTAATACGCAAAAATATTACTGACCTTTACCTCATTTCTTAAACGATTGCTTATTATTGGTCGCTTGAGTTTACCGTATTTCAAATACGCGCTCATGCTGTGTGGATAACGGCTTACCGCCCCGATCAGTCAGTCTGAGACCGCCGTGGGATCAAGTTGTGTGTGGTGTAAAGGTCTTTCACCGCGTGACAACAAAAGTTTAAAATGTAATTATATCTATTTTAATAGTAAACCAGTGCAAATAATGTGAATAGTTAATACTATACTAATGAATTCTTATTTCATTTAAATAGTAACTACTTAGTATGATAAATTCTGAGAATTAAGTGTTGCTTTACATAATTATAAGTAATTAAAACTACTTTACGGATTTTAACAATACTTTGATAATAGTTATTAGTTTGAAGAAACGCTAGTATAGTGTCTTAAACTTTTCAGTTTGTTAAACATTGATGTTTTTAATTTTAATTGACTTTATTTCATGAGTAAGTTAACTTGTGATTCATTTCTTCATCATTCGATTTCATGATAAATTTCATAATAATATACTTCTTTTATACGAAGTGTTTGTAGCGATGCATAATTATCGTTAAAATAAATGCATTTCTTTTTTTTCAACTAGACTTGTATTGTAAATGTTTATAAGCATGTATATATATATTTATATGTAGATGTTCGGATGTTTATATCTAATGGAGGATTGAAAATATATTTACATACACAATACAAACATATTCGTATTAATTAATTCTTTAGGATAACATTTAAAAAAAGGATTAATAAATGTTATCTCATATTTACGTCGTTTTAATATCAATAACCTTTTTTGACATCTATCATTGAATACAATTATGATTTTTTTAAACTGCAAGCACTGCAGCATAACGTCAATTTAGGCAGTGCTCAACATTTAAAGAATGGTGGTTACATCACTTACGCTTATTAGAAATCACACTGATTATTACCTTTCCATACATTTAACAAAATCATTAACAGCGTTTTATCGTATTGAAAAAAAAAGTCAGGTTGCTGTAACCGACACTAAAAAGAAACCTAGTCACTTGTAGTACACGACAGGCATATGATCTAATAGGGAATTTGAAAATACATATGTAGTATAAAAATGGCACCGATAGCTCAAATAAAAAAAAAGATATGATTTTTTTTGTAAAATTTCAAAAGTTTTTTGGCTCTGGTGTAAAATTTGATTTTGCGGGTTACAGCGTTTACGCTTTTTACCGTCGATATGTTCTTTATTAATTACATAATTTCAGAATACAATTTGAACATAGTAGCGATTAAAAATTAAAACTAAAACTATGGTTACAGATTGTTTTTATTTTATTGCCAAAATGTTATTTAAGAAGATTTGAAATTAAATTCTTTTTTTTCCTTAGCCCTCTGAAATTATAAGCTTCGTGTCTTTACTAGCTAGATTAAATAGCTTAGACCAAAGACTAGTATTCCGCGGTCAGTTTCACCGTCAGCTAAGTATTCAGTGGTTTTGCAGTTTACTTTATGCAGAAAGTTAATAACCAAAATTTGTTTAGTATTTAGTTTAAAAAGTAAAAACGTGTTCATACAGTTTTCCTAGGCATCAAATAGGTAAATTTGCTTCTCCGTAACACTCTTAAAAAGCCGAGTTCTAGGCAATCCTGTTTTCTTACCTTTTCGAGGTGATGATAGATTGTTTACTTTCTATTGAACAGTCTGAAAAGGCTTACGGAGTTTACAAGAACCAACACAGACGTTTTAGAACTATTGGTTTATGCAAAATCTCTCTCGGATTCCAAATTACTTATATCCTAAATGTGCGACTTCAAAAACGCTTTTAGACGTCTCAAGTGACGTAAGGTCTGTTCATTCTTACTTGTCTTATATAGTAAACAACTTTCTAACCTCAAAATGAACCTTTTTTGGCTAAAACAGCTATTTAAACAAAATAAAGCAATCACAGACAATACATCGGCCAAGGTATGTCCAAAATGTTAACTCGGTTTACTTTATTTACGATAAAAGAGCTGTTTGAGCCAAACATGGTTCATTTCGAGGTTAGAAAGTTGTTTACTATATAAGACAAGTAAGAATGAACTAAGCCTTGTTCAGCAAGTCCAGTGTAGTGCTAAGTAAAGTACCTATGTTTTCTCCAAAGCAAACCTACTTGCATGCTGTGGTTTACTAATCGTTAACAACCGTAACTAATGGTTAAATCTCAAGGAAATGTGTCAAATTTTCGATTCCTTGTCGTATTTTAACAATTAGTTGAGTTAGCTACTGATCAAACAATAGGCCTTAAGTCTACCCAACAGCAAATCTTACTTCGACTGTTTTGATAATTTTCTATATCTAGGCATGTTGATAGTATATAGGGTAAATACTGTTATTGCCCTCGACCAGTGATTACCCACTACATTTTTTAGAGCCTGCATCACAAAAAAAAATTTGCTACACATACTTGTAACAAGTAGTAACAAAGCTATGTTTCTACGTAAGGTCTGTTCATCCTTACTTGTCTTATATAGTAAACAACTTTCTAACCTCAAAATGAACCTTTTTTGGCTAAAACAGCTATTTTAAACAAAATAAAGCAATCACAGACAATACATTGGCCAAGGTATGTCCAAAATGTTTACTCGGTTTACTTTATTTACGATAAAAGAGCTGTTTTAGCCAAACAAGGTTCATTTTGAGGTTAGAAAGTTGTTTACTATATAAGACAAGTAAGGATGAACAGACCTTAAGCAAATATTTTTTCTGTGATTGCAGTCTCTAAAAAATGTAGTGGGTAATCACTGGTCGCGGGCAATAACAGTATTGTTTACCCTTTATCTATACAAAACAAAATGCCACATCGCTAGCTTGTTTACAAGTGAACTTTAACCCTTATAAACAAGCGTGAAATACATTTCCTTTGCAAAGACTCGTCGACAACACAGTGTCGCTTTGACAGTTGACACTTCAATAAATAACAACATTGTTCAAAAGGATACTGTTTCATAACTGATATTTATGGCTTCAATATCTTTGACTTTAAAGTCTTGTCTGTTCTCTTCCTTGTTATTTGGAATGAAAACTTAACATCCGATGGGAGATTTTTAACGCAATTTCCCTGTACAATTCTTGACGTCTTCTAGACATTTTTATTACGGAGCAGATGTGATTTTACGAGAGGTAAATCGTTTAGGAATTTGGTTTTAAATCGGATAAAGCTAACATAACGATAATTTAGAACAAAATAAATACAAATATAGCTAAAGGTCACAGTGCTCTGTGTGATAGAACGTTATCTATTTAGACCGAAGTTATTAGGTATCGATGATACAATTGTATAAAGGTATGTTTTTTACGAAAGCATTAATGTTTCTCCAATCTCTTGACCTTACCATTCGAGGTTTTATGTTATTTATTATTTATTTATTTATTTAATCTTTATTGCACAATACACAAAGTATGTACAAATGGCGGACTTAATGCCTTAAGGCATTCTCCACCAGTCAACCAATGGGCTAAACAGAAACAATTAATATTATAAATTATTATTATGCTTTATTATTATAAATTATAATTATATTATTAATCATTATTATGTTATGTATTAATAAGCTATTCTCTTCGGTAAAACCATAGCTAGGCTTTGCTTACAAACAATACACATGTGGGATTTTAGATGCATTTTTATTCACTGATAAACAATGACATCCGTCTCTTATAACATCACCCTAGAGAGCATAAAATATGGCCAGGTAATATTTCATACCTAGGTTCTTGAATAGCTTATTTTTATATTTCACTTTGCTTCATACAGTGGGGATGAAAATAACAATAGTGTTATGTTACTTACCTATTTATTTATATTGTTATTGTTAGAGTTCCGTGTGGTTGCCAGGTTAGAATAGTGTCACTCCATGTCTTCCCGTGGATGTCGTAAGGGAATAAAACCTTGTAGTTGTAGTACTGTTAGGCGATGGGCTTTCAGCCTGTCACTAATACACAAGTAAACATCTTAGCCTAATTGTACCGAATGTGGTTACAGAATATCAACAAATTTTTAGAGCTGTTGGTAATTCTGAAGGTCTGCCTAGCCTACCCCACTCTGGGAATGAAGGCATGAGCTTATATTTTTTGGTTGTGTACTTCTTATAGTTATATTAGGGTGATGGCACCAGTCATGGACAAGACACCAACAATGGACACATGATTCTTATTTTATTGTATTCTTATTTTACAGAAGATAAGAGTTATTCATTTGTTTTGCAACAATCAATTTAGGACCGTATGAAATTTAAATTACAAGTGAAGTGTCCATTACTGGTGCCGTCACCCTAGGTTGTATGTTTTAGGCTTAGTCAGTTTTTCTTACAATACTTATGCCCGTGTAATTGATTATTATCTCACACGTATTGTTAGTAAAAAAAATTGTTGATCCTCGTGGGCTTCTTTGCTGAGACTTTTGTTACCGTGAAAACGATATAATAAACGCGTGATTTGTATTCGCTATATTTTTCCCCTTTTCAAAACAAGAGGAATGAAAAACTGACTCGTTTTCATTTATTTTCTAGCGTATGTATGTATTGAAATCATAGCTTCGTTAGCAGTTTACCACATACTGTCATAGTTATTGTTAAGTGCTTCGAACCTGATAAAAAATTGTATTCACATCTAGCCATAAACGGCATTTGTCTCCTAAACGTAGTCATTATGTACCAAACGCGAAATAATTTCAGTGATCAAAATAAGTGATGTTTCACGATGAATACGATCGGAATAACTGTTCAACAAAATGGCGTCGTTTATTTGAAAAGAGAACGTTTATTCGAAACATTAGAATTATTAATGGAACCACAACGGTTTGGAGGCATTGTTATTTGTATAAGGATAGCTCGAATTGTTTTTTGCTCTTTGTTATCGGCTAAATTGGTGGTTTGCCTGGTGGTTTTAAAAATAACTATAATTAGGATATAGTAGAGTTAATTTTGTTTTGAAAAATAGGGTCGATAGGATGTTTGTCAACTAGAGGTATCAACTTTGTGATTATTTTTTTTTAGAAAGTAGTATCAAAGTTGAAAAATCCACTTATTTTTCTGGCTGTGCTTAGAAGTGGAACTTTAGTAAGGGTTCACTATCGGACTCTATGACTTGTGTCCTCCGTGTGTCTATTGTAAAAGGCGCCGAAGCTTACAAATCAATATCTATAGTATTTAAGATAAAGTTAACTATAATTCGCTTTCATTAAAATCAGAATTACTATTACTTATATGTTCACAAATCGTTGATCAATTTTAAAATTATAAAAACCGATCTAATAATTTTACTTGTAGGTAGTTATATACAATCAGGTAGGTACTCAATCTACATCTATTTATAGTATAAAGATTCTGGCTAATAAAAACACGCAGTAAACAATCTCAAGTTGGTAACATTGCCTCAATTATTTTATGGAACTAGTTATTCACTATACGCACAAAATAGGTAACATACCTAAACTAAATTTATCCACAATTTAAACTTCTGCCAGATCGTTAGCCAACTGCGACAAAACGCCAACTTATCTTTTCAGGCGGACAAATTTGTAGCTCTCACATCACCTATAACTTTCCTAGTAGCATTTGCAAGTACTGGCATAACGAGCTGAATCTATAACTTTGTAAAAGTTTTTGGCATACGGTTGTTTGGATACTGCAACTTTTGCAGCAACTTGCACTATTTCAATGTGGGACAGCTGATTGTTTTGACGCGTCCAGTGTCTGGAATTTGTTTCGCGTCCATTTTATATGGAGTTCGTGGATATCCCTGGGTGTATGTTCTAGAACTCTGGATTCAGAAATGATATAGCAGCGTTCTCTTAATTGGCTTGCGATTTCAAAGTTTAATACAAGTAGGTCAGTTTATATAGTAGATCAATCGGACTGTCTGATTTATTAACTTATACGATTGAGTAGGTATTTTTGGCGTTTTATTTTCAGCAATTATAGGTTTGTCCAAAAGGGTAGATTCATCCTAAGTACATAGGTATATCGCGGTGGGGTATTTTTTTTACTGCGATGCACATAGCAACTACCACATAAACATAACTACCCACTCTCCGCGCCGGAAACGATTCAAACGATATCCAAAATCTGTGAGTCGATTATGAATCGATATGATAATCGAGTATCGGCGTAATTAGTCGACTGAAGTGTGTGTCAACAGTGCGGTCGGGTAAGCACTTTGATAGCTCGATATTTTTTTAAAAGGACGTGATTTGCTGATCGATCTTTGGTTAGTCGTGATTGGACTGCGGATGTAAAAACGTGAATGTAAAAAAAACTTGCACTGAGCTTGCGTATATCAGGGCGTAGATTTTTGATTGTCAAATCACCAAATTATCAGATTTTTGCTGATTTCTAGAAGTTCGTTTTTTTTAATCTCATTGGAGACTGAAATGTTTATGCCTATGATTTTACCTTCGGCCGCGTACGAAACCGCAAGTTCGTAACCAGTTACGATAGAAGAATTTTTATTCTTTGTACGAAACTAGTTACGATCGAAGAATTAATCTTCCTTGTTGGAAACCTGTTACGATCGCAAAACTCTAGGTAGGTTAGGTTCGTTAGTTATCTTCAGATGCCTGAAGGGCAAACACACCAGAAATAGGACCGTCGAAACTGCTGAATTACGAAAAAAAAATCGCAATTTGTTTCGTACACAGAATAAAAAATCATCGATCGCAACTGGTTTCGTACAACGAATAAAAATTCTTCTATCGTAACTGGTTACGAACTTGCGGTTTCGTAGGGGGCCGAAGGGATGATTTTAAATACGAGTGCCCACTCGCAAACAAGATCATAGTAAGATTTTATTTTCATTAATTCTACCCCGCTTACCGCGCCCTGAGCTTTCACATAAGAGACACGCATTCGGTCGGTTCACCCGTTTGGACCCTAAGTGATAACAAACAGATGGATATACAGACAAATGCAGAAAGTATTTGTTTACTGTTTCGAGCGTTGAAATTACGACAAAAGAATAAAACCTAATACTCAGTAATAATTAGGTTTTTGGTCGGTTACTTTTTTTTTTTAATTAAATTTAATCTCACCTTAATTCATGCGTCATTTATTCATTACGTCTACCTTGAACAGCTAGAATCGATCTTACACAAATCCCATTGCAAAATAAAAAACAATACCTACAACCTCACGGACCGATAAATTAAAATGTTCTTTGCGAATTCAATATAAAATAAACGCAGGTTGTCACGCCTGTCACCTTTCCTGAGACGTCTTTCGCTTGTATCCTTTTCATTTTTCCGACATTCACTGGTATCTGATTTATGTTTAGAAAAACGCCTTTTGTTTTATGGCTGTGCAAAAATTCAGCCAGTTATTTTTTTGTTCAAGAAAAACGCCAAAGACCCTGCAAGTAAAAAGAAATTAAAAATAAACCTGTTTTTTATAGAATATGGATGTTATGAGATTTTTGTGTCTGGACTGAGTTGGAACTTGAAAGGACAATGCCAAAAAAAAACCCAGCGTCGATTAAAATCAATCATATATGGTTAGGTAGAGCAAATCCAATAGGTCACAAATGTGTAATTGGTTTTCGAGAAAACAATCCCCAAGTATTAAAAATAACTATATGAAAAGCAAGCTTTAAAAACCCGACTGCATTTTTTATACTGTCGTCGATATACCTACATATGTCAATAATTGAACGAACACCACAGCATTGTCTAAAATATTCTACTACATCAAATAAACCTTATTATATAATTATCCGTCACAAAACAAGCACATCATCTACATAGGAATTATTTTCTGACTACGCAAAGTTTTAATTTTTTTTAATACTTGGGGATTGTGTCCTCGAAAACAAATTATATATTTGTGACCTATTGGATTTGCTCTACCTAACCCTATATGATTGATTTTAATCGACGCTGGGTTTTTGGTCCATATATTTTTTGGCATTGTCCTTTACTGGAAAAATCTTTGCTTTATACTTTCAACACGAAATTAAAACTAACAAAACCTTTTGACCCTGCGGTTTAGGTAGACAGTTACTCTACATCCTTAAAATTTGACAATTCAAATATAGCCTGTGGCACTAAGACTAACACCAACCTCATTTCACCGACCCTCTTCATAGGTAATTCGATGTTCCATATTTAAAATTTCGAAATGACATGGCTAACAGTAAATTACTAGCGCGTTTGCCAGGAATGTTAAATAATATCAACTGAATTATTTAAGCTGTGGACAGTGCACTTTCATTCTTCATCATATATCACCATAAATCATGCTTTTTTTGGTCGTAAAACCCAAACTAAAAGCATGGGCAAATTGCCACCATGGCTTTTACCCACGAGAGAGATACCCTCTCACGTGAGGTAAAATAATAGTGACGAACTATTTACACGTGACGTGAGCTATACGGCACCGCATTGATTTTGGGTCATGTTCCCGAATCTTCCGAGGGATCGTGTGCCAAAGGTGATTTTATAAGCACGATACAACGAAAAATATCTTGTAGAAAGGATTAGAGTCCGACCACGCTAACTCTGCAGCTGCAACACCACGAATTAAAGAGAAATAAGTTTTGATACTTATATTATTACTATTATTTCTTGTGACCATGACCATTGTTAACTGTTATTTAGAATTTAATAAGTGGGTATTTTGTTGGCATTGAATACATTATCCTTATCATTCCTTCTTAATATCATGTAAAAACTAAAAATACCATGTCATTTCATTAAAGTAATAAATAACTTTAATCACTTCTTTGTTTTTTGAAGTTAAACGGTAGATTTATAAACAAAACGCCACTTATTGTTATCAACCAAACAAACATGAGCGAGATTGTCTCAAATTCGACAATTTCGAATTAAAGATTAAGATCGTTCAGTTACTAACTTGTCAACGCCTTGTTGTTAAGTAAACATTGTCGTTTTTGAGCAAGAACAGAGCCCTGTGATTCTTCAACATGTTGGAAATCACTCAATATGCGAAACAGTAATTGCAGCACATCACTCTTAAAAGGTTTCACCATTGTTTTTACTTTTATTACAATAAATAGTGAGTTACGGAAGCCATCTGACATACCACCTACTTCTCAAAACCGGTTTCAAGCCAGCCAAAAAATATTGCCATATAAAGTTTTACACGCGATTGCCAGGTTTCTATTGCAGAGTTCGCTTGGCGCGACTCTATCTGAGACTGTTTTATTGCTGCGGATTAAATCAATTATAAGTCAATTTGTTAATATGGTAGCAGGTATTGATTGATAAATATTACAAATCAAGCGAACTGTTAAAGGAAGTAAGAAAATATACCAGGCCATTTTATCTTGATATTCATCGGATGTAAAGGGTAAAAAGCTTGGCAATTTCAAACTACTGTAGGGACGAGCTTCACCTATGTAAATATAATGTATTACTTACTTACACATTTGCATATTGTGTATACGAACGACATGTACAAATGGGGACGGTGAACACGATATAGTTAAGAACCAGTAAAATATGCCTCAATGAAAAAAAAACAAAATCGATGCTAAATCAATTGATAAACTTTAAAACAATGAGTTAAGTGATATTATATCTAAGATCTGTTCATTCTTACTTGTCTTATATAGTAAACAACTTTCTAACCTCAAAATGAACCTTTTTTGGCTAAAACGGCTATTTAAAAAAAAAAAAGCAATCACAGAGAATACATTAGCCAAGTAATGTCCATAATGTTTATTCAGTTTACTTTATTTACGATAAAAGAGCTGTTTTAGCCAAAAAAAAGGTTCATTTTGAGGTTAGAGAGTTGTTTACTATACAAGACAAGTAAGAATGAACAGACCTTACTTTACATAGTATGAAACAAAGTCGCTCCCGCTATCTGTGCTCTTGGATCTTTTAAACTACGCAACGGATTTTGATGCAGTTTTTTTTAAATAGATAGATTGATTCAAGAGGAAGGTTTTTATGTATAATGTACATTTTACGTATTATGTGTTACAGACAACTCACATAAACCGAAGCGAAGCGAGGGCGGGTCGCTAGTTATTAATAAAGAAACCATGAAGTAATACGTGGACAAATAACAAACCTATAACGCGATCGATGCCATCATTACCATTATTATTACATTAGTATTGCAATTGTTATGAATACGACGTAGTAACGGATTACTTTAGTGCATTAAACTAAATACCAACCAGTTTAGTAGTAAGTAGCATCACATGATGTTTACTAACTCACCCCACACAATGTCACAAGTAGTTTAGTTACTCGTACCTACTAAAGTCTAGTTTAGTAACTTTACTAACCACTTGCACTCAGTATTGATTGTATTAGAGAATTCATCGAGTAATCAGTTGAAAAATAACTCTATAGTCAAACATTTAAGAGGGTTGTGAATAGACGCTAAAATCGTGCAGTTGACCATTTTTCAATACAAATTTATCTTTGGGTAGTAACGTTTCTCACCCCTTAAATCAAGTCCGATATCCACGATTTTTAATATTAAAAAAACTGTTTATTTCTTACACAAAAAACAAAAACATTATTAATTTATCTTAACTTGTAATCTTAAATTTATCCAAGATTTTATCAGTTAAGAGTACACATGAGTTCTACGTTTTGTTATGAATACTTTATTAACATTATAACATGTTAATTATTAGGTATGTTGTAGTTTTTAAGAAAAACAACTTTGTACGTTTCCATTGTTTATTTTTAAATTGGTTTCTTCCAAGAAATATTTTCTTGGAAAGGTAAACGTACAGATCTAGTTTTTCACAATATACCTACAACGGTTCCCCTATGGAATCCCTAACCGTCATTTGTGCTAATGCATCGTTTGTCCGAATTTTCATTTATCCTAAAACCATTTCCGGCTGATTTTTAAAACATTTTCTTGTCGTTTATAATACAACCCTAACCTAACCTTACCGCAGGTATTTTGGAGAACTTAAAAAGTTGTCTGTCAGCTGGAAACCAATTTAGGACCAATGATTATTAGTACAAACGATGCATTAGGACAAATTGTTTTCCGAGGGACACCCACATACAACATATTTAAATATAGTAATATTATTATTACATATTTAAATGTAGTATAATCGGACTTGGATCAGTAGAGAAACGTTATCGCATTTTGTAAGGAATTTTTCAGCTTCATAATCCTCTTGAGGATTTTTTTTCTAAAATATTAATAATTTTAGAGAACTTACAGATATTAATAAAATAAAATAAATAAATAGACAATCTCACACTAATTAAACTAAACTCTTAATTTGTCCTATTATAGATAGACCACGACAAACTTAAATAGAGAAATACATATACTCAAATACATAGAACACCTCCAAGACTCGTAAACAAATACTCATAAATTATTAGTATTCTATAAGACAAAATGGCTCTTTCAAAGCCATATTGAAACACAGCCAGTCACTAAGGGTATTACAATCGTGAGCGTATCGGTAATCTCATGCGGATTACCATCTCCGACGTGTCACTGATGGTTGGGACTCAAATTGCAACACATACTCATAGATAAAAAGCTAGGTAGATTCAGTTTTAAAACACGAAGTGAATTGTGTACAATAAATCGATTAGTACTTAAACCTTCATTTGTTTTGGCGGATCGCACAAAAATATTTCATTATGTGTTTTTTTTTTGTCTTTGTATAGAAATGAGACAAAGCAAAGTAAATTTTTAAGCTGCACTGATGAGCAAAACAAAAGGGTCATACTGTACAGATTTTTAGCACAATAGACTCCGTTAAGTTTAACTCAAAGGTAGTAAGTAACCAAGTAATACATTTAACTCTCAGGCCTAATTGTTAAAATTTGAAAAAGGAATGGAAAATTTGACACATTTCCTTGAGATTTAACCGGTTCACTAATGTTTGACCAAAAAACGTTTCACAAAATGATTCATTTCACAAACATATCATTTGATAAACCGCTTTTTTTTACGAAACTGTAAATATTTCAGGATTTTTAAAAAACAAACCTATCCTAACCTATAGGGTTCTACACGAAGGTCCTGAAATAAATCCTGAAATATTTACAGTTTCGGAAAAAATAGCGGTTTGTCAAATTATGTTTGTGCAATGAATCATTTGGTGAAACGTTTTTTGGTCAAACGATAGGACTCCGATTTAACCATTAGTAAGGTTTTTTGACCATTAGTTAGTTTAACTACCAATCAAACAACAGGCCATTAGTCTTGCCGTGTAACGAAACGACATTATTATAATTTGGATTGTATTCCAAAACTCTACATAACAAAATTGTATACCATTTTTGTGCAATCCTCGACGTATCCACACCTCCACATTTTTTTTATTTCGTTGTCTCACCTTTATCTATTCGTTGGTAATATTGACGCACCAAAATCAATCTTATTTTTGTGTGTTTTCTTTTTTTCGATCTTGATTGTACTGTGATTGAAGAGGAAATGATCTCAGAACATTTTTCTGACATCCAAGCAGGAAACGTGTGTGCTCCGGAATGATATGTTATATTGAGATAAAATAAATCTTTATTCGCTATATTTCTTTCCAATACTCAATTTATTTATTGCATTCAACATTTTACAGATGTTGTTGTAATCATAGGTACATGTTTATGATATGTGGACCCTGTTGGGCACAACAACGGAAACAGAGAATATATCTAAGTACACTGTTGCAGTAGAAAAAAAAGTAAAATACCCTTTGGAATATGTTTTTTCAGCCAACAAAGTATCCTTACTTACTTATACAAAAAGGATTGTAGGCTACATAAAATTTTATTCTTTTGCTTCCTTATTTATTCAGGACAAGAAAAAAGGGTATGACGAAAGGTATACCCCGAAAAAGAAATGCGGAAATGGCTTAATAATTGGATATCCGAAGCGTGTTGACACTTTTGAAATTAAGAGGGATTGGCATAAATAAAAATTACCATGTTTAGAAGATTTTGTATATGTGATACGCCGAAACTAAAGGTTACTTGATTGTTTCGCTGTGAAATCGACAATACTGCATTTATTTTTATTTTACAATTTGTTTCAAAAACGAGCCACGCAATAACCTAGTTCTAAAACCCTAACTTTTAGCTTATAATACTGACGTCTACATAATATGTTAATCACTATGTATAGCCTCGTAAGACCCAAGGTGCAAGAGAATGTACATAATCAAGGCAATTTAATTTGAACTGTGTTGCAATATGAATAAGTTCTATTTTCCTATGTTCATAATCTGAAAAAGGCATTATCGAACAAACGTAATTGAACTTTATTGCCTTGATGGTAGTTTCAAAGTACCACTCACAAAAAACTTCTGTTTGTAGTATGGTGGGCCTTACGAGGATAGTATTGTACTGTATGTATTTTAAATATGTACCCAGTGTCACTCATGGCATTAAGCTTACAGCTCGCTTGTCGATTATAATCATACTTACTGAAAATTAAATCGTGTGCCCACTTTTGCTCCGAACAACACTTTTTTCCAAAATTGTATTCCTCCATTTCATACACCTAGGTCAATCTTGGACGATCCTTGAGACAGCTAATATAAACACGTTTTTTTTTAAACCGTTTACATATTATAAATTGATATTACTAAGTTGATACTAAAATTTGCGACGACGTTAAGTAATTTGTTAGATTAATCACTTCTCGCCTCGCTTGCGACTATTATGGTGACAAGGTACACTTGGCGTTGCGTATTCGCGTATTTGGAATATTTGACAGATAGTCGCAATGTGAAGACGGCATAGTTGTCAAAACATTGGGATTATTAGTCTCTTTGACAAATAAAGCCAATAGCAAATACGCGTTGCCGCGTCATTGTTGGTGTTTGACACGCATCAAACGAGCCAAGTATACAAATACGCAGTGAAGCCGTCTTCACATGGCTAAATTCATATCAATTCTGAATAAAAAACTTATTTCACATTTTGCTATTGGGATCAATTGGTTCAATTGGATATTTGTATCGTGTAAAACGTTTGTCAAACGATGCCGTTACACATACACAAATACGCAGCGCCAAATATAGTGCCACCATAATAAGCAAGTGTTGGAAATTAAAATACGCTGTCACAAGGATCGTAAATTGACTCACGTTTAATAATCCAGATAATAAGATTGGTAGGTTTATAACTTGCAGTGGATTAAAGTGCACGGTCTGTGGTTCCAGGATGGTTCGAGCAAGCTGCGTTTTGGCGAACTGCGTGCTGGTGGCGCTACTCCTCGCACCGCCTGCGGCTTCCTTCCCCAGGTAGTAGTACTTTGTCCATAAATCTACTACCCTACTCTTTACCTCTTTCTGCTTCTTTCCGGTCAAGTCTGTAAGAGCCTACATTTTTTAACGTTATGCAGGTAAAAAAAGTCGTTCTTGTCAACTCATTTATTTAGGCTAGGCCACATATAAACCATTCTGTGGATAACTTTAGTAAAAAGCTGTCCTATAAATTTTTATTTACATTGCACCTAATGTTATTTATTTTATTTTAATATATTTGTACAGAATAAACTCTTCAAAGCAAGCGGGGAGACTTTTGATAACTCTGGTAGTTATTATGAAAATGGCAGGAACGATGATACTGGGATATGCCAACTTTGGCCTATTTCAATAACCAAGTTTCGTTATTTTTACCAACGATTCCTTTCAAAATGCCGTATTGTTTTGTATCCAAAGAATGTCTAATTAATTATCACAATAATCAGCCCACCTATTTATCTGCTAACACTACGCAATACTAAAGCAGTTTGTAAAGCTGATGGTTTCTGATAAATATCTCTACCACGAATAAATTTTAACGCGCTTTTTAACTTCAGCCTTTGATAAAACACTTAACAGCCTGGCATTCCCAAAATGACTGTTTTGCAAAGCTTCAGTCTTCTATTTTTATGCGATTTTCTCCATTTGTTTCAGTCAAAACAACTACTACCGCAATGACATCCAGTACGAGCCAGAAGACGTCGTGGACATGCTGAACCGCCTCACCAACCTGATTCAGATGGAACGCAAAATGGAGACGTGAGTATCATTCAGCCGTGGCATCTTGCTATTGCTTCCTAACCCGATTAAACAAAACAGTGATAAACTCTAAAGCAACTAGGACAGAAAATTAAGAACGAGCAGGAAGACTATGCCACAGTTATGACTTGAGTTGTATTCACAACGTGGGGACTTTTTCCTTTTCACTGTATTCCTGGTGCTGAGTCAACAACAGCGTCTTTGGCACTTCCTAGTATATAATGATCAAATAATAAGCTAAAGACAACCTAGGATGTAATAACGGATGAAACGTATCAGGTTGCAAAAAGGATACAAAACATAAGTATTGAGCCGGAGCCCCACTGCTGCGCACGCTACGCACGGACACGCTATACAAGTCGCCCACGTGGGTCCATTGGTCTGGATACGTGTGTCAACATTTTCACAGCAACCAATGCACGCACACGTAAAACGTGTGGGTCACGTGGCTACGTTGGTCAGCTGCGTGTGTCTACATTCCCCACTGCGCGCGCGCGCAGGGGGGGCGACGCCCTTGAAGCCACCTTTCCACTGCAACTCACGGGTAGCGTGGGTCGCGGTGGGGCTTTGCCTGCCACGCGCGCTAACGTGTGCGAGGCAGGCACTTCGGAACAGACCACGAGTGTATCAGTGACGTCATTTCGTGCGCAGCGTGCTCGTGCACTACTGTGGAAGTATCTACCAACATTTTCATACAAAGCGTTTTTGTACCCACGTGTGTAGCTTGACCGTGCGCAGCAGTGGGGCTCTGGCTTTAGCAATGTATTAGAAAAGCAAAAAAAATATGTGATTGTCCTTTTTATTGCATGACTACATCTTGTCACGTGTATTCTTTATACAGTGCAACAAATTTTTGAAAGACCTTCGGGTTCATGTAACTTAAAAGTATATAACTCCGAGAGAAAGAGAGAAGTAAAAATTTAAAGTCCGTTTGTAAACTTGTTACACTGTTATATGTTCACCTACATGGTAACAATTTATATTTCTAACTGCTGGAAGATGTTAATTTGACATCAAGGCTGTTGTATAAAAGGCCGAATGCGACTACTTTAACTTATATGAAAAATACTGAAATCAAGGCAGAAAAGATATTGGGTAGGTAAGATACAAAAATGGCGTAACTCTTGAACACAATTGCACCGTTATAAAAATTGTGGTTTTCTAACAACATTTTGGTAGGACAAGAGAAAAAAATGGCGAAAGTTTAAACTTAAATTCAATTGGATTTAACCAGAGTCTGTTTGGATCAGTAAGTTCGCCCTCTTAAACATTTTTCCAGTTCATACATAAATCAGATGATTGTAGTCAGAGGAACGGTCTGAACTACGAGGACCTCCCCAAAGTAATATCAGATGCAATACAAATTAATGACATCATGATTTACCCCCTTACTAATAAACGTTGAATAACGGTGGTATAGCTATACAATGTTTTGTCCTTATCTGTCATTGTGAAATTTGAATTTGACAGATAAATACAAAACTTTGTTAGCTATACCACCGTTACTCAACGTTTATTAGTAAGGGGGTTAGTTACTAGCACGCTAAACCGCCTGCTTGCACTTGTCTCACTCAAAAAGATGTTTGCCTTTCTATTTGTATCTTCAATTAACTTCTGAATGACCGTAAGGCCAGCCAGTTTGGAGCAGACCCTTACAGGGTCTGAACTCCTGGTAATAGGATGACTACCCACCCACCTGAATCTAATTATATTGATCGAGACCTAAATTTCCTCGACTGGTTCTCCCGCAGATAGTTCTACCTTGATTTCAGCAGACCTTGCGTTTTAGAACACTTTTTTACTTGTTCTTGTTTGTCCACAGCTTTAAAAACGACATTACTAGGTATGTTTTTAAAGCGTCAAGGTTTATGAATGTAGTTTTATGTATTTTTTATTGCAGTGCATGCTTTTAGATATTTACTTATACTGGGTGATTCATAAGTCGTGATCACAACTATTAAATCACGAAAAAAAAATTAACTGTTTCATAGAAAAGTTCAATACGTACTCGACCAAAATGTATGAAGCAGCTGATTTTTTTTCCTGATTTCATAGTAGGTCCCATAGTGAAAGTTGTTCATATTCGTGGGTAGAACACAGGGGTGATCATTGTGATCACGACTTATGAATCACCCTGTATGTTCGCTTATAGTTCATATAGCAATTTTATAATATAACGTTTACCTGCATGCAATAAGATACCGTAGAACTAGAAAAAAAACGTTAAAATTATATTAAATTTTGCTGTGGTCGTAGGTACCTAAATTTGGAAAATATTTATGATTTTAACGCATTAACCACACGAAATGTAGCTACGAGTATGTCAAACAAAATGATTTTCTGTAGATTAAATTAACAACCGGCATTTTTCAAACGAAAAAAGTAATGATTTAAAAAAATATACACTTGAAATCAACAATTAAACGTTATATCCACTGAATGACGTCTCCAAAAATTAAGAGAACGAGATTACATTTAAAATGTACTTCAAAGGAAATGTTTTAAAAGTTTGAACCTCGCAATGCAGCTGAAATGCCTATTTGTGTGTCCACTTTGTTTAAAACTGTGTCGTTTGTAAATAAAGAGAAACATTGCGGAAAAAGTATCAAAATTTAAATGTGAACCCGAAATAAATTTACATAGGGGATTTTGTTACATTGTAACAAGAGAAGTTGATGTTGTTATTTACTGCTTACTTAATACGTTTTGTGTTACGCGCGTTAAATGCATGAGAATAGATTTTACTTTACACGATTTATTTTTGAGCCATATTTGGTCGTAGTTTTTATTATTAAAAACAACACAATAGCGGCCTGCACACGTACAGTTCGGACTGCGGGAAACGCCACGCGCCATTCCAATCTTCGCTCCGAACCCGAACCGTACGTGTAAATGCAACTGTAATAGTTAAATAGTAAAAAACCTACGGTTCGGACTGGCGCGTGGAATGGCGCGTGGCGTTTCCCGCGGTGCGAACTTTACCGTGTAAAGGCCACTATTCACAATGAGATTCGTCGCTTGTTTAAACTTTCAACATAGTAATAATTTGTTGCATGATTTTCGTACAACTGTTTTTATTTTTCAGTAGTAGTTCGCAATATTTAAAAGATAATACTGACTTTAGCATGACATATTTATATCCACATTTATCTTGCTTTGATGTCGTAATCACGTTGTTATTCAATTGACAGCTAAAACTGTTATGACGTCAACAGCGTGATTACTTATGATATGGAAGAAATATGGCCTTTAACAATGTAGAATAAAGGCGCAGACGCCAAATCATCATAAATTAATTCCGTTTGGAACGAAACTATATACAAAATACAGTAAATTTACATAAAAACAATATAAGTTTTTTTTGTCCTCATCAAAGGGAAAGAAAAAAGGGCATAGCAAAGACTATCAGAAACAATACTGAGCCTCTATTCTACAGGGTAAAAACATATATGTGGCGTTATCTATGAAAACGGACCTTATTGTCGATGGCGCTTCCGCCATTATTAAAGATGCTCCGATATAAATACAACGTCGCGTGACGCAGTGCGGCGTAAGCGCCATCGACATTAAGGTCCCTTTTCATAAATAACGCCACATATTGCCTTTGACATGTTATTGTATTGTCTTACTCCACCGCAATTACCAACAAGTACATTGGGTGCGGCTCCACTGAGGCGGAGACGAGAAAAGCGGAGCGGAGCTGTGCCAATATTAACCAATAGAAGGCGCATGCGGTCCGTCGAGCGCGCCTTGCGCACGTTAGTTTATATTGTATTGGTTAATATTGGCACAGCTCCGCCCCGCTCCGCTCGTCTCCGCCTGAGTGGAGCCGCACCCCGATCGTAACGTTAAACAATTCGATAACATGTCAATGGAAACATGGTTTTAACAAGCTGAATAAAGCCCGTTTCAAAAGGCCGAGCTATCAAGTTAGTTTATTCAATATTCCAAAACCCACAGATATAAATACACATATGCATCTACAGTATTCCCAGCTTCTTAATAGCTTTCGGCTGGCTATCGCTATCACGCTTGCACTTGCAACTGACAGTATATTTGTCACTCGTGTGTCATAGAAACACGAAGATTGCCGATCGCTATTAAGAAAATGGTTGCACTGTACTTCGCGTGTCCGAATTCCGATCAAAACTCCGACTAAGCGTCGGAGTTCGTCGTCGCTACTGACGTTCCGCTTGCCGGCTGTTGCAGCCAGTCGCCCGTGAAAATTAGGAAAATGCCCCAGTGCGTGTTAATAAACTGCAATAGCCCAAAAAAGCGACGACTTCCCAGTCCCAGTTGGTAGAAAAAAGTGACACGGTTGGTTTTTATACAGGGGGCCGATATTTGACATTCGAGCGCTCGAAAGTTTCACACGAAAGTGTGCAAAATCTTCGAAACCGTTTTTTGAAATACGAGCGGTAGAATTGAAAACGAATGGTGTGGACCACTCGTCTTTAAATTTTCTATCGCTCGTAATTTCAAAAATACGGTTTCACAGATTTTGCTCACTTCCGAGTGAAACTTTCGAGCGCCCGAAAGTCAAAAATCAGCCCCCAGATTGAGGTGTTCAAGTTATCTATGTGTATTTATATCTGTGCTAAAACCCCTTACATACATGGTGTTATTTTTGTCCAATGCTCCAATGTTCTAGCGAGAAGCGCGCCATAGACCTGGGTCTAAACCGCGGGTACTCCGGAGCTCTGCAGGCCAAGCACCTCCTGGGCCTGGCCGCGGCCAACTTCGAGGGCGGCCCCGGCAGGAGGCGGCGGGACGCCCAGTAGAACCCTACTGGACCCACTGGATCTCTTGTTCCGATTAAACTGTTTTAAGATTCAATTTGCCTTTTTAACTGTGTTATAAAATTATAAATGGGTTGCCAAAGGTAGTAAGCAGTAAAGTTGTTTTGTTAATGAGCTAAATTAGGCATGTTCATTTTATTTATTATTTATTTTATATAAACTTGTATGTAATACTAAAGTTATAACTGAATTATTATGCAATGTATTATAGATGAAAATGTATGTTTGTCTTAGACAATTTTAAAGAGGTTTAGTGCAAACTTATTGTGTTTTAAAATGTTACATCTATGGTACCAAATGTCATGTTACCATAATGTACCATCCGACTAATGTTGAATTTCACCAACCACTTAACAGACGATTAGAGTGTTAATAGTCGATTAACATTGATTAACATTTAACACCGTTTGGTGAAATTGGTACTAAGTGGCATATTTTTAAGTTGTATTGTAACAAGAGATCCAAATATCGCACCTTCAGAACAATAATGACCTAATTGAGAAATTTTAAATTTCGAGTTAGGTCTCTATGATAATAATTTTATGACTCGAAGTTTGAAAGCACAAATTTTGAATTAGGTCATTATTGTTCTAAAGGTGCGATATATAAATCGACATTCCTATATCTACATAACAGTTATCTCTATACCTTTAGCCGATGTCATACCCTTTCAATCAAAAAATGGCTGGTAAAAATCATTGTCATCTTTGTAGATATCACTTCATACCTTCTAGTTAATATTAAATTCCTATTAAAATATATTAAAAGCAAATATGAAGGCAAAACGTGCACAAAACGCTTTGTGTGTTAGTAGAAATTTTATAACTATTACCTTCAAATAATTCATTTCACCCAATCAAAGTTTACTATTCGACTTTAAAGTTAAAATATTATTTTTTGATTGGCTATCACCTATCTCTTATATTTTAAAAGAACCTTTAAGTTTAATTTTAATATGTTAAAATATAATTGTATTTATTGAACAGTTAATGCCCATTTAAAATGACGTACTTAATTAAAATCCAGTATTAAAGATTCTAGTCATTTCCAGATGTAAAATTTCCATTTAAAACTAACTTAACTGTAAACTAGATTAAACCAGATTCAACTAACCTCAAAGATCAGTTGAGCTATGTATCCGCGGTATTTACCCTTGTTACTCGTAATTTCATCTATATCTGAATGTACGTGACAAATGATCTAGATAATAGATAGATAGAAATAAAATAAGTGATAAAATACCTCCTGTCTAGAGTATATTGTTAAAAATAAAGAGATATTCATATTGACATAGTGTTTGCATTATTCTCTCTAGATAAACAATATAATGGTAACGTTGCATTCATTCAGTGTTTTTTTTGCCCCATATTAGAGATGTAAGAGCCGATAAAGCCCAACTGTTGGCACCCTACAGATCACTGGTACAGTCACCAGCAATAATATATTATCCAACATTGCGCGCAAAAATATCGGACACGCTCTTATACCTCTAGTAATAAAGACTTGTCAGATATTTTTGCGCCCAATGTTGGATAATATAATATTGCTGGTGAACCATGAACTTTTTTCAAATTAAATAGGTAGAGGTGATATTTTTACAACCGCCTGCCAGTAACTGGTATTTTGGGTTCGAGTAATTGGGTGTTTTACCATGATGATGATGATGATGAGTGGGGACGCCGCCGAGGCAGGTGGGCGGTCGAGTGGCTCTCCATTCATTCCGCCCAGTTCCCCTTGATCCAGTCTCAGGTTACTGGCTCTGCGGCGCTCCCATCCAGCACTGATCCCATCTTCTTGTTTTCCTACAGAACAATAGTGCGTCCTGAAGGTTAATGCTTTTAAGTGTCTCTGCTGACAGTGCGTCCTCCCCGAATGTGCGATATCTCAGTGACAGTGTTTTACCATAATAACAATTTTAAAACTCAATCAATTAATTGATTAACGTAATATGGTTGGTAAAAAATCCATAATTATGGTAATAGGTTTTGAACTGCTATATCGGCTCTAATAAACAACGCCATCTTTGTTACTCGGTAACAAAATTTGAAGTTAATTACAGCGACATCTGTCAATTTTATTTTAAACTATCACGAAAAACAAAAGAACCGCTGACCTGTAAAGAAGTAAACTAAACTGTCTTCCCAAGCTAATGACTTTTGGTGATTTAGCGCCATCTAGCTATAAATGAATGAATTACTTGTATATCTTTTCACAATGGCCCCGTTAGTATTTGGCTATCGCTACCGGCTGCACGTTGCTCTACGGTGCAATAGTGTGGAGGTTATCCGCTAGATGTCAGCAAGAGAGATAATTGTTTCGTTCCTGATTGGGTTCTCCTCAGGGGTAACGCTGAATAGATTTCCAAGCTTAACTAGGTAGGTTGCAATAATACTAATAATATATTTTAAAACTTTGATACTTGTTAATTATGGCAACATTTTTAACTCTTAAAACACGTAATAAATTGCAAGAACGATGTTTTGAAAGCAATTAATAATTCATCATACACATTGCGGTAATAAATAATACTTTTTTTTCGAATGATGTAAAACTATCAAGCAGTAACTAATCAAAAATTTCGTCACGTTAAATATCTCCCGTATGGTCTAGTGGCTAGGATACCTGGCTTTCACCCAGGAGGCTCGGGTTCGATTCCCGGTACGGGAAAGTACCTTTTTGTTTTTTTTTTACAAATGAATAGTTATGTGTCGTTGCGAAACCAAACCATTATAAGAAACCAATTGTTTGTTCAATTTTGAATTGCCGTAATTTTTTTATAAGCTTCTTTGGCCAATCTTTCCAAGTGCGTGGCTTCAATGCGAGTCGGGGTCCGCTTTATGATAAGTTAGGGTCCATCCCCAGTATTGTGATTGTAATATAGCATCATAAATAGCTAATATACTTACCTATATGCACCTTTAACGCATTCTCGTAACAGTTCACACATGACCTTAAAACGACAAGGTTCTCGATGATGCTGACCATACGTAGGCTGGTTATGTTATGCATAGATCATGAAACTCTTCCGAATGCAATATCCTGTTCCGACTTAAAGGTAGTCAGTCGTTATTTGCCTGTCAGTTTATCGTATACCTATGTAGAAACACAGATATTCGTTTCTCTTGAGTTTCCATAAATTTCCTCACAGATTTTGGTCTGTTAGGCGGCTTTTAAGATGAGCTCTTAATAAAAATACTGACCTGCTTTCAAAATGCTTTACCGCAATTCTATGGCCCTGCTAAAAAATTTAAACATCGCTTGCGGTCTCTTTCACACTCGGGGCATGATAGCCATAAGAAAGGGTGTGTCTTCGTTGTGATATTGCTGATGTTTGTAAATTCAGTTTCTATGTAAGATACTCGATCAAGAAAGTCCTTTACCACTTTGGGACTTTAAAATCATACAAATAGGGTCGAAATGGTCGAATGAATTGAATGATGATGAATGGTGCCCTTGCGCGTGGTTTTTTTATAAGTGAGTAGATAAGAATTAATAATAGTTAATATAACCTGCGGGCCTAGGTAGTATGTGGATAAAGCATCCGTCACTCTCGGACTTATATACGTGTCAGAAAATGACGGATGTTTTATCCACGTTTCGTGACGCGATAAACGCTACCATATTAGGCCCCCGGTATATAGTTTTAATTTGAATAGCGCCTAAGTAAAATATATGCAATCTGTTTTAATTCTTTTTATTGTAACTAAGGTGAATCGCAGTGAGAAAACTGAATACATACGATTTAACAGGTGAAGGTAGGGAAATTACAATAGCTTATGACACTCCGAGGACAAAAAATAATCGCAAGATACTTCTATTTAAATATTTTTTAAGCAGTTTAGACCAGGTGGCTACAAACCTTTTTCTTGGGCAGTTGCGTAACCTAACAAAATTTAAAAACTCGTCTGCGTGTTTAGTATTATCCTCTATAAAGAGGTATATTACGTAATACTGACTATACATTCATACCAACATTACAAAATATACCACCGCCACTTCAGCTTTTTTTTTTAAAAGGAATCCAGTCACACCCACGAAGCTAAGGCGACTCTAACAACCCTCTCTTATTGAAATCGGGCCATCCGATCAGCCTCTAGGGCTCTAGGGAACAAAGAACATACATATACAGGTAGAAATCTTCACCTTCCTCCTTCGAGAGTCAGGTTAAATATCCATAAATTTCATGATACGTAACTACACTTTGAAGATCGATACGTAGGTATTTTATATTAATAACACGTTGAGGTCAGACTGTTAGAGGGGCGGAATTGTGCACTCGCTTGGATGACCACGTTTTTACAATGGCTGAACCAGTAGATATTAATAACCGACACATTTGGGCCGAGCTTTGTTTAAAACTCATTTTGAACGTGTTAAAAGAACGGCGAGCGGTATTTTTGGTAGTTTAGGGACGTTTATCCATTACTAGCGGCCTGCCAGCGGCTTCGCCCCGCTGCAAATTCCCGACCTGCCCATTGGAATTTTCAATTTTTTTTTATTCATAATCCTTGTCCTGACAACGCACACAACAAAAAGAAATCAGCCAAATCAGTTCAGCCGTTCTCAAGTTACAGCGTGACCAGGAGAAATAGATATATATATATATATTTAGCTTACAGTAAAGTCAACAGCATAAATAAGAGATCATTTATGTACCTTGTCGCTTTCAATCGTTTCACAATTTTGTATGACATTTGAAACACGACGTTAAAGTGACAAGGTACATAAATGATCACTTATTTATGCTGTTGACTGTACCCCAACGAAAATGATAAGCACTAGTGCATTATTATAGTAAACTTCAAACTGAATATCAAATGAAAAACATGAGGCATTTGTCCCACCACCGACAAGGAAGCGATTAGCTATCGACTATTTTCTCGCTTAAGAAACGAACAATAGATAAAGATTCCATGTCAATAAAATAGACACATATATTTAATAATAGATCGCTGGCTGTTCACACTGCCGGCGAGAACTCTCCCTCCCACAAAACATATAGAACCCGTGTAAATAACAGAGACACATGTATAAACGGATGATCGCGGACTCAACTCGCTTCTAGCTCATCGTCGGCGGTGGGACGTGCCTGAGAGTGATAATGACATTCACAATGACAAGATTCTAAGTATGCTCAAAGGACTACACAGAAGCGCGTGGAGGTACAGTCGAATTCATAAATATGTGTACACTTTTGTACCTTGTCTCTGTAATGGCTGTGACAATCCATGTATGGTAGTTTAAACATGACATTTATGAACTCGACTGTACTTAATCCCAGGTGCTTCTGTTTAGTTCACAAGAGACAATAACCCTCCGTCCACTAAGATCCATTGACAGGATCCATTAATGGAGTTAAGTGGACTTTTTGTACATTAAAATCCATTAATGGAGTCGAGTGGTCTTTAATGTACACTTAAATCCATTTGGAGTCATTTACACTTTTTAAGACGCTGGGATCCATCAATGGATTTAAATATACTATGAAGTCTACAAAGATCCATTAATGGATTCTATTGAACTTTTTATATACCGGGATCCATCAATAGATACTAAATGTCCACGAGTATCCATCAATTGATGGAATCAAGTGTATTAAAAGTTTAATAAAATCCATTGATGGATCGAAGTGTAATGAAGAGTACAACAGAATTCATTGATGGATCCCACATTATTAAAAAGTGTACACGAGTCCAAATGGATTTAAGTATACAATAAAGACCACTCTACTCCATTAATGGATTTGAATGTACAAATAGTCCACTCGACCCCTTTAATGGATCCGATCAATGGATCCTAGTGGACGGAGGGGACAATAATAAGGTACTAAAATTCGACTATACTCTACATGCACATGACATTCAATACCGTATTAACTCAAAAATAAATTGTAGCGCATAACTATTTGTAGTAGTTTGAAATTAGAATGAATTTTTCAACACCGTCACATTTCGAGTTAAGACGGTATTGATTGTCATGAGAGAATAAGCAACCAGGTACTTTATAAGCACCTAATGTCATTCCGTCCTCCCACGTACCCTTCCCACTCCAATTGAGTTACCCTTGTGCTGACATCCGCAGTTCGTTTTGCGTCTAATCTCGGTATTAGGTACGTACGTGACCGAGAAATTAAGTGAAACGGGGCTCCCGATACAGACATTGACATAGATAGGTTCTGAGCTAACTTCACGAATACGGGAGACAGTTTCAAGGTCACGATTGTTGGCACTTCGGTTGGCGTTGCGTATTTGTAACAAATGTTGGTGGAAATAACCAACAGGACGAACTATACATGGATAGGCAGCAAATGTCAAATAAGTTCGTCATTCAGAATTAATATGAACACGGTTTCTCTGCTTATTTGGCATAAAGCCTCAAACCAACAATGGCGCGCTCTTGGTAGAGTCTGGGCATTTAGTTGTGGCATTATCTATTTATTTATATTCTTAACAGGGCAACAATCTTACCGGACAAACATAGCTCACATCATGAGTACTGTCCAGTCGCTATGCATTTTGTGTTACCTCTAAAAACTACGTTCCGATGGACCCCAATTACCTACTGGCTATGATACCCTATAAAACTGGTGAAATTACTAGCATAGAGACATTGCATCCCATCTTAGTTGTCAGGGTTGTCAACGCATTTCCAGTCTATTTTCAAAATTAAAATGTCTATGGGTCTTATATCCCACTTACCATCAGGTGCCTGTGGACTCGTTTGCCTTCTCTCTCCCATAAAAAAGTGGTGACAGCTGATGTAAAGTAGCGCAAAAATGTAACGTTTATTTGTATTTATTCACGTTTCATGTTATGTTCATTAATTCATTCACTTTTTATTTAATTTAGTCTTTAATGTAATTTTATTGCTACATTCCGCACAAGTTATTTTCTTTACAAAAGTATTACGAGCGAGTTTTAGGCAACCTAATTGAGAATGCACACCCTAAAATGTTGTACGCTCTGACCGGACAACTTCAGCTCGCTCGTTAATAATTCGTTCGTCGAGTTGTAAAGCGAGTTGGTTAAGAGTCACTTACCTGCACAAAAGTGCATGGCCAGTCAGCCGTTGACCCCGCGCCTATTAATAGGTAAGCCTTTGACGGGTCGTGTGTTGTGGGCGGATCAAAGTTGTGCGGAAATACGTTCACCGTAAACGGCCGTGTCTATTTTTAACAAAGGCATTGACATTTATTAACAGAGCTCGGAATAGGTAGTGCCTATTTACCTAAACTTCGCGGGAGGACGTAACTAAAAGTGGTTAAAACCACCAAAAATAATTATTTCTTATTATTGAATGCGGGATTTCCCGGGATTGACTGTATTACTCTAAAGGCTTAATACATTTAGCTTTAATTATAAATCTTGCTATATTGCATATTATTTATTTATTTATCTTGAAATAACAATCATTCATAAAACAATATAATATAGATCTAATTGAATCAAAAGGAGCCTTAAATTTGATATTTTGTTGATGTAAATAGAATTATAATATCATATAGAATGTATTCAACAAAAACAGATGTAGCCGACACTTCAGCTGTGTACTTACTACCTGCAGTTTGCGACCCTGATTTAGAAGTGAAGTTAAATGTATTAAGCCTTTAGAGTAATACAGTCAATCCCGGGAAATCCCGCATTCAATAATAAGAAATAATTATTTTTAGTGGTTTTAACCACTCTTAGTTATGTCCTCCCGCAAAGTTTAGGTAAATAGGCACTACCTATTCCGAGCTCTGTTTATTAACCAATTATTTTTTGAAGAATAAAATATTGTGCTATAGCGACCCACATTGACTACGTACGAGTGTGAATTAAATAAGGATTAATACTAAATAAAGATTGACAAATTAAACCAGCTTCGGTCTCGTCAAGCAAGACTGAAAAAAAAAAATTCTTACTTCACACAGTAGAGCAAAACATATTTTGAGTAACTGATTACGAAAAGTATCATCAAATGCTTCAAAAACAGTAAAAGACAGTTTTCTGATTGAATTACTATATAAGTAATTAATTTACAATATATTATACAATTGAGGTGATCCGACAGAGAACTAAGGTTATCAACGTAGCCCATCGAATTAGCAGGTTGAAGTGGGCCGGCCATTTATGCCGCAGAACCGATAATAGCTGGAGTTATCGTATTCTTGAGTGGAGACCGCGAATCGGCAAACGTAGTGTAGGACGCCCTTAGACTAGGTGGAGCGACGATCTTCGCAAGGTGGCGGGCAAGAGCTGGATGAGAGTGGCCACGAATCGTGCTCGTGGGCGTGCAATGGGAGAGGCCTATGCCCAGCAGTGGACTAATATAGGCTGATGATGATGATGATGATGATGATATACAATTTACACTTCCAATTATATGTATAAATACGATAAACTCGTACTATATTAATAGTTATGTTATCAATTTAGAATTGTCGATTCGAGCACTTACCCATCCCATTATTAAAACCTATTCGTCCTAATAAATCTGTTTCTTTATTTAATTATCGGTCTAAAACACTTTATTTTCAGACTAACATATTTCTAATTCTATTTCTTATTTCCATCTTGGTTGCGTGACGCAGTAGACCATGTTCACTTACATTAAGTATCGACTTTACGACTGTTTGTGGAGTACGTCTAACCAAATTACGCGATGTTATAGCTCGGTTACATCTATCAGTTTATTTTTAGACGTATTTGATCAATAACGTGACCTAAAATCTGTAGGTCTAGTGCACACAGATATAAGTCGATTTAGCTCTTAATAAGAAAAGGTAAAGGGTCATGTACAGAGTATACTAGAACTATACAGTTTTTCACCTAAGCCTCAGGAGACTTGTATCTTTAAAACCCTATACAGGGTGGAATCTAAGTCGTGATCACAATGATCACCTCTGTGGTCTACCCACGAATATGAACAACTTTCACTATGGGACCAACTCTGAAATCCCGAAAAAATAATCAGCTGTTTCATAGAAAAGTTCAATACTTACTCGACCAAAATGTATGAAGCAGCTGTTTTTTTTTCTTGATTTCAGAGTTGGTCCCATAGTGAAACTTGTTCATATCCCCGGGTAGAACACAGAGTTGATCATTGTGATCACGATTTAGATTTCACCCTGTATACAACTAAGTGAAAAACTTAATACATGTGCAATTTGATAATCAAAGCACATTTAACCACATATCTTAATAGGTACATATGCGGTTCTATGACACATGCGCCCTTTTTTCTAAGGAGGGCAGAATTTACGTGGCCAAAATAAATATTATGTGAATATTAGGGCTAATTTTTCAATCTCCAGATAACTCGATCTGTCAGGTAAATTGTAGCTCTGTACTTATCTTTCTTATGACAAAGAAAAGGACAGAGCTACAATTTACCTGACAGATTGCGTTATCTGGACATTGAAAAATTAGCCCTTAGTCACATTAACTACTGCGTAGTAACTTTCCAATGCCTACTGGGATTACACATTACACGAGATTTATTTGTTTTCCTCCACGGCGTCGGTAAACACAGCGATGATAGATCAATTAGAGTTGGAGTAATTTGCTCCCGTCCTTGAGGTGAACGTGGAACCGATCTCTAGAGGGTCGTGGGTCCAAGGCTGGGGTGTTATTCTCTTAAAAAATGGCGTGAACGAGTAAACGCGGCGTAGCGGTAAGTTTAAGTAGTCCCGTCAGAGCGAACAAAACACATTTTAGCGCGGTGCATTCTCAATTAGGTAGCAGAGGTCCCTGCCAAGATGCATTGCGCTAACGCGCGTTTCTATTCGATTCGTTTTTAAGTAGTGCATCTTGGCAGGGCTCTCTGGGCTACTCCCGCACGAGAATGCACGCGCTGAATTAGGCAGCAGGGCTTCTGTCGATAAGATCGAACCTAGGAGGTAGCCTAATTGAGAATGCACGCGCTAAATGTTTTGTGCGCTCTAAGGGGAGTACTTCAACTCGCCGGTGTGGCGCGTTCGCTCGTTCACTCGTTTCACCAACGGAGCGCCGTTTTAAGACAATAACACCCCTGTTCGATGCGGAACGCGGTGTCTTAGTAATAAACATTTTTCACAACACTGCTCGGAAATATGGCCATAGATGGTCTTGTTTGGGGTCACAAAACGTCACTTATACGGACATACCAAGAATGTTTTTCAGACCAATCAGAACACACCATTTGGTGTCGTAAAATATTAGGTGTATTTTTGCTAAAAGATACACAGACTAAAAACTATGTCACTGTTTTTTTTAAATGTAATTCTAACTTGGCCCCTAATTCGAACCACTAGAGATGAAATTACATGGGAGATATGGCGAAACAAATACAATTTTATATGGAGTTGACATTTTCATCTCGCATGTTAGTTTATTAATCTCGAGTACCACGAGAATAGGGGTCCAGATTAAAAAAAAATGATCTATGGTAAAATTGGCGGTGATGTCACATTCATTAACATGAATTAAAATTTGAGTTTTGAATATGAATTTTTATTTTATTTCCTCTCAGTAGTTGTGAAAAGCACTATGTCTGCCACGATAGAAAGGGCAATTTATGGACTCGTACACTAGAGGGCCTCAACTACGTTTCGGCCCTCTATATGACTCGTCCAAAAATTTCGTACTTTCTATCCTCTGCAACAATGTACTATAGTATTAAGAGACCTTATTCTACTTATTATTTAACCATTTTGTTATCAGGTAGCCGCCCTTGCGGTCACGTTAATAAAAAAACAGGGAAAAATCCCATACAATGACCAATGAAAGATTTTTCAAATAGGTCTCACATCTCTTATGTTTGTCATATCAAATGAAAGAGATGCAACTGAAATATCTGACTAGTAACAGCCAAATTAAGTGTCGCTATGAGACCAAGATGAAAAGAGCCCGTCAGCTTGTCAACATGTCAGAGGGCTCAGACAAGATGCACTACGCTCTAAGTAACGTTTCTATTCGATTCGTTTTTAAACCAATCGCGTCACTGGTAGACCACGTGACTTTTCGTATCACGTCATCTTCCAGTGACGCGATTGGTTTAAAACCGAATCGAATAGAAACGTTAGTTAGCGTACCTAGTGCATCTTGTATGAGCCCTCAGTTCATAAAAATATCGATCTGATGTTGTATTCTTCAACACATCTGCCGAGATCGTCGATATTTGCAAACTTCTTTATCTTTTGTTCATGCGTACCAGGAGTAGGTACTAATTTTTACTTTGTATCAAGTAAGGGCTGATTTTTTGATCGGTAGTTACCTGAACTAATGGTCAAAATTCAAAAATCGAATCGAAAATTCAACAGCTTTGAAATAGAGACAGATGAATAGATGAACAGACGTACACCGAAATCTTTTCTTAAAGGTTCCTCTTTCGCATTTCGGTACAGGCAGTTTTTTAAAATCAAAAATTCAAAGGCAAGTTTTGTTAACAAATAATGACAACTCAAGGAAATCAAAGAAAGAGGGTTACGGAAATATGTATATTTTGAAACACCTTACTCTACAATACATAATGTCTGATCCACGGCAGATATAACTCATAGTTATTACCTTTTTTTTTGCGTAACGATAATCAGATAAAGCAACATATCGGTTATCTGTCTATCCGTTAATTGTAACTTAACTTAAGTAAATCCTATTACCTTTATTGAAGTTACTTAAAGACTTACTGTCCAGATGAATTTGACTACAAAATGTACTTAAAATAACTTAATTAACTCGTTGGAGCTTTAAAAGCTCTTCAATTACGTAAGCTTCATCACTTTACTTACCAAAATGTTTGTCGGGACCCATAGCTCAAATTAAATAAACGCTAAATTAACTAAAGAAGGGTGTAACAAATTACTGACAAAGATGGTAGCTGGTAACTAATTAAAAACCGGCTATTTTCTGGGTACGAAGCCTTTATTTTTAGCTATCTGTAGTAACGTTAGTTAAAATAAATGAATGATGACTATGGCTGTTATTGAACATAACTATTTCTATGTCAGAATCGGAGATAAAGAGTATAATAATAATAACCAAATAATAATAATAATAATAACGGCGAGTACTTGCACAGACATAACCTCGTAGCCAGGATCATCCATCAGCAACTTGCTCTTCAATATGGTCTGTGCCGTACTATAAGTACGCACCGGCGCCAGTTCTATAAAATGGTCGTGCTACGCTCTATTGGGATCGATCTGTCATCACGGACAGGACTATTGTTGCCAATAAGCCTGATATCGTGTTGACAGATCGATCTCAACGCCGGGCAGTGCTCGTCGACATCACCATCCCGCATGACGACAACCTTGTGAAGGCCGAGAAGGACAAACTCAGCAAGTACCTTGACTTGGCTCACGAGGTGACCGCCATGTGGGATGTTAACTCGACGATCATTGTCCCGATAGTTGTTTCGGCAAACGGTCTTATAGCGAAGAGTCTCGACCAACACCTCAAAAGACTCTCGCTAGATGGCTGGATCAAGGGCCAGATACAGAAGGCAGTACTCCTCGACACGGCACGTATTGTGAGGAGGTTCCTCTCTCTGCAGCCCTAACCACCGGTAGCTTGAGCCCTGCCCCGCTGCCGGCGGCACTCGTAGGTTAGGTTTTTTATAATGTCTATTTTTTTGTATTAGTATTGTTATTTTACTTTTATATTTGAATATTTGTTATAAAAAACCTAATGTACAGAAAATTAAATAAATATCTAAAATAACCAAAATATCATCTTCAAATTAACATCGTAATTAGTTCTTCAAAAACTCGTTATTATCCTTAAGATACTGACTTTCTATGAATACTTAATATTGTAGATCAATCTCACATTATTTTAAACAAAAATGTAGGTTTTATATGCCATTTATAACATTCATAAAAACAGTACCCAGCAACGTTCCTTGAGACATTTCAACTCCTATCTCAAGTATTTATGTAACACAATAAACGCCATCACTATGTAAAATGCGTCTCAAACGCTTAGAAAATGATTCAATTCAATTCCTTGCCATTCCCTCTTTCCCTCTTTGTATCGTGAAACGTCGAAGAGAACGTCAAAGTATTCTCCTTAGAACAAATAGAATCAATACTCAGTTGGGAGCAATTTCTTTGACAGTAGAAAAGTGATGGTTCCATTTGGAGATTGGATGCTGACGATTCGTTTGACGTAGGCAGTCGATATTTTCTGTTTTGTATGCGCTTTTTGGCCACTTATTTCAGTGGCTTTACTTTTTGAACTGATTGTTTTAAGCTTTAAATGATTTTTAAAAGATCTTCTCACTCCAAAGTTGGTCTTACTTCGTTCATTTGTTACAACAACTGACACCCAGTTGCATCGACGTTCGTTACTACTAATGTCCCCAACACCTGTTACTTTATAATTAGCCGAAGTAAAAAGTGTCTGTACGTGATTAAAGGTGACATTAAATTTACGTTTATGCGTATTGTATGTTGCTAGGTATGAAGCTCTCATAATACGCTTAAAACCGCTTTTTGACAAACCAAAGTCACAACAGCGTGCACAAATGGCGACGAATGGTGGAGAAGAATTTAAAAAAGTGTAGAATAGAGTCAATCTGACTTTCGTGAGCTCTATTGCGTTTGCCTGTGTCATTTAACACATTTTACCACTATCTACAGTCGCTTGCACTCGTAGAATGCAACGAAGCTAGACTCCCTAATCCTTTTTAACATACATATTACAATTTACTATTTTACTTATAAAATTAAAAATATCAATGCTTAACAACTACCTGCTACCGTAGGTTCCACAAAAAACGAATCCAAACTCCCAAACAATGGCTTAAATATTATTATATGGATTATATTTAAATATATTTCAATTAAATCTCGTTCCCCAAAAAAATGTATTTTTGAGACCTAACATTGCTTTTATTTGTATGTACCTACTAAAAGCAATTTACACTGTATTATACCACTAAAACTATCGGATATGTATTACAGAACCCAAAGTACCTATTACGAAACTCCGCGCGTAATTATTGTGTTTTCTGGTCACGTGCGGAATCCGCAAGTTTTGCTCGCCTACACATAACCTGAACAACCGGGCGCTATTCTGGACCATTACGAAACTCGTGATATAGTTTTATTCCTTACTAAGTAGAGGTATAAAATTCTTGTATCATACACTCGTAAAATATTCTCAGCTAAAGCTTTTAAACTTACTTATCATGTTCCGATTATGCCGGCACCACACTTCGCTATTCGCTATTCGTTATTCGGCTTATGCGCCTACATTCGACGAAGTGTGTGGAGGGTTTATTCGTCTATGTTTTCTTTATTCGCACTCATCGCATCTCTCGCAGAAAACTCGTTTGAAAATATAACTTTCCAAAGTTTTTAAAAGACTGAAAACATTAATCTTTTTAAAAATTTAAAAGGATACGCGAACATATCCAGACAATATTTCTCATTTTAGTACAAAACTTTGCGTTGATATAAAGCCAATGTCAAATTTGACAAACTAGTGCAGACTAACACAATGAGTCATGCACAATGCTTATCTTACACAAACATTCCCAAGAACAAGCAAAAGGCAATAAGGGATGCATTTATATTACTTTAAGTATTCTTACCGTGTGCCGTGGGCCACGTGTGGTTGCCGAGTTAGACTAGTGCCACTCCATGTCTTCCCGTGGATGTCGTCAGAGGCGACTCAGGGAATAAAGGCTTGTAGTACTGTTAGGCGAAGGGATTGCAACCTGTCACTAATACGCTGGTAAACATCTTAGCCTAATTGTGCAAATTGTGGTTATAGAATTATCAACAAGTTTTTAGCGATGTTTGTAATTCTGTAGCTCTGCCTACCCCACTCTGGGAACGAAGGCGTGAGATTATGTGTATGTGTTTGTGTATTCTTAATTCTCACTATAAAACGCATAAAAGGTTAAGGAGCATAGTCTACTTTTGCCTGATGAAGACAAGTCTATGGACAGACACCAAAAACACTTAAAAGAACACGTTGGGTGCCAGCTTCTTAGAGTAGGGAATTTGTTTTTTTTTATTTAGTACATTTGTACTCCGGGCATACTGATCGCTACACAATCCAAATACACAAACGAAACAACGCCACAAATACTTAAACGACAGTCAGTTAATCGCATCAGTTGGCGCGGTGTTCTGCCAAAAAGAAAACCGTCCTGCCATTTATCGTCTTGCCATTTGATCTATGATGATCTCTGGCATCACGCTGCGCACCCCGTAAATGGACTAAGATTCATCAATCTGGGGGCACGATCTTGTTGGAGTTTTAAAGTAATTTCTCTTCTCTCTCAAATCCCGCAAAAGGTACCTTTTAGCTCGATCAGTCATAAAACTAAATCGGTTTCTCAGAATAACGCACTTTTAGTACATAAGTAATAACTCTCAATTTAGTAGGTATGTGGCCGTGATTAACCTTAATTTATTATTCTGGCGAGAACTTACTCTAGTACCTATTATGGTCGTATTCTTCGATGTGGATAAACGAGGATAAAACATCTGTCACTTTCTGAGCAGTATGTAAGTGGGAGAGTGACGGATGCTTTTTCTACCGCGATAAAGGCGACTATAATACAGGCCTTCGTGGCGTAATTAATAATTAAGCTTTAGTGGTGGAAGGCTCTTGTCCGGATCGCTCCCACCATCTTATTCTTTTACCTACCGCCACAGTATTCGCATTGTTTTGTGCCAGTGTGCACCATAGAGTAAATTTTCTAATGCTATTGTTAGTCATAGTAACAAAAGAAAATCTATTTTATTTCCTTTGCAATGGATCTGTATTCCAATGGCTGTATTATGTACTATCGCGATCGTTAAATTGTGACCCATTTTAAGAAAAATAGGCTTGAAGTCGTCAATGACATCAGAGATGCCAAGTCATTTGTAACTTATAGGAGACTCGACCTTATTGTTGTAGAATGTCAGAATGACTTTGGACCTAAGGTGGGACCCAAATTACAAGTTCGTGACTGTACAATTTTTTGTACGCGGGGCCTGACGAGGATAAAACGATTAAATGACAAGTGGAGAGCCGCAAGAAACTCAAGCAGAAGATACTTGGAATAATAATTTAAGTAAAATCTTTTGTTAAGTATTACCAATTTGTGCAAATCTAACCAATATAAGACCCTACTTGTTGTTTTTTTTTTATTAAAATACTAGAATTACATTTTAGGAAATTGTGACAGTAGTCACGTTAAACAGATTCTATAGCAACTCCAAAAATTCAAAGTTAAAATTTGCTTTTCTTTAAATACAGTCGGCCTTGCTGTCGTCTTTATTGAACATTACTTTCTTAAATTCTACTTTTAAATGAAGCCTTAAGGCCCAGCCACACCGGGTATGTGACGTGCACGTGCGCGTGCGCGTTCGCTTTCCACTGCGTTGTATAGTGACATGTCGTAATGAGAATTCATACTATACAACGCAGTGGAAAGCGAACGCGCACGCGCACGTGCACGTCACGCATCCGGTGTGGCTCGACCTTTAATAAAAGGAATATTTGGCTAGAGTGGGAGTTGGCAAATGTAATAAGCAGTAGTTTTTAATAAAGAAAACGCGTGGGATTGGGAAACCTTTACCTAATTTATCCTCAAATTATTTATCAAATATGGAAGAATATTAAATAAGTTACATAAGGTTGTATGATACTTTTCTTTTATTCAATTTTATAATTCGACTCGCTGAAATAGCTAGAGGGTCGTTCCTTCTTCGGCGTTCGGGGAAAAACTAAAAACATGGTTTATCTATCTTTCTTCTTGGGTAAAAGGGAAAAACTAAATACATTCTGCCTTATTAACAACTGCACACTTTAATGCTTTGTCACTTTAACAGTATGTTTGAACTGCTGCACTAATTTGTCAAAGGCGTTAAAACGTCAAGGTACAAAAGTGTGCACCTACTTATAAAGCTGGCTTTACTTAAATTTTTCCTTCTACCCAAGAAGATAGGTAAAGTAATGTTTTTACCAGACCTCCGAAGAAGGAGGGTTATATTTTAGACCTAAATATATTAGAGTTGTTGGTGGTTCTGTAGCTTTGCCTACCCCACTCTGGGAATGAAGGCATGAGTTTATGTATGTATGTACTTAATGTATGTATGTATGTATGGTTCTATGTTACCTCGTACAGGGTGAACAGATGGCCCAATTTTAACAAACGAGGTGTCCTTTGCGTCGCGAGTGATACTGGAAATTTATATTTTATGAAAACATAAATTTCGGATTTAGAAGTATTTATTTAGTATGTATCTCGTGTGGTTGCCGGGTTAGAATAGTGCCACTCCATGTCTTCCTGTGGATGTCGTAAGAGGCGACTAAAGGGATAAAGGCTTGTAGTACTGTAAGACGATGGGCTTTCAACCTGTCACTAATACACTGATAAACATCTTAGCCTAATTGTGCAAAATGTGGTTAGAGAATTATTAATATATTAATAATATCAACTTTAGAGTTGGTAATTCTGTAGCTCTGCCTAGCCCATTCTGGGAATGAAGGCGTGAAGGTATGTATGTATGTGTTAAATACCTAGGTACAGGACAGACATCCCACGATACAGGCTCAGCCTAGTTTTGGGCTCCACAGGATTGTAGTACTTAGCTTGTCTGTTAATCTAAAAAAAAATCAATTTTTTTTTTCTTGTCCTCATTCTTACTAAAATACTAATTATAAAGTTTTACAATTTATCTAATAAACGATTGAATTTAACTAAAAAAGTTGATTCGCCCTCAAAGCAAATTTTCAGAGTGGAGGCGCGGGCAGAAGAAATATTACCTCAGACTTCCAATCACTAAAGCGAATAGCGAAGTCAGGCAAGTCAGGTTCCCGATAAATCTAAAGGCACACCTGTGTTACATGATTTCCCGTAGGTCAAAAACTAAAAGAATATGTAAGGAGCCTTACTTATAAAAGTTTTCAATGTACATTTCCGCTTATAGGGAATTTGCATGGATTTTTAAATCGCATTTCTCATCAAAACATCAAAATACCTTAAAATAGATCACCAAAAGTAAAATTAAAATTATAATCGGCCAAGAAATACGGATGATACAAGCATTTTAAACTGCTATAGACGGCGATTAAACAGAGAGATCCGATACGCCGTGTGACGTCATGTAACACGTCGGCCATATAAACTGCAGTTTAAATTCTGTTTTACTAGACGGAGCGTACAAATCTTTGTTGGCTTATATCTTGGTTATTTTTATAGCTATTCAAAATCATATTTTTTTTACATGAATCCGCTTTTATTGAAGAAAAGTCATGAATACTTTTTATTTACACAATGACATCAAGTAGATTAAATGAAAACCGTTTTTTACACAGCTTTGTAGATATATAGCTAGCCCAGAGGCTCTATTCTGCTCGGTAAAGCCATATTACTTTTGACTTGTTACCGTAGATATTGTTTTAAAATCAGCTTCCAATAGGAAATGCAATTTAACCGGTTATTAGACGTTATTGTATGAAAATAACCGGTTATAACCGGTTATTTTCATTCCCTAGCTGCCAATAATGTCAAGTAAATAAGAGCTATATAGACGACGCTTTAAGCCTAGTTAGTATATTGACCATGCCTAGAAAGCTGGAGGTACCAAATTCAATTCCTGGTAATGCCAAATATTTTTTGTGATGAGCGCGAGTATTTTGTTCCTGATTCTTGGATGTCCTTTATGTATTTCTCTATACATTATAATTTTTATGGATTTATCTAGTACCTATAAAAAAAAATCTATGGTTTGTATAGTTTTATTACTTTTTGTATATTGACATCGGAAACTGGCCATTTATTAGTTGTTTATTCATGTGTTTTTTAATTATTTGAATGTTATGTTTGTATTATTTTATTATTTTCTATTAATGTTGACGATATCAATGTACTTTCATATTTATTGACATGCAATGCAAATAATATTTACATGTAATAGAGATATTATATTGATAAGTAAATAAACTAAACTAAACTATAGTTCAAACTAAAAGCTAGAGATTGTCTATTGATATTTATTAATGATTATAAGTTGCATCTTACAAAAGTCTACGACATCAATTCCTAACCACAACACAGTCTATTTTAAGCTGGGTACAAAAAATCACGGTAAAGTTCAAAATTAAAAGAAAAACCGGCTCTAGGTACTTTTTACCACACCAGTAGATTGAAATACCCTTCTAGCCCGCTGCAGTATTCTCTCGCCTTGGAATTTTCTAGGAAATTCACCCTTTTTCTTATACAGCGCGTTTTCAGGGAATAGAGGTTGGGGAGCCGGATTACCTTATTGGAAAATGCAGTCGACGCTGGAATGGGGCTAGAATTTTGTATGAACATTTCTTTTATATCCGTCGTGAAAGACTTCGTGTCGCTGATGGAACACTTTATACTTAAATATTCTAAATCTTTCTCGGTAAATTCTGTTCGAGATCCCCTTTGTTTGGTAGTTTTTTACGGAATAATTTTAAAAGGCATAATAGCTTTTAGCATAGCAGAAACCATTACGCATAAATTTAGTTCGTCGAAAAATCTTTATGCATAAATTTCATAAGTCGAATGTTCGTATGGAATAAAGAATGAAACGCATAAACTTATTAAACAGAATAATATTTCAGCATAAAAATTTTCATCATACGAGTATTAACAGCATACAAACATGAAAGCAAGGCAGCAAGATGTCGCCAACTTTAAAAAAAAGACCTAACCTAACCCATCCGAGTAGCTTCTGCCCCGACCCATGTTGCTCGCTCGATCCCATTATGCTACACAACATTATACAATATGACCTTAACGAAATTATACAATCATTAGGATTTTTACCAATTATACTAAAAAAAATTTTTTATATATCCACAATCGTTGGAACAATATTAAACTATATAGGTATGTTATGCCAAATACACGACACCCTCTGTTCGTTTATGGAATAGTCTACCAACTAATATTAGGCAGTCTCAATCTTTTGCTTAACTTAATTCTAAGCTGAAGAAGTACTTGTACTCTCAAAGAAGAAGTTCTGTTCTGTCCTTTCTACTTTTCATACTTATATTATATGTGTTTATGTGTTTAGTAATGTATTTAGTTATAATAATCACTAGTATATTCGTTTATTTATCCTAAAAAAACTTTCAACTATACTCATATAATATTGCTGTGACAGTAAAGTCTTGTTAAATTAAGTAACTTCTACTCGTTTTTTTCGAAAGGTCACCGTACTCGTTTAAATTTGTATCTAATATATTCATAAAGCATGCCAAAGGGCCGGCCAGAAAGCCGCGCAGGGATTGTGTGGGAAGGGCTTACGCCACTTCAAAGGACGGAAAATACACGTGAAAATATTTCATACAGAAAATCATTTTTCGTATCTCATAGGAAAGTAGGGTATCACTCCGAATATTAACGGTGCAATGCGTTTATAACGACCTTCGGGTGTGTGCTTAAACACTCCTCATATATGAATATCGATCAACATGCCTAGTCAAGATGCGCTTACGCTGCGCTGTCAGTAGTAGAATTGACGAAAGCTGATGACAGATCGTGTCGCCGCTTATGTCAACTTCATAGTTATAGAGTCGATACAAAACAGAAATTTTTGCAGCGTTTGCATCTTGACTCTAGACTAGAAAAGAAATTTGATTCGCAAACACATTAACACATGGGTATATAGAAGAAAAATACACAATGATATAGTAAAACTAGTTCATGTCTATTAACAAGCGACACTATTGGATTAAAAAGCAATGGATTAAATCTGATCATGTTAGTTTTATAATTGGATTTGAACGCTCATTATCTTCGCACCTTAGGTTGTTTTTCTCTCTGGTCCTACCGATTGACTGGTAGAGAATGTCACTGGCATTAAGTTCACTATTTGTACTTTACTGTTTACAGTGCAATTAAGTTAAAATTATAATAATACAGAAAATCCCGACGCGACGTTATATATGAAAACTGACCTTATTGTCGATGGCGCTTCCGCCATTATTAAAGATGCTCTGATATAAATACAACGTCGCGTGACGCACTGCGGCGCAAGCGCCATCGACAATAAGGTCCCTTTTCATAGATAACGCCACATATGTACATGTCTAAACTAGAGCTGGCTGAGATCTATTCTACTCGGGATAAATATATTGTTTTTGACATGTTATCATTATGTGTCGTGTCAATTTAGAGCTACGATGCTAGAGATAGGCACACAGATACATAAACACACAGAAACACAAGATAAACTTATAAAACCTTTATTTTTATGTCGGTGTTTAAAAATATACGACATTGTGTTTTCGACACTATATAATGAAGACTTTTCTTCTCACCGTTCCAACTTTGTCGAGCGCCAATTTCAGCCAGTCTCTTGGCAATACTAGAGGCCTGTAATTTACGAGTTTTTCCGAGAACCAGCTTTCTGCTAAAAATGGTACTAAAAACAAAGGAGCCTATTCTACAGCAAAGTTGGAAACGCTGAGAGTGCTATTTCTTTCACTCTTACCTATCACTGAATCGTAAGAAAAGGCTAATCGCTACATCGATTTGTTTTAAGTAACGAAATACTTGGTGCCCAATCAAAGACGCAATTAAATACTTAAGTAACGAAATTAGCGTGATTTTAAACGAAGGAAATATACCTATAAGTAAACATTGGCATAAATTCATTATTTAGCCATTGTGTGGTTAAAATCGAAATAATTTTGCAATGATACGTAACTTCCCCGAAATACAGTGAAAACGGTATCAGACAATCCTTCACAGCTGCAATCTGCCTGAAAATTAAAAATAGTTTTTCCACGTATTGTAAGTAAATTTTAAATCAGTTTCTTAGCTGATGACAACGCAATAATTATTATGGTGTCTTAGGTGATCTGATGATCGGGTCCGATGACCAAGGCTTTGAAAAACGCCCGTCATTTTGAAAACATAACCCTGTTCCGTACAGCAGAGACTTCCATATGATGTTAATAAAAAAAAAAAATAGATGTTTTATAGATGTATTATAGCATAATTTATATGTATTCAGCGACAATATTATAAATCTGAATAAAAAAATATCCAAAATCGTATACATGCATTTTTCACTTGCCGGAAACGCGAAATCTTGATTCCAAAATGTTTTTTTAAGAAAATAAGTAAGGTATTATCCTCCATGCTGTCAGTCTATGGCACCTCTCACCACTTTTAAATAACTTGTAATATGGCTCATAAGTATAGAAAAAAAATACATTAAAGGTGCTTGTACACAGTTAGTGTACTTAAGGGTGCCGTTAGAATTATTATAAAGCTGTCTACCTAATACTTAACGCTTAGCAAAAACACGCTAGCAAAAACAATGTAGTTTTATAACAAACTCATCAAAAGACGGATGTTCGGTACGAATGCTTCCGTTGATGGGAAAGGATTTAATCAAGAACCATTGTGCTGAAATTATTAGCCTAGATTCTATTCGTAATATGGCAAAGAAAAATTTATATGGTGTACCGAAAGATCCATGAATACTAGAGGAAGTAAGAATTTTACAAAGAATTTAGTATATTTAGTTTAACAGATGATGCCTAAGTATGTATATTTATTCCTAGTGCAATGAGGCATTATATTGCGTCTTATTGAATTTGTTAGTTACGCGATATTGCGCTTTATTGGTGAGTATTAAAGTTATTTACGTTTTAGGAACATTCATAGTCTTAAAAGACATTTTCTATGTATTATCACCACAAATATGTAGGTATACATTGTTGTCTAGTGCCCATAGTACAAACCTAGCCTTAAGTTTGGCGTTTTTAAATCAACCACCACTTTTTTTTTAATCTTTAGGTTATTATATAATTTGACTAGCTTCTGCCCGCGACTTTGTGCAGTGGAATAGTTACTTTGGGCTAACGCTAATTTTAACCCGCGACTTTGTTTACGTAGAAGGTTGCAACATTCTTCACTGATGCTCCGCTCCTATTGGTCGTAGCCTTATGATATATAGCCTATAGCCTTCCTCAATAAATGGGCTATCTGTCACTGAAAGAATTTTTCAAATCGGACCAGTTCCTGAGATTAGCGCGTTCAAGCAAACAAACTCTTCAGCTTATAATATTAGTATAGATTAATTATTCGCCAAATTATTAGGGTTTTTTACTACATTTTAAGCCTGCCATTGTCACATCACACACTCCATAACACTTGTATATAACATAAATATAGTATGTTTATACCAAGTCACAGTACAGTGGACCCAGGTCGAGACAATGAGGTTATTCCTCTCCGGCCCCGTAACTCTCACCTTCAAATCTGGGATCCTACTGAAAAAGGTTATAAGTCACCTGAAGATCGAGTAAAAAAGGATAAAATCAAAATCAAAATCAAAATATTTATTCAGTAAATTGGCCACATACGGGCTCTTTTACACGTCGGTAATATACAGTGAATCTACTAGCGCTTCGGACAAGACCATCATTGCGGAGAAGAAGCGCCGCAAGAAACTCCAGCAGAAGGTCATTTTTTCAAACATAAAATACAATAATACTTAAAAGTAAGTTACATTACAAGGTAATAAAGCAACAAATATAAATTATTAGAACGATCACATATAAAAAAAATACAAATTCAAAATTAAAAACATTACAAATAAATGTAAAAATTATCAAGATTACATGTCAAATACATGAAACTAAAAATAATGACTAGGAGAACAACACGACGAGGTCTCTACGTCAAAAGCCATAACTGGAATCATTAACTGAGCAAAAAGTCCTTGCAGACGTGAACAGACCGGACCCCACAAACAGCACCCGTTCACGAGTATGACGCATATCTCAGCCATCGCCTCCCTCAACCATGTGTTCGGGAAGGTGGCGACCCGATCAACGACGCCGCCGTAAGCAAAGACCTTTGAGCGAGCATGACGTGCTCATGCTGCCGGACAACATAAAAGTAATATTGTGTGATATAGCTGTCCGGCGAGAAACATCACAGTGTGCTCTCATTTAAAAGCGTCTTGTACACACAAGAACTAATAAAGATAAAGTACAAAAGTAAACATACAATTTCGTGTTTGAATACACAGTTTGCAGATACAAGTCTAATACACTCCATTTATGTATATACCCTTTTTTATTACGAGTTAAGTTTACTTATACCCTTTTTCACAAGGTCCCCAGAAATATCCGCAGTATATCTTCAATGGACGCCGTGATAATTGGATTGGGTGAAATATCGGTTTGACATTCACTTGTTTTATTGGCTCCTTTACAACTTGAGAATCGAGTGGGTGGTAAATTATTTGCTATCTTTGCGGTTTCTTTTTGATGGTAATTATTTTTTATATCTACTTACTACATTTTACAAATAAATGTAGATGTCGGTCTAAAACTTTGCTAAATACCTTAATCCGCATAACGTAAGACAAAGGAACAGGCTTTTAAGCACATTTACTAACATGAAAATGGGTCGTTCAGAGCCTCAACACATTGCGGTAAAAATATACAATAGAATACCATCGACCATTAGACTAATGGAGGAAGATAAAATATTTTATAAATATTAAAGAATTTTCTAATAGCAACTAGCTTTTAAAATCACATGAAATTTTAAAATTTTAAGTATTACTTTGTTATAAGTAAGTACATAGCTTACGAGTAAGTTTGTGAAAATTAATAAACTTGTGAATTGCTGTACCCTTACAGGTTTTATGTTGGGCTAATCTAATAATTGTAACACCATTGTACATAACACATAATTGCTTTAAATGATATGACTAAACAAACGACATGTGATCATTACTAAACTATTTCAATTGTAGACGACAAATAGATGTAAGTAAGTAAATTATAGCCCATAGCACTAAGCTCTTGGAACATGGGCTAGCAGATTATTCAGGGCTTATTAACAGGACTTTAAAAAAGAGGAAGGTTGTACGTTCTAATGTATGTCTTTTTTATGTATGTTCAACGATTACTCCGTCAATTTTGGACCGATTTTGATAGATTATACTTTCGAGGTAGTCCCATTGTCACCAAATCTGAATCTGATCAGGGGATCAGTAAGGAATTGAGGGAACTCCTCAAATATTGTAGGCAAACATATAGCGATTTTAGTATTTTTAGTAACAAGTCTAGCATTTGCATTCAGAAAGTATCAATTGGTGAAGTGGAACTGATGATGCAGACCACAGATGGCCACCGGAACTCCTCAACGGCACCTATTTCAAGGGTGGCGCTAAGATATCTCGATTGAGATAGTTTAGCGACTATAACGAAGAATATTTACTTATTGAAATATGACTATGATTTTGCCGCGGCGTAGCTTGCGGCGCGCTTGAAATAACTTAAAGTTTCATATCAACTAAGAAGTGAGACTACGTCACAGCGTATTATGATCACTAAAAAGTATAAAATAAAATAAATCTTTTAAAAAACAAAAAACCGCCTTGTCGTGTTACGTGGTCTTCCGATAATTCGGAAGACCAGGTACCAGACGTTAATGAAAGATCAGAGAAAAAGAGAGAAAAGGACAGCAATAGTAAGTCAGGGTCTGGGTATTTATTTAACACTTAGGCTTTCTTCACACAGATAAAATATTTATGACACATAAATTAAAAAAATAAAATAAAATTAGTCCCTAATATCACCAGGGTAAAGTTAGAGATTTAGTGGTGAAGGTGAAGGTAGTTCCTCCGGGACTTCCTTTAGTACGCGTCCCGGAGTCGTCGGACCAGGAACACCGCTGGCGCTGTAATGAGGGGCGCTAGAGGCAGCGGCCCTGGTGGTACACGAAGGTAGGTGGGCCCGAGGTGGGACCCGTCAGAGTGAGTAGCGGTTCCCGAGGAAAGCAGGAACTTCGTAGATGAAGGACTCTTGAAGCGTAGGGCCCGACTTGGCCACACACAAAATCGACTTTTGGTATAAGGGAGATAGACGCTTCTAGGGGTCCGACTTGACCCTATCTTCAGAGTTTCTAGTCACCACTTAAGAGGCTGAGGGAGAACTCCTCGCTCTAGTCCGAGCCGCCGTTTATATACCCAGGTGATCTAGCTTTTTAATTTACAAATTCTAAATTCATAAAATTTCAAAGTTATACATGCCAGATATTAATTCTATGGTAAAACTGTCGTTTTAACTCCATGGTCTAGTATAAACCTAAGATATCGTCTCTGCCCGTTGTCTAGACAACAAAGATAACAAACGCTGTCAGATGGAAAAATATAAATAAAAAGTGAATAATTTCGGCTACAAAAGTAATATCGTTAAAAAGAATAGCAATTATTCAAAGGAAAAAGGTACGCAAGAGCCATGGAAAGCCAATACACCGTACAGCTTCAAAAAATCAAGAATTATACGTCTCTAAAGTTAGTCGGTCCAACCGACATGTGAACCGCGCCCGCGAGATAGTCAAGAGGAACGGGACAGGAAACCCAGGAACGCAGGTACAATATTACAGCCTTCAAAAATGCAAAAAATAACTTCTTTTAAAATTGTAGGTACCTACCTAATAGTTTAGTCCAACTGAAGTCGGCGACCACAATATTTTCAACAAAAAGCCGACATGAGTTGGACTAACCTATTAGGTAACTACCTACAATTTTAAAAGAAGTTATTTTTTGCGTTTTTGAAGGCGGTTTTTTGTTTTTTAATAAAAATACAAGGTCTAAACATTACTGTTTCGGATCGTTTTCCCGTGTTACTAGGACAAATCCTACGAAAGAAAGAGACCCCGAATTTTATATTAATAATTTTAATCACCATTTCCTAGCTTATACTGGAGTACACCAATCATCAGCGAACGCGGCCCGGTTTTCCAAAACAACAGGCACGGAACAAACCGCTTTAGGCCGGCGACACGTGGACGGGGGCTGAACTAGAGGGGGGACCAGCCAGGTGCGTTTTGTTAATGCTTAGTTGTATAACGTGGTAACCAAATCTTTTACTTGACAATGGAGCTCTATCATTATTAGATACTAGAGGCTAGAGGATGCCCACAACTTCAAACGGGAATAATTATTTTCCCCCTTCGATCTCAATTGAACGTGTAGGGTACTTAAGGGATATTTTCTCCAAATTTCATGTTCCTAGGTTCAGCGGCTTAGGCTTTTTATCTATTTACATATAAAAATATTGCAACGGCTTGGACAGGCTTTGCCTGTTTTGTAATTTTGGATTAGCTTAGAAATGAAAATCTTCCTGCTCAAAAAATAAATACAGTCCTTGGTTATTTTTAAGTCTGAACGTTTTTCACAAAGAGAGGTAAGTGAGGACGTTCGGTCGCCCAGTTACTAAGTACTACCTATTGTACAAACACTCTTAACGTCGATTTATAATGAAGTATGAGAACTGTCATCAATAGAATAGATCCTTATTTCAAATTATTCTTACTATCCTTGAGGTCTAAATTTATTGGTAACTTTATTATTATAATTTTATCATGAAGTAGAGCATGCACACGACTTTGGACTTGTAGTATCAGCTTTCCGCTCCTCTAAATAAATTAATTGCTATTTATGAAGATATAGTAACAAGAAAAGTACTAACTAACTCCATAAATACGGAACCCTTAGTGAACGAGTGCCACTCGCACTTGGCATGTACAGAATTACTGCCATTACGTTTTAAACAGACCATTTTACTTTATAGTGAGACGTTTTGTAAACACATGACACCTACACATCTAAAACTCATCCAGAATTATTCGCGTCTCGGCGTCAGACAAGCCTTTATAAATAACTTGCTAAAAATAGACTGTTTATAACGTTTAACGTGAAGCAATTTCCTGTATTTTCATGGGGTGCTACTGAAAACACGGTCGACAATTTGTCGCACGCTAAAAAACTGAATGATGATGTCGACGATGTTTCGACTTATTTAAGCAATTAACAATGTATTTAGATTTGTTTATTTTTCAGAATATTTAATTGTCGAATTGGGGTGCATGTCGATGAATTACGTGATGACCACCTGATGATAAGCAGTCATCGTCGTCTATAAACATCAGCAATGCCAGGGGCACAGCGAAATTGTTGCCTTTCAGTGAATACTCTTTTTAAGCCGCGTTTAAAGAAGGACATGTCTGCATGTACAGAGAAAACATACGTAGCATTTGTTTATTGTCACTTAAAGCTAAAATCATCCATAAAATAAATTTGGTTTTGATGCCCCTTTATCATTTTAACTTCACATCTTTTCTCTATTTAACCTTTTCAAGAGTTCATCTTAGTTAATATTTCATTAAAAAACTTAAATTAAGTTTCTGTTTCTGAGTAGCTAGTTGATATTCGTAAAAGTTAGTTCAATAATTAAATTTCATGTAGGTTTTTTAACTTTACTAATTACCCAGAATGCAAATGAAGAATAGAGAAAACACGGGATGATTCTTCGGCATATTAACCGCCGTTATTGTCGTCTTCTCATATCATTCTACATACATATATAAAATGATCAAGTTTCTTTTATTTTGAATTTATTAAATGAACCGGTTGCCACAGGTTATCAATATTTTCGTTGATATATTGAAGACAACGATGACGTGGCCGGCGGTTGAAACGTCCAAATATTCACACAATGAATTGTTTTCGACAAGTTTGATAATACACTGCCTGGAAGTTGCCAAGCACATGGTGCGCATGCAATTAATCACCAGCAAGCTGCAGTCAGGGCTTCCTTAGTTATGTTATGTCATTAACTCAAAACTATTTCCAATGATGAAGTGGTAACGAGAATACTGAGAAGAACTTCCTACGTTGATCCCAGATAAACCCTGACTCCGTGGCCTATATGCCACATTGTACTAGCTCATCTTACTTTCAATTATAATTTGCTTTTAATTAATGGCTTTCACACCTGGCCATGTATATTTTACCAATATCCAGTTATTTATAGACACTCTCGTGGGCTTATTAGAGAAATAGGTCCGAGGACAATTATTCAGTAAAAGTGTATTTTCTGTTATAGGGTTAGAGCTCCACGCGCTTCTGACAAGTTACATCTTATTTCGATATCAAACACATAATGTTGACGTTATCTTAGCTCTTATTCGCTTGACTTAAGAGCTGTCATAACGTCAGCAGTGTATAGAGTCGATGATCGAATTCGAGATCAAAATCCTAACCTCATCCGGCGCACATTCCCTGTGATTACTGCATTTTGGTTTAAGTGCAGGTATTTTTATCAATAAAACTTACCCTAATATTACTGGTTACACGAGTTCCCATTCATGTTTTTATGAAGTAATGTTAAAATAACTAAATAATCAAGATGGGAACTGTCGGATTCGATCACCGACTGCAGTAAGTCTGTTGGGGAGTATTTTTGCTGCATTTGGAGAGAGTCCTTTGTAAAAAATATTTCTTACATGTTAATTATTTAGTTCAAAAGCAGACACATTTTGAAATAGACTGAAATGCCCCTACACTAGGTGGGGCACACCATCACATTATTGCATTTGGCTACAAAATCTCTTACATTTGCAAGATTAATGTGCTCCCGTCAGCAACTAGTGATTTATTCAGAAATAGATATGTTATCAAGACCGACTAGATCCCAATTACGTAACGGCTGTCCGAGTAGAGACAGACCAAAAGGAAGACGGCGGATGGATTTGGATAAATTCAATCCAGACTGGAGAGATAAGGGGAGGCCTTTGCCCAGCAGTGCGACTGATTACATATCTTTATTACTTAGGTCTTTATATACTCCATATTCATCTAGCATAAACGAATGTATTTACGAAAAAAAATACAACAGTACCTATTTTTGCAAAGGCTGGGTATACTACTAAAGATTTATTTACCCGATTATTCTTATCATCTCACTTCCTTTTGCTGTTGCTGCTAGATTAATTATTATTCAGTGCAGATGTTAAATCAACATCAGAGCCAACCATTTAATTTATTAAATCCAAAATCTGTCATCGTTAGTCATTAAGCGCCTAACCACTTTCTAAGACACGATAAAAAAAATCATTCAACACTGCGCTTTGTTAAAATTGTGTAGTTACATTTTGATCTCCGTTGTTCGTAAATTTGTACTGCAAGGTTGAACCACTAGTTACAATGTTTGACTACGAAACCAAGCCCGCAAATTGAATTCCCACCACACAAAGGCACGTATCAAAAATGCAAGCGAATTTCAGTCAGGTCTACCGGGAGTGTTAGTTTAGGGTTGGTGGATCATATATGCGGAGGTCTATTTGGTTTGTGTGATTTATCATGGTACCTACTTATTAATTAACTATACTATATGAAATCCACACGAGATCCGCGAACCGCATAATTCAATGAAACTAAAATATATTAGTGATATAATTGCTCGGATAATTAACATTTTCAGACATTTTAAAAGCACAGAGGAAATGTCAAATTTAGTTTTGATAACTGTAAAAACAATATTAGGTAACCGACAAGATTAACAATTTTATTCCGTGTGCGAACACAGCAGAATGAATATTAAATGCTTCCTGTTTCATAAAACTGCATTCATTGCATCTACAGTGTAAATTAGTATTCATTTAAATTTACATAATAAAAACAAGTGAAAACAATGGAGGAGAGAATTGACGATGACGATCATAAACAGATAAAAACTAATTTATTTTAAAGAAAGGTCAGAAAAATCTCCTTACGCACAATACACTTATTTACTAGGTACTAATTTAAACGTAAATCGCCTTAGACGTTAAAAAAAATGTACCCTACCAGTACTTTGACGATTTTTCAATGCATAGTATTCTGCCTAGCTACAGGCAGTGCACGATTCACTCTCTTCCCTAAATCAGGATCAATAAGCGTCAACAGCTTGAGCGCTCTCTGAAGCACTGGAGAAGTAACAGTAGCAAGTGTCTCCGCTGCATTCATCGCCAGCCGCTGTCTGTGACTTTGCTCAGCCACATAATGGTTATAGAAGTTAGCTGCTGGTTGTAAATCTACAGCAGCCCTTTCGTAAAGCATTAGACGTTCTTTCGGACGGTCTTCGTCAATGAAAGGCATAGGTCCGTGGAACGAATTAGGGTAATAATTTGGAGCATCTCCCATATTGTCTTTAACAGGCGCATGTCCATCACGATTGTAGGTTTTTCGGTATTTGGGACAGTTTACTTCTATTTTCGCATTATTTATTCCTAATCTATAGTTCGCTGCGTCTCGATATAGCAAATGGCGGCCCCTAAATAACGAGTCCTGGGGACCAGGAATTCCAGGGACTAGGTTAAGGGGGTCAAATGATACCTGTTCTACTACTCTGAAGAAATTGTCTGGATTTTTGGTTAACACCATACGGCCAATCGGAACAGTATGGTAGCTCCTCTCCCGCCATTGCCTAGTCACATCAAACGGGTCAAAGTTACATTTAGTTATGTTTTCGCTGGACATCACATCCATTTCTAATAACCATGCTGGATACGTTTTATTTTCAATTGCGTTGTATAAATCTCTAGTGAAGTAGTCGAGATCGCGACCTTGAATTTCCCTTGCACTGTCCGAGGTGATACATTCGATTCCTTGTTCGGTTCTGAAATTGAATCTAACGTAATACTTGTCGCCATGTTTATTTGTGAGAAGGTAGGTATGAATTGGGAACCCATCCATCTTTCGATATCCGTTTGGTATACCGTAGTCCGACAAAACCCAGAGGAAAGCGTGCAACGAATCTGGGTTCAGGGTTAGGAAATCCCACGACGCGGTATTATCTAGGAGATTAGTTTTAGGGTTCCTTTTAAAAGAATGAACAAACGTCGGAAATAAAACTGGATCTCTTAAAAAAAACACAGGAATATGCAATCCTAGGAAATCTAAGTTTCCTTCTTTGGTGTAGAATTTAACAGCCAAGCCTCTTGTGTCTCTGATGAGATCAGTTGCTCCAAGATTCGTTCGAGTCGGTGAAAATCTAGCTACTATAGGTGTTTTCTTCCCAACTCCATTAAACACGTCGGCTTTAGTGTACTTGGAGACATCATGATAGACTTCAAAGTAACCTAGGGCTCCTGCGGATTTGGCGTGTACGAGTCTCTCAGGTATGCGTTCTTTATCTAAATGAAGTACTGAATCTAGATAGAATCTGTTAGATAATACATCAGAATTCAATGTGTATGTATCTCTTATCTCCACTGGGATCCCAGCACTTGTGGCCATGAGGCCTATAGGCTCCTGTAAAAAAAAACACTGCCTTAGGCTTTTCTTTACTAAATATTTAAAATTATACAAGTGTTTATGTTTTCCACGATAAAGAAAACCGGGCATTTCGAGAATTTCTGACCATGCTCTATCTCAAAAAACAACAAGAATGAACTAATTCTCTATTTAAAGTTATGTGGTGCTGTCTTAGGTGATTTTTAACCGACTTCAAAAAAAGGAGGAGTTTCTCAATTCGTCTGGTTTTTTTTAAAATGTTTGTTACCTCAGAACTTTCGACTGGGTGAACCGATTTTGATGATTTTGTTTTATTTGAAAGCTCGTTCTTCCCGTTTGGTTCCATTCTTATCAAAATGAACATCTGATGGTGGAATCCATGAGGAATCGACGGAACTCTTTAAATTTTATAGGCACACCTATAGCGATTTTGGTAATTTTCATTGTAACTCGTGTATTTGGTCTTGGACAGCACTATTTGGTGAAGTGGAACTGATGATGAAGACCACACATGGCCACCGGAACTCCTAAACGGTATATATTTCGAGGGTGGCGACAAGATATTTCGATTAAGATAGTTGAGCGAATATGACGAAGCATATTTAGGTTTAAATATATGACTATGACTTTCCCACGGCGTTGCTTGCGGCGAGGTTGAAATGTTCTATTGTTTCTTATTAATTGAGAAGTGTGAGAATAACAGCATAATTATGATCACTAAAAAGTATAAAATAAAATAAAAGATAAAAAAAACAAAAACCCGCCTTCAAAAAGCGTTTTTTTTAACTTTTTTTAGTATGTATTAAAACAAGCCTACTCAGTCTGGTAGTTTTCATTTAAAATTCGTTTTTCATATTATTAGTAGGTATATGTACTTTTGGCTGTAAGGGTGGGGGGGCGACACTTGACTCTAACAAAAATTTGCATTTTAAATATTAATATTTCACAAACATCCCCACGTTACGTGTAGGGGAGGTACCCTAAGAAAATATTTGCACCAAAATAAATACCAACATCCAAAAATTTTACAGCAAAATGTTTAAAAAAACAAAAACCCGCCTTCAAAAATGCAAAAAATAACTTCTTTTAAAATGGATATATCCTTTATATTGATCTCTCTATACTTTTTAGTGATCCTTTTTATGCTGTTACGTAGCTCCACTTCTAAACATTAATGAGAAACTATAGAACATTTCAGGCTCGCCGCAGACAACGCCGCGGGAATGTCATAGTCATATTTAAACCTAAATGTGCTTCGTCATAGTCGCTCAACTACCTTTATCGAAATATCTTATCGCCACCCTTTAAATATGTACCGTTAAGTAGTTCCGGTGGCCATCTGTGGTCTTCATCATCAGTTCCACTTCACCATATAGTACTTTTCAAAAGCAAATGCATGAGTTACAGTAAAAAATACCAAAGTTCTCTTGATTTCTCCGTGATCCCATCATCAGATCCGAACGTAGTGACAATGGGACCAACTAGAAAGTATACCCATTCGAACAACGAAAAAATTTTTCAAATCGGTCCTGTGGTCTTCGAGTAATCGGGGAACATACATAAAAAAAAAAACCCGACGAATTGAGAACCTCCTCCTTTTTTTGAAGTCGGTTAAAAATAGAGAACAAATAAACAACGTATTCTGAGCTCCAGCTATGATTGCAAAATCAGACGGACAAGTCTCTATTATTAGAGATGTAATAGCGTCTCAGATATTTTCGAGCCCGATATTGGATATTATTATTACTGTGGTGACTATACTCTCTCATTTGAGTGCAGTAATTGGATATACCATGATTTGAAATTTAATTTTCTCGGTTATTCGAAAACAATTTTGAATATTAGAGTTTAAAGACCGTCCTTTCTAATTGAACTTAAAAAATACTGAACCATATCCAATACTTGGTCCAAAGTGAGTTTAAATTTATTTTACTTTAGGTGAAACTGTCGTATGTCTTTTCGGCTAAACAAAGACCATTTGGAAGAACTCTCACTCTTCTTATCAAATCGCAATTTATGTTATTTTTATAACAATAAAAAAGGACTTAAGCAACGTAGAGTACTAAAACTTAAATTAAATAATCTAGTCGTACTTTTTATAAGATAAGTTATACCTACTGCCAGCTCACGAGCCGTTATTTTGGTGAGCGTTAAAACAAAATGTAACCAAAATGAATTATTTTATTCAGTATATTTGTTATAAGTGCACAAGTGAAATTATTTAAATTTACAAATCAAACGGCTATTATTGAAATAAATCTTAGATGAACGGTCAGCTTAGTAGTAAAGTTTTAAATCAAACTATATTTGTTTTTGATTTGTGGCGCTTATGTATTTAAGCAGCGATATACTTCGATTCTTACGCCAAAGTAATTTAGGTACTTAATACTTACAAAATACATACCTGGTGTTCCATTTTAAAATTATACAACTGCCGCGAAGCCGCATCCATTGTGATGTTATTGTAATCATGGCTAACCACACAATTAATATCATATAAAAAGACCAAAAACAATAACAAATATAAAGCCATATCGTAAACGCGTACGTTCTGTTGCAATCAGAGCGTGTGTTTGATTCTGTTATAAAGTAATACAAAGCAAGGTTGATCGATAGGTATGCTAATTTGGATTTGGTGCGATTAATTCTTTATCCGCAATAAATCTGTCGGTACTATCGAAAAAAAAAACGTATTCAATATAGAATAGAATAACGTTTATTGTTTAACCGTTAACATTCACTTTTTGAATGTCAAAGATCATTTACAATTTACAATTCGGCACATGTTAACTTGCAAAATAAATGCTGTTTGCACTAAGTTAATTTTTATTTTATTAGAATTAGGGGGAAAAAATGTCAGGAACTCAGGATTATACAAAACAAATTCAAAAACAGAGTATGTCAGTAAACAGAGAGATTTTTTTTTGTATAGAAAGAATCATTTAAAGTCGTCTTTGTCATTTATAAAATCGTTAATCGTGTAGTAGGTAGGCCTTGCGAACTAAGGCATACGATAGTTGATTTCAAGATAAAATGCTTTTAATGAAAATATATCCATTTTAGAACGTTTTGTATGGAAATCAGGGAGCATCAACTACGATTTGCATACTTAAAACACAACTGTAATTACTATAACTATAGCTGAGTAAAATTTTCATCATTATTAAATAATTACGAATTTGTGGCTCTTGCAGTGGACACCATGGGACCTTGGTCAGCTGATATGAAAAGCTTTATTAATGCCCTGTCATCCTGGCTCATAGACTCCTCCGGAGATCCTAGAGCTGGTGCTTACCTCTCCCAAAGGATTGGGCTAGCTATCCAGAGAAGTAATGCAGCCAGTGTCATAGGGACCATGCCGTGAGCGGACCTGCTAGAGGGGGTGTTCTTTTTATAGTGGTAATTATTATTTATATCTTTAATATTTGAGTAGCATAGTTTTATTTTAATTTAAATACGTTTAGTTTTAATTTTTAATTGTATTATTGATGAATTCTATAAATACGTTACTGTAATAAAGCTTTAATTGGGCAGATATACAATCGACCAATTACTTTTCAGTTTTGACACTATCTCGTATGTAAAACTTAAAACGTCACTAAAGTCAACGCTTAAAAATTTTCACCTTCATCATCATCTTGCCCCTACCATCAATCATTTGGAGCCGGCGCAGCACGTTTGTTTCTTTCCAACATTGCTATAGAAGTACAACTTTATCGAGAACTTAACTTTATCCAGGTAAGCTTGAGGTGCGGGGCTGAAAAAACGCCACGCAACGCACTCCATATCTTTTTTCCTAGAGGTCGCGGAAAAAATATTTTCTGCCAAAAGTTGAAGAAAATTTTGTGATCTACAATATTGCCCAAGTACAGTTTGCGCTAAAATGCAGGAAAGCGTAAATATGGAAGGAAAATTAGAAAAAAGTAGCCATTTTTAACGCTAGCTTCCCATAGACGATTCCATATCTTCGGCCCTAAGGGTCGTGCAACAAGCCTTTGAATACAAAAGATTTAGCAAATTCTACATTCTACAATAGGTATTGCAGAACTATATTTAGCACTAGAATGAACTTTAACGACAGTATAGGCAAAAAACAGAGAAAAATTACAGTTTTTCCAAGACGGCGGAGAAAGAAATAGAGCTGGAGTGACGAAAAATTTGGGTTACCATGACTATATTGTGTTTTACTACATATCAAAATACCATAACAATAGGACCTTTTTTTAGGGCACTGAAACAACAATTAACTAAATTTAGGGCGTTTTTTTTGTATTGGATGCACCTTTTCCATTTTAGAGTACTTCCGGTTCAAATTTCGGAATAGCGACAGGCAGATCCGTATTTTGCAGGGTCAAAACCCTCTGATAACGTTGTCACCCCAACTGTAACATGATTTGCTGCTTGCATTCTACTTCTTCAAAAATTATCCTAGACTAACACCCTTGTTTTTCACGTCGCTTCTAATTAGTGATGTGCCATCGTGATAAATTACCGTAAATTACCTTTGTTTTTTTTGGTTTGGATTATTCTTACTAAATTGCAATAGAATCTCGTTAAAACCAAGGTTGAAAAAATGTAAATTTGGACTTCTTTCTCGATAATTACCGTTACGGAGAACATTACCGAGAACTTTACCCTAAAATTCTCTCTGTTCTCGTAATTTATGGTAACGGCACATCACTACTTCTCACACATTTCATCCATCTCTTAAGGTCCCCCTTCCGCTATAGCCCTCCACATTCATATTCAAAACGTATCTTATCGACGTTATTGTTTTATGCCGTGTAAATGAAATTCAACCTAACAATGATGGTGACCACATTATTTGGCTGACTGTACTTTAAGGTCGAAGACCTTTTATTCGACATACACATTTTCGTGACGTCACATCATTACAAGACTCGGTTACTGGTAAAGAGGGGCTCGATTAGAATGCTACTCGACATAACTCTTAGGGACGTATCAATAAACTCATCTTGGATGAGATGCCGGTTACAAGATACGTCAAAGTAAACGTCAAACCATAGAACACTGTCATTTTTGACGCATCTCGAGACGAGCATTAGAGTTGAGATTAGTTTATTAATACGGCCCGTTTCCAGGTTCAACGGCTTCGGCTACGCACTGTCTGTTAGTCAGTCATGAAATGTATACATATATATATATATATATATATATATATATATATATATATAACAAAATGGAAACGGTTTGCACAACCCTTGCCTGTTCTGTAATTTTAGATAAGCTAAGGAAAGAAAGTTTCTTTCCTGTCTAAACTATGGTTATATTTAAGTCTGAACGTTTATCACAAAAATAGGTAAGTGAGGACGCTCAGTCGCCCAGTTAATACCATCGTACAAAGTCCTACTATAGATTTATTTACCCGATTATTCTTTTTATCTAAGTTACTTTTGCTGTTGCTGCTAGATTAATTCAGTGCAGATATTTAAACAACATCAGAGCCAACCATTTCATTTATTAAATCCAAAATCTGAAATCATTAGTCGTCAATTGTCTAATCACTTACGAAGACAAAACAAAATTTCATTCACCACTGCAGCGCTTTGTAAAAATGATGTAGTTACATTTTGATCTCAGTTGTTTATAAATTTGTACTGCAAGGTTGAACCACTAGTTACAATGTTTGACTACGAAACCAAGCCCGCAAATTGAATTCCCACCACACAAGCCAGACACACAGGAAATGTCAAATTTACTATTGATAATTTTAAAAACAATTTTAGGTAACCGACAAGATTAACAATTTTATTCCGTGTGTGAACACAGCAGAAAGGATATTAAATGCTTCCTGTTTCATAAAACTGCATTCATTGCACAACGGCGCAATAATTGCATCTACATTGTAAATTAGTGTTCATTAACTTTACATATCATAAAAACCAATGAGAGAATTGACGATGACGATCACAAATTGCTATATAGCTACATTCATTAATTTTAAAGAATGGTCAGAAAAACGTCCTGAAATATTACACTAACTATACTACCTACTTTCAACATAAATCGCAGTAAAAACCGGCGTTCTTTATTTAATTGCGTTAAGTATTTCATAGACGTACACAGGGAACATTGTTAAAAAATGTACCCTACAAGTATTCTGACCATTGTTCAATGCATAGCATTCTGCTTCCTAGCCGCAGGCAGTACCCGATTCACTCTCTTCCCTAAATCAGGATCAACAAGCGTCAGCAGCTTGAGCGCTCTTTGAAGCACTGGAGGAGTAACAGTAGCAAGTGTCTGCGCTGCATTCATCGCCAGCCGCTCTCTGTGACTTTCCTCAGCCACATAATGGTTATAGAAGTTAGCTGCTGGTTGCAAATCTACAGCAGCCCTTTCGTAAAGCATTAGACGTTCTTTCGGACGGTCTTCGTCAATGAAAGGCATAGGTCCGTGGAACGAATTAGGGTAATAATTTGGAGCATCTCCCATATTGTCTTTAACAGGTGCATGCCCATCACGATTGTATGTTTTTGCGTATTTGGGGCAGTTTACTTCTATTTTCTCATTATTTACTCCTAACCTATAGTTCGCTGTGTCCCGATATAGCAAATGGCGACCCCTAAACAACAAGTCCTGGGGACCAGGAATTCCAGGAACTAGGTTAAGGGGATTAAATGATACCTGTTCTACTACTCTGAAGAAATTGTCAGGATTTTTGGTTAACACCATACGGCCAATCGGAACAGTATGGTAGCTCCTCTCCCGCCATTGCCTAGTCACGTCGAACGGGTCAAAGTTACATTTAGTTATGTTTTCGCTGGACATCACATCCATTTCTAATAACCATGCTGGATACTTTTTATTTTCAATTGCGTTGTATAAATCTCTAGTGAAGTAGTCGAGATCGCGACCTTGAATTTCCCTTGCACTGTCCGAGGTGATACATTCGATTCCTTGTTCGGTTCTGAAATTGAATCTAACGTAATACTTGTCGCCATGTTTATTTGTGAGAAGGAAGGTTTGAATTGGAAATCCGTCCATCTTTCGGTATCCGTTTGGTATACCATAGTCCGACAAAACCCAGAGGTAACCGTGCAACGCATCTGGCCTTAGGGTTATGAAATCCCACACCGCAGTATAATCTAGGAGATTCGTTTTAGGGTTCCTTTTAAAACTACGAGTAAACGTCGGAAATAAAACTGGATCTCTGTAAAAATATACAGGAATATGCAATCCGAGGAAATCTAAGTTTCCTTCTTTGGTATAGAATTTAACAGCAAAACCTCTTATGTCTCTGATGAGATCGCTACCTCCACGATTCGGTACACTCGGTGCAAATCTAGCTACTATATGTGTTTTCTTCCCAACTTCATTAAACACGTCGGCTTTAGTGTACTTGGAGACATCATGTAAGACTTCAAAGTAACCTAGGGCTCCTGCGGCTTTGGCGTGTACGACTCGCTCAGGTATGCGTTCTTTATCTAAATGAAGTACTGAGTCTAGATAGAATCTGTTAAACAATACATCAGAGTTCAATGTGTATGTATCTCTTATCTCCACTGGGATCCCAGTACTTGTGGTCATGAGGCCTATAGGCTCCTGTAACAGAAAAAATATCACTGACTTAGGCTCTTCATTTCTCAATATTTAAAGTTATACAACAATGTTTATGTTTTTGGTTCTTTCAACGCAGACAAACATATCATCTTGTGTTTTATCTTAAAAACTAAATCTCAACATCATATAGAATGAGATTCTCCAGAATTATCTAGCACTAAACAGGATTGTTGTACGAAACATACACATTAACGCTAAACCGCCATCCTACAAACCACGTCTGTTCTTGAGGTAGTAAACTTACACCAAAGTAAATACCAAGATTCAACAATTTTTCAGCAAAATAGAGAACAACAAAAACAACGTACTTATTCTGACATAAGAGCTTCTCAGATATTTTTGATCCCAAGGTTGGATATTATATTACTGTTGGTGACTATCTCACATTTAAATGCAGTAATTGGATAAACAATAATTTGAAATTTAATTCTGTATGTTACTCGTTAACAATTTTGATTATTAGTGTTTAAAGACCGTCTTTTCTAATTGCACTTTAAAAATACTGAACCATATCCAATACTTGGTCTGTGATAGATGTGTCTTTTCGGTTAAACAAAGACCATTTGGAAGAATATGTACTCACTCTACTTATCAAATCGCAATTTATGTTATTTTTATAAAAATAAAAGAAGAACTTAAACAACGTAGAAATATTAAATTAAATAATCTAGTCGTACTATTTAGGGTTCCGTACCGCAGGTTTTCTCAGCAACTACAAATACTATCAACTTGAAATTTGGAACAGTTGTACAACTTGCTTGCCCACATCTGTTTTTAGTAAAAAAAATATGAAATATTTTTATTAATAATTGAAAAGGGGTTGAGAATGCGGGGTTTAAAAATGAAAGTGGTTTGATTATAGCAAATGGGGTGTCATATAAAAGGGCTCAATTTTCTCATTTCAAAACTATTTTTTTTTTTAATTTTCTGTCATCTACTTTTTGGTTTATAGCCAAAAATGTACAAAAAATGACCTTTCCCCCATCCTCTATCTCCGAAGTTTATTAACCAAAAAATCTGATAAAAATCCTGACGTATAGATAATTACTTATAATTTATGGAAAAAATAAAATGAAGTGTTCTTTATGTACAGTTTTTGAGAAATAACAAAAAACTTTGAAAATCTGTGTTAAAATTTAGCTAGCCATTAGACTAGCTTAGCTAGTCAAAATGGACCTTATCGCATTGAAAATAAAGTTCATAACAAAATGAGTATTTTCTTTTGCGGTTACCAAATATCTTAAATACGGAAAGAAAGAAGGGCGAGGGCGGTGCGCGAGTCCGACTCGCACTTGACCGGTTTTTTAAGGCAAGTTATACTGCCTGTTCACGAGCCGTTATTTTGGTGAAAGTTAACAGAAAATGTAACCATAAATTAATAATGCTTTTTAGTATATTTGTTACAAGTGCACAAGTCAACATATTTATTTTTACAAATAAAACGGTTATTATTGACATAAACGTTATTAGATGAACGGTCAGTTTTACTTCATAGAGCAAAAAACTTCACTCAAAATGAGTCCTATTATTTCTTTAAAAAACTTACTTGCTTAAATATATTTTTTCCAATGTATTTTAATTTAGACAACATAGACAGTTATACAATTTGTCAACACTTAGAGACCAAAATACAAAATGACCTTAAAGAAACGATTATAATGCTAGTTAGTATAGACTTCGATTCTTAGGCAAAAGTTACTTATACTATAAGAAAATACGCACCTGGTGTTCCATTTTAAAATTATACAACTGCCGCGAAGCCGCATCCAGTGTGGTGTTCTTGTAATCATGGCTAACCACACAATTAATTTCCAACAAACAGAACAAAAACAATAACAAATATAAAGCCATATCGCAAACGCGTACGTTCTGTTGCAATCAGAGCGGGTGTTTGATTCCGTTCCTAAAGTAATACAAAGCCAGGATGATGGATATCCTAATTAGGATTTTGTTGTGATTAAGTGTTCATAACCTGTAATTAATCTATCGGTTGTGTCGGAAAGGCATACGAAAACTAATTATCAGATAAAAAGCATTTAATGGGAAGATTTCCATTTTAGGACCGTTTTGTATGCAAATCAAAGCATCAGCAACGATTTGCATACTTAAATCACAACTGTATTTATCATAGCTGAGTATATATATTTTTTCATTGAAATGTTAAAGTGAGAGTTTAGTTTAATTGGGCGGATATACAATCGACCAAATTCTTTTCAATTTTGACATTATCTTGTAACATTTAAAACAGTGATCCCCAAAATGGTCTATATCGACCCCTAGGGGTCGACGACGACGACCTGTAAGGGGTTCATGTGAGCGGAAAAAATAAATGGGGGTTAAAATAATGGAGGGGGGCATGAGATGAAAATGGGGGTCTACGATAGTGGATCCCATTTAAGCAGGTCTTGACTTTCATTTTGGCTTTCCATTAATGGAATAATCCATATATTCATACACAGATAGTATGTGATACTTTCTTATAAATATATAAATAAACAAATATCTATCTAAGTACCTATCTAAATTATGTTTCAATTTTCTCTGTGTGTAGTTTTTTACTTTGTAAAAATTATTTTTCCTCGCTATATTTTCAGTGTAGCCTGTGTCAATTTTTAGCCGGCTAGATCTACAACGTTATCCGTGCAAAAAATCCCGAAGATTGTTTGCTTAGTTTTTACGTGGTAACTAAATATTTGGTAAGCACCCAAAACCGAAACAAATGCCAAGTGGTCTATGAGACGAAAAAAATTGGGGACCTCTGATTTAAAACGTCACTAAAGTTAACGCTTTAAGTTCTTTACCTTCATCATCATCTTGACCCTACCCTCAATCAGTCGGTGTCAGCGCAACACGTCTTTTTCTTCCCAACATCCCTATAGGAGTAAAACTTAATTGAGAGCTGAGGTAGGCATGAGGTGCGTGGGTGAGGCAAAAACCCTGGCCCCTGTACACGTCGGCTGATCATTGGCCAGCGTAAAGGACGGAGAAATACGCATGAGTGAGATGCAAGAATATGTTGTTCACTCTAAGGTGTAAATGCGTCCCTTACGTTGGCCCATGATCCGCCGACGTGTAGAGGGGCCATATTACTCTCCTTTGTCCTCTCCCCGCACCCCGGCTCTTAATTAAGTTGTACGCCTATATCAGCAGTTATCTTAATATTCACTCCCTTGTTTTTAAATCGCTCTTTACTCATTCCATCCATTTCTACTTAGATCCCCCTTCCGCTATAGTCCTCCACATTCATATGTAAAACGCATCTTATCGACGTTATTATTTTATGCCGTGTAAACGGAATTCAACCTAACGATGGTGACCACATTATATGGCAGACCATACTTTAATGTTAGACGAAGACCATTATATTCGACACACATACATGTGCGTTTTGTAAACGTCACGTCATTACAAACACACTGTGTTACTGGTAAACAGGGGCTTTATTGTACTCAATAAAACCATATTGCTATTGACATGCTATCGTATTGTTTTTAACTCGGCCGTCATTATTGTAAAGTAAGTAAATAAGAGCTATTGTAACATTGACAATACGATAATTTGTCCAAAGCTAATTTTCTTAAACTCCTATAGAACCATTTAGCTTTGACAAAGCACTTTAAAAGACAAACGACCTCATAAAGGGTGTGATGATCCGTCAACAAATCCTAGGACTTTACCCAGCCCCTCCGTTTTAGTGTCACTATGTTTGGATTTAGTCACACATTGGTAGATTGAGAAAGACGGAGAGTTTGAATTAATACAAGGAGTAAAGGACGGTATAATGAAATTTGTACTATAAATTCTATGCCAGATTCTGCTTCTGCTACTATTAGTTGATAAAACTAATATCAAAGATATTTTATAACTGACCATTTAAGCACAGTACATATTTCCTAACCTGGGGATTACCATGACATACTAAATCAGTGCAGTTTAGGTTGAGAAAAAGGGACAGAGCTATACAATTGCTATAGCTCTGTCCCTTTCTCTCAACCTAAACTGCACTGCTTTAGTGTGTCATGGTAACCCCCCTGCTTTACCTAAAATAATGTCCGAAACACAAAAACATTCTTTCAATGAGAAGCTAAGGTTAACTATAAACAATATCTGACGATGAGAAGCAAACGTTAAAGAAATAAAAAAGGCAAAGAAACTAATTTCCATAAAGCACTTATAAGACCATTTAGCCTTGACAAAGAACTTTTTACGACAGCCGACCTCATAAAGATCGCGGTGATCCGTCAACAAATCCTCGGAATATCCCCAGCCTCTACGTTTTATTGTCACTATATTTGGACTTGGTTACACATGGGGGATTGGAAAGGAGCGGTTAAATTTATGCAGGGCGTAAAGAACGTTCTAACACTTCTAACATAATTTCTGTACCGGTATGAGTATTTATTTGACTAAGACTTGTTGCTTGAAATTTTCTAGACTTTCGGTCTACATGCTACATTATTTATGAACCAGTCTACATAGATATTAGTTTAGTGACTTTCAATTTCAGACATGCTCGTTCAGATTTTCTGCCGCATTTTACGCTATTGGTCCTTATCGTTATATACCTAAGGCCGTAGATAAAATGATTTGAAGAAAGTTATCGTTATTCGAAAATGTGTAAGTAGGACTGACGTAAACTAACGCTGTGAATGTTAAATGTACTTATTCAATGCAACATTTTGACAGCTTTCATAAACCTTTATTAACTTTTTCGCATTATGTCATCGAAATATAGAGAAAATCTGTAAACATGTTTATGACTGTGACTGTACACTTATATTCTAGTTTACATTTATTAAATTAACTACCATATCTAAAATATATTTCTAACTTTTTTCAGTTTTTTTTTAAACAGCAGTCGTGTTTTTTAATTTTATAATTATTATTTTTTTGCTCTTGTGTAATTAAAATATCAATATTTGAAGTAGCATTCCAACTTCAACCGACAATCCGTTAGCAAGCGGTAAAACAATCAATAGACCATTGCCCAAATGTCTCGCTTCTATTTGAAGATTCAGTTGAAACAATCACGATTGAAATCCAACTTTTAATGACGGTAGATAGAGTTTAAACTTGTTTGAATGAGCCAGTATTGACCTGTGCTGGGAGCTTGGGCGGAAATGGGTCAGGCGAGGTCGCCAATTCTTTTTAATTAATAATTCGTTTTTCAACTTTGGTTTATTGTGGGAATTCCACAGACCTTAATCTAACTTACTTACTACTTAGATTAAGGTCTGTGGGGAATTCACATAAAATGGTTCTTAATAAGATGAATAATAATTTCAGTATCGCCTTTAATATACGAACGTAGATTAAAGATTAATTTAGAGCACTTTAGGTTTGCCCACATATTAAATATTACGTGTTTGTAGTTATGTATGGAGAGGACGATAATTTACCGTGACAGACCGTGAAAGACTGCAGAGTGGAAAATAAAACTTTACATAAAAGGTAATGACATTCATAGGAGTTTTTTTAACATACATACATACACATACATAAACTCACGCCTTCGTTCCTAAAGTGGGTAGGCAAAGCTACCAGAATTACCTACAATTCTAAAAACTTGTAGATAATTCTGTAACCACATTTTGCATTTTGCAGCACGTTAGAGCTGTACAGTCAAGGACTTTAATTGATGAGCCACTACGGAACCCTGTCGCATAACGTAAATAATTAATTTTGGCGTAATTTCTTTCATGTGGCTTGACGCTGTCATTATGACAGGGTTCCATAGTGGCTCAACAATTAAAGTCCTTGACTGGACCTGTACGCATTCAGCGTTCAATTCAATTGTCGGTCTTGCAGCGAAGTATAATTACTTTTAAAATGTGTTTTCTCTTCGGAATGTATTGCTAATAGGGAATGCAAATAACCGGTTATAACCGATTTTAACCGGTTATTTTCATACAATAACGGTTAATAACTGGTTAAATTGCATTCCCTAATTGCTAAGTTCTCTTATTGAGATTAAGTCCGGTGAATAAACGCTAATTTGATGTGATCCAGAGATTGAAAAAATTGCCCTAGGGAGACAAAAAAGAGGTAAAAACTTGAGCTTAAAGAGCTTGCGATGCACCTGAAAATAGCTGCTTTTTAAATATTAACTAGGCCATACTTATGAGCCTCGGTAAAGTCGTACCAGGCGCCCGGAACGCGAAACCGCTTACAAAATATGCAGCATCAACAAGAGCTTACAGAATTTCTAGCGTGCTCGCCTTGGCAAATATTCGTAGTCGTCAGTTTCCACTTTCATATTATTATGCTCTTTTACAGGTTTATATTCTATGGCAGTGGTGGGCAAAGTACGGCCCGCGAAAGGATTTTATGCGGCCCGCCGCCGGTCCTTCGAAATAATTAGTATATGGCCCGCGATAATTATATTTTGACGGTTTAGCCATATTAAGTACCTACAATAACAAATGTACAAGTAAAGGAGCCAGCTAGTCTGGCCACGTAGTTCATGTGTCGAGTGCGGGTCGCGGGGCGCGGAGGGGATAGCGCAGAAAATTATGGCGATGTTTGGGTCGCCGTATGTGTGTGAACAGGCGTTTTCTACCATAAAATTGCGAAAAAACTCAATCAGAAACCGACTTACTGATGAACACCTTTTCTCGCTGCTCAAAGTTACTTCATCGTAACTCGAACCTGCATCGAGATATTATGGCAAAACAAAAACAATTTCATATGTCTCACACACCTACCACGACAGGGCCATCGAATAAAAGCTAAATTATAATAACATACATACATACATACATACATTAAATCACGCCTGTTTCCCAGAGGGGTAGGCAGAGACCACTTCTTTCCACCTGCTACGATCTTGACAAATCTCTTTCGCTTCTTCCACATTCATACATCGAGTCATGCATGCACGTCGGTTTCGGGTACTTAAGATACGGCCCTTTTCCAGTATTTCTCCGATTTGATTCGAAAAAGTACGCCTAGGTCGGCCCCTTCCGACCTTCCCACTCACTTTTGCTCTGTATATCTCTTTCGTCAATCTTCTTTCATCCATCCTTTCCAAATGACCGAACCATTGAAGCATGCCCTTTTCAATCTTAGTCACTACGTCTTCTTTTAGTCCACAACATTATAATAACATTTGATTAATAAACAATTTCAAATAAATAATGATTATACTTTTATTGTATATATTAAATAATCGGTTTCTAATCAAAATGCATTCATTTTTGCTGCAATTCTGGCCCTCCTCTGAAATTTATTTTACTTTCTGGCCCCCCATGAAAAAAGTTTGCCCACCACTGTTCTATGGCATGTCTAAGTATGTTTGTCTATATACGAGTACGTTGGCAAACTTTGGAAAGGCAGCGAGGCATTATTATTTGGGTTGTGCATTATTATACTCGTAACGACATCGTATTTTGTCCCATAGTTTTGTTTTTGTCTTGCTTTCTCAATTAACTTGTCGACAGCTGAGAAAGCAAAATAAATACGAACTTTTCCGATCAAAACCGATGTCATATGTTTATTCACTGCAATTGTACATGTCAGTCACCTTTTAGTCAAAGCGTTGTGATTAGCACTGCTATCTACCGAGCCGCGTAAAATCTTGCAACTTCAGAGAAATCACAAAACAGCCGGCCTTTAATATAATAGTAGATTGTTCAACAAGAGACTAAAACAAGCCATAATGACAAGAGTGTTTAGCCACGCGAGCGAGCGAGTGAGCGAGAGTGGCTATAGTTCGAGTGTCATTATGGTTGTTTAGTCTCGCGTTAAACACTCTACTTTTCACTTTGAATGCGAGGAAAAAACTGCGTTCTATACAAAATTACAATATTTAACAAAAAAAATAACAAAGTTTCCGTCAAATTTGTTTCGCGGTTGTCAGTTTTTGTAAAGTGACACAAATGCTTGCATATATAGCCCACGGATACAAGCTTGAAAACTATTTGGACCACGCCTAATAAAATAAAATTATCCTTAATAAATTTAAATAGATTCATATTCGATATCATTAATCGTGTTTCACGAAATTAAATCGTTTTTTTTCTTAAATTTTGCACAATTGTCATTATGAGGTTATTTCCACGGCCTGAAAATGGTCCATACACAATCACTGAAAATGGCGATAATCGTCCATTCACAAACACCGTGATTGGTTGTATAGGGGTTTCCAAAGAAAATTAAAAAAAAAACTTTAATCCCTAGAGATTAATAAGGAGCTTTAGACCCGATGTGCAGAGATTAAAGTAACATTGTAAGAGTATGACAAGTGAAAAAGAGTTTATAGAGTTATTACTCATAACCAGTTTTTTCTAGCCCTCCTAAGTATCACGATCCTATCTCTATTACTCCTTCTTTGAAGCATCTTCCGGCCTGTTGCTAAGGAATAAACTCAAGTCGTCCGCCATAGTTACTAAAGTCTAGAAATAAAAACCTTCATATATTAAATTTCAAACCAATTCCAAGGGTAAACTAGTTACTTAAATATTTAATCCCCTAACAGTAACTGTCTATTGTTTTCACCTAGTACCATCATGCCTCAAACGATTTTGATGCTCATCGTAATAGTAATAAAATTGAAACTGCTTTCATTGATTATATGTCATGAAATTTATATCAGTTTGTGGTAGTCATTTAGGTATTAAATATTCAAAGCTATTTTATGGTGATTGATGGTGTCCTGAAATTCAATTGAACATTGACGTAGACGGAAACACGATGAGTGTAACCGACGCAATCGATAAAGTGCTTCGTTGTTTTGTGAAAGAATTCTCTCTGGTTAGTTATTTAAGAGTAGAAAATATCGTTCAATTCCAATGTATGATCGATTAAAATGTTATTTAATTAATTACTACTACTAATTTAACAAGTTTTTCAAAGATAAAAAAAAATAAAAATCAGGAGACCATCGCTCCCACTTACCTAGTCCCAAACGTAGATCTAGGCTAATGACAGAGTTAGTACTAGACAACGATCAACGATCATAAACTTAAATACAAAGAAAACAGTACTCCTATACTAGCGCTCATCGAAATTTTCTTACCGTAGGCAAGGTCACTAGTCCAGTGAAACTAATATCTGCGGTAGTATTTAGTCCACCTAGCTAGGCTAACGGCAACGTACAACTATATTAAATATCTATATGTTCGTAATATCTTGGTTAAAAACAGGCAACAAACAAACCGCTTTTACAGCATCATTTCTAAAATACATCTTAAACTCCGCATATAACAACCTTTGGTAGCCCTCTACCTACATCGATATTTCAAACAGGAAAATCTTGACATCAAAAGTCCTTACCTGCGGGGCTTGATCTCGGATTCCACGGCTCTTTTCATCCTCTGACGTTAAGGAATGATTGCCCGTCTCACTCAATTCATACTAAATTGACTCGATTTTAACGATAAAACGCAGTCTGGGCACTGATACGTTAACATCGTAAAGAGGTGAGTTACATCCCGCGCGTGATTCGATTTATAAAAGCGTTTTAAAGAATACAATTAAACGTGAAATATACATCCTTCCGTTGGATTAGCTGGTGAAAAACTTTATGAATGAACAATTGAAGCATTCTCTTCTGTTTTCTGCGTATAACATGTGTATTTACACATTAACAGACACAATAGGGAACTATACATTTTTGGGACTAGATAAGTTGCATTCTATGATAACTAACGACTTTCCTAAACTGTCAAAATGTATGTAATTGTCGAATGACGCGATCATCCGGCAACTTACGTCAATCCGATACATTTTCTTTGACTTCGGCTGTCTTTAACGTAAGTAGATTGCATCTTCTCTATGCCCGTTGATTTACAGTCGTCAGATGTATATTGTCAGTTGACGTTAGTCCAACATAAATCCCGCGGTAGTTAATGTGTGACAATAAAACGAAAATTCTACTAATTTATATATTCGATGAAATTAGTGTCAATGTAACAAGTAAATAGTTTTGAATAGTTACTTATATACCCATTTGCATAGAAAACGGGTGTATGCGATAATCTTTAAATATAGTGTTAGGAAATAAGATTTATGCTACGAAATTAAATTACAATTATAAAATACTTTCTTCATTATGTAAATTCAAATTTTATTTACAACGGTGTTTATATAATGTAATAGAGAAACGTAATAATATTAACACATCGTCGATGGTTAATAGTTACATCAAAGTATATACATCATTTACTATTGTAATACAAACAATCTAACCGAATTTATTACCATTTATTTTGATGACATTATGTTATCAAGTAAGTACCTATACAAACGGTTTTTACTCAAAAACAATCTAAAAAAAGTTAAAAGGTACAAAAAGTTAAAAGGTTAAAGTGTACAAAGTTCAGAATTATTCCTGTGGAACCCAAGTTAATTTGAATTCTTAACGATGTTTACTATACTATAGTAGCTAAGTCGTCCCGTTGAATTTGTCCACTTTCTTTGATTAATTCAGCGGTCTAGTTGATTGGTTGCTAATCAAATTATACGTCAGGGAGGTTTTCCAGCAACCGATCAATTACAAGAGCTATAAAACTGGCTGGAATGAAGATTGAATAATAACTTTTAATAAAAGGATGAGTTATAATAAGTAAGTAAGTAAGTAAGTATTTATTAATTGTAAACTGTGTACAAAAGATGGAAATTAAAAAGACAATAGCATCAACAGTTGCCCATTGCGAGCATATAATTAGTATGATTATATCTATAAACACATAATTTAATTATTTATACATGTAACATGGCCAAAGAATTCGTTTAGATCATAAAATACATTATTGATAAGCCATCTGTTAGGACTAAAGCTCCTTATTAATCTCTAGGGATTAAAGTAAATTTGTTTTAATTTACTTTGGAAACCCCTATACAGCCAATCACTGTGTTTGTGAATGGAGGATTATTGCCTTTATTGCCATTTTCAATGATTGTGTATGGACCATTTTTAGGCCATGGAAATGAACTCAAAATGACAACTGTGCAAAAATATTTTAAAAAACGATTTAATTTCGTGAAACACGAATAATAAGTACGAATATGAAACTTTTTAATTATATTAAGGATGAATTCATTTTATTATGCATGGTGCAATTAGTATTCAAATAGTTTTCAAGTTTAAACCTGTTGGCTAAATATGCAAGCATTTAAAGCGGCACTGTACAAAAAATAATAAAAGAAAAGAAAAACCGCGGAACGAATTAGTAAGAAACTTTCTTATAATCAATATTGTAGTTTTGTATAGAACGTCGTCAGTGCCCGATTGAGCAAGCACGGGGTCCGTAGCAAATTCTATAAAGAGACCCCGGTTCGCTTTAGGTTACAGGTTGTGGCGGGCTCTTTTCTGCAACGGGGCGACTTAGATATGCGCCTATTTTGTGTGGGGGTTTGTTTTAGGTTATTCTGCTGGAGAAATTCGACTGGATTATTCATCCTATCGTCAACCCTGATGGATATGAGTACACGTGTACTGATGTAAGTACCAAAACAGGAGAATAGCGGCCTTTCAACGTAAAGATCGGACCGCGGGAAACGCCACGCGCCATTCCAATCTTCGCTCCGCTTAAAAGATTGAAAAGTTTTATGGCAGCTGTCATAGTTTTTTTTTAATTCAGAGACAAACTAGAGTGGGCTCCAACTATCATTATCGTTCGATATCTTACTTACGTGCGACATTTGTCAAATTTGTAAGCAAATTGACAATTCATTTCGAACTAAAAGTCATCTCGACTCATATTAGAATAGAGGTCAAATCAAAAAATCAAATTTCTTTGTTTTTCAGAGATGTTCGAAATTTGAATGAAATAATATTATCGAAATCGATGTTATTATTTAGCAATAATAATATTTTTACAGATAAGAAATTTATTCTAACAAAACAGTCTATTTTTATGGTGGTCATAATGTGCGGTTCTTGAACGCATTATGGAGGGTATATGATATTTAGGTAGATAAAAGACGATTAGAGCTGTCAAAATGTATATAAACAGTCGATTAACATTGATTACCATTTAACATCGTTTGGTAAAATTGGTAATAAATGTATAAAAGTCGAACTGTTACATTAAATAGGTATTCAAATGTAGATGACACGGTCCGAATTGACCCCATTAACTTGAAACTTCAAAGAATCGACTCCAAATTTCATAAAATCTTATTAGTGTTACGAAATAAGAGCGCAGAAAGGCAATTACACCGTCCCCGGGAAAGAAACGGTAAGAATTTACATTTAAAACACTTTCGGACGTAAAATACGATTGTTTACATTTAAATATGAATTGACTTGAATTAATCAGGATTGGCGAAAAATACTGGAAATTTGACGAGTATTAGAGCGAGAAGGTAAAATTATTCACATACATTTGATGACGAGTATTTTATTTATAGACACTTTCTTCTGTAGATTAAGAGTATCTAGTAACTAATTGTTTATTAAACGAGAACTTACTGCTTTTCCGTGTAGCTGGGAAAACAACATCGGTTAATCTTGGATCCTAGGATCATACCCTATTTTTGACTACGACGAGACCATCCGGCAGGTTTATATTTTTCGGTGTAATGCGTGGACATAAATAGGTAAATAAGAATGAAACCTTGACGAATTGACAACAATTCATATGTGCTAAGGTAGTAAAATAAAAATACCGTTTGTAGATTTTACACTGCTGATTACATTAAAAATATTTTTGGATTTCTTTATGCAGTATTTTTTTTTATATTTAGGAAAAACAGTAAAAAAAGTTGGATTGAGAATGTTAGGAATACACTTTTAGTGCCCTTAGTCCATTTATTACCATAGGAATTGAAAAATAGTACATTGCTGCCTAGGCGCGGAAAGTAAGGGATTTCCTGACGAGGTGGTTAGCAGGCCGAGCTACAGCGAGGCCTGCTAAAATACGAGTCAGGCAATCCTCGTTTCCGCCGAGGCATACATAATGCTTTTCTCAAACAATGCGAGGAAATGTTACGAATACATGATTATAAGTATTTTTAAAAACCTTTGACAAATTCGGAGAGAATGTTTGTTTGCGTCATACGAGTATTAGTTAAGATAGTTTCACGCACAACGAGCCGCCGCCCGCCGCCGCCGCTCCGCAGAGCCCCGCCGCACCGCCGCGCCTCACTGCGCCCCCACAAGTTAGGTGTACAGGATTTTTTTCAGGATCCTTTCGATTTTATACTCAATAGAGAGAGCTTTTGAAAAAACAATATGGACATGGACGGAAAGTGTTTTCATATGGTTTTTTTACTCCTAGGAGTAAAAAGAGGCATGTTCCATCCATGTGTTTCATTCGGAAAACCGTTATTCCCGAGCATCTTTGAGAAAAATATACAACTGTCATGTCCATTTTTCATCTGTCTGACGGATTACTTGATTCTAACGACACGCTTTCAATTCTCGTAATACTATTGTTTTGATATACGCTATTTAAAATGAAAGTGACTATTTGTAAAAGCGGATAGCCGCAATCTGTCTGATAGCCCAAAGTCGACGAATTCATGTTGTTGCAGTTGTTATGGTTGACAAGTGACATGACATGACATGACAGTCAGTTCTGTTTCTGTTTAAAGTTACTTTTTTTTATTTTATATCATGCTAAGATCACGACATCAGTATTCCTAACTTTGTATATACAGTCTTTTTAATGACTATATCTTCAATAAATTATTAACGACGAATTTAAGTTAAATAAAGAAAAACCGAGAAACACGGGTAGTCTAATTTTTAACGAGCTATTATAAACGCGAAAAAACAGAAATACTTTTTTTTTTTTAATGTTGTCAATTGTGAATCGGTTTTTTTGAGTCAGTTGAAAAGTATAGTTGAAAAACTCAAGTAAATGACCTCTTGCATGTAGTTCTAACACATCAATTTAGACCGTTCGACTTTCTATATATTTGAAATTTGACGTAAATTCCATATTAGTTTTGCACACAACTACATGCAAGAGGTCATTTACTTCAGTTTTGCACCTATACTCAAGTTTGTCGAGAAATCTTCCAACTAAATAGCATACATAACTTTAAAACGAAGAAAAACCGCCGCAACTCCAGTAATAATATGACTTTTCCTTTATATCTGACCCCAACCATGATTGCCTCATGAACTGGGCATTTAAACTTTTAACAATACCTCGGTCTCGTTCTCCCCTGAAAGGGATTTATGAAGCAATTAAAAGTTTTCGGTGCGAAGTTTTTTTATTGACGAAAAAGTGGGTTTGAGATCACGCTTGTTAGCTGGCGAAGGCTGTATAGCTGAATAAAATAAAGACAAAAGAACGAAGGCACGTTTTAAAAAAGGATATTTTTAGGTGGGCTTGGTACCGTTTGGATCGTTGTATAGCTAGCTTTTTAAGGCATAAAGAAGGCAAAGGCCACCAATTAAAATATTATTAATTTATGCGTTACCAACCTGCGTGTGATAGGAGATTATTTTATGTTATACATATATTAGCCCTCTTACTAATAATCGTTAAGTAACGGTGGTGTATTAGCCATATAATGTTTTGTCCTTATCTGTCAATGACAGATAAAGACAAAACATTGTATAGCTATACCGCCGTTAGTCAACGTTTATTAGTAAGGGGGTAGGTATGTATGTTAGCCTGTATGGTATTTGTATATATGGGGCTCGTTGCCAAAAATTAAGGTTTTCTATTAAATATATACATACATATCTTCACGCCTTTCTCCCAATGTCCCAATGAGGTAGCCGGAGACTATGGAAGGCCAGTTGCGAAGGCCTAAACATACAACTTTCGCTTGTTCTACCTGGACCTCTGTTCATACGTCAGCTTGATGGTGCCTTTGATTTGGCCATTATTTAGTATATAGCGAATATGATCACTGTATATGCATCTATTAATTTCAATTACAATCATTATCGTAATAATTTATTTATAAAATGAACAATTATCTGCGTCTTTGAATTTACCTGGCCCGGTATTCTAGGCGGTAAAACCATATCGTCTTTGCCCTGTTATCGTGTTGTCAACGTTTTGATAGCTCTTATTTACTTGACAGTAATGGCGGCCCAGTTGAAAACAATACCATAACAGGTCAAATACGATGTCGTTTTTACCGCCTAGAATAGAGGCCCGTTTTCACACTTCATTATATTGCCGCAGTAGTTTACAAATAAGCAAAAAAGGAACGTGAAAAGCTGATTCATGACGTTTATTACGTAGCTAATATTAAAATAAAGAATGAACCGCTTTTTTATTGCGTCTTTACGAGAAAAGCGTTCGCAAAAAGTATTAAAATTGACTTCCTAGTAATTTGCTAGGAAGTAAATTTTAATACTTTTTGCGAAGGCTTCAGATTCAGATTCAGAGTTCAGATTTAAATTTATATCCCAATAATGACTTCAAAAAGCCTTTTACATATCTGAGAAATGCGGGTCGTTTTCAAACCAAATGTACATAGTTAAGGGCTTTAATTAAAACAAAAATTAATTGATTCCTTTGTGTAACGAAAGTTTTCCATATAGTTTGTATGACTAACTTTCGTTACACAAACGATGCCATCGTGATTTGGTTTTCAATAAGCCTTTAATTACATACAATATTTTTGAAAACGACCTGCATAGCTATGATCACGAAGAGTTACAAAAATTTCTTCTTTACTACGAGGGCTGCACTGAAAGTTTCGGGAATCTAATACTTACAAACATATTTTTGGCACATATTATACCTTTTTATAATCTCTTAAGTTTCATTATCTTAACGCACTGGCCACATAGAAAAAAAAAGCGATAGTTCGGTTTCAATTGTTTTTTGAAGTCATCGAGTCGCTGCTGAAAATGGAATTGTCCCGTGAAAATTTAAGAGCTATGATTTATTTCGACTTTAAAAGAGGATTAACACAAAAACAATGTGGAGATCGGATGATTGCTGCTTTTAGTAATGAAGTACCTTCAAAGACGACAATATACAGGTGGTATTCAGAATTTCAACGTGGCCGTGTATCCCTCACGGACGACGTGCGTGAAGGTCGACCAAAATCGGCAATCACGCAAGAAAACGTCGATGTTGTGCGTCAGCTGATATAAAGGAAGACCGACATGTGTCATATCGGGAGATTCAAGAGTGTTTGGGCATTGGAATGAGTCAGACACAAATTATTTTACAGGAACAATTAGGCGTGCGAAAGTTGTTTTCCCGTTGGATCCCTCACTTATTGTCAGTCGAGCAGAAAACGTCTCGTGTCAATTGGTGCCCCAGAACTTTGAATAAATTCAACGGAGGAAGTTCAAATGCACTTTTTAGTATTGTATCAGGTGACGAGTGTTGAATATATGCATATGAGCCTGAAAATAAAAACAAATCTCGAGTATACGTCTACGTCAAAAGTTATTCGTTCTCGCAGCACGGCAAAAAAGTTGGTGTCTACGTTTGTCTCTAAATCGTGTCACGTGGCTACTATTCCTCTTGAAGATCGTAAAACGGTCAATGCCGATTGGTACACCACTATTTGTTTGCCGCGTATCTATGCTGAACTCTGAAAAAAAAACCCTAGTCGCCGCATCATCTTTCACCACGACAATGCCAACCCTCACACCGCTCGGAAAACAAATGGACCATGGACGGTGAAAAAATCGAATTAATGGACCATCCTTCATACAGTCCCAACTTAAGCCCCAATGACTTTTTCACATTCCCCAAAATTAAGGATAAGTTGCGTGGTCAGCGGTTTCAGAAGCCGGAAGCAGCAGTTGAGGCTTTTAAAATTGCCATTTTGTAGACCCCTATTTCAGACTTCAATAAGTGCTTTAACGACTGGTTTGAACGCACGTAAAAGTGCATAAAATATAAAAGAGAATACTTTGAAAAACAATAAAAATACTTTTATTCAATTTAACTGCATATTTTTTTCTATTCCCGAAACTTGCAGTGCGACCCTCGTATTGACCGCCTCTATACGATCGCAGGTCACGAGAAAATTAGCCAGCTATTCGACCCCCAACGGGCAGAAATAGGGGGAGTAGCCGGAAACTAATTCTAAACATACGATGTCGCAGGCGTCCTCTAGTTATACATAACAACGCGCGATTTAGTGTAATTACTTATTTGATTGTTAAAAGTAATTAATCGGAAAATTGCAAAGTTAACGATATTGTTTGGATTGAGCTTGTTTAAATAGCGGGTAATACCGAACGATTACTTACGGGGCCGAAACGTGGACATTCACGGCTCGACTGATCTATGAGTTCGCTCAGCGCGCTACGTAAAGGGCTATGCTTGGAGTCTCACTGAAGGATCGCATTAGATGTGATCCGACAGAAAACCAAATTAACCGACATTTCCCGCCGAATTAGCAAGCTGAAGTGGCAGCGGGCCGGTTATGTTTGCCGCAGAACCGACGACCGTTGGAGCCGTCGTGTTCTGAAGTGGAGGGACCGATGATATGCGCAGATGGGCCGGTGTAGGTTGGATGAGAGAAGCTGAAGATCGGGAGCAGTGGCGAGCATTGGGAGAGGCCTTTGTCCAACAGTGGACTAATTGCGGGCTGATGATGATGATGAGGATGATGAATACCGAACGGAAATAAGTATCACGCCAACGCATTGTCGTCGTCATCGGTTGTAAGCTTCTCCGGAACGTGGTGGTCACTTGCAAAATTGCCAATTCCATTGGTTCCTACAGCAGCGGCATCGAGTGATGGCACTTTTGATAGCTGACACATAGTGTTGTGAAACACTCCAGTTTATTATCGTAAAAATTTTATTCAAGTGCGAGAAGTATATTTTTAAAAAGTTAAGAAATAACGCATAAAAATAAAAGGCCATAAATTGTAGATCAAACCTCGAAATAAACTGTGTGGCTAGAAGAAGACGGCTTGTCAGAAATTTGAAATAGTGTGTCAAAATATACAAAATATGAAATTATTGATAAATTAGTTAATAAATAATCATTAAACCACGTTAACTCAGAGCTAGAACGCGGGTTTGCCAGCGGTGGTGAAAGTGCAGTAACTTCATTGTCATACGTTGTTGTACCTGTCAGCGGTCCTTTGTTATCATGACGCGAATTATTTTTTTAGATGTTTTTTTTAGTTATGATTAAAACGATGAACGCTAGATTGCGAGCAAATAAAAACAACCTCAAGATGAAGCTATTTACGAAATGCGTTTCGGTAAATTACAGCGCCAGCAGTACATCACTATTCCGGTACCTGCAACAATGAAGTTTGACATCTGTTCCGTTATACTTGCTGTCAATATTTAGGGAACTTCATGAGCGAGCAAACTTCAAAAGTGCCATCACTCGATGCCGCTACTATAATCATCATTTATTAAAATACTAGGTCCTACAAGAGGTCGAAAGAGCCTTCGGGAAAATTATCCCGGCCGCCCGGCAGTTCGATATACGTAGGTAAGTATGTAGGTGAACACTAAATTGTACAAAAGAAAATTAAAAATAATGCCATTAAGAAAATAAAGAATGTCAAAGGCGAACTTATCATTAAAAGGGATCTCTTCCAGCTAACCCTTGAGATATTGAGAAACCTGAAAGGTCGCGCGACGATTAGGCAAGTGTACAAATATATTTAGGAGAAGAACATAAGAATTAAACTAACCAATAAGACTTTTATAAAAATACGTTTTAATTTCTACATTTAATTATAAATTTATACTTACAAAATCGACAACTTAAAATATACATATGATTTTAAAAGATTGCTAGCGATATAAAAGCTAAAAATATGATGACATGATCATAACGATCAATTTATAAATGGACTTACTACGCAAATTTAAGTGTCAAGAGGCTTTTAAGTCTTATTTATAGCGCACGAATTTAAGCGTGCTTGAAAATAACGGCATAATTCTAAGGAAACGCATAAAAAACGGGGGCGGATGGCATCACGCGAGCGCTCGAAGACTATAATTCACGTAAACAATGTCGATGAACTGCTGGCCTTGGACTGAAGGTTTACCCTTGAACAGCATACATACCACACCATCATTAAGACATACTTAGACATCTTGTTATTTAACCTTGTGACATGACAAACCAGGGCCTATTCTAGGCGGGAGAAGCCATATCGTCTTTGACCTGTTATCGTATTGTCAACGTTTTGATAGCTCTTAATTACTTGACAGTAATGGCGACCGAATTAAAACCAATACCATAACAGGTCAAAGACGACGTTGTTTTAAGCGCCTAGAATAGAGGCCCAGACGTGTGCTAACTTGTGACAAGTTGTAGGGATTTGATATCGATAAATAAGATGTCGATTTAAATTTATACATGTGCTCATTGGAAAAAAAACAAGACAATTTACTGTCATGTGTCTTTAAATAGCTCTTCACATTCCATCCATCTCTTCTTAGGTATCTATCTCTCCTTAACAGTATCCGCAGGAGCGGACTGCAGGTACGTGATTCTCATAAACAACTCGCTTTTGAACTAGACGGACGTATTATTAACTGACGAGTTTATGTAGTTGTTTATGTGTCAGAGCGTTCAAACAAACATTAAGGGCGAGAATTCCCATTAAGGCACTTCGTCGAGTGAAGCCTCACATGACTACGCGCGCTCGACCAACCGTTCGTAAGTTTCGTTTTAAAAAAAACAGAATAATACTTCTATGCAGAAAGGGCTTGAGCAAAAAATACAGATACCATATGTCGATAAATTAGGCAGTAGCCAATTGCCATCGCTTTACAAAAATTTCAGACCCTATTTTGGATAAAATGCGATGTAAAACACTAACCTTTTGCAGATCTAGGGTATAGTGTCAAAGCTGAGTTCGGAAACGAAACAAGTGACGCAAGTGACCAGCTACGTAGCTAGTAGTATATTATAGTTTACGCCGTAAACATATAAACAGGGAGAGGAAAAGGGCTCCGCGTGATATATGAGCGAACGGTGTAATACCGCAGGCGTTCTAAACAAATTCGAATTTCTGCCCAAATTTATGTGACCAAACTTTCTCGGGAAAGCAACCACTACAACATATTTTATATCCTCAATTAAACAAAGTTGGCAGCAAAATGGCGGATTGTATTATCTACAGTTTTTCGTTTCATCTTCAGGCTGTAATTCACTTTTTATTAATAGAATGTTTCAGTTGGTACTAGAAAAATGCAACTCAACTGGAAGTTATAAAAATTCCGTCGCTTGCATTTATCGAAAGCAGAAAAACAGATATTTTCCGTGTTACTGTCATTCAAATTGACTTTGCACGTTAATGTCTTTGCCCTTGACAAGGTGCATTCGAAAAACGCTATCGTTAGGAGAATGTATATGAATGACGTAAACTACCGCCGACCGCGGTAAACCCTAATAAATAAATAACGCTAATGTAAACGATTTTCGAAAACTATCAAAATGTATGGAATTCACATAAGCGCTCGACGCGATCGTCCGGTAGCTTAAGTCAATCTTATTTGTTCCATGTTATTCATATTTCATTCATATTTATTCGTTTTTATTTATTCATACTTTTGATAATGATAACGTTCTCGCAATGCATCTTGTCTAAGGCCACGGAATAGTTAAATAGTGGTACGGGACCACCATAAACATAGATGATTTTGTTTGAACTATATTTCGCAGAGCTAACACTCTGACTTCCTCACTCAGCTCGTTATCAAACCTATCTCGTATGTCAATTTCGTCATTCTCTTCTTCTCATCTCGTATCAGAATCATTAAAAAAATACAACTAAACAATCATCCACAAACTTATACCAAAAAAATACTGTATTAAAGAAATGTCCTTTCATCTCAGTGAAAATAACACTGCCTAACATTTTGCTGCAATAAATAGAGGCTTATTACCGTTGAAACCTTAGCAATTAAAACATTTCGTCTGCGTGTTTTACGAGTTTTCAAGCGTGATGTTTAAAAATAAAATAACAGAAAGGTTTCCCTGTTCGTGGAGTCGAAACTTGGTTGAAGGTGTGGAAGCTGGGGGAGGGTGGATTCGAAATAACCCTGTGTTCAGTAACAAACAGTCCCCCAGTTTTCATAAGCAATTCGTCGGAAACAATGCGGTTTGTATATTATTGTTTTCAAGTTGCCTGATATTTTGATTATGTGAACATATTACCATATAAACCCTGTTCAGACTTACTTTCTTATACGGTAAACAACTTTCTAACCCCAAAATGAAACTTTTTTGGCTAAAACAGCTCTTTTATCGTAAATTAAGTAAACTGAGAAAACATTTTGGACATCAATTGGTCAATGTATTGTCCGTGATTGCTTAATTTTATTTAAAATTTATTTAAAGTTGCATTTTGAGGTTAGAAAGTTGTTTACTACTTAAGACAAACTTGCAAGTCTGAACAAGGTTTAGGTAAGTACATATATCATATTTTGTTGCTGTGTGACTACGTATAGTGGATTTTGAAGTGTGGGGTATCGTTGCGTTCATCGTCAATCCAGGAATGTCATTAGTGACATTAATAGTTAGGTACATAAAAATATCAAAGCACATGCAAACGGGTTTCTTAAGCCCGCTTTTTATTAGACTTAAATTTTTACTTTTTATTGGAGCGCTGTGTCAATTGAACGCTGGATATTAAGCCAAAATCATAGTAAAAATACTAACCTTTCTTCAGGGGAAAACGATTAACAAATTACGGTACCTACTATACCTACATAATTAATTATTCAATGAAGACATGTTACACATTCAAGAGAAATAGAAAATTGCATTAGTTTCTAACTGGATAATTATGCAATAATATAGTACCAAATAATTATTTAAATAATATTTTTTAAAACCGGGCAAGAGCATGTCGTACCATGCTGAGTGTAGGGTTCCGAAGCTGTTACTACAAACAAATTAGACCTCGCGACAAACTTAACTTTGCCGTTGGAAAACTGTTATCCCCATACATCAACATAGTTCCCCATCAGTTTACCCACACCGCAAATAAGTTTTCGGTAGGTATTAACATTTAAACCGTTTGTAACTTGAGTTTTTGAGAACCAATGAAGTCTACTTAGTCGTGACAGTTTTCCTATTAAATTCATTGTATGTGCTTTCATTTAAGATATTTTTCAGATTTTTAGTATTTGTAGTTTTGGCTGTAGGGGGGGGGACACTTGACTCTAACTAAAATTAGCGCTTGAAAGCTTAATATTTCATAAACGTGTAACTTAATGGAAAAATTGTTTCCACATACCCGCAATATTTTTAAAAGACCTATTGAAGTAAAACGACTCGTTACTTGTGAATGCCCGTTTATTACTGAACCCACCACCTGATAGCGCGGCGCAGCGCGCATGTCTATGTGTGCGTAAGCGCATAAATCTCACCTATCCAACGACACCCCACACTATGGGGCAGACGAAAAAAAAAAATACAACACCACGTTAAGTGAAGGGGAGGTAAAGTAAAAAAAAAGTTTTTTCAACCTTTTATTTTACCACTTTGTTGGCGTTACCAATAATTGAATATTCATGCAAAATTACAGCTTTCTAGTACTAAGAGTCTCTGAGCTAGGCTGCTGAAACTATAAGGGTTCCTAGTTGGACTACGGAACCCTAAAACCTTCGTTTTTTTACCTGCTTTGATATGGTACAAATGCTAGCTTAGAAGTTATTACAATTAAAATAACATAAAATAAGATCTGTGTAATTACCACAGGAAAAGTTGGGGCAAGGGCAAAATGCCGCCTCCCCCACCTGCAAAAACTAGTTTTCCTCTATAAAAGCACAATAAAGCGAAGAGGCCGGGAAAGGCGTCGTTTAAGGAAATGGGATTTCCCGCGGTACTTTGACGTCACTGGGACGAGTTGATAATGCTGCAGGAAACCATTGTCCGAGAAATTCACATCTATTTTTAGCTGGCTTATCCCGAATTGTAATATCAGAGGAGAATCTCACACTAATCCACCTAGTCCCAAACTAAGCTCTAGTCTTGTACTATGAGTACTTGACTACGATAAACATACCTATAGTTCGACACACGTAAAAAGAGCCCTGAGCGACCTACCTGCGCAGTGAGCAAATTACGGACCAAATTGGTGGGCGCGGCGGGGGGAGCGTAAACCGCTTCGCTTGCTGCCACGCTATTGGTTCCCAGTAATACATTCTTATCTATGATTGGTTTGTTAGTAGACAATATGCGCAAACATATCCCCTCTACTAGCCGCTCGGAGCTCTTTTTACGTGTGTCGAACCTTGTATAGAAAGGGGAATGTTACTTTATCGAAAGACCATTCAACGAACGAAATTACCTCGAATTTTTTTTTCATCGAAAGGAATTTCTCGCCGCATGAGTTAATTTAATTTTTGGTTTTCACATGTCTAACCGAACCTACGTAATGAATGTTTCAGATATACTAAATACTTTTTATTCTCTTATACTTTTAATTATGCGTGTTAAGGAAAAGAAATTATTATCCAAATAGTAGACCATTCACTAGTCATTTTCCTAGTTTCTTATTACAATATCGAAATAAACCTTAATTAAAAGTAGCTGGTTCGCTTGTTACGGTGGAATGACCCTTAGGTGAAATGAAATTCGATAAAATGATACAATCGAAGAAGTGGAATTCGATAAAATAACGGGTTACCGTATAAACATCCAAGACTAAGGAACTCAACTCGCGCTCATTACAAATATTTGCCCTTACCTGGAATCTAACCTGGAACGGCTACTTCGTAGGCAGAGTTATCACCAACAAGGCTATAAGCGTCGTCAAGAGTATCAGGGATCCCACCCTGCTCACGAAACTGACGGTCCAGGGTTAGAAAACACCCTGGTACACGCCTTATACTTTAAATCCATACATTTACATAACTGGTCACTCTTTCGCCCTTCAAGCAACCCATCTCTGGAATGCACAACCACTTCATATAAGACGAGCCCCTAGCAGAGGGCCCTGCCAAGATGCATTGCGCTAACTAGCGTTTCTATTCGTTTCATTTTTAAACCAATCGCGTCACTGGTAGATCACGTGATACGAAAAGTCACGTGATCTACCAGTGACGCGATTGGTTTAAAAACGAAACGAATAGAGACGTTAGTAGCACTATGCATCTTGGCAGGGCCCTCAGGCTTTGTTTCAAGCGAATGCTTCGTAAGCAATGATATAATATAGTAAAAAGAGGTAGATATGTTATAAGCACTTCGATAGTGGAACCCTAAAACCAAGCCAATTGGTACACCTTTACTTAGTCTTCCGCCATCAACGGAACCGTGAACTAGTCTGCAGAGCAACATACACTCGTCTCTGTTTCGTCCCGGAAATTAGCATACCATCCTGCTTTCACTTGTCATTTATGAATTAGTGTGTAATTGCAATATTTACTGATTATGTGTGCGTAAGCCGGGCCATTTTTACACGTGGAATACCATATTGGTAACATATCTACCTCTTTTTATATTATATCATTGTTCGTAAGCATTTGCTGGAACAAGATGTTGCGTAGAATTTTAGACTAGACCTATCCCATCATAGAATATGTTCTAGTCTCTGTTGTTATATTTATAGGTTTATAGTTTACTGTAGGTATTTATTTATGTATTTATATTTGTATATCTATATATGTATATATCTCGTATATATGTGTGTATATCATGTACCTTTTGTAAGTACTTTTTGCGTGAAGTATTATTATTTTGTAAATTATGTTCTTTGCTTTTGATGCAAATGCTCATTGCAGTAGAGCACTATGGCTAAAGGAATACTAATATATCAAATAATCACTCTGTTTATGTATTGAAACTTTCGCGTTTATAATATGGACGTCATCATCATCATCATTCCAGCCGAAAGACGTCCACGGCTGGTCATAAGCCTCCCTCCAAAGTTTGCAAAAAGGACCGAGGTCCGGTCCTATGCCGCTTGCATTCATCGGTTTCCCGCAACCTTAGCATAACAGATACGTACGAATACTACCTATATAGTTAGTATAAAATCAGGTGTTTACACGAAAAGAACAAAAATTACTTACACGTAAATATCTAGAAATTAATTTCCGATATTTCGGCTGGGTTCAAATGGTGGTCAAGTGGTGGAGTAGACGATTTTCACCGGGCTGTTTATGCGATGAAAAGTATTTTATATCAAACTAGCTTTCCGCCCGCGACTTCGTCTGCGGAGAGTCAGAACTAATGGTACAGACATCGTTTATATCACCTTCAACGAGTTTTTTATGAAAAAAAAGTCCAGAACGTGAATTTTAAGTAAGCGGTTATTTTTTATTATTATTATTTATTTATTTAATAAGTACAATATTATTAAAGAATTACAAATTAAACATTGCCCCACAAAACTGGAGTAACAGTTTGACTGTGGGAACGGCAGTCTCTAGGTTAGGCTTAAATTAATTAAATAGCAGAACTATGCTGTACACAGTAACAGTACTAAACATACATATTATTATTATATTAGTAGATAATGGTTTTTTAAAAGTCTCTTAAATTTATTCTTATTTTTCTCACGTCTAATGGCTTCAGGCAAACTATTGAGTAGGTATGGGATACGCTTTTTGAGAGTTCTGTCCCCATAGTAATTATTTATCCTAGGAACGAATAGTTTACCAGTCGCCATAGCCTTGGTGGGTTCACAAAAACCTTTCATTTTATGACTCTAAAACAACAAAATTGCCATACAAAATAAATTCATTGCTCCTTTTTCACCATTAGGTTTTTTTTTAATCAACCCTAGATTTAATAGATTGATAATTTAGTCATCTCATCTATTTACTAAATGTCTATACAAACAATTAACCCACTTAGCAGAAGATTTTCGAAAAACACCAAAGCTGGATATTTTCTTTATGTTACAGTATTTAGTCGCAATACCCGTTTTCATATCTTGTAGGTATATACGTTTGAAAGTAACTTTATTTCCATATAAACTTTACAGTCAGTATCAGTAGTCTAAGATCCCAAGTTTTTCCCTTTAGTTGATTTTTTATTGATGATGGGTTTGTTCTTGACTATTTGTTTCCTTAAGGGGCAAGTGTTTAAAAAAAGCTGAAGCTTGCACTTTTTTAGATGCTAACTATCATAACTGGAAAAAAAAACAACTCAAACACCTCAAAAACTTTCACCCCGCTTTTCTCACTGTTAAGGACTTATTTTAAAACCTGTTTTTTATTTAATTAATACCTAATGGTGTTGATAGCAAGTTTCATGTATCTAACTTGCCCAGTCAAAATTCTTATGTATAGGTAAACAGTAACCTTAATACCAATAATGTCCACATTTCTCACATCAAAAATGACCAAATTCCCACAACAACTTCTACCCCCATATTACCCCCTTTTCTGCAACTGCCGTATTTTTTTCATTTATGTCGTAAACTACGACGTTCACTATTCTCATTTTAAAAATGGCCAATCTCTCTTTAATTTATCCACCTTTGGGGAAGTCGCCCAACACCTTTTTAGGGTTCCGTAGCAAAAATGGCAAAAACTCTTATAGTTTCGTCATGTCCGTCCGTCCGTCCGTATGTCACACGCATTTTACTCGAAAACTACAGAGGTTAATTTATGAAATTTGGAGTAGGAATACATGTCTTGTAGAAGCCGCTACTTAGTTTGGTAGTGAAATAACAAAAATAAATATTTCTAGGTTGGGCACTGCCTACGAAATGTGACTGTTGATGAAAAAAAAAATCGCCATAAATCATCGTGCGGAACATATTTCGACAGTTCTTTTAAAACACAACTTCAACTTCTACCGCCAATTTACAACCGCCATTTACAGAGATAGTTTTTCCAAAATCTCCGAAATCAATTTAGTAGCCCTAACAGGCTGACACCTATTTACACGTTTCTCACCTAAACAATGACCGAAGTCGCTTATTTATTAACTTAGACGCTAAAATCGTATTTCTTATTGATAAGTAGTAGCCTGAATACTAATTTCCACATTTCTCACTTTAAAATTGACCAAAGTCTGAAACTTCTACCCCCCCCTATTTTACAACCTTGGGGTAGTTTTTCCTAAATAGCCGAAAGTATTTTTTTTTTTATAATAACAGTAGTCTCACCACATTTCTCCCTTCAAACATGTCTAAAATCCCATACAAACTTCTACCGCCAATTTATTCGCTAAAAGCAGTATATTTAATTCATATTCATTAGCCACGTTTCTCACTTCAAAACTGTATATTTTCCATACAGTTTTCTACCCCTCATTTTACCACCTAAGAGGTAGTATTTTCTGAATCACCGAAAGTAATATTTTTTATATGTATATTGCCTTTGTAGGTAGATTATATTTGCATTGAAGAGCATTTCTACCAAGTTTCAAGTAAAATTTACCATAAAAGTAATCCCCACAAAAACGTTGCAACTACTTTCCATCCCCCCAGGGGTTGAATTTTGGTAATCGCTGAAAAATGTATCTCAAAATATAATTTGAAGAGCATTTCTATCAAGTTTTAAGTAAATTTGATCATAAAAATATTTTTTCTAGGGGTTGAAATTTTAGTTATAGCTGAAATACGTGTCTCATTATTTTGACTGAAGAGCATTTCTACCAAGTATCAAGTAAATTTGACCATGAAAATATTTTTTGCCACAAAAACTTTGCAACCCCCTTTCATCCCTCTAGGTATTTAATTTTAGTAATCGCTGAAATACGTGTCTTATTATTTTCATTGAAGAGCATTTCTACCAAGTTTCAAGTTAATTGGACCATAAAAATATTTTTTCCCATACAAACTTTGCAACCGCCTTTCATCCCTTAAGGGGTTGAATTTCAAAAAATCCCTTCTTAGTAGATCTCTACATCATAAAAAACAAATACTGTCCAAGTTTCATATTTCTAGCATTTGTAGTTTTGGCTGGGCGATGATGAGTCACCCGGGACATTGCCTTTTATATATATAGATTTAATACGCTAAATAATATGTGGCGAATAGGTAGGCTGAAAAATTTCAGTCCAGTACTTATATCACTTTGTTTTTATTAAAAATGAACTTCTTTTTAAAATTGCAAATGCTTGTTTAATAGACAAATTACATACTAATCGAAAGTATGAAGTCTATAGAATATGCAAACGTTAGGTTTGGTGCAAATTATTAGTACCGACTTACCTGTATACCTGCCTACCCGATAGTTTGACGGAAAAAAAGTCAACCTGACGTTTGCATATTCTATAGGTTTCATACTTTCGATTGGTATGTAATTTGTCTATTAAACAAGCTATTGCATTTATTTTTTTAAAAGTTAATTTTTAAAATTTAATTAATTATGTGCTGGACTGAAATTTTTCAGCCTACCTACTATTGAATAAACAGCCCGGTGCCAATCGTCTTCTATTCGGATCTCCTACTATTATTTTTTATAATTTGTTACGGGTGTATGTGTGAGTTTTTGTTTCGGATGAATAGCGACTACGTGTGTATATTTTACCTTTCGTTAGTTTTATCGCGTTAAGACGTGATTTTAACTGAAGTAAATTTATTTGCGTATCACCGTAGAATCCTGTCACAATAAGGTGACGTATTAAAAACTACGTCGCTCAAGTTGAGTGATGAGGCATGTCAATGCGACAGGGTTCTCCGGTGGTACACAAATCCCATATCCATCTTAGCGAGACGTCTTTAAAAGCGACAGTTAAGCCCCATGCCATAAAGAAGTAACTACCAGTATTTCTTTAACGTTGTAAGTCATTACGGTTTTATGCCCGTCGTTCTAGATAACAGTGTTTTATGATACATTCAGTTTCGCGCAAAATACCGTCGTTAAATAAAAACATATCAAGTTAATTACGTCTTGGCCTTTGTTGAAGTGTTTTGTAATATTTTATGTTGCTATGCGACCTTATCATTAGCTCTCTTGATAATAAGTAATAATAAGTGCAAGTTGGACTCGCGCACTAAGGGTTCCGTACCACTATCTATAAAAAAACAAGTTTGTTGTAGCCCCCCTTAAATATTTATTTTAATTTAATTTAATTATTTATTTTTAAATTGATAATACAACTAAATATTCTGTGAATATTTCAAGCGTCTACCTGTTGCCGTTATTAATATCGATCAAAAAATGTATGGGGCCCCCCTTAAATATTTATTTTATTCTGTTTTTATTTGTTGTTATAGCGGCAACAGAAATACATCATCTGTGAAAATTTCAACGGTCTAGCTATCATGGATCATGAGATACAGACGGACATACAGACGGACGGACAGTGGAGTCTTAGTAATAGGGTCCCGTTTTTACCCTTTTAGTACGGAACCCTAAAAATTATCATACTGCGCCTCTATTCTAGGCGGTAAAAACGATATCGTAGTTTGCCTGTTATGTTATTGTTATGACGTCAGCCGCCATTACTGTCAAGAAAATAAGAGCTATCAAAACGTTGACAATTCGATAACAGATCAAATACGATATTGTTTTTACCGTCTTGAATAGAGCCGCTGTAGCTTTTAATCGATCGAACCCATAGTTTCTTTAATTACTGGCGCTCTATTCTACTCGGTAAAACAATATTGCTTTTGACATGTCAGTGTGGTTTCCGGGTTAGGATAGTGCCACTCCGTGTCTTCCCGTGAATGTCGTAAGAGGCGACTAAGGGATACTGATGTGCCAAAGGAAGCTTTCCAAAATTGCGGAACATTTCATGTAGGAAAAATCCGGAAGCTTCTCACAATTCTGTATGGGGATTGAAACTTTCCGTTTCTTAAATTTCAATTTCCTATATTTCTATTGAAAGTTTCCGGTAATTTCTTAGTATTTTCCAACTTTTTGGAAACTTTCCGCAACTTGGACATCAGTACTAAGGGAATAAAGGCTGGTAGTACTGTTACGCGACGGGCTTGCAAGTTGCAACCTGTCACTAATACACCGAAAAACACAGTGCCGTACATAGCCTTTTCTGCGCCCTGTGCGAGCTTCTATAACTGCGCCCTTGTTTTTTTTTATGATGTTATAGGTAACCTAGAGCAATGCTATTTATAGGCCTACTTTATTTCATTCAGGGTGATAAAATAAAGCACAAGGAACTTGGTGTTAGTGGACCAATTATCTTATATTTTGGAATAATAGTCCTGCCTGATCTGGCAATTCTTGCACCCCCCAGAGTCTACGCCCTGTGCCTGGGCACCGGTGGCACCGCCCTATTTACTGCACTGGGAAAACATCTTAGCCTAATTGTGCAAATGTGGTTAGAGAATTATCAACAAGCTCTGTAGCTCTGCCTACCCCACTCTGGGAATAAAGGCGTGAGTTTACGCGTGTATGTATGTGATTGTATTAACTCTACCGCCATTACTGTCAAGTAAATAAGCGTTATAACGTAACGTTGACAGTTTTTGCTTATTAACTGCATCTATACGAGTGTTACCCACCAAAAGAATCGTATTTATTATTTATGTAACTGCTACATAATTAAGCTTCTTAAGGTACGATTGCTAAGGTTTGCGAGCGCTGAAATGACAGGCACGAGTACCTGAAGTGCTAATTATGTAACGTTGCTATACAACTTTTTCTACAAGCTGAAAAACATAACCCTCCTTCTGACGCAGTCAGGTAATAAAAAGGAAACTACTAAGTTTCTCGTAATTAGTTTATTTCTTACAGGCGGCGGGTTCTAAATTGACAGCGACCACAGAGATAAAATATGGCGTCATCGTCATACAGCCTAGTTGATTTATATTATTTTCGATCGTTTCTTCGTGATTATTAAATATAATGCTCTTTGTTAAGCTTATTAATTTAATATTTTGAAGACTTTGATACATTTTTTAAATGCTTTAGACAATAAAGTATCAAAACTGGAATGTAAATTTTATTCACCACGTGCCTTTTCTGGTGCCGCCATATTGCTATTTTGCAAAACAACTCAACCAATAATTAGATTTATTTTATTATTATAGAACTGTTATCACCTTGGCAATGCTCATTATTAAATTGTTTTCACGCTTTGGTTACGCTATATAGGTGGTATTTGAATATATGCAGAGGTTTATAGTACGCGAGTAGAAAAAAAATATCAGGTACCGCCTGTTGTATACGTACCTGTAATTAAGATGCATTATTGTTCATGTTTTGTTTTTGTGGTGTTAAATAAAGAGTACTCGTATAGATATGTATTGTATTGAATTGTACACTGGTACTTATTCGTGGACTCATTGTAATAAACCGAGAACCAGCGTCGTGACTAGTAGCCCGGCATGCGCTCGGTATTATGCACCCTATTTCTCGAGTCCTAGTGAAAAATGGTGTAAGTCTCCTGAAGATCAAGAGAAAAAGGGTTTAAGTGTAGTATACTCCGTTTATGTATATACCCTTTTGTATAACACGATAAGTTGCTTTAACCCTTTTGCACTAGATCCCCAGATTTGTCACTTTTTATTATTTGTTTATACTTTGTCATACCCAGGGCTCGCGAATCCACCACCATACATTTCAAAAAGAGCATTTTCGTTTTGATTCCTCTCGAACAGAATCGATATTATTTCTGTTTTGATCAAAGAGTAAAATAAATGAGTTCCTGCTCGAAATAACGGTTAATTTCGCTCGCTAATTTGTTCGCACCGCTCGTGTTTACTAAGTTGCATTTTCACTTGCTCACAGTTGTTGTAGGCCTTATCATTTTGAAACACCATAGTCGCCACGCCATCCAGGTGCAGAAATAATCAAAAACCAAAAAAACTGGTCAGTCCCAGCGTTCATCAATTCCGCTCCGAGCGAGCGTTTACAAAACACCTGGTAAGTACTCGTAATGAACCATAATTAACCAGTATTTTGCGAAACTTTCCCAAGCCCTGGCCATACCTTATACTTTGTTTTCTTTCATGTTATATGTACGTATCGTGTCAAATTTTGTCGATAAGTTTATTCCTTTCTATTCTGTTCAACAATTAGTTACAAAGAAGCGAAACTAAATCATGATCTGACACCTGACAGGCAAGCTAGGGCGCCAGTGGGCCCAGCGCGAAGAAGGGTGCCCCCCAGGGCAACATAAAGTGGCTGGGAGCCGCCGCTAATTTGGGGGAGCCTCCGTCCCGAACACCGGGTCCGGGTGACCTTGAAACGTCCTAGCCAAGAAATATTATCTGCTGGATGGAGCCTAGGAAACTTTTTTACCTAAAAAAATAGTGTAAGTATTCATTACATTAATAAATGAGTTCTTCTGCGGTTTGGATTATTTTATATCATATGACGACAATTGCAATATCGACGGGCGTCATGAATAATAACTGCGATTGTGTAAAAAAAGTGTATGGGCAATTCGATATTCTGCTTTATCCCGCACGATCATTCTTAACCTTAAGATTTGCAGATAGATATTTAGAGTTAAATGGGACTTAATCATGTACTTTTAGAATTGATTATTGTTTGCATCGTACTCATATTGCAACGACCGTCGTCACAAGCAAACTTACGCAAAGTCTTACGACACTTGAACTTGCTGAGCCGTAGTGTAAGTTGCTAATGCAAAAACTTCTCAACGCGTTTGCGTTTCTTCGAATGGATAAAATAATGGTTTGTCGCGTGAACATCAACTTTCACTCAAGGCTCAGCTAACAATAAGTTGAAGTGTTCTCTAAATTATAACAAACCTATTTTCAAATACCTAAAATATTTATGGAATCTGCTTATTGCGGCGGCATGTCCTAGCATACTCTTTTCCCAAAAGCCGGCAACGCATCTGCGATTCCTCTCCTGGTATTGCAGGTGTTCATGGGCAGTGGTGATCACTCTTACATCAAGTGAACCGCCAGCTCATTTAGCATTAAAAAAACATAAGATAATAGCTATTTTTGTAGCTTTTCCAGAGTTCCACTATCTCTGATCGAGAATGACGTCATATCGCGTAGGAGGCTCCGGGAGCAGGGACTTCTCCTGCATCTTAAATCGACCAGGACGTTAAAATATGAGGGAATTCAAGCGAGATGACTTTTTATGTTAATATCATGTTAAAAATAAACTTAATACCTAAGGATATGTTTCAAAATCTCTAGATATCACTATCTGACAAATAAATTGTAGCTCTGACCTTGGCTGATAGTATCTATCCGGAGATTGTGAAACAATCTCTAAGTATGGTTTTTTAAGATATAATTATCGTTAGTTAAGTTATTTCCCTGACTTTCCCTGGCCGCGATTCGTAAACCACAATTATCTCGGGAATTTTTAAAAATGTTTTTTCCTATGAGTACCTAATTATCAATATGTTATTTTGGGAAATGATCTTTACCGTTGCCTTTTGTTACATAAATTACATAAAACTCACTTTTTAAACACATTATCCTTATTTTAGCTTTGTGCAGTCCTGTAGAAAGTCCAGTTAGACCAATTATTGCAACAGGTAAGTTTACATCAATTATTTATTACACTAATGACTACAGTGATTTGCACATAGGTATCCCGATTGCTCGTTGGCCTTCTGTAGCGTAAAAAAAACATTATAGCAAATAGTTGCACTTCTTCCCGATAGGTGGCAGTTGCGAATCCTACTACAGATACTGAGGTATACATGTGAGCAAGAAAATACATTACCAAATTTTATAGACGCACACGTAATACACGTACCTAAGCCAGACGTAAGCCCATTTAGGTATAATAATATCGGCTGCCATATTCTTGCTCCATTGGACTAAATCCTTACGTAATGTTATTCAGGCTTTATTCTAATATCCATAACTTTCTTTAGCCATTTATTCCACCGTTCATTTTCGTTTCCATCCGTTTCTCGCGAGTCATTTCTCTAGCAGATGTTATCTGCCCATTTTGCGCGTAATTGAAGCATTCAAAGTGTCAGAAAAGTAAAGAAAACAAGTTATTTAATTACACTGTTCGAGAAATTCGCTTGTCTTCAGAAAAGTGTTTTTATTACGATTAGGTAAATGAAATTTTCTGGCAGTGTTTGTTTTATGTAAATGTTTTAAGGAGCACGATTATGATATAATCATTGGAAACACTTAATTTACATGGGTTTTAGATTACCCAATAAGTATTAATTGAAGATAAAGATAAAGATAAAGGTAAAGAGAAATTTATTCGCAACAATACAAAATTACTTTACATAGATACATAACTTTAACAAAAAGCAAGCTTTCAAAACCCGACTGTTGCTAACCAACTTTAAATCGTTATAAATCCTAAATTATCATTCGAAATGAAAAATGATGAAAGAAACCTAAAGATGATTCATGAATTCCTATTCAATGATACCCCACTTGTCAGACTTCGTCGACTTATTTTTTTTAATTTGCACAATATGGCGTCTGGTTGCCGCCAAATTGAATTTCGATTACTGTCATATCTTCAGTGACACTCACCAGATTAAGACAAATCGATTGACATAAGAATCATCAAAATCGGACAACGGGTTTAGTTTTTATAGTGCCACAAAGGAACAAACATACATATATAGGCTGTGAAACACATTACCCTCCTCCTTCGGCAGTCGGGTAAAAAATAACAAGACACAGAGAAATTGTTGCGAAACGGTCCCGACTCAGTATTTGCTAGCCTTAGGGCCAGCAGCGTCTGGCAATTGATCCGTACATATGCGTCCGAACACATATAGATAAGTAATCAGAGTGACCACAGTGTTACGAATAAGCAAACTAGCTACAAAACGAATCAGGCATGTAAAGCTTGAAGAAAAGAGTGTTACACTTATTAATGGCTCCAGTGAACTCCGTAAAATCATAATTATTGCTTTTGACATGGTATCATATTGTTTTTAACTCTAACGCCATTACTGTCAAGTAATAAGCTATCGTAACGTTGACAATACGATAACATGTCAAAAGCCATATGGTTTTGCCAAGTAGAATAGAGACCCGGGAATATTAAAAATTGTTAGGAACACTTTTATTCGAAAATTGCTTCAGGCAGCTTGGAGGAAACTGCTTTTATCTCGAATGTGTGTAACGTGAGAAGCCGGCGGCGCCGAAAATCACCTTGAACAGGTGCTCTCTCCTCAAGGCTTATTCGTGTAATATACCTATGTGTATATAGTTTAAACGTTTGTTTTATTTCGGGGATATAATTCTCATACTTTTAATAGCTGAAAGAGTCACAGACTACCCTTTTTAAGGCGTGTAATAAAGGTAGGTTATATTTGATAAGTTAAGAACTAATCATTATTATAATGTGCTTTAACTTAAAAAAAACCGGGCAAGAGTATGTCAGACCATGCTCAGTGTACAAAAACTTGAACCCTACACTGAGCAGGATCACCGTCAATACAAAATATCTCAAAAAAGGAGGTTTAAGGAGTGCAGGTATTTGTCTTTCCTTGTTAAATCTTTGTGTGGGGTTCAATAAAGCGTATTTGTATTGTATTGTCTTAGATAATTTTTAGCAGGTATAATAATAATCGGGTTTTAACCTTTTTGTTAGACTTGTTGTTTCACTTGTTCTAAATTGAAACTAAATTTAAGACGAACTTAGCAGAGGGCCCTGCCAAGATGCATTACGCTAACTAGCGTTTCTATTCGATTCGTTTTTAATCCATTCGCGACACTGGTAGATGACGTGATACGAAAAGCCACGTGATCTACCAGTGACGCGATTGGTTTAAAAACGAAACGAATAGAAACGTTAGTTACCGCAATGCATCTTGGCAGGGCCCTCAGGGCTATTCTAATTACTAGAAAAACACGGATTGTACACGAAACAATAATATCACCACGTATTGCTCGTTTAAACATACGTTAGGCCGTTATGTGGATTACTGTAGACAGTAATGAATGCCCTAAATATGGAGCGGTCGTAAAGGCTATGAAGGTGCCATTTGGGATTCAATTCTGCGCCATATAAGTTGGGATATGTTAGGGTAGAATAATTGGAAAGTAATTGGGTCAAAGGTAAGGCATACCTATTGGATACAAAGCAGAATGGGCAGAAATCTATGGACCCACCAATATAAGCGATTATCGGAAAGGTATTTTTATATCCTAAAACTTTTTTACGAGGTCAAATCGCAGTAAAAATAAATGGCTGAGCTAGAATTTCACCAAAGATATGTTGTGTTATGTTTTGCCTTTCACTGTCTTAATGTGACGATAACTTTTTTAACACAATAACTTGGGACTACCGGCCATTTTAAAAGTTCTAGAACTTAAAATAACCTATCGCTTGTCGTTATTGGGTTACATAGGATTATTTGCTTCTATGTGTTTTCAAAGTTGTCTGGAACGCACCCGAAAACGAATCCTTGCCGCCCGCGTAATGAGCTCTTGTCTCCTCAGTTTTGAATATTTTCCATGTATTTAAGTATTTTAGTAAGGGACTAAGTAAGTCAATTTGTGTGAGAATTCATTGTTGCATAATATTACCGTAATAAAAATATTTAAAGACACGAAGAAACGGTACAGGTAACCAATAAAAATGTATAAGCTTCCTTGAACATCGTCATTAGGTACTCTTACGAGTATCCATTGCCATTGACTAAATGGAATTGTCAAGTGTTTACTTATAGTTTAGAGGTAAAGAACACTAAATATGACAGTAACTTAATTTTAAACGTTTTCTATACTCTACTGAAGAAATCGTTAAGAACCTAACTTCTCAGTGGGGGAAAATTACGATATTCTTATTGGAAATAACGATATTTCATTAAAAAACGTTAGGTACGTATCAAAAAAAATCATCTAGACAATTTAATAAAAATAAAATTAAACAAGTGTTAGATTTGAGATTCTAGCACCTAAAAACAATTGCCAAGTGAAAATGAAAATGGAATATTTAACATAAATTAGTAGTAACAAATGTTCAAAATACAACAACATAATTATTGTTAGGCGAGTATTTGATCTTCCATAATATCTAACAAAAAACAAGAATAAGACCAAGATATAGACGAAAATGATACCTATTTGAAATCTTTACCTGACAAGTCCTCGGCGGTCGTATTCTTTTTGAAGAAGCAACGGTATATCAACTTACATATATATTTTATTTATTTCGTTTTGTTACGTTTATAAATTATCTGCTTTGTAAGGCTGTGTGGAAGAGATAGCTATGTACGATACGATAAGACCGCCAGTCTGTTGGTAACATTCCTTCTGTATTTTGTCTCCGACCTGTTATCATATGTAATGGGGGGGGGCATTCTACTGTTCGTTGTACATAAGCTTTAGCGACGTTCTCAGTAAACTATTTTTACTTCAAAAAACGGTAAAGTGCTGCGTTTTTGATAAAAACTTGAAACTCGAAAAGGGACGTAAATAAGCTTATATTTAGAATTATCCTAATTAATGAAAAGTTATTTGTAATAACTATAAAGTGAGTAACGCAGTGGACATTGATGTCCCCGCCTTTTCTACGGAAGAAGTGCAATTTACTGAGTTACCACGATTCTTCAACGATAATTGAGTAATTTAAGAGTTGTATTTTTGAAATAACGGTTTTCAAAAATACAACTTAAACATTCTAAGTTCATGTTATTTATTTATTCGCGACGATAACAAAAATGTACACTGAAAAATAGAATGGCCCAATGGTCAATAAAGAGTATTTGTAATGCATTGTATTGTATCCTTAAATATAAATACCTATTTACGCAAACAAACATTCAGGATCACGGTCACAGTATGAAGTCATTCCACTTGTGTAACGCGAAATGGACGGCCATTAGAATAAACAGCCAAATTAGGAGTTAAATGAAACTGAACTAAACCGGATTCCCTTTTGTTTTGAGAATACATGTAATTACAGAAACAAGTAGCGTCATCGTCTTACCACTCATCTAATTGACATTCGTCGCTTAGCATGCTAACGAGTTTTGTTGTAGGTAAGATCTAGAATATACATACATACCTTCACGTCTGTCTTTTAATAGGATAGGCAGAGACTATTGGAATGCCTGGTGTACCAGTCTAAACATACAACTTTCGCTTCCTCTACATTCATCAACCTCTTCATGCTCGTACGTCTATTTCGGGTGCTTTTATTTCAGTACATTGTGAATCTGATCAATGTATGTGCGTTTAAGGCGTCCCCTACCAACATATCCTTTTTCTTCTTCTTTCTTCTCAGCATATACTCGTCCACTGCTGAACATATGCCTCTTCTTCTTCTTCTTCCATGAACTCCTTGATGCGGCGATTCGGGTCCAGGTTGGCCCGGCCGTCTTCTGGATATCGTCCGACCATCTGGCTGGTGGTCTTCCTCTGTTTCGGCTTCCGGTTCGGGGTCTCCAGTACAGCGTTCTTTGGCTCCATCTGTCGTCATCTACTCGACAAACATGGCCGGCCCATTGCCATTTAAGTTGCGCAACTCTTTAACCGATTATCAATAACTTTAGTGCGTTCACTCTAGAATATTTGTATGAAAATAAAAAGCTATTCGTATCCAGAAAACTATCCTGCTTAAGACAAATGGCGATATCTCAGACAAATTTCCAGTTCCAAATGCAACCTTATTTTTAATAAGACTGGATTGAATCTGCTTTGGCTATTGAATTTGTGATACCGCCTATTGGCTTATGAGGGCAAAGTTGTCATGTATTTGAAACCTTTGTTTTTTCTTTTTTTTTCTGTCTGTCATCGTTTATGTGGATTTCCGAACATTTTCATCGCTTACTTGTATTCCTATGATGGCTTAGTTTCATGGACATCAGTTAGAGTGCGTAACGATCGATATAAAAATATTTCCTATAATATCAGTCGCTCTAACGCTCATTTGATATAATTATTGAATCATATAACAACATTTAATATATTTAAATATGATATATTGATCATCTTATATAATGATCATTTGATCTTATAATATTTTATATAACATACTTTTACAAAAAAATTACATAGGCAAAAGAGCAAAGAGGGGGAGGCGAAGCCATATCAAATGAAATTATATAAATTATTTTTATACCAATCATTACATAGGTACCCCATCAGTTGGGCTCATCACGAATTCTAAAACTCAGTCTGGCCCGGACTGGTTAGAGTACAGATTCAGGCATTTCCATTTTTAATTGTTACAGATATCTAAAACGCGAGTGCAAAAAAACCAACACTTCCGATGCTCTATATTATGTAGTTACCTTTTAAAACGATCGCGGCTCGTGACTCCACTGTAAAATACGAAAAATATTTCTCGCATAACTTTTTAAAACTGGAGTGAACATTGTAAACGAGAACTGAAATTGTAATTTATCACGTTTTCATATACAAGTATGTTGTCATCAGAACATGTTTTAAAGTCCTCGTGAAATTATAAATAAATATTCAAGAGCATATATTTTTGTCTTTGTATATTACATCGCAACTGTTTTTGGCCGAAATGATATTGTTTAAACTGGAATTGCAATTTTGTAACGTTGCATTTTCTGCGTGAAACGGAACCTAAAGACTGGGGAAATATTTAAGGTGTATATGGCATTACTGTTCATTACTTTTGTATGTCAAACGTCAACACCATAGTTTTGTAGGGGTGTTGCCGCGTTAGGGAAATTACTATAGGATTATGGGATTATTAAATATTTGGTATAAATCAATAAATGGAGTAAATAGTTATTTACATTTATTCAATAAACAAAACAATTTAAAGATATCTTTTGGCTGTAATTGTACATACAAGAATTAAACAAACACATTTCAGACAAAAGAACATTTAATGTAGTAAGTAATGTATTAATTAAGTACCTAATTACCCATACTAATCAGATTAAATTGTATAGCTACATTCTATGCATTTTATTGCATCTATATTTGACTAGCTTTCTGCTTGCATAAAAATCAGCAAGATGATGGCCCATTATAAAATCAGACTTAAGCTGAACGACAGCGGAGGAGCCATCCTCGATAAAATAACCAAGCTCCTGCTGTGGAGATATAGTACATACTTTCAGATATATTTCGGTGAAAGAAACTTGTAAGTATTAATTAATAACATATTTCGGATGGAGGCATTTATTTGTTGCAATTATTCTGCAATTCTCTGACCATATGGTGACTTTTCAGTGATTGTTTCTCACACGTGGAGAGGAGGGAATGTCTTAGCGTCGAGATTACCAGGGGTTTTCCTTGAAGTTTTCCGGTAAGATTAATAATTTTGTTAACTTAAAATGTTAGCCTCATGTCTCATAGTTTATAACCGTAGTGCTAATCAGAGCAATTTCTCTGTGTCTTTACAGCTGGACTGGGTTATTGTTTTTTTAAGCGTTTCAAGGTTTTGTGAGTTTTTAAGCGTTTAGGGTTTTCTTAAGCATTTAAGGTTTCGTTAGCTACGTCTAACCATATTCAGTATGTACTGATTTAAGTTTCCGTCTACATAGTTTCTGTTATTCTGTTTAGGTTTCCGAATAATTTAGCTTTCTGATTTGCCTTTATGGTTGGATGATTTATTTTGTAGTTTTGCATTCAGTTATTCCGTTTCAGACTCCAACTCTATTCAGGTTCCGTAAAGCTATAAAGTAGTTTATTCCGGCATTAAGTATTTGGCAGGAACACTCTTTAGATCTGTAAGAAATAAATTCATGTTTAGGTTCCTGATCATTCAGTAAATTCATACAATTAGTGAAGTAGGATATAAAGGTTTAAACCTACCTTTAGTAGGCGTGCTATAGGCACGAGGATTCAGTAGACCTTCACAAGCTGCTGTGAGCTGCCCGAGGGTACTGTGGCTTGCAACGCAGTGTGCTGGGGCCGCGCCACCAGTTTGCCGTCCTGGTAATACATCGAGTAAATCGTCCAGGAACGAAGGTTTTCTTCAGATCAAGGTCTGTAGAAATTATATTTATAATTAGGGAATTAGGATATCAATAATAGTTATTTGAACTCAGATTGGAATTGGTGGCAACTCTATAAATAGGGACTAACAACTTACTATCTAAGAATTGTGAATTATAACATAAGAACCTTTACTTTATGTAAAACGACCAGCCTTCCGCTGAGCTAAACATATTTTCTGGTAGAGTAAGAATTATGAGCAAAGTTATGTTCACAATTTAATACCATCGTGAATAGAGCTGCATAGGAATAAAGACTGTGATATTTACTAACCTGTTTCATTAAGCTCCTCGTCATACGTCCTAGAAGACTCCATATCTCTTCAACTTATTCTACAACATTTTGTCTCTTGTTTATTCCGTTTATATTCAGTATTGTCGCGTGTTGTACCTCCGGGTGGTACGATCGTCACAATTTATCATGTTTGTTTTCATTTGTTTTCAAAAGGCGATATTTTTTAAGCCCGATTAATATATAACCTCGTAAGGCCCAGTGTGCAATAGGAGGTACATAATCAAGGCCATTTAATTTGAACTGTGTTGCAATTAGAATAAGGTTCATTTTCCTATGTTCATAAACTGAAAATGGCTTTATCGAACAAACGTAATTGAACTTTATTGCCTTGATGGTAGATTCAAAGTCCCACTTACAAAAAACTTCCTGTTTGCAGTATGGTGGGCCTTACGAGGATAAATAAACATTCAAGAGCATTTTGCCGTTGTGAATTTCATCGTAATTGTTTTTGGCGGAAATTAGATTGTTAATGTTATTCATTTTATTTTATTAGCACAAATTACAGTGAAGGCTTATTTCAAACATAATTACAAATCATGGGCCAATGAACGGTGGAGTAAATTCATCAAAGACAGATAACTTTTATAATTATGCGAAGAAAATAAGTTATTAGGCGAAATACGAGTAACATTTCAATTTACCGTCAAATATTTACAAAAATACAACTTGAGAGGTTATGAATGTTATGATAGAACTTCGATCTTTTTTTCTGGTACGGCGACACATAGAAATGAGATAAAAATAAAAACTGTCGCGCGAACTTGCGATAATCGCGCAATCGCGTTCTATTAGGACGATGCCATAGAATATGATGACACGCCTAGCGTGTCATCCGCCACACGTTAAAAACATTTGAAGACACGCCTGGCGTGTCATCCGCACTGAATCGGTATCATTATTGACACTTTTCTTTTACAAAGCTTATAAAGTGATCCTATAACCAGATCCCAATATCATCAGCAATTTCCATGCAAAGAGGCGATTACAAGTAAATACGAGAAACGCCTACGCCGGCTCACAAAGCAATAAAGTCGGGATAACCTTTTCAACTGCTTGACATTTAACCGAAGTTTTCAGTAGACATAATGAAATTAAGATACCAAGATGCTGTAGAACTTTCCAAATTTCCAGGAAGGGAAAGAAACCGAGCTACGCGACGGCTATGACTTTGTCTCTTTCACTCACTGGAACTTGAGATAATTAAAATAATTCATGGAATAAGGAAATTTGGACAGCGTCGGTTATCCGGTTTTTCAATCTTTATTGCATAGATATTAAAAAATTGTATTAACTATGTATCAGTCGAATAAGTTAGGTGAAGATCACACAGCGGACGATCAGTTTTAAGAGTTCAGCGTTCCGCGTTTGCTGTAATGTACTCGTATGCAATGGTTTGAACACACCTTTGTATCTGATCTGCACTTTAGACATATCTGCGCTGTGCTGTTTTGGCTTTAGCTGGTAAGGTACAAAGGAGGGTGTGCAAATTGGCGTATATGACCAATAAGGACAAGTGATATGTCACCGGATAGCTAATTCTAAGTTGTAAAACTATTACTATGGCAGGTAGTTCGAAATATTTGTGTGAAATAAGTTATCGCCATGCAAAGACGGCGGTATTTCATAGTAATTATGCTAAAGTCATCTATGTAGGCGACCCGATAATCCAGATTTAAAAAAATGTCTCACAGTTATTTGAGGTTTCCCGCTACACAAAATCGTTGTAGAATTAAAAAGGATATCCGATGATACAGCGCTTATTGTTATTGGTTTCTAGGCCAGCGTTCATACAGTTTTGCCCATTCTCCTTTGTTTTATAAGTAAATAAATAAATAAATAAATAGGGTGACGGAACCAGTAATGGACAAGGACCAAGAATGGACCCTTGATCCTCATTTTACAGAAGATAAGGGTTATTCATTTGTTTTGCAACAATCAATTTAGGACCGTATGATATTTGAATTAAGAGGGAAGTGTCCGTTACTGGTGCCTGTCAGCTAAAAACGTCCATCATTGGTGCCGTCACCCTAAACAAGTTGACAACTCGAATAAATAAATCTCGTCTATTGTCTATGTAGATGACATCCGACTTTGCCTAACCAATAAGGTTTCTGACCGTTTTATATCTGTCTCTTTATTTGCTTCTCTGGTAAAACAAAAGCGATAAAGAAAACGTTAGCTTTCAATATTTTTAAGGTAATGTGACACGTTAAGTTAATGTTAAAAAATATTTTTCTAGTACCTCACTCTGTAGGGTTCTCTTGAACACGGTAAAACATTGATTTTAACATTTTATCGTATTGTCAACATTATCATAGCTCTTATTTACTCGATAGTAATTGCAGCCGAGTAAAAAAATACGAAAACAAATCACAAGCAACATTGTCACAGGTGAGCTACATCTACAAATGAATTGGATGACTATTACCATCTCAAACGTACGTAATTCACGAAAACAATAAAACGGAACTTAATGGCATAATAAACATAATCGAGGTAATATTATTTATTACGCGATTAAGCACCGTTTAGTTTTAGTATGTGTGAAAATCGCGTTAGTTCTATCAATGCACTAATTCTGACGTAGAATAGTGTCATTATTTTTGTTTTTTAGCGCAGTGAGTTATATTAGCCTGGATAATTATAAGTAGAATAGTAGAATACAGGCATTTTATTAGGGTTCCGTACAAAAAATGACAAAATCGGAACCCTTATAGGATCACTCGTGCGTCTGTCTGTCTGTCAGTCCGTCTGTCACAGACAATTTTCTCCGAAATTACTGGACCGATTGAATTGAAATTTGGTACTCATATGTAAATTGATGACCCAAACACAGATGTGTAATGTAAATATATATATTTTTTAAATAAGGGTCATTTTCAGGGGACAAATTAGGAAATTAACAAAAATAGTTTAGCAATTCTTACTGTGTCATATATCAAATGAAAGGCCTCGTTATGAGGATCCCAAGTATATTTAGGTTATTATTGTAAAATTAATAGCTTTGATTTTATTCATGAAAGAAGGCGAAAATTGACCATCCCCCCCACCTGATCTCCAAAATGAATGAGCCTAAAATTTAGAAAAAAATACAAAAAATTGTTCATTGCTCAAAAAGAAGTATGTACGGAACCCTCTCCAGGCGAATTCAACTCGCACTTGGCGGTTTTTATCTTAGCCCTCAGTGTTGGCACAGTATAAACAGTAGTTCGTCTTCAAGCAAAGATATGTCGCGCGGCTTGCATGTGTGCGTGCCTCGAGCGTACGCGCCCCGAGCCATCACAAGCAAGCTCCACAGGACGCACCAAGCTGGTTTAGTCAGGGCTGCGCGCTCGTAGCATTTAGTTGTGTTATATTATATTAAGTATCGAGTGCGCAGTTAACGCATCAACGCAGCCCTAGCGCTCGAGTGGCAATAGGTAACAATAACTCCTAAACTACTGAGACCAACTACTTTTCTATAAAATTTTCTATTGATACTATATGAGATTGACCATTGGCCTCAAATTTTTATTTATCCCTCCAACCCTGATTTGCCTTCTCTCATTACTTAATGGGACTTTTCTACTTTTCCCCATCATTTTTAAAGGCATTATTCTACTTTCTCCAGCCTAAACTCAATATAACTTGTCTCCTTCCAAACCTGCAAATTTCTAAAGTTCCCGTAACGAGTAAGTAATAACCGATGATGACGCAGAACTTCCCGCAAATGATCGAAGGCTCTTCAGTCGTCATCCATCATCGCACGTGATTACCTAGAAAGATGTCTACATGGAAAGGCACTCGATATAAATTATATTATAGCTCCTTACATACATTAAACCTTATTAAAATCTGCGGGACCATTTTGAAAGTAATAATATCCGTTACCCGAAACCGGCGTGCAAGCATGACTCGATGTATGTATGTGTAAGAAGCGAAAGAGATTTATCACGGATGTTATTCCGTTATAAACGGCGCTCGGTCGGTCGAACGAGTGAACGAGTGAACGCGCCACACCGGCGAATTTAAGTAGTCCCGTCAGAGCGCACAAAATACAATTTAGCGCGCGTGCAGTCTTATACGTTCCATCTTATCGACAGAAGCCCTGCTGCCTAGTTGAGAATACACGTGCTAAAATGTGTTTTGTGTGCTTTGGGACTACTTAAACTCGCCCGTATGGTATCCACTCGTCCACTCCTTGTACCGACCGAGCACCGTTTTTAAAAGAATAACACCCCAGAATCGTAGCAGGTGGAAAGAAGTGGTCTCTGTGTACCCCTCTGGGAAACAGACGTGATTTAATGTGTATATGTGTAATATCGGTTATATTTCTAACTAGAGGACGCGCGTGACTTTGTATGCGAATAAATAGTTTCCCGCTACTCCCCCTATTTCTTCCCGTTGGGGGTAGATGATCGTAAAATTCTTCCTTAGCGCACCCCTAGGGTACCCAAAGAATATTCCCTCCAAATTTCGGGTCCCGCAGCTTTGGCTGTGCGTTGATCGATCAGTCAGTCAGTTTCTTCTTTTAAATATTAATAAATATAAATATATTTAATACTTAGATTACAGTAGTTTACTAAAGGCTAGGCCACACTTTCCGAGCTGCTGCTGTGCTTATGGCAAAATAAAGTTTAGTAAGGCAAGCCAAGTTACTTTCTGCGTTAGTTTACGAATTTAGAAATCTGTCATTTAGAATTATAAAAACCCTGAAAAGTTACAGTTTCTTAAAAATATACTTTGTGAGCTGCGATATTTATAACACATCATATCTAAAAAATATTATGGCATTTAAGTTATATAAGCAAACGCATGTGGTACGACATCATGTCTAGTTATTTGATGTTTGCAGTCGTTAACGTTTGCAGAATATAGCTTATAGCGCCAACATTTGCATCAGCTGATCGGAGCAACTATTCCACTTTATTCTGAACGATACCGATACGAGTATCACCATCCAACCCCCAACTTGAGAACTAAGTTTTACGTTGTGTCTTTTGTCTATAACACGTTTTTATTTTTTGCACGATCTCATAGAAAACAGTACAGTAATCACACAATTAAATTCGTTATTCGTTGACCTAGAACAGTCAGTCTAGACATAGACTTAATAAGGTTACGAGTAAGCAGATTATCTGTTTCACCCAGTGAACCTGTGGAGAGATATTAAGAGCTGCTTCAATTGCATAACGTAATATAATAATCATAATATCACTCAGCGTGGAAAAGCCCCGCTGTCATTAGCGCTAGTAACAAATATAGCAGGGACTTCAACGGTAAAGTTAGTCTAGTGTTTTTATGTCAAATAACGCATGTACGAGTACAAACTTTTGAAAATACATCAAAAACTAATTTAAAAAACACATAAAAGAAAACCTAATAATAAAGGCTCAGGCACACCAGGCAAGCTGCTACCCTGACAGCTGATAGCCATTACTAGGGAATGCAAATAACCGGTTATAACCGGTTTTAACCGGTTATTTTCATACAAAAATGGCTAATAACCGGTTATATTGCATTCCCTAGCCGTTACTCAGTAGTACCAAGCGTCTTCCGCGCCCACATCTGACGAAAAGCTGTCCTGGGGGCCTAATATGTCTGCGTTTATCGCTTTACAAAATGTGGATAAAACATCCGTCACTGTTTGACACGTAAGTACGAGTGACGGATGCTTTATCCACATTTTTTCACGTGATAAACGCAACCGTACTAGGCCCGCTGAGATAGATGGGCAGTAGCTAACCATGATGGTCAAGTCCATAATAAGCTACCAACCTCCTTGTGCACATAAAATTCCGACTAACTATCCGGTATAAATTGTGCAAGTGACAAACGAGCTCAAAAATATTGTAAAAAGTAGCAACGTATGCAGGTGTGATCAGGACGGTTAGCAAAGCTGTCCGCGATTTTTTTATCACTCTGATTCTAACTAAATTATTTTGTAATAATAGAGACACCACTCAGTGTGTCTCTATTATACACGCAAGAATTGCTAAACGCAGTGCAACTTGCACATGACAGATAACTCAACACTACACGGCCATACAGTGCGAATTGCCAACAGGCCCTAGACAAGATGGATACGGCGTTCGTTATCGTTTTCAAAAATGTATAGGATTGACGTAAGCTATCAGACGGTCGCGTCGAGCGCCTACGTCAATTCCATACATTTGGTCAGTTTTCGAAAATCGTTTACGTTAGCGTTAACTTGTCTAGCCTCACAGATCAAACTCACTTGCCAACTGGCTTCGTGTAACCTAAGTACAACTGAGTAAATCGAATATTTTCCACTAAATACTGATCTAGCTGTCCTCTACCGCTGTAGTAGTCTGGATCCGCGTTATTTTCGTTCCCGGGTACACAAGCCAAGGTGAAGGACACAGATCGATAGCGGGAGCGTAACTCATTGCGTAACGGCCTACGCGTCGTATTTCTGTCTGGGGGTTTATTTGACGTTTATTTGTGACGTTTCCGTTTCGTGATTGGTTACTGTTACGTATTGATTTTGCGTTAGTGACTTAGGGGCTTGGGGTTAATGTAATTGGTGTGTATTGCCGACCAAAACAAAGAGGCAGTAGACGTGTATATAGCCTTTGTACTATTATGTAGCCTTTTTCTTTTGCAGTGTAGCTGGTAAACATTGGCGCCCTTGACGTGACGTTTTCACTTACATGTAAGAAGTCAATTATATAATTTAATACGAACCTAAATACTTTTTCATTAATATACGCTGCGGGGATACATAGTAGAGACTTATCTGAACATCTGTACTTTTCTTATTTTAGACGTTACGAGTATCTATCACCCTAAAACACGATCACATTAACATATCACAATAAACTAAGGCTTCTTTAAAATACGTTCATCAAAATTGACACGGCAAGAAACTATTCTTGAAAAAATCTTGTTTTTCCTATTTTCACATAGTTTCATCGCTTGTGAAATGAATTTTGTAGTAATTCTTCAACTGATATTGTAGGCGTAACCCGCGTTACATTAGAAGGGTTGGTTTAACCCGAAATTTTTCGCTACCCGCCACAACCGCACTGATCTAGATTTTCTCCGACGAGGTCTCTGCGACCTAAATTTATCAAGATCTGGAACGTTATTTGAAAATGTCTGCATATTTACTGAAGCCTGAATTTACAAGCAACGTGTGTTTCTATCTTTATCTTTTTAAATGAATACCAACTTTTTGAAATGTAATTTTGATATCAATATTGGAAAATTGGGACGCTGATCGTTGAAAAATATCTGTTCTAAAAGATTTTGGATGACCAAACACCAGCATAATACTCAGCAAAAACCTTCACGCCTGTCTCCCAATGGGGTAGGCAAAGACTATGGAACGCCGCCGTGCGCGTGCACCGGTCCGAACATACAACTTTCGCTTCCTCTACAATATTAATGAATGTAGAGTTTACATTCATCAACCTCTTCATGTACGTACGTTGGTTTCGGGTGCTTTTGATTTGGGCCTTATTCAGTACATCGCGAATCTGATCACATCCATGTCTTCCAACATTTCCACTCATTCTCGCTCGCCATACCTCTTTCTTCTTTGATTTTGAAATCATGTCATCCGAAACGAAATACGTCCACAACGGCGTTAGAGCACAAGGTTAATTTTAAATCTTTCGTGGTACCGACCAAAGATCTGTAGACCTTTTTAACGGAAGATTTCTGGTCGAAGGGTGTCATACTTCGGCGATTTCGTGGACGATTTCGTAGATGTTCGTTTTAAGTTATATATTTTTATTTACTATCGCGATCGTTAATTTGTGACCCATTTAATGAAAAATAGGCTTGAATTAGAGATGCCAAATCATTTTTAACTTATAGAAGACTCAGCCTTATTGTTGTAGAATATCAGAATGACTTTGGACCTAAGGTGAGTGATAAATTTAAGTTCGTGACTCTATGTTAATCGGTAAGGTATTTGTAAAATATGGTCCTAGTTGCCAAATAAAGTTATTCCATTCTATTTTACAGGCCTTCCCGAAAGATCTTCACCGAAAAAGGTAAATTTTTTCCATAAATTCTTCTTACCATAAATTATAATGTTACTAAAGTACTAAAAGACAGGTTCTTAAACGTTGTATAGGTATCCTACCCACATTTCCTCATTCTCAACAGCACCATCCAGGCTTCAAATCTCAGACTTCACAGAACAAAGAGCTAGTCTATGGACGTGGCGTGGCTGTATTTAAATTCATGAATGCAGATTTAATTCTATTGAAGCGGTGGTATGAAATGTTAGAAAAAGCTCGTTAAGGAGAGGAATGAAACGACGAGATTGCAGTAGAAAGAGCAAAGATAACGGCAGCTATGCGCTTTATTTTGTAAACTGGAGATACTTTGGTTTGGACAATGGAGAAGGTTTTTTTATTAGTTACCAATGCGAAGTTAAGTATTCAAGACGATTTTAAAGTAGTCACAGTAAAGCAGTTATTCAATACAGTTGTGAAATAATGACGTGTTACATATCTCAACATTAGTCCAATGATGAACAATAAGTTTTTGCTGGTGGCTGCACTATGTCAAGATTTGCCAAGTAATTAAGCAATGACGCCGAAAAAACTGTATTACTTATTAAAAGCACTTAACATGTATGTTTTTTAAGTTTTCAGTATGTGAAAAACAATTCGCTCATCCCTGTTGCGAAAAAAATGTGGGGCCAGCTCAATCGCTATATCAACTTGTGAAAAGGACAGTAATCCCTGATACAATACATATCCTGATACAATATATTTCAGAAAATCCTGTTATAGTTATCTTATCACCTTTAAAGATACTTCTTTGTCCTCCAAAACCTTTTATACTATCAGTTCAAATTCCTTCATATCGTTCCTAAATCTCCTGTTTGCTGACCTTGAACTTGTGACGTCAGTGGGAGGCCACCCTCCCCCCTATATTGCGTACAATACCAGTAGGCTCAGCAAGAAAGACAAAAGGACAAATTATCCCTCAGCGCATCTCTGTCTAACTAGCTCAAAAGACGAGGGGGCACTGAGGGTTAAGCTGTAAAAAGCTTATCCTTTTTTCGTGATTGATCGGTCGCTCGGTGTTTGTACAGGTGTAATGACGAGGCGTTTTGGTCAAATTCTTTAGCGCTTAGGTAAGCTAATTTATTGATTTGTTATACTTACTGCAACGGAATTTAAATAGTTGCTAAACCGGCGGAAGACTTTGTCGCAGAAAAGCAATAATTAATTATACGTTTTTTCTCTGCATACTGTGATTGGTACATGGTTATGAAAAGGTTCTATGTACTTATTTAAATTCTGCGATGGTACGTGAAAATTTAGGGAGAGTTTTTCCTATGCGATGGAAACCTTATGGACTAAGGAACTGTTAAAGTTGTCGGGCAAGGTATTTCATTAAATACATTAACTACCCAATTGCCTGATGCATGATTAACCCTAAATATGGGCCGGTCAAGAATCCTACTTAACATATCATAATATTCACTTTTTTTTGTTTTGTCCGTGCTTCTTTTTTCCTGATTCGAAATCAAAACCGGTCAAGTGCGAGTCGGACTCGCGCATCGAGGGTCCCGTATTTAAGATGTTTGGAAAACGCAAAACATATTGCCTATATTAGAACCTTAGAACCTTTTATTAGAAGGTCAACTAGAAAATTATATCAATAGGCATTAAGTTCACCGTTTGTATTTCTTGTATGTTTGTGCGATAAAGATTAAATAAATAAATAATTGACCATGAAAAATTTCTTTTTTTAGTAAAAAGTCTTAAAAGGGACCCCTATTTTGGTTATAACTTTGACGTCTATGTCGTCTATCTGTGACTTCGTGGCTCCCGTATGAGTAGACCTTAAATTTATTTTATAGACGTTTTATGCCATATTTAATGGAAATCAGTAGGACCATTTAAAAACTATGACCAGTAAATCCAGACCAACCGGGGCTCGGAGCCCGTTCCGTCATCCAGTCAACTTGAATTTACGTAAAAAAAGTTAAAAAATTTACAGCTGCCATTTACATCCAGCATTTCCAATTCAAATTGTAAACATTTTCCAATTTAACCCTGTGACAGCTTTATTAATTTTGGCTATTGAACTAATTTCACTTCTTCAGCACAATATTGCAATAAAATATCTGCAAAGTCTACCATTTCAATCGAAAAGAGATTAAGCTCCTTAAAAAAATCGGTGACCGCCACGACGATAAAGCCTGATGGTATTCCCTATCGTGTCATAGTTAACATCACATTAAATATTTACATACCTATGTATACTGATCTTCCACTGTACCTGGACTCCTATAAGCAACCGTTTAAAGTCGGGTATCTAAATACACTGGTTTTTATTCTTCTGCCGAATGCTGGAACTGGAAGGCCTTGGTTTATTTATTTATTTAATAGGTATAATAGCACTTTGTTGCATATAGAGATCAAAAAGCAATCTTTAAAACCCGAGGAGCTATTGTTTAACGCAATCGCAATCGTTTTCCTTTTTAAAATCGAAGGCTTGTCTGCATACTAAATGAAAACAATTGTTCCACTTTAAAGTTAATTGCGATTGCGAGTGCGTTAGGCAATAGGTCAGCTCCCTTTTTTGTCACTGTCGTCGATGTATGTTAAAAACATTAAAACACAAAATCTGATTTAAAAATGTCTTTTTAAGAATCGAATAGTACCCAGTAACACTGGCGCCATCATTATAGGTATCAAGACGAATCTAATGACGTGTCAATTATCAAAATCGATTGACCCGTTGAGTAGTTAAGACAGGACATAGGAACGGCCATGCAGGTCAAACATATAACCCTCCGTTTAGGTTTCGCCGCAGTCGGGTAAAAATGGTATGCAGAGTAAAAATGTAAAGAAACAAAAAGAATAACCCCACAATTTAAACGATAAACCGTTGTTTTAGGCTGGATTTGAGAAAATACGAATAGCACTGAGTAAATGAAATTTCACGTTTTCTGCTGAATAAATGGCTACATAATTTATGGGAATGGCATTCTCTTTGCATTTTTAATGCCCAGCGGATTTAATGTTGTCTGTCTATCAGACGGATAAATTGCTATTAATTCACTAGGGCATTGATCAGTTTAGATTATTTTGTTTTGTGAAAATGGATGGTAAAAATATACTCTTACCTTATACCGTGTTTATTATTAGTTGTCTTATATTGTAAACAACTTTCTAACCTCAAAATTAACCTTTTTTGGCTAAAACGGCTCTTTTATCGTAAATAAACTAAAGAATGAAAAAAATTGGATACTTATCACTTGGCCAATATATTGTTTGGGATTGCTTTATTTTATTAAAAGTAGATGCTTCAGCCAAAAAAGGTTCATTTTGAGGTTAGAAAGTTGTTTACTATATTAGATAAGTATAAATGACAATGGTATATATAGATGATTGTTAATTGGTATGGTAAGGTCAGATTTATTTTGTCAAGCTAGCACTCAGTTGATAATTTGCACTAATGTTCCCAGATAACACCCTCTAACAGTTTTTTATTCGTCAATGTAGAAAGTGACTAAACGCGCCTTAAAGAGACATTAAATAAACGTTTATGCTGAGAATTAGTGTTCTAGAAGGAGACATTATATATTTTGAACTTTTTATTTTATGATACGGTCCCGTTCTAGAATAAGTAAAGGGAAAAACAATATGGAAACTGGACCTTTATTCCACTTTGATTTAGTACATCTTGCTTTGAGATCGTTACCATACTGTTGACGTTATGACAACTCTTACTGTCAGTTATAGGCTCGCCTTTGCTGTTAAAAAGGGTAACCCATCATTTTATCGAATTTCACTTCATCGAACGCTATTTTCTGCTGAAACCATGATGTTTTCAGAATATCTTAAACGTTAATTACATAGGTTAGTTAGGTTAGTTAGTTGACTACCAAAAAAGTTAACTCATGCGTCGAGAAATGCCTTAGGATGAAATGAAAATTCTGCGTAATGATACGTTCGATGAAAGATATTTCGACAAAATAATAGGTACCCGTTAAAAAGACTACCAAATTGTTAGAAAATAATATCCGATATTGTTTCATCAATATCAAATAAAAGCTTTGAACTACTAATCGACTTGATTCATAGACTCCGTTTCAATCGCCCGCGAAACTTGATATTCCAAATGGTGTTTCATTTCCTTCGCAAGCTCGCCGAGTGCTTTAAGGGCGTCTATCCTTACCTCATGCCAATGATATTGATTAGGTAGGTACCTAATATCTATATGGCTAAGATACGCGTCATACTCGTGAACGGGTGCCTGTTCTCTAGTTAGTTATTTTAGTTATCGTTCCTGACGTAGAGATCTCGTCGTGTTGTTCTCCTAGTCATTATTATATTGACCTTATATTTGTAACGCTATTAATTGTGCTATTTTTAATAATTAATATTTATTACTGTATGACCTTGCAATATAACTTACTTGTGAGTGTTATTGTATCTTTCTGATTGAAAAAATGACTTCTGCTGGAGTTTCCTGCGGCGCTTCTTCTCCGCAATTATGGTCTTGTCCGAAGCGCTAGGAGACTCCATGTTAACTGTGACGTCATGTTCTAAATCAATGTTTTTTTTTTTCAATTGTATTAATGACCGATGCTTGTTTTACACGCCAGTAGGATTGCCTTTCGTCAGGATATGTCGCGACATATCTGGATTTATAGGCACCACAGGCTTAGGAACAAAAGACAAACGGTGAAATTAATCGTATAGGGGCATTCCATCTTAGTCCTCAGGGATTTGCAACGCATTTTGAGTCTTAGGATTGTAGTCTCGAGAATTCAAATGTCTATGGGTCTCGTTCCCACTTACCATAAGGTGGCCTGTGTGCTCATGTGTTTTCTCCTTACCTTAATTAAAAATCTCTCCTCCAAATAGCAAAATATGATTAAAGAGTAAGTTATTAAAAAATAAAGAAACAACATCGCTACGATCTATTAACTTTTAGTTTTCAATATACGAAAACGGCCCCACCTAACTCGATTTGTGAGGTCGATAGCTAGTAACCGACTCGTAAAAGAGCCCTTCGTACAATTCCTGAACGTATTATACGTGTACGAACATTATCGGGTGAAAATGGAGCGTAACGCGGTCCACACATGAAAGGTTCTGTATAATAATTATCTACACATAGGTTACGGGTTAGAGCGAGCTAATTTTCCGCAACTCGACAACTTAATTTATTCTATCAAAACATGCAGTCAGAGGGCCCTGTCAAGATGCATTGCGCTATCTAACGTTTCTATTCGTTTCGTTTTTAAACCAATCGCGTCACTGGTAGATCACGTGACTTTTCGTATCACGTCATATACCAAATATATATATATATACATATATTGGTTTAAAAACGAAAACGAATCGAATAAAAACGCTAAATAGCGCAATGCATCTTGGCAGGGTCCTCAGGTTTTTAAAGCTTGATTTTTGTTCAGCTTATTCAATATTCTATCATCTAGCATCCTCTAGCTCTTAATATTATATACATGACAGTTGTATTACGGACCCCACAAATCAAACTTCATTATCATTTCTTTTCTAGCTTTATTGATCTCTTGTTTTTAAATTCGATCTTTACATTTTATTGTAACTGAACCCTAAAAATGGTAAATATAAGGCCCTATCGAGTGTTCAGTAAACTCTTCGCACATAAAAGGGAACGTTACAGATAAAAAACTGAAGGGTTACTCTGTAGCACTAAAATCGAAGTTCTTTCTTCCTCATTCTTATATATAACAGAGTGGAGTAAAAGTGACACAGCTAACGTGACATCGCTGTTTCTGGACTGAGTAGCTTCAGGGTTAAATGGTTATTCTCTTGACAAATAGAACCTTGTTCCCATATCATAAAGTTCTATTTAATTTGCGAATTATGAAGGGGTGTAAACAGTTCTCTTGGCTATTATAGTGTATCAAGGTACGAAATAAGAAAGTTAATTACAAATAATTGTTATATTATTATCTTTACTTATATTTATTATAAATGCAGAAGTATATTTTTCGTATATTTAGTCTTCTCGGTACAATACCGACATGAATAATGGTCGCATTCGCGAAATGAAAACGTTCGTCACTTTTCAACTCTATTTTAATGGCATTAAGATCTAAATAGGGATAAACCTTTTAATTCTGTGACCATACATATGTAGTTTCAGCCAGAGTAACAATTATTAAAAATCGTAGCCAGAGTAGAGACAAGAAGGCCAACTAGGCCAACGCGTCTCGTGCTTTTGAAATATATATCGTATTTTTTTGAACTCAGCCGTTTTTACAGTCAAGTAAATAAGAGCTATCATAACGTTGACAACACAATAACATGTCAAAAGCGATTAAGTTTAGCCAAACTAGAATTGAGCTGGGTCATAACTGGTTTTAACCGCATTCGGTTTAAGAATTCGTTATTGACAACAACACAATTCACAGTATAAACAGTAGTTCATCTTCAAACAACAATATATTGCGAGGCTTGCATGTGTGCGTGCCTCGTCCGTACGCGCCACGAGCCACCTCGAGCAAACTCAACAGGACGGACCAAACCGGTTTAGTCGGGGCCGCGCCGTCGTTTGGTTGCGTGCGTAAGTATCAAGCGACGCGTATCGATGCAACCCTAGTGCCCGAGTGGCAATAGGTAACAGAAACTCTTAAAGGACCGGAGAAGAGCTATTTTTCTATTCATACTATGCCAAACCGAATAGTGTAAACGCTATCATGCTCATTGTGTATTCGAACTTCACACGTCAATAAATCATATCCAACATAATACATGCTGAGTTCCACAAAGAATTTCCCTTTACATATAAGATTAAGGTTTTTGAATTGAAGGATACTCGAAGGGTTTACGCCTAAGACCCTCTTGATAAAATGCTTTCCTATAATTGATGTGAATTCGGTGCTTGAAACCAAAAGAAGGGTATTGGATTACAATTTGTAATCGTACCTACGTATGGATGTATGTCAGATAAATGTATTTTCAACTCAGTACCTCAAAAAGGCCAGTTTTGCTGTTTAAAGACAGTGGGCAAAATTGGATTTTGCCCACTGTCACTTTTTGATTCTGCGAGCGTGAGACAAAGTAACTTTTTAATTAAAAAAATAAAGCCGAGAACAGTGCTGGGTATATATATATATTTATTTACCTTTAGGTAAGTATCTACTCGTATTAAGCATGTTCTAGCTGCGGAGGTGAAAAGTTATATGTGCAACATGAGACCAAAGTTATTTGCATTGAATTCAAAATCAACAACTTTGTTCTCTTGTTGCCTATATAATAGTATTGTAGAATTGTATTAGAAGAAATATTTTTTTTCTACGGAAATTTTAACTTTGGTAAGTATATTCCAGTTGAGTCGCTTTAGATCAAACTACAATATCTCCTCGAAATTTGGAATACGTATTTAAAACTTAACATGTTGGAAAAAAAACGCAAATTCCGTTGTCGTTTTGCATGGACTTATCCGAGTTTGAAGTTAAGCGATTCAGCTGTCGTTTCATGTGCCCTTTTAAATATAAACAAGTCAAACAACGTAGCTCCGATAAACGGCCAATCAAAACTGTTTTTGCAATATGGGCTTGAAAAACTGGGATAGATCTCCTAAGTAATAACACACGCAGTATTTATGTGTGAAAACTATATTTAGATAATTATACGAAAATACAACAACCGAATAAATTACATGTCAGGACAGACGGTGTCAGATAGATTAAACTGTCATAGACAGAAAGGTATAAAGTACGTGGATAGCGAATATTTAATGCTATAAAAACTATTGCAACACTAAGTACCTTCTCAAAGTTCAGAACTTGTATTGAATTTTCCAATAGTAATAAGATATTTCTTGTTTTTTTAATAGATTTTTTTATCAATATAGTCTGAAAAGGCATCGCAAATAAGGGAAATGTCGATGTCGTTGACTTTGCTTTAAAAAATCAGTAGTTCAACATATAAGTAGTAAAACAACCAATCCACCCTTTCATATACTCAGACGGCCTTTATCAAAATCCAGCTGGAGCGTAAAATCTGTCCGACCCCGCCAAATGGGCAAAGTTCTTAAAATTATACTTCAAGAAATCGCAAGTCTGATTTTTTGTAAGAAAAACGCAGAAATATCAGAAAAACTTTCAAAATTAGGACCCAGTTATGAGCTAGACTTTCATATGAATAATAATCCTATATGCATTATTGATTATGTTTTTTGTTCGTGATCGCGTTCTAAAGCGGCTCTAACGATTTTAATGATAATTGTCGAAAAGAAATTATTTGGGTCAAGAAATCAATGTATCGAGTAGTTACGAGTATCTTTTATAAATCTAAAACGGGACTTAAATAATCGCGTAAAAACATTATGTACCTATACCTCGACGTTTCGATCTTTGTCGGATCACGGTTCTCGGGTTGGATCGTTTCGTTTCGTTTCGTCATCTTTTCTAAAGGAGGAGGTTACCATTTTTTTTTTTTATTACTTATTTAGTTCTACGGGGACAGAGGGGGGAGCGGGTAGGTCGCTTATTGTTTTGGGCCCCACTGTCTGAGGCCAGTTTTTAATACAAACTATTTAAGGTGGATTTACAATGGATATTTACCCGCTATAATATTGCTACTACAAAACCCGAGCTATATATCGCACTGTTATATCAACACAGTATCAACTCAAAATCCTTGCTAACTTGTTCAAGTTCACAGAAGTATGTATGTATGTAAACACTTTACTGCACAAAAGAAAAACCAGAACAATACAATTAATATAAAAATATGTACAAAGGCGAACTTATCCCTTTAAGGGATCTCTTCCAGCTAGCCCTTGAGAGATTGAGAAAAGTGAAAGGTTGGCGCATCGAGTAAGCAAGTGTACAAATTTATTTAGAAGAACATAACACATTAACCAGTAAAGTCTATATAAATAAAAAAATAATAAAAAAATACATTCAAATACCTACACAAATAGATACAGAAATATATGTATATTAATACTTAGATACACATACATAAACTATTTTTTATGTACCTAGAGGATAGTTGATATTTAGGAGATAGAGTCAAGCCAGAACTTCTTTAATTTGCCTTTTAGGAAATCTACCGATTGAGATTGCCTAATGCCAGTTGGTAGCCGATTCCACAACCTGACAGAATGCACCGAGAACGATTTCGAATAGGATTTGGATCTGTGGGACAGGAAAGTGAGGGAGAAGTTGTATTACAGTTGATTGTAAAGTACAATAGAGAATGTCAGCCAGTTTAGATTTTTGGCTTACCGTATTATTCATTAAAAACTAAAAATAGCTGTAAAAAAATCATTTCGATACGTCAAATAGTTTTCGAGATATTAAATTTTAAACTTCGTATGTGGCGCTCGAAACCCGGCGGCTAGCGCTCACGGAAGATGACGTCATCGCTTAACAGCGGTATGCGCCCTTATATGAAAAAGTAAGTTTACAGGGCTATAACTTTTTAACCGTTATAAGTAGCCAGTTGAATTTTTCACAGAATACGTGTTATTATAAAATCCTGTTATAGACTACGCTTGTACTTGCTTAACTTTGTAAGTCGTAATATTTTTACGAATTCGTTTTGATGTTACTATGGCAGCTATGTTTATCTATTATTTTGTATTACATAACTAACTGTCTGTCAATGACCGGCTTTTGTATTTGTAATGTTTGTCAATTAAGTTGGTTAAATAAAATTAGAATAATAATCAAGCACTTTAAATTTTGGGATAGTGGCAATAATGCCTAGACCTAGCAAAGCGAGAGTGTTGTAGGTATGTAGGTAAGTACGTCTATCGACTTGGTAGCGCCGCGCGCGAAATTTGAAAACGATGAAATGAATACATGAATTATCAGAACTACTGCTAGGTCAATCAAAAATTAGTGTTTTATAGTTCACTCTTTTATACAGTAGCGATATTAATTCTAAATTAACAAGAAATTTGTAAAGAAAGGCCTACCACCAAAGTTAAGCAACCGCCGCTTACCTAAACATCGATCGTGTTGATTTAAACTAGGCACTTTTTAACATATTTGTAAGAGTTTTAGGTACTACAGTTTACTGTTTGGTCGTAAACTATATATGTTTGTATGGAGTTTTGATTATTATCTAAACTTAATGTGACACCGAAATAAAAAGCTATTATACAAATACAACCCGTACTTCGCCTCCCAAAGTTAAGCAACTACACGCGTAGTCTAAAACAGGATGGGTGACCGCTTAAAATATCGTGTTGATAAAATCAGTTTTGTCACATATTTGTAGCAGTTTTACTAGACATTGCTATTTAGTCGTAAACTACAAAAATTAGACTACAATTTAAGCTCAAAATATCATCAAAATAAGAAGCCATTATAAAAATACAATCCGTATAAAAATGCTAATTTTTTTTATTTATTTTCATGTTTCTTGTATGGGGACGCCTCTTGGGATTTGATTTATTGTTCATTGTACAATTTTAAACGATAGATTGTATAATAACACGTGTTCTGTGAAAAAATCAACTTGCTACTTATAACGGTTAAAAAGTTATAGCCCTGTAAACTTACTTTTTCATATAAGGGCGCGTACCGCTGTTAAGCGATGACGTCACCCCAGCAAGATGGCCCCCGCGCGCTTTAATATTATTGACCCAAATTTTAAACGTTCACTGAATCAAAACTACTGAGTCTTTTTGAATAAAATAAAAAGTAGTATGTTTGTTTATTTATAAACTTTACTGCTAAAAAGTTTCAAGCTATTTGGCGTACCTACTGACATTCTTCATTGTATTTTGAGTTACTACTGTTTTGATCTAGCAGTGCGATAGTCGACCATGAAAATCCTTTACCACTTTTCGACTCTATTTGTATGACATTAAGGTCCAAATTTGATAAAGGACTTTATTGATCAACCATCATTGCGGTGCGTCTGATTAGTCAAGACCCAAGAGTATTGTTCTTGACTAATATCTGTCTAAATTATATGCGAATTGTTAATGGCAATTTTATAGCGCGCGATTTCTCATTGTGAATGTTGCTTTAGGAGCGACCACACTACAGCTTAAGGGTGCGTTTCCACCAGAGATGCGCATTAATAACGTGTTTTCATACATTTGACAATCGGAGCAAGGTGTCGCGAGGTGTCAAATGTATGAAAACACATTAATGCGCATCTCTGGTGGAAACGCACCCTAAGGGTGGAGTCACATCTATCAGCACCGATTCGCATTTTATCTATAGAAAATGGCTGTTTTGTATTAAAATGCGTACGCATGCGAAATGAGAATAGATGCGTACGCATTTTGGTACAAAGTAACGATTTTATATAGACAAAATGCGAATCAGTGATGATAGATGTGACGCAACCCTAACGGTGCGTAAATTACGGTCCACCCAAATTGACGCCATGTAATTTACTTCATTCTTCTTTCATTCTTTTGTTTACGCAACGTCACCGTATTTTACGCGTCGGTGGCCGTCGGTAGCCGATCCTTCTCACGTAGTCGCGGCGCGGGAGTGGATTTTACTTTCAGGATATTGGGTATTTAATTAATTTGGTTATACTTTATACAAGCGATTCATCATTCCAGGTAAAGTTTCTAAGTCAATGGCACGTTAACTGACGCCTTTGTATAACAGGAAGTTTTCTTTTAATTATATTAAAAACAACAGTCGTTTTTTAAATTGGATCTCTTTTGATCTGACACGGCAATTACACAAAAAATAAAAATTCAGGAATATTCTTGTTTCGGCTTATCAGAGACAGAACCCGAATATTTTTTTTATAAGTAAACGAGGCTCTATACATACCTAACATTTAATAAAATAAACTCTAAATTTAAACTTAAGGTAACCACCATCCCAGATTATGCGGGACTGTCTCCCATTTCTTTTTCTATATGCAACACCAGTAAAGATTTTTTTAAATTTCACCAAAAGAGAAGTTCATTCAGCATAATTTGTGCGAGTATATGTATAATTATAGGTACGGTCACGGAAGTTAATTTGCTACCCATTTCAAAGAATATCTGCTTGAAGATGTCATTGTCAATAGAGATGCCAAGTCACTTGTAATTGATAGCAAACTCAACCTTATTGCTGTAGAATGTCAGATTGACTTTGGACCTAAGGTGGGTCACAATTTAAATTCCTTGACTACGACTTTCAGTTAAAAGTTGACATTGCTAAGGGCTTAGTTTGCTTTGATTCTTATGTCCTTTCTAAAGGAAGGATGTAGGCACGAGGTAGTATATACATTTCATGACAGCAAAAAACATAGAAAAGCAAAAAAACAAAAACCGTAAGAATGTCCCCGTTGTCTCACCCTAAGTTCGTTAAACTTGGTCATTTTACTGCTGAACTCTCAAACTGATTGACTTAATGAAATTCCGGATTTGACCAGTGAGCTCCGAAATTAATTTAGGAAGGTGTCAATTGGAGCCTATTTATTTGCAAGCAGCCACGTTTGCAACAAACCTTCACGGCGTCTCGAGTTAATTACATTTTGAAGAAACTTTTAAGAGGTAAAATTCAAATTCGAAATTCGAAATTCGAAATTCAAAATATTTATTAAGTAAATTGGCCACGTAAGGGACGTAACGTGTCTCTTCCCTTGAGCCCAATCTATATATTTTTTTGAATAATCTGTAGATATTCAAAAAAATTAGGTTTGTACGTTTTCCGTCCGATTTTTTTTCAAATAAAAAACGAATGAATATCGTGGAAATCAGACTTGATTTAGGGGGTGAGAAACGAAGCTAAATTGGTATGGTTTTTTTGACAGCTACGCGATTTAAGCGTCACTTCACAATCCTCTTAAAGGAATCTTGTAAAATCTTTCTCTTCACACTGCCAGCCGCACCGCAGTGTGAACAAAAACAACGTTTTACATACATTTGGTCCCAGCCCTTATATTTAAGACTATTAACATACTGATAAATCCCAGTAGACTAACCGCCTGTTTCACAATCGACAAGTAAAGCATATTTGACAGATAAATTTAGCCCTTTCTCTGTCTTACACTTGAAAATAGATAAGGAGAGAGCCAACTTTAAATGACAGATAAATTCACTTGTACATTGTGAAACAGGCCCTAAGTAATTATACTTACCTCAAATTACAAAGTTCTTTGGACCGTATCCAGCCGGTCCTTATAAAGATACATTTAAGTACCATTCGCTGAATATTTTTCTCGGAAATATTCTCCAACAGAATTAATTCCGCTAAATAACATAAGACCTAAATTACTTTTCTTATATTTAATTAAGGCTCGTCTCGAGTACTAACTCCGCCAACAGTGCGTTCGCAGTAATCCTACTTGAGCATTTCAATTATATTTTCTCGGAACTTCTACTTATTTAACTAATAAGAATAAGTAAGGAAAACCGGTCAAGTGCGTCTCGATCACGCATTAACTTACAAAAATATGTAAATTCAGGTAATAAAAAAATGAAACCCATGGATTTTGAGAAATTGTATGAAATCGTCAAAATATGCAGATGAATGATATTTAAGTTTGTCAAAAAGCGTTAACGGCAGCTAAAAGTTGACGGACCCCATTAACCCCTCAAGTGCGAGAAGAGCTCGCGCATCAACGGTTCCGTGCCGTAAGGATATATTGATATCTCATATAGGTACTTATATTTACGCAAAATAGGTGCATATTTAAGTCGTCGAATTGCGGAAAAGAGCCCGCCGCAACCTAAATTGCTATCTTGGTTTTTTCCCTCCCTCTCCCTTGGCTGGGATAGGCAGTTAAATTTATTTCAAAAACCGTTAATGTGACTTGTCCATGGCTACTTCCAGATCCAACCACCAGATTTCCTTTCAAAATCCCTGACTGTTTGGAAACTCTTCTGACGTCATCTTGTATCAATTTTACTTTTTCAGAAAGAAGCAGCGATTTGATTACTTTACATTTTAGAAAAACTGTAAAATTCTTAAATAAAAGCTAAAAACTCCAAGCATGTCATGAAAAATTCTGTCTTCTGGTTACCTTATTCACGAAACGATGAGCAACTGGGTCCCGCAAAATCTTCCAGTATTGGCCAGTGTTACCAAATTAATAATAATAATATTTTTTACACAAGTTTTTAAGTGTATCAGTTTCTAATGCAATGCCAAGTATTTGTTAGGAATAAGTAAAAAAAAAACAAATTAGTCTCCTAGCTAACAAGTTTTTTTTAAATCTACCTACTTATGAAGTTCGCAAGCCATTTCATAGACAAACTGTGCTCTAGAGTAATACTTTTAAGGAGAATATGATGTAATATTCTGCCTAGATAAGGACAGATAGATGACAAAATATTTCATCTGAATGATGTCATAAAATATAAAGGGCTGATAACAATATTAGGTCGCTTAATGCTTATGCTTGTGATAAAATATCCACTTGTTACGTTGTCTTCAGTTAGAAGGGAGGTCGTAGATATATTAATCAATAAGTAAATAATATCGATACTTTAGTGCACAATCGTACGAGACAATCTCACTCAATTTGACTAAGCTCTTTAAGTGTACACAACCATAAACGTTCGGGTCCGGGTTCAATTTATAGGCCAATATTTTTATGATTCGAGCGCGAGTATTTGTTTTGCACAAGTCTTAGATATTTGTCGTTTTCTAGTGCCCATTGTACGCCTGGAGCGTAGTTTGGGACTAGCTCAATTTGTGTAAGACTATTATGGGTAATGGACCATAATAAACATAGTTTAATATGGAAAAACAATACTCTCTTAATTAATACATGGGAAAAATCCATGGCATTGTCGTCATCGCACAAATATTGTCCCTTACCATGAATCGAGCCCATCACCACTAGCTTCGTAGGCTGAAGTACCTACTATTCAATCGTTTATAATGTAAATCGACCCTTACAAAGAATAATATACTTCGCACAAAGAAGACTCATACGTGTTGACAGCTGTCTTCGCCCCACAGACGTCCACAGATAACTACCACAGATAATATATATCCACTCTTTACTTTATGCCTCTTGGGATACGTTACGCGCTAAGTGCACTTATTGCCATAAAGAAAATAGAATATTATTCCCAGCCACTTAGGATCTGGCGAGAGAATGTTAATGTGCAAAAAAGGAACACCAAATAAGAGAGAAACAGAAACACATTAAGTTAATTATGAAAAAATAATGCGCCACACCGGATACTACTTTTAAATACCAACCATTTAGTTGCATCAGTCGAATAGAACTGAAAATTCCCGTTATATCGTATTAGAAGGTAAAGGAAATGGCAATGGTTCGGTTAACAACAAGTATAAGGATAGTTAAAAAAAACGAAGCACCTTGCCTTTAAATAAGATGAATGGTAAAAAAAGTTAAATCTAATTTGACACTGGCAAGCTATTATCTAACGGCCGCACTCAGAGTCAGTCACTGACGATAAGGTCGTTCCTTAAGCGAGGTTTAGACTATCAATAAAATATTCAGAAGTTGAAAGCTGTCTTACTTGACTTTAAGTTAGAAAAAGACAGCAAAATTTTGCTTCTTGCTCTAGTACTGGAGTTAAAGTAAGACAGCCATCAACTTCTGCAATTTTTATTGCCAGTCTATATGGCGCTTTAGATTTTTCATACATAAGTTTGAAAACGGAACGAGTTAATTAACTCTAAAATGTCTCTGAGCATCTACGGCGGTTAGTCTTCGTAATACAAAATAATTGACAGTTTTAATTTGAAAATGGAACCTACAAGCCTTCTTTGTTTTTATTACGCTAATACAATATTGAATCTCTAATGGCCTGTTGTTTGATCGGTAGTTAAACTAACTAATGGTCAAAAACGTTACTAATGGTTAAAATCTCAAGGAAATTTGTCAAATTTTCGATTCCTTTTTCGAATTTTAACAATTAGTTGAGTTAACTACTGATCAAACAACAGGCCCTAAATCAGTGTTGTAATTCCTTATCGCCACAGCGTAAACTCAAAGAACTTCTGTCGACCAAATACACTAATACCCAGGGATGATGATGAGACGGGACGCCCGGCCGGAGCAGCGGTCGATCAGTCTATCGGTCATTCCACCCTTCAAGACCCAGGGAACTCATGGCATCTACTTCAGATCAGAGATCAAGCTGTCTGGTTTTTATAATAAAACTGTCTATATTTTGACCTATTTAATTCTTACAAAAATTTAACCCCAGACGCTAACAGAGAGGTGTTATAAGTCGTGTATTTGTGTATCTATGCATCAAAGGCTTAACTTTAAAGCCATGTCTAATCCGTCAGAGAGAAAACCTATTGCAGAAGGAACGTTATGCAATAGGGAAGTACGATACATCGATATCTCTGTATATTTTGTTTTTGTTGTTAAATATAACGTTATTTTAACTGGGCTGGATCTAAGCCATATTCATAAAAATTGGTTAGGCCGTTTAAGAAATATCAGCTCTGAAAGAGGGGGTTGTAATTGGGATTGTTCATATTTTTTAAATTTCTCAAATTCGAAAACCATTTCGAGGAATAGGGTTTTAAAGCCGTTCTGCATTATTAAGTTTTTGAAATATTTATCTATTTCGGATATTTCGACAAAAGTATATTTAACCTTTGTTTGACTTTCGTTTTCGGCTTGAAGCCCACCTAGGTGTATCTTACGTATTAGGCGAAAACCGCTTGAAAAAGTATGTTTTAATACGCTATTACAATCACTTTTTAAAATGCCAACCCAAATTTAAAATAATCATGTCATCCATAAAATGTCTGCTAAATAAATAAAGATATTAAAACAAAACTATTTGGTCAAATACAAAATTAATGGAATTGGTCTCTTAAAATTACCTATTCTTTCGAATTAGAACGTAAAAACCGTGAATTATTTTCTTTGTTCTATCCCAATTATATGTCGGGGGTTCTTTTCTGCCCTGCTAATCCATTACGCAGTATCTCAGATAAAACTCCTGTCGCAATATCAACCTTATTACTAAAAGGAGAGAATTAAAACTGCTTTGGTTATTAAATTTAAGATACTTAGCTTAGTAATTAGTTAGTTTTCTATGTACTAGTTTAATTGTTTCTGAAAGACGCCTCTTTTCGTAAAACGTCCCTATTGCATAACGTTCCTCCGGCAATAGGTTTTTCTCTATGACCAGTCTAATCAGACTGGCTTTTTAAAGTTAAGCCTCTGATGCAGAAGTCGATAATGCGAAAGGGACATTTCGAAAACTGACTTTTTATCAACGGGACATTATGCAAACGGGACCATTATTACTACGCACTCTACCCCAAATATTATCAAGGTTTCCAGGGTTCAACATACAATGGTTCCAATTGCGATAAAGAATATGTCCACAGACCGGATGGAAGGATTAATCGTTGCAATCGATTAGAAGATCCGATCTAAATGGATCGTGAGGCCACTGAGATCTCGATAAACTCACTCGCATTAACATAGTTGACAATCTCGTTTGTCACTGCTTACGTGACTGTAAAGTGACAAGGTACTAAGGTGAATATCTACGTAATGTTAATTGTAGAATACATACCTCAAAACAGTCAACAATTTTGATCCCTAGGACACTTAATTTGGTACTCTCTAAAGTTAAAAAATAAATCAAAGTGTAAGAAGGTTTACCCATTTTGGCATTTAATAGTATTATCAAGGAAAAATCTTACGCAAACTGACCTATTTAGTCCTACACTAAACTCTAGCCTTGTTAGTACTATAGGTACTAGACGACGATTAATCGATGATTAATTTTAGCTCACGCAGTTTCTGTAAACTATGTTTTGTACTAAATTAGTACGCATCTTCAGAACAATAGTGACCTAATTCAGAAATTTTATATTTCGAGTTTGGTCTCTATAGTAATAAATTTACGACTTGAAGTTTGAAAGCAGAAATTTTGAATTAGGTCACTATTGCTCTGAAGGTGCGTAATGTCTACCATATTCTACAGGTCGACACACGTAAAAAGAGCTCCGAGCGGCTAGTAGAGGGGATATGTTTGCGCATGTTGACTACTGATGTGACGCGCATGTGTGTGTTGCCAGTGATGACTTACGGATCTGAGACGTGGGCGCTAACAATGGGCCTTATAAGGAAGCTCAAAGTCACTCAGAGGGCTATGGAGAGGGCTATGCTCGGGGTTTCTCTGCGTGATAGAATCAGAAATGATGATATCCGCAGTAGAACTAAGGTTACCGACATAGCCCGAAGAATAGCCAAACTTAAGTGGCAGTGGGCGGGGCACATTGCTCGCAGGACTGATGGCCGATGGGGTCAGAAGGTTCTTGAGTGGCGTCCGCGGACCGGGAGACGAGCTGTAGGTAGGCCTCCAACAAGATGGAGTAACGACCCTGTAAAGATCGCGGGAACGCGGTGGATGCGAAAAGCACAAGATCGGTCTGAGTGGAGAGCCTTGGGGGAGGCCTATGTCCAGCAGTGGACGTCTTTCGGCTGACATGATGATGATGATGATGATGATGTTGACTACTAACAAACCAATCATAGATAAGAGTGTATTACTGGGAACCAATAGCGTGGCAGCAAGCGCAGCGGTTGACGCTCCCCCCGCCGCCCCCACCAATTTGGTCCGTTACTTGCTCACTGCGCAGGTAGGTCGCTCAGGACTCTTTTTACGTGTGTCGACCTGTACTTTTCTTATTTTCCTCAATCACCCAAAGATTAGCTGGAAGAGATCCCTTAAAGGGATAAGTTCGCCTATGTACATCCAATTCTGTAAATATTGTACTTGATTTTCTGTTTTTTGGACAATAAAGTGTTTACATACATACATACACACACATATAACTGCTTAAATACAAGATAAAAAAAGACTTTCAATTAATCCATAAGTCTTTGAATAAACCATTTAATCAGTGTTAATCCCGCAAATAACTCTGACCGGGAATCAAACCAGTTCCGTATGCGACCTTAACCTTAGCTATCGCAACAAAACAAAGCAATTTAGCCGACAGTATGAAAACAAAGACGTGGCTGCCGCGTTCCTTATTATACGAAACAACATATTTAACAGAATAGCTGGCCTTAAAAGGAAGGAAGCAGTTTAAACTGCATTCTTTTGTTTTATATTTAGTCTTTTGTTTCCACGTGAAGTAATTTAATGTAAAATATCACAAACTTAATTCTTATAAGTGAAAAAGCAAGCTTTAAAAAACCTATAGGTACATAAGTTTCTTTCATTTTTTAACCGACTTCAAAAAAAGGAGCAGGTTCTCAATTCATCTGTATTTTTTTTTATGTTGTTACCTCAGTATTTTCGACTGGTTGAACCGATTTTGATGATTCTTTTTTTATTTGAGAGCTGGTGCTTGCCGTTTGGTCCCATTCTTATCAAAATGAAGATCTGTTGGTGGAATCCATGAGGAATCGACGGAACTCTTCAAAATTTATAGGCACACCTATTGCGATTTTGGTATTTTTCATTGTAACTCGTGTATTAGGTCTAGGAAAGCACTATTTGGTGAAGTGGAACTGATGATGAAGACCACAGATGGCCACCGGAACTCCTAAACGGTATATATTTCGAGGGTGGTGACAAGATATTTCGATTAAGATAGTTGAGCTACTATGACGAAGGATAAATATATGACTATGACTTTCCCACGGCGTTGCTTGCGGCGATATTGAAATGTTCTATTGTTTATTATGTTGTGTGAGAATAACAGCATAATTATGATCACTAAAAAGTATAAAATAAAATAAAAGTTTAAAAAAAGTTAAAAAAAACAAAAACCCGCCTTCAAAAAGCAAAAAATAACTTCTTTAAAAATGGTAGGTAAATAGGTCAGTCCAACTGAAGTCTGCTTTTGGTTAAAATATTGTTGGACGCCGACTTCAGTTGGACTGACCTATTTACCTACCATTTTAAAGAAGTTATTTTTTGCTTTTTGATGGCTGGTTTTTTGGGACCAGCTTTTGCTGCCGACTGTACTTTTTTTTGCAAATTCTTTATCTGCTTATCAAGACCAAACTACTGAGTCCCAACACGGTGGCTCCACGTCAAGACTAGCGGAGATCCTGTCGCCACCTTCCGACTCCATCATCAGATCACCTCTTGGATACCATAATATTGCATTGTCATCGGGTTTACATACGTGGTCCAAATTTCAGCCTATTTTGAGGTGGGGGTCAAATGTAACTTGCAAGATTTGACCCGTACATACATAAATACATACATACATTACATACATACATTGCAAGTTAAATAAAAGCTTGTAGAAATTTAAGTAAAGGCCCCTTGTTTATAGTTGTACAGAAAACTAATGGAATTTACGACAAATTTCACATGTAAATAGAATGTCGAACGGTTCTATACAGAGGGCCCTGCCAAGATGCACTACACTAACTAGCGTTTCTATTCGATTCGTTTTTAAACCAATCGCGTCACTGGTAGACCACGTGACTTTTCGTATCACGACATCTACCAGTGCCGTGATACGAAAAGACACGTGGTGGTTCTGATTGCGAGTGTGTTTACGCAAAAGGCCTGCGGATGTACTACATTGAAGAGGGGCTTTCCGTAAACTTTTTACCTATACCGCATGTTTGATATTAGAATAGAAAACATTTATTTCACTTATTTTTTACGCGACTACCCCAAAAAAGGAGTGTAATGTTTTCAGGGTTCATGTATGTATGTATGTGAGTTTCTTTATTCCACTATAACTTCTAAATCCCTTGACCGATTTAGATGTGTGAGGTATCGTTAGAATCCTTACGTCATGCCGGGTGACATAGGATACCTAAACTGTCAAAATTGAAATAACATCAATGGCAAAATGACAATTATTAACATAGGTAGGTATATCGACGACAGTATACGAAATGCAGTCGGGTTTTTAAAGCTTGCTTTTCATATAGTTATTAAATATTTAAACATAATTATTATTGTCGACTTGTCAACCCTGCCTGAGGACTAAAATGGAATGCCTCTATGCTAGGAATTTCACCGGTTGTCTTATCCCTCGCACTGGAACACAACAATGTGAACATGGCTGTTTGGCGGTAGTTTAAATTACAGACCCATTTAGATAAGCCGTCCTAAATTTGTTAGAAGCTACATCAAAACCATCAATAAATATAGGTGTTCTTTTCAACGTGTAGTGCTTATGAGTATGTATTTTTTTATACGCTTTCCATATCTCGGTCACCACCGCCCTCTACCACTTCCAGGGCCATCTTGAACGGTGAAGCGCCCTTGTGTCCGGCTCGAGCACTTCTGTTGGTTTTCAGGAGGTTTAAATTAAATAAAAAATTGTTGAATTTTTCAACCATTCATGTGTCTTATACATACTTTATTTATCAGTTAAATTGGTTAAAAGATAACTTTCACTTACGAAAGAAACACTAAATGTGTTATTTACTAATGGCAACAAATATAATGACCACCGAAATTACCTACAAAATTAAATTCAACATGGTATAAACCCTGAAACACAAAGTATAATTCAATTTATATTACGTTACCTTTACATTTAGAGCGATAACAGCCTATTTAAATTGCATAACTAATAAGCTTATTGTAGCCGTGTATCTATTTTTGATAATATTAATACGGCTAAGTGAAACGTCACTGCAGTCGACAGGTGTGTTTGAACAGCCATTACGATGACGTCACGCGCGTGTCTGGCAAGTTAGCGGGCGTATGGAGGCGTTTTTCAACCGTCAACTGGATAAAGGTGGGTGGACTTTTATGAGACATTTAGTGACGTTTTTAATGTATTTGTTATATGGCAGTAAGGCAACTGACCTCATACGTTTTCTGTCTTCCTGGTAGTCAGTGGCGGATCCACGGGGGTGGTCAAGTACGTCATGACCACCCCCTTCGGCACGCGTAGATACGGGTCAGAAAGTAAATAGTCGTGTGGCATTATCTCGCACTTGATCGAACCTCTGCGTTGAGCAGTTAATGACCACCCCTTAATCCGAAAGCTGGATCCGCGCCTGCTGGTAGTAAGCATTATCCTGTAGATGCATTTGACAATGGAATGCCTCTATTACATAATGGCCCCTCTACACGTCGGCGGATCATGGGCCAACGTAAAGGACGCATTTATACCTTACAGTGAGCAACATATTCTTGCATCTCACTCTTACGTATTTCTCAGTCCCTTACGCTGGCCCAAGATCCGCCAACGTGTAGAGGGGCCAAGTCATTTTAACGATTGCCTTATGACCACACCAGAAAAGAGGCAGTGTTATTAAGTTTTTTTTTTATAAGAGGGGGAGACAAACTATCATGCGGGTTACCTGATGGGAAGTAATGTCACCACCGCCCATAAACACCAGCATCTCAAGAAGAGTTATCGGTCCGTTGCCTATCTATTAGAGAAATGAAAACTGTTTTCTTGAAGGGACTCATGTCATAATTGGGTGGAAATACTGCCGAAGGGAGTTAGTTCCACAGTTTCTATATAGGAACGGGGCCAAAAGTTCTGAGGGAACGCTCGGTGGAAGAGCGGCATTCATGAAGGTGATGTTGATGAAACTTGGTATTAAGATTACGATGCAGGTCCTGCTACTCGCGATTAATCGTAAATATCTGATATAATTCTAATAATAATAATTCTACCTTCGCGTGCCACTTCTTCCGCGTAGAAAGCTCAACGTAACGTGTAATTTTCCAGGTTAACTAAGTAGCCTTTTCGGGGTATTTTTTTAAATCTTATGTTCTAATCCAGGATACCTTTTATCTCGGGGCTATAACAAATTAAGAACAAAAAGAAATTTTCTGACCTGTATCGGTCGGACCACTTTTTTTAAAGTGAAATAAGAATAAACTAACAAAGTAACATTAAAACTAATTTGCAAATGTATAATAGTTACTAACTTCAGATTCACATAATATTTTCATCAAACATTTTGTCGATGAAACTGCAAAACCGCGTAAGTAACATTTTTAATAAGGAGCAAAATGCACCTTTTTTCTTAGATGTTAAGGTTTATTTTACTCCATAATAAATTTTTCGGTTACGCGGTTTTACAGTGTCACCGACGATTTGTCTTTTGATGTGATAGTGACGTAACAAAAACAAGCGTCCATAAACAAAAGACCCATAATTTAGTTTACGATAAACAAGCCTACAAAAATATTACTACAGCGAACCATAAAATAATATTAAGATAGATACTTTCCTTGAGTTTGTTTTTCTTTTTTCAGCATTATTCTTGTGCTTCGTGTTGGATTGATAAAACGGCTGTCCTTTGAGAATACTTTAGTTGAATCATACATATACTCGTACATACCTACATTCTTATCAATTTCGGCTATTAATTAAAAAACATGGTTATATTATTATGTCAGTGAATGATGTGTTAAAATATTTTACATGGTATTATCCTATCGCAATTCTGAAGTTTTGTATCTCAGCTGTTTCATTTGTCCGAAAATTGATAAGTTGTAAAATATTTATCTGAACCCATTAACCCATTAATATTTAAGTAGATACCTGCAGAACCTGTGGGTTTTAGATTTGGTTTACCTCTATAACAATAAAGGAAAAGTAAAAGATTTTGGAAAAAAATATTTTCTAACTTGTGAATATTCGGAGAAATGAAACAGTTTTGTTAACTAAAATTCGCCCTTGTTACATGAATACATAATTATTCGATCATTTAGATTTTTCAAATTTTCATTAAATAATAAAACTGATATAAAAATATAAATCAAAAGGGCATTTTATTATTATTACTAGCATTTCTCCGCAACCCCATCTGTGTAGAAGTCAGGTAATGCTATTCCCTCAGATGATTTATGTATCAAGTACATTTTTAAAGCTGAATCAAATCTAAAGACTAAAAATTCCAGAACCAGTAAAACCTTAAACTTTCATAGAAATCTTATTAAAAACAGCCAAATGCATGCTGTACTTAAAAGTTTAAAACTCACTGTACTTACAAACTTCAATTCAGAACAAATTTGCCTTAAAAGCACTTACATGACTTGTTGTTGCTTATGGTTACACGGGAATATAAAGATACGATCACAAGAGTAATTTTGCGAGTTAAAAGCTTCGTTTCCTCCCAAATGGGTACGTTAAATAACTGTCAAGTCGTAAGCATATCTTTGCTAATTAGAATATTACTGTTTATGACAATGTGTCCGCAATGGGTGCCTGTCGTATCACATAACGATTTTTCTCCTAAAAATGTTTGGCCGAGAATGTTTGGCATACTGTTGAATGGTCTACTACTCGTTTGTCCTAATATTTTTTGCGCATACTCATTTAAAGTCCTAAAGCAAGTTTGTCCTAGTATTGATAACTCTAAAATCTAATTACCTAAAGCACAATATTCCTAACATGAATTGTCCTAAGAATTATTTTGTCTATTATTAAATTGGCTACAATTACAGCACCTAAACTAAACTATGGCAGGCGTGAAGTCAGAATCGTTACGTTTTCTACCTTCAGGCAGGTCAGATTTCGGTAAGGTTAGGTACGACGACGAGCGAAGCGAGGAGGAGTGTTAGGTAGAACTGTGACCCTAACGAGCGAAACCAATTTCCGAACGAACATTCCCGAAATTAATTTCCGAATTTGTTTACGAACGAAAAAAAATTTAGCACATTTAATATTAGGAATATTACAATTATGCACATCAATCATTCGACAGTTGAATCTTAGCCACATCAAACGATAGAACAAATAATATTTAGGACAAACGATAATAGGAGCAGCAATTTCGGACAGTCATAAATATGCGGAACAAAGTGTATGCCATACGTTATTAGGACAAAAGACGTTATGCGACACAACGATAGGACTAATAATTGTATGCCATCTGATATAGACCCGTCCGCAATATAGACACGTTAAAATAAAGGGTGATTTTTTATGGCATGGGGATTGTAAACTAGCACACAGGTCAGCTGATGGTAGGTACACTCAACCAATTTTTTATCCTAGGCCTAGGATTGGCGTAATCTGATAATTGCATCGACCGCTTATGTCGACTCCTTACATTTCGAGTCTATGGAATACAGAAACGGTAGCATCGCTTGCATCTGACCAGCAAATCGTGACACTAGCATTTTTTCCAATTCTTCACATGGCAACAATTTTACCTATGAAACAAGCTGTCACATTATGAGTACCTATCCAGTCGCTATGCATTTCGTGTTACCAACTAGTGATGTTTTAAATTTGCCCCCTTTTTTTTGGGTCACCACTCACTGGTCAAACTCTAGGCCTTCAGTTCAATAGCTGCTGCTTCGAGATGTTTTATTCTGGAAGCGATTGGAACTGGCACTAAACGACGTCCTAAAAAGGTTTATTTTAATCACAATTCTTTTTACACTCAATTTCATGTCGCCGAAAACGTTTCGACACTTTGCCGAAAGCCTAATGCCGAATTTATTGTATTTTCAGTTGTTGTTTTTTTTATCCGCGTTCTATTACACTGATTGCTTAATCGGCCCCTTTTGTAATAGGAAGAAAACGTAATTAAAATAAATGTAACCAAACAAATACTAAATAATTAAGGATACTCATTAACACTTACTTTTAAGTGTCCCTCCCCCGTCGTACACATTACTGCCCGAACTCTACTAACAAGCCCGACGACAAAGTATTTCCCTTTAGCAAAAACAAAGTTACATAAAAGCGCTCACACAACGCTTTGAATTCCGGACAATTCCCAGTCAGATGTCGGGTGCACACGTTTGTTAATAAAAGCAGGACACGTATTTTTCTTCTTTTAAAAACAGCGGTTGCGTGCGTGCGTCGAGTTAAAGAGTTTGATTTGCATTCTGAATGGCTAGAACTACGCCAGCATATTTATTCAATTGACACTTAGTTCGTCTGTTTCCGTATAGAATAGTTAAAGGGAGATTAAACTTTCTTAGCTGTATTTATTTCAATGTAAGTGAGGGTATGAAAACTACGGAGTTCATATCACTAGCCTCTCTGCCGTTTTGGCCGAATGAACATTTTGCCATATTTTCATGAGCTAAAAACTTGCTAAAAAGTTATTATCCGTCGCAACTGTTTTGTTTTTTGCTGTCTACGGTTATCGTATCCTGGAAACAAAACAAAATGAATACGAGTAACTATTTGGGAAATGAAAATTTGGGAAATTATACATTTCACTAAAAATATTTCGGCCAAACGGCGGATTCCCCATCACAAATCGAATAAAATATATCTACCTAACCTACAGTAACTATTGAAGTTCCAGTTATCCTAAAAAATCGTAAGACTCCAACAAAAAATACATCAAAGTGAATTCAATTATCGACCAAATAAGTAGATCTTACACTGAATTTGGAGGGCATGCGTAAGTTTGTATGTTTTATAAAATTTGGTACAAGAGTTATAAAGACAAACACAACCTTTAAGTTTGAACATGAGCAGTTTCGATCAGGGTGGGGTTGGTATGCATAGGCATTTCCCCAGGGTTAAATAAAGGGAGAAAACCGTGAGGTCTTTTTGCGGCACGACAAGTTGCAACTAAAATCCTACCTACTAATAAGTAATATAAATGCGAAGCTTTTTGTGTGTTTCTTTGTTCCTCCTTGACGCTGCAACGGCTGGACGGATCTGAAATGGCAAGAGCTTATGTACCCTGGATTAAAACATAGGCTGATTTTCATCACGGACATTTTAAAAGAAATCAACACGGACGAAGTCACGTGCAGAAGCTAGTAAGAAATAAAATGTGGAATGTGTTAAAAGAAACACGTTAGCAGTATTATCTTCTCTTGGCTCTTCTTATTGCCACACAATAATATGGCCTACCTACGCTACCTAACCTCCACCTACATAACAGTGCACAAGTTTCCCTAAAAAAAGATTTATCAGGAAATATGACAGCTAACCTTTCAATTATAATGCGGGTTGCAGACCAAGAGCTATGCTAACTTAGTTTAACTTAGCTCGCATAGCTGACGCAGTTTTCCGAGTTTTGTGCATAGTTGGTAGTCTGCACACACCGCGCGAAAACCGCGCGAGTGAAGGTAAACTAACTTAGTTAACTCTTGGTCTGCAACCCGCCTATGGGTATTTTTTATGAAATGTGTTTCCATATTTCAAGGTGTATAGATTATTAACTAAAGTGATGGTTGAATCTTAAAATGTCGCACCTTCAGAACAATAGTGACCTAACCCAGAAATTTTAAATTTCGAGTTAGGTCTCTATACATTTATGACTTGAACTTTGAAAGCTGAAATTTTGAATTAGGTCACTGTTGTTCTGAAGGTGCGATATGTAAAAACACGTTTGCAGTTTTCTCGCATTCTCGAAAGGTGTGGTGTTCCTACTCGTACTAAAATTATTTAAATGAAGTAATGAGTTCGGAATATTTATTCATGAGCAGGATTCCACGGAACGTGATAATCGGCCGCGTCTCGTAATGGCGTCTATCCCAAACAAAATGGCCAGTCGTTTCACGATGACGTTTTATCCTATTATACATTTTGCGATAATCGTTAGCAATTTTTTCTAAAGTTTGCGTAAAATGAAAAGCTTAGTTAAGGCGGCTTCTGACTTAAATATATTTTCTATTTTATTCAAAACCTTTGTAACATTATGATATTGCAATAGACTACTGAATAAAGATCTACTTATTATTTTATGAACTCAAAATTTCATGTATCCATGAGATAGTGTAGAATTTGGGAGATATTTTAATTAATCTAATGTGTCATGACCAGTGATCGGAATAGGTAGAGTATATTTACCTAAAGTTCGCAAAAGGACATAATATAGAGTGGTTACAACTGGGTGAAATATCAATTTATTATATTGAATTCCGGATTTCCGGTATTTTTCTGGTACTAGTAAATGTAGTCGCAAGGAAGTCTCCAGTTTATGTCTGTGTTCTACGAAGTTTAGGTATATACACTCCACCTATCAATGAGATACTTAAAAGAAATGAGTTACAGGCCCTTTTTATCACAAACTAACATAAAATATCCCATACCTTAAGTAAATATTACGTATATTTAGCATTAAAAATACCGGAAACCCGGAATTCAATAAAAATAAATTCATATTTCACCCGAACTTTAGGTTACACTCTACCTATTCCGATCACTGGTCATGACATTTACGCAAATACCTACTCGTATGCATCATATCTGATTAACTAACTCAGTTGTGAAGTTTTTTTTTGCTAGTGGGGGCAAGCGAGCTTTGTGGTCACCGGACATAGATGGGTTTTGACAAGGCAGTTTACTTAGCAAGTGTTTAATTTTTAGGTAAAAAGCTGACATTAACTTCATCTACAAGTTAAGAAAAACGTTACTGGGATGACATGTGTCAGGATTACTTTTACTACCTATACTAAGTGTACTAAGTGAACAGAGCGGACTCGAACCAGAGGATGACCTTCCAGGGTAACCCCAACAACGCAAGTTTGCATGGAAATTGGCACAAAGATAGTTCATCTCTTGGATAAGCACAAGAGTACTAAGTATTTTAACAGATTTTATAGTTTTAGTAAAAAATTATAAACAAATTGCAAGTCGCTATTAAATGTATAATGATATTAGTTTAGAAGTGACTAGTTGTGTATGGCTGAATGAATTGTGTCTGTATTCCGCAAGTAAATCTATTCCATCCATTGTTTTCCGTACTCAGCCAATAAACATAATTTCATTTCATTTTATTCAGACATTACTGTAATGAACACACTCTATAAAACTCTGCAGTGAATATATACATGACATTCATTTACCACACGCATAAGAAATTGGTACTTCTAGTTTTACACTCTTTTAATCATTACAATCAATAAATAATCAATTACTTAATCCAAGGTCCCAAGGTCGAGAACGGCATCGTTCACGTTTGTTAATTAATGTGTGCGTGAGATTACGAATGTGGCAATATCGATTTCAGATGTAGAGGGCCTTGACATGGCCTCCACGGTCGCCAGGTGTATTCCTTTAGAAAACTTCGTCGCTCAATTTACCTGCGATGTATTCTAAGCTGACCTAGGGCTCTATTGTATACGGGTTAAACCTAATTGCTTTTGATATGAAACCTTTTATTGGATAATCCATTAATACGTCACTGAATATATTAAACTCAAATTACATTTGTTTTGTTAACCCCCGACGCAAAAAGAGGGTTGTTATAAATTTGACGTGTGTTTCTGTGTATCTGTCTGTGGCATCGTAGCTCCTAAACGCTTAAACCGATTTGAATGCGATTTTTTTCATTTAAAAGCAGGTTTTCTAGCGGTGGTTTATAGCTAGGTTTCATTAAAATCAGTCGGGCCGTTTATGAGATATCAGCTCTAAAAGACGGGCTCATTAAATCGCGAGTTTTTATCTATCTAATTTTAATTAATATTATTGTTTTGAAAATTATTTAGAAAAAAAATGTCATCGGTTATTGATCGTATTTCAAATTTATTCGTAATTATGTTGTTTTAATTATTTAAGTTTTTTTGTATTCCTTTTTTTTAATAATGTACGTACGAGTACTTACAGTCATTTGCACAAGCTTTCAAATTAGTTTCTAAAAAGTTAAATAACTATAACATAAACCTCTACTTAATTACTTTAGACAACTAATAATACTAATTAATGTTCACGATATCGATGTAGCTCGTATCTTTTGAAATGCAATGCAATTTACATTGTAACATCATTGATCGCGTACCGGAAAACGATATGTGTGTGGCCTATGAAGCGAGTAGCAGAAAACTGCCCGTCGTGGAGATCCTTTGAGTAGGTTTATTTCCAGCAGTCAGGGCTCAGAAACCTGGTTATTTTTTTAACCAGCTTGTCTGAAACGCCATCCATTTCAAACAGATAATTTCATTTCGATTCCGCTCGAACAGAATAGATATTACTTCGGTTCTGATCAAAGAGGAAATAAAATTGTTCCAGCTCGAAATAACGGTTAATTTCGCTCGCTTGTTTGTTCGCATCGTCCAACACCGCCATCGTTTTCTCGTCTTTCTCTATTAGCTAGCATAGTTACATTTTTACGTGCCCAGCTTGAAATCAAGCCTTCATCCGTCAAGGCCTTATCATTTTAGTCGCCACGCCATCCAACTGCAGGAAGAATTAAAAAGCAAAAATACCAGGTTCAACAAAATAAAATGCACGGTGTCCGTCATTGTCAAGATATTCATCATCATCATTAAATTCACGAGCGTAGCTCTTGTCAGTGTAATTCTCTCCACTAATTTCTATTTTGTGCAAGGTTCATCTCTTGGTGTCCGCTTGCTCCTACTCTTTCTTGAATCCCTCCGACATCATTGGTTCTCGGTCTTCCCGGGACTCATTTTCCTTCCATCTGCCCTTCCATTATGTTAGTTATAAAGCTATCGTGTCTAAATATGTGTCCCATTATTGTTCCTTTTCTTTTATCTATTGCGTGAATGATTTCCCTCTTTTCTTTTACCCTAGTCAAAACTTCTTCATTATTGATTTTCTCCGTCCAGCTAATCTTTTCCATTCTCCTCCAGCACCACATTTCAAATGCTTCTATTCTATCTTTATCCCGCTTTGTAAGTGTCCAAGATATTCATAAAAAAACATATTTTTATGCTAGCGAGGCAGCAGCGTGTCGCCTGATAGAAAGAGATCTCCACTACCATGAAACGCAACACAGCCTTTGAGAAAAGAGTATCCTCGTCTCTTAAAGGTCCCTAGGTATTAATTAGCATTTAATCCCATTCAAAAGTTTGACAAAGACTTGACTGTAATAACTAAATGAATATTATAATAAAAATATGTTATAATATCCCGCAAAATACAAAATACGAGCTTCACATTTATCCAACGTTAATGAGACAAGCTTTACAAGCCTGGGGCTTTCAGTTAGCTTTTTAAAGCTCAAGCGATGTAACGGAAACGGGATTCGTTATAATGAGGACTTTCATAATTTAATTTTGTACTGAAATATTTATGCAGGCATATTTTCAGGCGAGTTCCTTTTTGTGCATTGTCTCTTTTTAGACCACGAGACAAAAGGTGAGTGTTATAAGTTTAACGTATACAAAGTGTCCCAAAACTCAACGATAACCTGGTACCGAGCGAGAGGTCAAGCTATACCAATTCGGGAAAAGAAAGAAAAAAAACTGTTACTTTTTCAGGATTTTTATACATACATACATAATCTCACGCCTTCGTTCCCAGAGTGGGGTAGGCAGAGCTGCAGAATTACAAACACCTCTAAAAACTTGTTGATAATTCTATAACCACAATTTGCACAAATAGGCTAAGATGTTTACCAGCGTATTAGTGACAGGTTGCAAGCCCATCGCCTAACAGTACTACAAGCCTTTATTCCCTTAGTCGTCTCTTACGACATCCACGGGAAGACATGGAGTGGCACTATTCTAACTCGGCAACCACACGAGGAAAAAGGATTTTTATAAATCATATCTAACCTAACCTAGCCTTGATTACACGTTAGATATTTCAGAACTTCTGAAAAGTTTACAGTTTTAGCGATATAAAAAATTATGACTATCAAAAATTATGTCAACAATTACATTACGACCAATAAAATTATAGTAAACAAAGGGCTCACATATTCCCTATTAAGCAATAATGTCTGTAAAAACATTTTAGTACTAAATGGTCCCTTTATTCTGTACTTGGCCCACTCGTGATCTCTACGTAACGACATGGAAACCTTCCTGAAAATAAGTGCTTTAATGTGCTAACGATGTCTACCGGGCGCGGTGTGCCTATATTTTGGCGTGTAACGAGATTTCGAACAGTTCATAAGATTCTAAGAAGTAAAACCGCTTTACTAGCATCATTCGAAATCCAAATAAAAGGGGTAGGATAGGGTTTATGTTTGATCACGTCTAAATAGGCTATTTGACTAATGTCAGAAAACTTTAAATGATTCTTTATTACATAACAAGCACACTACGTTGATATTCCTTGAGATTCTACTGCATTATCAATAAAAATCTAGGTTAAAGTTTAAATTTTCTAAACCGCGCTAATAACGCTGTTTCTATCATGGCGCTGGCCAATGACAAGTGGGACGTCACACGCAAGTAACCACAGCTGCAAACCAACACAATGACATAGCGTTTCTGCCACAGGTAAAATTTTAAAAAATCTTACAGTTTTTTTCGTCTTAATTTCCAAAAAAAACATACATAATTTAGTTTAAAATAAAGTGAAATATCGTGCCTTTACTTTCTCAACCTCGTATCTGATCGAATAGTTAGATAGGAAAAGCACTCATGTTCCCTAAATAATAAAGAATATTTTCCTATCTAACTATTCGATCAGATACGAGGTTGAGAAAGTAAACGGATGATATGATGTTTTGACGCTATTATCTGATAGGATGACCACAATTTGTAGTATATTGTCAATGTTGTCGAATAGCCTATTGCCATTTTACAAGCTTTTAATAACTTGCACTGTTCGTAGGTTTGTAAATTGTCCTTCTTTTGCAAGTCAATTTTGAACTAGTTCCGTTAATGGAATGGGATGAAATTTGGACCACGTATGTAAACGACAATGCAATATCATGGTATCTAAGAGCTGATCTGATGATGGGGTCGGAAGGTGGCGACAGGATCTCCGCTATATTTAACGTAGACCCACCGTGTTGGGGCCCATTAGTTTTGTCTTGATAAGCAAATAACTACCTTGCGAAAAAAAGTACCGTCGACATTAAAAGCTTGTCCCAAATATGATATTTTTGACAGAAACTGATTACGAACAATAAGTACTAATACGAATGCGAAGATGGAGCCGGAATTCACTTACGATCTTTCTAATCATATATTGCCTTAGCTACACATTAATCTCAAAATTAATTTTGTTTTTCATATACGTAATTGTATTTGTAGTTTCAAAAAAAAGTTTTATTTTTGTATGTTTGTAACGAATGAAAAAAGTTAATGCGGCTTAAAAAAAGTAGGTACCTACTCTGCCCTCCTTATGAAAAGTGCAGTATCTCGATCAAAGCAGTTTTCGAGTAAAAGCGGTAAAATGATTGAGTTTTTATTTTACGCGTATCTCATAAACTATTTTAGTTACAGATATGAAACTTATATCAAAATAATCGTGAGCATGTACAGAATGGATATTTATTCATAAAATCTAAAAAGATATTAATACGAAGTAAAATAACTTATAAATGCATTAATCGCTAGGTATACCTTTTATTTGAATGTGTCAATCCCTAACCATAACTGCAGTAAGTACCCGATTTGCTGCACTTATGATTAGGAAAAAGGTTTACTGCAGTGATTTCTACAGAATGATGAAAGGCGTTCCTAAACATAAACGCAGTATCTTCTATTTACACGCATTTCAAATGGTAAAAAAAGCTGGTTTGAAGTTGTTTTGTCCGTTCCTGGATTCGAAATGTATAAATTTAAAATAAACTTAGTCGCCAGACTCCATGGGTAAGACAGGGACGCGTTTTTTTCGTGACATCGTTTCAAACACCAAAGCCTAAATTTTATCTTTCCGGGACATTTTACTTGATTTGATGTATTATATTGAATTGCATTAGATTAATTAATTTGAATTACTTATAAGCAAAACATATATTTTCATAAACAATTATTTTTAATTAAAATAAAATAAATAAATATCAGGGGACAACCTCACACAAATTAACCTCGTCTGACACTAAGCTTTAGGCTTGTACTATGGGTACTAGATAACGACAAACATACTTATATAGAGAAATATATACTTAAATACATAGAAAACATCCAAGACTCAGAAATGAATAATCGCGTTTATCACACAAATATCTGGGGTGTGTAATGATTGGTATAAAAATAAATAATATAACTTCATTTGATATAATAACTATTGATATAATTTTAAAGGATATAATCACTCATTTTATATAAACATCATTTGGTATAAACATCATTTGATATAAAATTCGTAGTGTAGGTATTATTTACCTAACCTAAACTACTTTTCCGGTAGCACTTTGTTTTGTGCAGGGGTCGCAATTCTAACCTAACTTAACCTACATTTCTGGTAGCACTTAGTTTTGAGCACGGGCAAGGGGTTTAAGGGCCAGTCGTCGAAGCCCCGCTACCGCGGGGCTTCTATTACCGCTCTGCGGAGTCACAAGGTAACTAACGAACCTACCCAAGTGGCTGTACGAGTTACGCCACCCCGTCCCCCATTTATCCTTTAGCCTGAGTAAATTTTGTGGGGTACCTAGTAAATTTATGATTATGTCTCGTACAAAAATGGTTATTCCAGCTGTACTTTAGATGAAATTATTTTATATCATAAGTTAATTATAGTAAATATGCATTTTAGTTACGCCACCCCGTCCCCCATTTATGCTTTAGCCTGAGTTAATTTTGTGGGGTACCTAGTAAATTTTTGATTATATCTCGTGCAAAAATGGTTATTCCAGCTGTACTTTAGATTAAATTATTTTATATCATAAGTTAATGTGCATTATACTTAAAGTAGTATTTTATACAAAAAAAAATTAGATCAAATGATCATTACATAAAATAATAATTAAATCATATTTAAATATATTGAATGATGTTATATTATTATTATATATCAATCATTATATCAAATGAGCGTTATAGCGACTGATATTATATTAAATATTTTTTATCGATCGTTACGCACCCAAATATCTGTCCTCACCGGGATAAACAAGTTAGGGATTCAAAGATGACGTTTTTTGTAAGAGACTAATAACACGGTTGTACAAATTCAGGTGTTTTGTTTATACAGAACCAAAGTCAAAAATGTATGGTGGCCTTAGTTTTGTCCTAAATATAAATGCAGTAACTCTGATATACTACACAAATTCTTAATAATGTTTACGAAATTATGATTATATTTCCTTAGCATAACCGCAGTAAAAGCCATTTTAGTGCATTAATAACTATAGAACAACAACATTTAGCAAGGTTCCTCCTAATCAAAAGCGCAGTAACTATACTACCTGCACTTATGACTAGGTATACTCCATAATATTAAAGGAGGCTTTTCCTAATGATAAGTGAAGTAACTATATATACTGCTCTTATGTTAAGCAATTACTAGAGTTGATATGAAACTATTTAATAAACCTGTGCAGTATCTAAAGTTACTGCACTTATGTTTAGGAAACTATTCTTAGAATTCAGAGTTACTGCACTCTTCGTTACCGAGAACTGATGATCCCGATTTTTCCAAGAAACATGTCAAAGAAGGAATTGTAGAGCAAGTTTTGCTGATTACGAATATGTATTCAACTCAATTCTGACAAAAATACGAGTTACTGCACTTTTCGTAAGGAGGGCAGTACTAAAGACTTCATAAAAATTTGGCTAACAGCCGTACACGAGACATTTTAGAGACGATGAACTCGTTCCTATTTCAAACTAAACTAGTGTACGAAAAATTACTACTAATACTAAGGAACGACTTAATCGTCATTAACTGAGCGCGGCCGTTACAATAGCTCGTAAAATACGGTTAACATTTTAAAAAGTACCTACTAGACATAGGTAATCAGGTTTAGTTATTTCATGATATCTAGCAGTCTGTTAAACCTTTTCCAAAATATCTCACAACATCTCTCAACAGATATATCATAAATCAATACTTGATAGAATCCAACATGTCGGCTCATTATAAGGAACACGTCAACAGGTAATAGGATCTTCAGCTACACTGCAAACAAAAACAAACATCGGCTGATGATAAACACGTCGTCACTTGCCATGCCACGTAAACAAAACAGACGTCACAGCGATACCGTTTTACAGTCACCACAAATCAAGAAAACACGTCGGATGAAGGAAACCTAATCAAAAGAGACACTACCCGATTTGAGCGGGTTTTAACGAAATTTATTACCACAGAATCAATTACGCAGCAACAAATGCCGTGATTTGAATTTAAATAAACAGCGCTCCCAAAATCACTAAGCCGCTGGGACGAGATTCGAATTTTGAATTTATTGCGTGCTGGCAGCTTGCAAATAGAATGTTCGCGAATATGTTTATTGAGCAATAAAAAGTCAAAGGCGTTTCGTTTTATTGCAAAATGAATCCGCCAATCAACGCGTTATGGCCAGCATTTTTTTTTTTCGTTTTGTTTTTTTTTTATATGAAAAATGAGCCAAATTTTCTTTATAACTAATCATTACGTTATTTCTATATAACACATTACACAAATTGTAAACATTCTAGTGATCCGGTAACATTTCGTAATAAGTTGTTTTTGAATTTGTGTTTGTAAATAATTCCATTTGATAACAGTGATAAAACTATTGACTTCTGATATAAGTAATCGTAAATAGATAGAATAACCAAAAATTCTGTGACAATTCTGTGTAAATATTTACTTATATTCAACGTAAAGCAGCTGGAATTTTTGACATTAATACTCCTCTAGTCGAATCGACCCACTGCCTTTGCGGAGGGACATTGCGACCCTTTGCATATTTTACCTCATCTATCATGAGGAATGCTCCAAGGAACTGTTTGCGTTGCTGGCTGCTGCTAGGCAACGGCTTTCTTTCCTATGCTCACCCACATATAGTATTTTTTTTAAAAAGCTGCTGTATTGGTACTACTCTCCTAAACTGTGCGTAGCCGCGTTTTTCGTGAACCAGTTTTATGGAACCAGCCTATTATGACGGTATTTCTGAACTATATTACAGTTTACATGATATCGAAACTCTTAATTTTGTAACGTAATTTTCATTATTATTTAATTATTATGCAGCTGCAACAGACAGACGGCAGATGGACGGAATCGGAACATATGCCTTCCTTCTTTACCGCGGAACCCTAGAGCTAAGCTAAAGTGTTTCTCCAACTAACCTAGTTTTCAGAATATTCTCTAAACTGTTGTATTAGCAAGTTGGTACACATCGAATGACGGAGTGGGCGCTGATGGCGCGCGACGTCGCCGGCGCCAGCCTCGAATTAACAATTCCATTGCTCGCTCGATAGGGCTGCGCTTAATACCAAACACACAGTCTGGTACCGGTACCAATTATGTCTAATTTTGACTAGTTTGGCCCGGCGCTAGCTATAAATCGGCGATCATCAATCGGGGTCTTTTGTAAGGGCTGAATTAAACGATAGAAAAAAAACACAGAGTAGGCATGTTCGACAAGTTAAATCGTTAGGAAAAGATATGGAAGGATATTAGATTGGTCTTTGCGTTTGTAGAGATCTCTGAGAAAGCCTTAGGACTGTGCGCCTGATGATGTCGTTTTGCTTATTTGATGGAAATCTGTGTTACTCTTTTCAGCCATTTCCCCACTTCCAGCTTTCCTTATGATGTAGTTTTTACTACTTAAACAGCTAGGTAAGATTTACTTGAATAGATAAGAATAGGTAAAGGTTGAATAGGTAAGATTTTTATGTTATGAATGCCATGTTTGATGTTACGTAAGTAAGTAAACGCTTTATTGCACAAAAAGAAATTGTTTTACAAGAAACACTTACCTATATAAAATAAATTATGTACAAAGGTGAACTTATCCCTTTAAAGGATCTCTTCCAGCTAACCTCGTTATGACTGGGTGAGGACAACGCATGATATTATATTGCATACTAGAAAAATTAAGCAGCTTAGCTTGACACAGTCCTTGGCAATAGTCTAATATTTAAAGGTAGGTTTTTATTAATCACCGAATGGAATGGATCTATTGCTCAATTTTGTTTTAAAAGCGTACGGACATTAACATCATAATATTACTCGATGACGAAAAATTTAAAATTAAGGTTTCATTTCGACAAAAATTTAGTAATAAAGTTTTAGTTGTACCTTTTTTCAATACTGACTTTTAAAATAAGTTTCCTTCCTTGCTCTAAAACATAAGCTTTGACCTTTCCATTCTTCTAGAATTCACAAAGAGCCTTTCAAATAGTTTCCTTATCTATCCTTTTCACTCGCCGTCTTTCACGCCTCGTCACCTCCTGTTACAAATCGACTTGTACCAACTTACTCGTATCCGTGGAGAAATTGAGAACGAAAAGTTTTTTCATAGTAAGTCTTGGAATTTTTCCGGTAGTAGTCCCTTTGGGAGTGTTTAGTTAAAGTTGTCAGTGGTACCCTTTTCAGTCGACATAATTTGTCAATATGATAACCATATGGCACCGGGTTCTTCGGCTTCGCTCTGTCGGATCGAGTCTACATTTTGTAACGAATATAATTTCGGCCTTCGTTTTACTTAAAAAAGATTGTTAAAAGTTTGAACTCACTTTTAATTATATTTTGTCGAATAAGATTTTACGGTGTAACATAAACAATCCGTGAAAGCTTAAAATTTTTCCAACGGACGGCGACGTGACCTTCACACATCGGATTTTTATCAATAATAGATTCCGCCCGCAACTTCATGCGCGTAGATTTTGATTTTCTTTATTTCCTCGACAACTTTAACATTTTCCGGGATGAAAAGTAGCCTATGTGTTAATTCAGGGTATAAGCTATATCCATTTCAAATTTCACCCAAATCAGTTCAGCCGTTGTAGCGTCAAGGAGTAACAAACTTACAACCAATCAATCATTCTTTCGAATTTATGACATTGTTAAGATACACTTACCTATAAATAAAAAACCTCCAGCCGCCGTTCGTTATACAGGGAGAAAAGGGGTTATACTAGAGCTAATTTGCAATATTTTTTTCCCAGTTAACGCATTTCATTGGTTTCGAGTTATTTAACTTTTTAATAAAATAAAAAAAACTGTCTTTTGATCTAAATCTGTCGATTGTGAAAAAAATACTTCACTCTGGGAACTGAAAATGCATTTTTCTAATAGCCGGTTTTAAAATCGGTATCGCTGCCGTCACGCCCCCTCACTGCTCTGCAACTCGCCAGACTGATTATTTTAACGCTGATTCCAACTTTGTTTGTTCGCTCGGCAACTGTTAACTATTACGAGTTTATAAACCCATTACGTGTACACCGTACACGACATGACGCGTCTCGGGTCATTATATTACATCGGACGGGTTTATGGATCGGGTCTATATTGTCTGCCATAATTATTTTTAGTCATAATTTGCTTTAGGTCACAATCATCGCAAGTCATAACGAATTTTTTTAAAGAAACTGTTATTCAGGATTTTTATAAATCAAACCTAACCTAACCTAGCCTTGTCTACACGTAAGATATTTCAGAACTGCTGAAAAGTTTATAGTTTCAGCGATATAAAAAATTATGACTATCAATAATTATGTCAACAATGGCATTATGACTAACAAAATTATGGGAAACAAAGGGCTCCCTTATGGATCGATTATGGACTATAATTGTTGAGCCACCGTAGAACCCTGTTGCAGAATTTGATGATACATTTTGATCTTATTTTGGAGTTACAAGGAATTTTTTCTTCCGACTTTTATTGTGATGCCAGTAAAAAAGATGGAGATAAATTACATTCCCAGAGTGGGGTAGGCAGAGCTACAGAATTACAAACAACTCTAAAAACTTGTTGATAATTCTATAACCACAATTTGCACAATTAGGCTAAGATGTTTACCAGCGTATTAGTGACAGGTTGCAGGCCCATCGCCTAACAGCACTACAAGCCTTTATTCCCTTAGTCGTCTTTTACGACATCCACGGGAAGACATGGAGTGGCAATATTCTAACTCGGCAACCACACGAGATAAATTAAATCGGGGTCATTTTGCAGGGATATAATGATAGCTCAACAATAAAATCCATGATGTAGGTAAATCTAGTATGTTAACGTAAGTAGGTATGAAATCATAACGAGTGATTGATTATTGGAGGACAAATTCACTTTTTTGGAGTCTGTCGATATTTGGAAATTAAATTCCATCACTATGTGGAATTCATTCCGTTATTTCGCTAAGTAGTGTAAGTAATTTTGAACCTTTTTTTAACCTTGATTTTACAAAACAAAAGTTCTTATTTCAGATGAATTGATAACGAAAAATATAAAGAAAATAACCTTTCTCAGATTTGATAACGAAACATAAAGTAGAAATTTACCTCTCCTTAGGTTAATGCGCCCTGCATCCTTTCGCTACTAAAAGTCCAATTAGTATATTTCTATTTGGTTTAAAGCATTAGCCATTTTTGTTGGCAGCCAGCACGCAAGCAATCAATCTGGCCACTTCATCATAATGGGCACCTTTGTGACCTTAACGTTCACCCAAAACAATTTTTCTAAATTATTTTTAATGAAAATGGTTGAGTACCAAACCTTGAAACGTTCTGGTAAAATTTAAGTTTTAAGAACATTGTAGACGTGTGTTATTGTACGTTCTCGTAAAATTTAAGTTTTAAGAACATTGTAGACGTGTGTTATCGTACGTTCTCGTAAAATTTAAGTTTGAAGAACATTGTAGACGTGTGTTATCGTACGTTCTCGTAAAATTTAAGTTTTAAGAACATTGTAGACGTGTATTATCGTACGTTCTCGTAAAATTTAAGTTTTAAGAACATTGTAGACGTGTGTTATCGTACGTTCTCGTAAAATTTAAGTTTTAAGAACATTGTAGACGTGTGTTATCGTACGCTCTGGTAAAATTTAAGTTTTAAGAACATTGAAGACGTGTACAATCGTACGTTCTCGTAAAATTAAAGTTTTAAGAACATTGTAGAGCGCTGGGCTGCAAAGGAGACGGAAAAAAAGCATGGAGCTGAAATGCGAATGTTGAGATGGATGTGTGAATGGATAGGATAAGAAACGAGTATGAAAGAGGAAGTTTTAAAGAAGCGCCAGTGATAGAAAGAATGGAAGGTAATAGGTTGTCATGGTATGGCCATGTCATGAGGAGGGATGGAAGTCATGTTACGAGAAGGGATTTGAGTAGAAATGTGGAGGGTTATAAAGCAAGAGGAAGACCTAAAAAGAGATGGATGGATTGTGTGAAGAGTGATATGAGAAAGAAGGGAGTGAACGCTGAGATGACGGCTAACAGGGATGTGTGGAAGGAAAAAACATGCTGCGCCGACCCCAGATGTTTGGGATAAGACTATAAGAGCAAGGAGATGATGATGAAGACGTGTTTTATCATTTAAGCTACCGCCAAGTAGATGTTTGCAATGCTGAGGGCCCTGCCAAGGTGCATTACGTTAACTAGCGTTTCTATTCGATTCGTTTTTAAACCAATCGCGTCACTGGTAGATGACGTGATACGAAAAGTCACGTGATCTACCGGTGACGCGATTGGTTTAAAAACGAAACGAATAGAAACGTTAGTTAGCGCAATCCATCTTGGCAGGGCCCTCTGGGTTCCAGTGTGGGAATAAGTCAACCGGTAAAATTACTAGCAGAGAAAGAGGCATTCGACCTTAATGCTTATTGTTGGCAACGCATTTGTAGTTCAGGATTGCAGTCTTTTGATTGAAGTCTTGAGAATGTGTATGGGTCTCAGAACTCTCAGATCTTATATACCATCAGGTGGCCTGTGTGTGCTGGATTGCGTTTTTTTTTTACAAAAATACGTAAAATGAAATTGGTAGGTAAAAGTAACTTGAATTTAGATAACTCGTTATTACGATGTACAAAACATTTACATTTTCAGCATTCACATGACATGCATTAAATTGTACGTTAAAATGAACTTCTGTAATTTCACTGTGGCTTAGTGTACATAGTTTTTCTTTGACTGTCTATGCAATTATTTTTTTGAAGGCAAAAATGTTAATGCAAATTATTTTTGAAAAAACTATCAATTAGACCTATTATGGAAGCGCACGGTAGTGCACAAGCCAAGTTCTAAAACTAGCCTACATGCACGCCATACACTCAAACCAATTTAAGCCACCTACCTTAAAACTGAAAACTTTTAACATTATAATTACAACGAATAATAAAATAATTAAACATCAGGGGACAATGTCACAGCAATTGACCTAAGCTCTACTCTAGGCTTGTACTATGGGTACTAGACAACGATATAAATACTTATATAGATAAATATATGTCTACTTAAATACATAGAGAACATCCATAACTCGGGAACAAACATTCGCGCTCATCACACAAATATCTGCCCTTTTCTGCCCTTATGATATAAAATTGAACCGCGATTAAATCCCTATTGATTTGAGATAAAACAAGCAATTCGAATATAGTTTATAACAGTTTAAATAGATGTGTTCGCTCGTCCACGGCGCTCTCGTAAACAAGGCTAAGCTGTATCCTCCGCAACCCACTTGCTCACTGGAACGTGAGCCTGACTGGTATTCATGTGTGTTTGTGAGTCAATACTAACAGCGAGGCTATTCTAGAACCTTCCGATAATGTATACTTATACCCATATTCTATAATTTATGTTTAGCTGATTTCTTAAAGTAAGCACCAACCTTTGACTTGTTTCTGTCTGGCCAGTTGGTTGAATGGCAGAGAATGCCTTAAGGCATTAAGTCCACCATTTGTACTTTTCTTTTATTTTGCAATAAAGTTTAAATAAATAAATTAATTAATAAATGTCTGAACAATATTAAACGAGATTGTTCCACTTTTTTTTGTCTTTTTTAGTGTACTGCATGGCAAAGGCCTCCCCTTTTTTGCCATTCTTCCCTACTGATTGCATTTTTTATTATTTGTTTATTATTATTTAGACGTATATTTAATTCTCAGTAAGCTAAGATTTTTACAATATTTGCATATAAATAACGACGCGTTTGCCTTGGTAGTGACCCTGCCTACGAAGCTAGCGGTCCTGGGTTCAAATCCCGGTAAGAACAGATATTTGTGTGACGAGATGGATGGATGGATGTTTTATACGTATTTAAATTTAAACTTCTCTATATAAGTATTTATATCGTTGTCTAGTAACCATTGTACAAGCCTAGAGCTTAGTTTGGGACTAGGGCAATTGGTGTGACATTGTCCCCTGATAATTATTTATTATTTAATTAAAAAATGTAAAATAACAATACTAATACAAAACAAAACGACGTGCCGTGCCGACGTGCCGACGACGCCAGCGGGCCAGGGCTAAAGTTACTGGTGGTCGAGGCTGCAGAGAGAGGAACCTCCTTACAATATGTAACGTGTCGAGGAGTGACTGCTTTCTTATTGTTACTATAGTTCTCTGGACGATTTCTTTACTGCTCACAGAAGATCTTACGTCGTAGTCGTACTATGTAAAAGAATCCTATCCTATTAATCCTATACAACCTAATCTAACTGAGCTATAAAGTATTATGTATCTTAGCAAAACATCTCTTCGTAGTCCACTGTTCCTACGTAAAATTATGTACGTAATGCGGCGGAACTTCCTGGATTAAATACACTACAACAATACACAATAGTATTAAGTAAATATTAATAATAAACTCATGTGAATACAAATAATAATTTCTAACATACGATTACGTACATAAATATAAAATATACACAGTCATATCGACTCCATTCATGTCTTATTCACTCAGTTCTATTGATCAGTCAGATATATCTCAGCTCGAACAAATCACGCTCTTGTTCTTCTATCAATAGAATCCATTATCCTTCTTCACCTAAGGCACCCTCTCTTTGAAGCGGACTGAACTATTCATCTGAGTGAATACCTGGGGTTAGAATCGAACCCGTGATAAAGGGGGGTATAGGACTGACTGACAGGTAAAGTGCGTGCTTGTCAGTTATACGGATTCTATAGGTACTTACAAATGTGAAATAATATTTAAATAATATAATTCATAATGTTTAATGTAATTCGTAACTTTAATTTGTTTTTATTCTAGTTTCTGACGATCTCAATGTAATTACTTATAATTTGTCATGCCGTGTAATCTGATCTGCAACATTATATCTTCTCCTCTTCTTTTTATATACCTCTATAAAAAATAATTGCCGTTCGTTAGTCTCGCAAAAACTCGGGAGCGGCTCGAACGATTACAATAAAAAAAAGTTGATGTATTTGTAATTTTCAGGACAAGGTTTCTTTAAAAAAACACCAAGGTGACAAGGGCGCGAACAGCTAGTTGTGGTAATAAAATCTGAATCTGAATCTGAATGTTTAGCGATTAAAAAAAATATGAAAGATGAGTTTTTTTTTGTGGGTGGTACCATGAGCAGAGTGCGTCCGGATCACGGGTCAAAACACGATTCGGCTAATTTCAATGAAACAGAACTTTGGTAGCCTATTGGGCGCCAATTTACTTGAATTTGGAAATCAATTAACTAATTAATCAACAAGTTCTCAGCTATCTGACCAGGGTCGAGATTCTACAGGATAAAACCTTATTGCTTCTGACTTTGAAAGAATTTACTTTTTACGTAGATGACTTTCATATCTACTCCGTACCAATATTCAATGCTTATAGCCATTATTAACCTCTTTCATAACACTTCGTCAACGACAGTGGAGCTATCCCGTCAAAACGTTTGTGCATGTCTTTAACCTTGCTCATTCTCGATGCAGTTCCACTGAAATCGTAGGGTACATAATACCTCAAATTGCCTACGAGCGTGAGTATAAGTTATGATTGTGAGTTGTTATGAGAGAATTCTTGAGGGATGAAGTTTCTTTAAGTGGTAATCGCGCGGAATACCTATTTTAAGGATAGAAAACTACTCCTATTAATACTATCACAGTACAATCATAGTTCATCTTCGTATTGGATATCTTCCACAGCAATGAACCCAGTTTTTTAGCGGCAACTACCAGCTTTCTAGCTAGAGTGTATTGTGCCTCCGAGTACACTAGGAAATGCTTAAAATTGCTTGCAAATATGGAATAGTTTTAAATATTATAAAACCGGCCAAGTGCGAGTCGGACTCGCGCACAAAGGGTCCCGAACTATTATCTATACAACATTAGCAAAAAACGGCAAAAAAATCACGTTTGTTCTATGGGGGGCCCCCTTTAATATTTTTTTTATTTTAATTTAATTATTTGTTTTTAAAGTAAATATTCATCTAAATATTCTGCGAATATTTCAAGTGTCTACCTATTGCCGTTATTAATATCGAGAAAAAAACGGCAAAAAAAAAAACATTTGTTGTATGGGAGCCCCACTTAAATATTAATTTTATTTGGTTTTTAGTATTTTGTTGTTATAGCGGCAACAGAAACACATCTTCTGTGAAAATACTAACTGTCTATCTATCACGGTTCATGAGATACAGCCTGAGGACAAACAGACGGACTGACGGACAGATAGACGGACAGCGGAGTCTTAGTAATAGGGTCCCGTTTTCACCCTTTGGGTACGGAACCCTAAAAAACCATTACTAATTTAGATAATAAGCATTCCATGTCTCCTTTTTCACACGTGTAGCTAGACTGTTACTGATAATGGGAACTCATCGTCATTCTCCTGCCGTCCTGCTCTTATCCCGGGGTCGGTGCAACGTGTATTTTTCTTTCATACTTCTCTATTAGTCGTCATCTCGGTAGTCGCTGCCTTTCTAGCCATATCATCTTGCACACAGTCCATCCATCGTTTCTTCAGTCTTCGGGAACTATATACTGGGAACTATAAATAAAGGACCATTTTAATAAAAAAATATTATAATATACAATTAAAAATTAAAACTAAACGTATTTAAATTAAAATTAAACTAAGCTACTCAAATATTAAAGATATAAATAATAATCACCACTATAAAAAGAACACCCCCTCTAGCAGGTCCGCTCGCGGCATGGTCCCCATGACACTGGCTGCATTACCTCTCTGGATAGCTAGCCCAATCCTTTGGGAGAGGTAAGCACCAGCTCTAGGATCTCCGGAGGATTCTATGAGCCGAGAGGACAGGACCTTAATAAAGCTTTTCATATCAGCTGACCAAGGTCCCATAGTTTCCACTGCAAGCGGCACAAATTCGTAATTATTTAATAATGACTAATATTTGCGGCGCTTGCGTGTTTGGGCCTGATCAGCTGCTGCACCGGCCCGATTACGGGTTGACTGCACGTGGGAAAGGGCGATTGTGTCAACGCACGTCGCGTACCACACCAGTACCCTACCTAGTTTCCACGGCACCAATGTAGCTCCGTCTGGTCGCTTGCCATCGTCTCTATGTAATCCTGCTGGTTCCAGGACAGCTGGTAAAGAGGCAGTGGCAAGCGAACGACGGATCAGATCATTAATCCTAGAGCTGGTGCTTACCTCTCCCAAAGGATTGGGCTAGCTATCCAAAGAGGTAATGCAGCCAGTGTCATGGGGGAAATAAATATATAAATAAATAAATAAAGGTACATATATCACGCGGCTTGCATGTGTGCGTGCCTCGACTGTCGTGAGCCACAACAAGTGCCACAAGCAAACTCGATAGGACGGACCGGACCGGTTAAGTCAGGTTCGCGCCGTCATCACGTAAATGACATAGATAGGAAACTCCTATAGGGCCGTGAATATTCTACCCACTTCTCCTAACCTACTTTTCTATTCATACTATGATGCTATACTTCATAGTACCAGGGGGTAAGGAAGGAGTAAGTGGAAAAACAAAGCCGGCACTCCCGAGTAGGGCGGCCACGAGTTCCTCTAGAGAGGGATTGCATCCGCTTTTATTTATAAATTTAATTAAAGCTCGGTGGAAATTCCTTCACGCATTTTTCCTGCAGAAATGATTTGAACGCTTCATTATAGCTGTGGTAGTCGTGTAACTGAAAGAGACGTTTACTTAAAAAGAGGTTATGTTATAGTTGTTTTGCTTTTTATTAAAATGAAACGTAAGCGTTTTTCTTATACCATGTTTTGTGAAAATGTTATTGTTGCAACCTAGTAACGCTTTGCGAGAATAAACGTAGTATTAGCTTGTACAGTAGAGTTCATATACACTTTAGTACCTTGTCACTTTAATCGCTGTGACCATTCATACATGGCAGTTTAAAAATGACATTAAATAGACAAGGTACTAAAGTGTATTAGTAGTTTATGTGGCTGGTGCATAATAAGAGGCATTAAAGTACGAGTGTGGTTTTATGAAACGAGCCGAATGCGAGTTTCATAATAAGAACACACGAGTGTTTTAATGCCTAATTATGTATAGCCACATACATAACTTTATCTACATGCATATCATAAGTTTTCTATAATATGTTCAGGTTTGGCCTGTATTTTTATTTGTTAATGTGACTGTTAACTTGTTTGTAAGATTACAAAAGCTTTAAAAAAAACAAATAATGAAAAACAAACTTTATTTATAATGTACAGATATGGCTTGCATTTTCAAGTTAGTTGTACAGTATTACCGATACTTTAATGTTTAGGTACCGACACTTTAATGTAAACATTAAGATGCAACCACAGATACAGGTTTCTTAATATAGGCGATTTGCTACTCGCTTCTAAACATATTGTAGGGAAGTTATGATATGGATGTAGATAAACATATTTACGAATTCGACTGTACGCCAAAACGATTTTTACCTCTTTAAGGTGCTTGGTCATGTCATGGGTTAATGCTACGGTGGCGCAGTGGGATGAAAGAGGAGAGGGAATTCGAAAAGGAATTAATAAAATCGACCTATCGAGTGAGTGAGTCGAAAAAAGAAAATTGAGATGAGACCGATGTCTGAACATTCCTACTCGGAATATAAGCGATTGTTTGTTTATTAGTGATAGTATGGCCACCGTCGTCACACCCACACCTCAGGCGTGGTGCCCTATTTTCCGAGCCGCTATTTGTGCAGTATTTAACAACACAACACTGTATTAAAAGAGCATAAAAGGAATTACAAACTAGTTTTATCCAAGAAATAATAATTGAAAATGGGGGTAAGTATAAATTTGAAATTTTACTATTATTATAGAGTCTACCATTATGATAGGGGTTTGATTTAATCAAATGAGAGTTACGTGGGCCAATAATATATAATTTGTTTTGGATCAAGTCAAGCCAAGCTAAATGTATCCCAAATATAATACGAACAGCGTTCACCGAAGTGTCTCCGAACGAAAGGGGTGAGTACCTATTGGTCGCTTGCGATCGGCTTTGACTCTGGCACTAATGCATCCTCAGCTTTGAAAAGATGCAATTTGCAGAGGCCTATAACTCTTGAGATTTAAGTACATTGCACTCCTAACCTAGATCAGAGATGGGCAAAATTTATTCGAATAACGAATAAGAATAACCAAATTTATTATTCTTATTCGAATAAATTATTCGTCGAATAATTTATTTGCGGATAATTTATTCGTGAATAATTTATTCGTTGAAGGAATTTCCACGAATAATTATTATGTACTTAATGGAATACTTGCTCCATTTTTCTCTAATAAATTAATAAATTATTCATTATTCGAAAAGTAGTCGAATGATTCGTTCGTGGATAATTTATTCGCGAATAAATCATTCTACGAATTAACTACTACTCTAAATATTACGAATTATTTTTTATTCAAATAATTATTCGAATAATGCACATCTCTGACGTAGATACTACAACACATACTCTTATCCAGCAACGCCTAAATATTTTTTTAATGGTTTACATCGCTAAGATGTCATGTCTCTTTCTTTTCTTCTAATTCTATGCAAAGCAAGATAAAGACAAAATAGTGGTAGCGTACATCAGCTCCTAGATGCCATTATATTGCATTCCCCTTCGGTTTACTTTTAATTGGTATTACAGCCCATTCCGATAACGATAATTGATTCAAAATTGAATTGCATGATTTAAACCGGAGTGATAAGATCAGAGATGGGCATTATTCGAATAATCATTCGAATAAAAAATAATTCGTAATATTTTTAGTCGCGAAAAATTTATTCGTCGAATAATTTATTTGCTTTATCCACGAATGAATCATTCGACTACTTTTCGAATAACGAATAATTTATTAATTTATTGGAGAACAATGGAGCAGGTATAAAAGTAGTACATAATAATTATTCGTGGCAATTCATTCAACGAATTACTCGCGAATAATTTGGTTATTCTTATTCGTTATTCGTCATTCGAATAAATATTGCGCATCTCTGGACAAGACATACGTACGAAGCAAGTTAAATAACTAAAGTTAAAATTCCTCGTATAGCTTACTTACTTATTCATTACTGACCGCTTTTAATATCCTACGAGTACATCCGTCTAAAATGTTGAGAGAGCAATCTATCAGAATTTAAATTAGGTTTACTTCCTTGGGCTCCTACATAACTTAAACCACAGTCGTATTCAAACTCAGGTTTGCTTTACTTAGCATTCTAGACTACCCACTACACTAGTTTACTTAATAGGCCGCATAAAATTATGCTGCCATGCCCACGAAAGAATCAAAAGAACGTGAGATAGAAATCGTTTGCGCGCGCCTTGATTGCAGCGTCAAATTCAACATTTCCAGAGTGAGGTAGGCACAGCTACAGAATTACCAACAACTCAAGAACTTGTTGTTAATTCTGTAACCACATTTTGCACAAACAGGCTAAGATGTTAACCATGTGTATATTAGTGACAGGTTGCAAGACCATCGCCTAACAATACCACAAGCCTTTATTCCCTTAGCCGCCTCTTACGACATCCACGGGAAGACATGGAGTGGTACTATTCTAAGCGGGCCACCACACGGCCTAGTTAAAGCCAAATAATCAAATAATCCCTGTTTACTTTAAAACCACAACTTTTACAAAAATATATGTTTTACCAGACTTAGGAAGTTATAAGTACTCAACTACAGAATCAGAAATCATCGTTGTAGATCGTAGGGTTTCGAAGATTCAACCAAAGACATGCGAAAATGGCGTCATTTTTTCATAATAAAACTATCGAGGATTTCTCTAATCGTGTTTTCACATTTAACACTCTCAAGGAAATATGACCAAGTTTAATATGTCCAAAGAACAGATTGATAGGCGTTATGGCTGTTGAGATCCAGATCGCGGAACACGACCGACTTTATCATATGGCCTCTTAACATATCGCACATGACAATCAATACCGTCTTAACTCGAAATGTGACAGTGTTGAAAAATTTATTATAATTTCAAACTAGTACAAATAGTTATGCATTACAATTTATTTTTGAGTTAATACGGTATTGAATGTCATGTGCGATATTCCTAGAGTATCGCTAGTTCAAGCGTTACAACTGACCCCGGTTTGACATTTATCGAGTTACCTACCAAGTGTACCGTTTAAGTACCTAAGTGTGTAGTGTGTAAGGGCCAGTTACACCAAAAATTTAACAACTCGAGTTAGTAAACGTCAGAGTCATACGAAAACTGTCATTTTAACTCGAGTTAGGGCCACTTGCACCAAAGATTTAACACTGGGTTATGACACTAACCCGAGTTAGTAAACGTCAGAGTCATACGAAAACTGTCATTTTAACTCGAGTTAGGGTCACTTGCACCAAAGATTAAACACTGGGTTATGACACTAACCCGAGTTAGTAAACGTCAGATTCATACGAAAACTGTCATTTTAACTCGAGCTTAACCCAGTGTTAAATGTTTCATGCAAGTGGCCGTAAGTACCAATTTCAACATGCGATGTTAACCACTTAACAGACGATTAGAGCGTTAACAGCTGTCTAAATGTATGAACAAACAGGCGATTACCGTTGATTAAACGTAACATCGTATGATGAAATTGGTACTTAGTGTCTTAAACCAGGGTTAAATTTTTGGTGCAAGTGGCCCTTATTCAAGAAACGTACGCGACACGGCGTTCGCCTGAGAAATGCAAATTCTGCTAAATTTTGCTGCGAAATTACTGCACAGCTACGGTCAGCAGAGGAAGCACTAAAATGAGTCAGGGTGGCTTGAGGTATCGACTCATGATCGGAAGGTACCGAGTTCTTTCCCCAGGTAGAAATAATAAATTTGGGTGTAAAATTTATTATTTCTAGCAAGTACAGTATCTGAGTCCCATTTAAAAACACTATCCAGTACCTTCTGAGGTAACCTAAGCTCTCACAGTGGTAGAAAAACCTCCTGGGGAAACCTGTAGTTACCATTCTGGTTTATTTCAGTTTTTCGGTCAAGATCGATACCTAAATGTAGTTTTTGATATAGAGGAAGCCCTATACAAGATGCATTAAGCGTTGGTTATCGTTATACAAAATATATAGGATTGACGTAAGCTGTCAGACGGTCGCGTCGAGCGCCTACGTCAATTCTGTACATTTTCTGTTTTCGAAAATCGTTTACGTTAGCATTAAGCCACCTGTCTAGCCTCGCATCACGGGTAGCAGAAGTTGTATTTTCTCGCTTGTCGCGCAATGCATCTCTATCGTTACAGACTAGAAAGAAAGGGAGATTCGAGCGACAAACAAGTCGCGGACAACATGTACTCGCCGTGCAGATCGTAGAGATCTCATCGTCTCGTAATAGTATGTTTTTGATGGTTAATTTTAGAAGCACAAACCTGTGAATTAGATTAGCAGACTTTTTTTAATTTTTGTTGTAAATTTTTGTCACAGTTTGCATATACATTTAGAGATATCACCTTCATACTGAACAGCATGTTTTCACGTTAAATATACTTCAGTGCCACTTTTAAAATAATATTTGGTTTTTAAAGATAAGTTTTCTTCCGTTGCTAGCCATACTTGTCAGTGGGCGGCCAATTAATTTGCACCCAAGGTGTCACGGAAACTGGACGGTTAATGAACTGAACAAAGGGAAGGTATGGTCGGAATATGTAATCCTGGTTACTGCGCGGTGTAGGGGTTGATTTCTGACTCGTGTAGAAGCGGATTAATTTGATTATGAATAGTTTTAATGTAGGAGAGAGCGGGGCTAAAAGAACTTACCGAGTTACAGTGCTCCCATTTTCTTAATAGCGATCGGCAATCTTCGTTTTTCTATGACAAACGAATGACAAATATACTGTCAGTTGCGAGTGCAAGCGTGATAGCGATAGCCAGCCGAAACCTTTTAAGATGCTGGGAATACTGTAAGTTGTTCCGATGGAAATAATTCCGCGAGGAAAAGAGATAAGATATTTTCAGCCTAAGACAACGCAATATGATTGAAGACGGAACTAATTATCATTAGCTACAAGTTCATTGATAAGCTGTTAATTACTAAATGGTTAAAAATTGCCTACATACAACTTGAACTTTACTTGTCTTAAATTAAAAATGTTTAACTTATGATTCGTTTGATATTGTTGATTATTACTTAAATAAACAGACTTGGTTTAATCATTATTGTTTTTGATTTCACAAACAGTAGCTTTAACAGATATGCTAGCAAGTTATCCCGGCTTCTTAACAACTTGACCCAGGTTGGGGTAAGTAGTTACGATATTAGTCATTAAAAAAAAACTCACAAACAATTACCCATATGACTGTCTTAATATCAAAGTAACGTACCTATGTAAGTTGATTTTGATCACATCGTACACTCAAAAAAGTGAGAGCTAACAAAGAGGGATTTTCACTTAGTTGACATAAAATGAATACAATAGGTAAGATATTAGTTATATAAACCAAAACTGATAGTAACAAACAGCAATTTCTTTAGTGATTCAACTAACATCTTAGTTGATGTATCTATAGTCTTAGTTGGTGTATCTATCGTCTTGTCAGGCTCGTATGGGATCAAGACGCTTATGCACAAAAATCACAATCTTGTTACAAGCGACCAATTATTTTTTTCAGTGTATGAATACTAAAATCAAGTATTCTTAAAAATCTGAACTTTTAACCCCGCTCTCCCCTAAATAGCGAGTGTTTACTCTGTTTTTTTCTAGTTACTTGAAACGCAGTGCTTAGATTATGGGAGATATTTATTTTCCATATAAATTTAAACGATTACTGAAGAAAGTCTTACTCTTAATCAGGTGTTATGCGTAACTTGTTTGAAAATAGTGTTTTTAATCACAAATTTCTGTGACCATTGAATTAACTTACCGAATTCAATACACTTTATTGTTATTTCCAAATAAAGCAATACAACTCAATTCGATCGCATTGGAACTATAGAATAATCAAATAACCTGAAGCACCAATTTCATGCAAATACAAAAGCTCCATTCAACCATTTGGCACGACAATTCAGTACTATATAGGAGTTCAATTTATGTAGAAATACGAACAATCGGCTCCGGGGGCTGATTTTTCACTTTCGAGCGCTCGAAAGTTTCACTCGGAAGTGAGCAAAATCTGTGAAACCGTATTTTTGAAAACCGAGCGATAGAAAATTTAAAGACGAGCGGTCCACACCATTCGTTTTCAATTCTACCGCTCGTATTTCAAAAAACGGCTTCGAAGATTTTGCTCACTTCAGAGTGAAACTTTAGAGCGCTCGAAAGTCAAAAATTGCCCCCCAGGATGTTCACGGACCTTATTTACGTAGGTAACAAGTTTGGTGTTAGTACTTTAGTATAAGTAGTTACTTCAGTAACAGTACTAAAGGTGGGGTTTCAAAATAGGAAACGTTCGATATGTCGCGGCCTGTTAAAAAAACTTATCTATAAATGATAGTTCTCTCCCTTGACTGATTTCGATCATAGCGACCTCGCAGCTCTCAGTTTCTTGTTTGGTTTTGTTTACCTGTTAATGTAAAGTAATTTAGTTGTATTAACGCTTTACGAAACCCTTGAAGCGATGAAATGCGTGATATAAGCCGCTTCATTTAAGTTCGTATCTAAGTATTCGTACTTCGGTGTAAAAGAGTTTGACGTGATGACAAGCCGAAAGAATACAGAATATGGCAAATATAGACGTAAAATTGAAACACTAGTATAAAAAAAAATATACCTTAAATTTATACCTACTTGAAACTGGAAATACGAACTAAAGCTACATTCTTAATTTAAAAAAAATATTTCTATAGACATAACATAATCACTGATACACCCACGCCACCTTACGCATTCCTGATTATTGTAGCCGTTAAATTTAGCTAAGTTTGCTGTCGAAGCACTCTGAAAAAGAAAAGCACAAACTATACGAATCGTTCATCCACGTAGTGCCTTTAAGCATTCAGTACCGTTCTACCAGTTTTCTATATAAAACGGACTCTATATGTACCCGTTGGCACTTGGTAAGCTAACAAGTTTGTTAGAAGCTGATGGAAACAAGCGAGCATCGAGCGACGAGGCAAATCGAATTGTCCCGCGGCCGGAGTTGCCTCCACTGTAGTGCTTGAAGTAAATACACAGATTAAGGTCAAACTAGGATTTACTCTAACTTAAGTTCGTTAACGAAACACTCTCACTAATTGAAATACAATTGATAACTTTTCATGTAATTCGGATGTTTTTAAGTTAGAAAGCCGCTTGTTGTTGCTGCCGGTCGGCCGTGAAAATTAAGAAAATGCCTCGTTCTGTGATAATAAACTGCAATAGCCCAAAAAAGCGATGACATTAGCGGCCCGCACACGCAAAGTTCGGACCGCAGGAAACGCCGCGCGCCATTCCAATCTTCGTTCCGAACCGTACGTGTAAATGCAATTGTAACAGTAAAATAGTAAAAAATGTACGAACTTTACGTGTAAAGGCCGCCTTTGAATCAATTTTGCGCGGAATTCGGGGAATTCTCTTCTCCTGTGTGTGACGTCCCAGTTGTTAGAAAAAAGTGACACGATTGGTTTTCATACAGATTGAGGTGTTTACGTTATCTATGTGTTATATCTGTGGTTTGTACAATATATAGTAGTTTTCACAATCGTGTTATAATAGAGAGCTTAAGCTTAGCTTTGAAAAGAAAAGTTATCACACCACCGGCGTCCGTAATGTTGCAGAGTACCTACTGTGCTGTGATTGGCTAAATACTAGCCAATCACAAAGCGTAGTTTTTTATTTTTTTATGCCCTGGATACAGCAGCAAGTTTAAGTAGATTTTTGACAGATGACGCGACGCTGCTACGTTCCCAAACGCCATAGATTGGCAATTTTGTATCGGATCGAGTCTCCTTAAACAAGGACACATATTATTGAAATACGAAGTTCTATTTTCATTTTTTTTTCGTTGTCTAGAGCGTATCGAAACAATAATTTCGGTTGTTGCGGAAGTAACATAGACTATTCAACGATGAAAAGAGTGACGTTGCAGTATTCTCTATGAACTCTTAATACACAGATTTTAATCGACGAGTACATTAAATTGTTTTCATACATAAGTACATACATTATTTTATGATTATTTTTTGTACCTATATGTTTACCTTCTTGTAAGTATTGTTTGTATGCATAGTATATTTTATACATTTAAAAAATCACTTTTTTTTTTTTGTGATTAACTTGTTTTTCAGCCATCCTCGTACATCGTCGTTACTTATTCATTTTAAGCAAGCAAGGGTAACTGGAACAGATCGCGTAAAGGGATAAATTTGCCTTTGTACATGCATCATCTTCATAAAAACGCATACATAACGTAAAACAAATTATTACGTGCTATGAAGAAAATGAAATTATAAGTAAAATTAAAATTATTAAAGTGTGGGACCGTAAAATCGTACAAATATCATCCGAACAAAGATATTCTGTGTATTACACCTCTATCAAATTGGTTGCCTGTATTGTATGTGCAGATTTCCTCACGATGGTTTTCCTTCGCCTTAAGAAAGTCGTTTACTAATTACCACTTACTACAAAACGCACTCAGGCACTTTAATTAAGTAAGAAAACTTCTTTGTGTTCTTTTCTTCTTTGTGCTAAGCGGCCAGTAGGAATCGAAATCAGAACCTTGCGGTCGCGAGTCTACACTTTAATTATGCCACTAGGCCAACGACACTTTTTCTTGCTTACCTATTACAAGGTCTAATTTTGATTACCAGTTTTTATTTTATTTATTGTTTATTAAGAAACAAACGGTTGTATACATTTAATGTTACACAAAATATGAGTAAACTTAAACCTACAGTTTCCTTAATTAGTTATAGATAAGACAGCTATAGCCTACTATTTAACAAACATAAACTAAAAAGATGAGGACAAAAGAACATATTGATTCTGACAATATGATACATCGTGTAGTGAATACTAATATAATTACTATACAAAAACTTGCACTAAATATATGACCATTTTGGTCCAGTCGAAGTCACAAACATAGTTGCGCTCCAGTCCCTCGTCACTTTAATCCGTGTGCAATATCTTATATGGCAGTAGAAATTGTTTTGTTTGTCCGAAATTTCATTATTTAGAAAATCTTTTTTTCTGAAACCGTTTTATTTTCCTGGATTCTAACCTAACCTAACTTAACCTAACCTAACCTTACCTACGAACTGTGTAGGTATATTTCCTTAAACATTTTGTAAATGTTATGGGCTGAGTAAAACCTGACTTTCTAACTAATTATTTTTTTTATTGCCATAGGATACCTTTTTTCTTGTATACATCCAAAATGCTGTTGTTATTTAATTATCAACAGTCACAGACCGCCCCCCCCCCCTCCACTTTTTACGTCAGGGGTTAAAAAGAAAACAATGTGTGATCACAAACCCAGCTGATGTCAAAGGTCCGCGCATGACGTCATATCGAACAATGCCTCAATTATGACGGCATGTGTACGAGTTGATTGTTTTCACGGTGTGCCAATTAGGTAGTTCATTCATGTTTTATAATTATCGCGAATCAGTCATCAATTCGATTGAAATGACGAATGATTTGGAGTAGACCACCTGAGATGATAATGAGATAGATACATGACGGCTCCACTCACCATTAAGTAGGCACCTAACCATAATTCTAGAACCGCCGCTGGGCGAGATGGATGGGTACAGACGAGTTGGTTTTGATAATTAATCTTATATTTTTTAAGTAATCATTTAAAGTTTGTTTCTCCATACTAGGTTTTCCAGTGTTTGCCGTTCACTTTGGATGGAAAAAACAACTTTATGAGATTATTTAAAAGAATTACTGGAAAAAAACGGGCACAGGGGGTAAATTTTTATTAACGTCAACTCTATTCTCGTTAGACTAGAATAAAGTAGCCCTCTTATTCACAAACGCGCTATTGCTAAAGTGTGCTCCAAATATTCGTTTATAAATTTTTACAAATATTTACAAATATTTAAAACTAGAGAAAACTGATCCTAATTGGCCCCATTGTAAAACCAACTTGAACTTTAATAATAAGACTGGCTAATCATAATGTAAACTTTACTGTATCCACACTAAATTCAAATTAAACCTAAAAAACATGTGGACATCATTCGCGGAAAAACTCAAAACATAACAACTTGACGCATGCGTGACTTCTGTAAATTTCCATCGGCGGAGAGGGTGGGACCGGAAATTTGCTAAAGGATTGTTTAAAATAATAACAAGGATATTTAGTCGTTACACGTGAAAATTCCAAATATCGTACTCTACCCAATGTGTCAAAAGTTAATAAACGGGTAATTAGTGTCTTGAATAGTTAACCGTGACTTTAGCATAGTTTAAAAAGTGGGTCAAAAGTTCGTTTTTCCTACTTTCACAGCGCAATCTTTTATTTTGGTAAATGGAGCGACGGTTAACGAAACTCCATTTTTTTTTACATATTATGTATCACCCCAATCACCCGACAACGACAAATGTAGCTAGTCTATTTTAGTGAAATGGGCGAAAAGTTGATTGCTGTCTTACTTTAACCTTAGTTCTAGAGCAGGACTAACTTTCAAGTTAGAGTAAGACAGCTGCATACTTCTGTAATTTTAATCGCTAGCCTAAACCTCGCTTAGCGTTTGTTTCTTGATAGCATAATCATCAAACACGTTTTAATATCTTTTACCGCTGAGTCATTTTAGAGACCGATAACTCGTTCCTTTTTCAAACTTATGTGTAAAAATCGTCTAACGACTTAGGTACTGCCCTCCCAAGCCAATAAGGAGTATCTCAAATTCAATAACCAAAGCAGTTTTAATTCTCTTCTTTTAGTAATGAGGCTCATATTGCTACAGGAGTTTTATCTGAGATACTACCTATTGGCTTGAAGGGCAGCTTAGTCGTCATTAACTGGCTCTGAGTGCGAATATTATACCTATTCGTAAACAAAAATCCCCTTGAAGCGAATGAACCTCCTTTACATGATTTTATTATTCACATTTCCACAGGGAACAAAACAGAGAATGGCGTCCCGAATACCACAAAAGAGTTTATTGCCGTTAGAAAATATCAAAACACGAGGAAAACATTCTCTGACATCTTTTAACACGTTCCGTACCAAAAACTCCAAAAATAAACCCCGTTTTGTATAAAAATCAGAGTTTGGGCACCGGATGCATTAATCAAAAGGTCCTATTTTGCAAACAGACATTCCTATTCAGAAATAACATGGTAATCTATCCCTTTTCAACACTTGAAGTGCGAGCTAGATGAAAGATGGTTCCCGCAGTGAATACTAGGCAGGTTGAGATGAATAAGCAATGAGAAACATCAAAAGGCGAGGACATAGCGTTTCGAATTGCGCCGACGGCTCGAATTTGTGAATGAAAACAGCACAGTTCTGAAATTCAAATGGGAACGTCACGTGTTTGCGCGAGCCGCTTGGTTACGGTGGGTTTGCATGTTTAAATAATGTCCTATAAATTCGCACATTTACCTGTGTCGTTAATTGTCGTTGCATTACACGACCTAAGCGGGTATATTGTGCGGCGGTATAAGGAGAACAGACAGCAGCAGGGGTTGGCAGACAGGAAATGAGACGGATCGACGATCTGGTCAAGGTGGCAAGAAGGTGCTGGATGAGGAGAGCACTGGACCGAGATGGGTGGCGAGCAATGCAGGATGCCCACACTCAGCATTAGGTGGCTAAAGGTTGAAGAAGAAGAGAAGAAGAAGAGATAAGGAGAACTGAGGCTCTATCCAAGATGCAAACGCTACGTTTTTCTTTTCTATCACTCAAAATGTATGGGATGAAATTCTCGTGCGTTACGATAAACGACGTGGTCAACCGTCATCCCATACATTTCGAGCGATAGAAAAGAAAAACGTTTGTTGCGTTTGCTTCTTGGCTATAGGGCCCTTACATCATTAACTCTACACCGACGAAAGCTAATACATCTGTCTTCAGCTCTTATCGGTAGAGTAATTGCGAACACTTTCTTCTGAACACCGCGTCAGTTTCTTATACGACGAGCTGATACGACACCTTAACCACCTTATTATCCATTTATTTATTACAGGGATCTTGCGGATATACGCAGCCGCAATCGCGGAACTTACGTATTACATTGGGAATCCGCATTCGCATCCACAAAACTCTATGCGGCGTTTAAGCGGAGCTGTGCGTTGCAGCAAGAACGAAGCCAGCGAGAGTCCGTGTTAGTATAGAAATTTCGATTTATAAGTTTTTGTAGTAATATTTTCATGAGTTAACAAAACTTACTTTTTTTTATTCATTTATTCATGTTATTTTCCTAAATTATCTCTTTCAAAAATATGTTTTACCTATACCCACGAATGTGAGTCTCAGAAGATCTGCTTCCGCATCCGCATCCACGGATCTCAAAAAATATGCATCCACAATGGCCCTAAATTATATACAAAGTAATTTTTTATTGGTTTTTTTTTGCCTCTCCTGCCTTCTATCTTTACTTCTAGAATGTTTTAAGTAAAAAAACGAGTAGCAAATGCTTCATCATAATTCGATATCTATTTCACCAACAATAGGGAACATGCACGTTTTTTTTTACATATTCAATAAAAGCTGATTCATGTAACAAACAGGTAAAAAAAATTTTTTTTTAATAGCTATAAAAATAACCATGATAATAGCCAACAAACATTTGATCTCTTTATAGCAAAACAGATTTTTACGTGGAATTTATATGGCACAATGACGTCACCGGTAGGTACACGTCGGATCTCGCTGTCTAATTAATTAGCAGTTTAAAATGCTTGTATCACCCGTATTTCTTGACCGATTTTAATTTTAATTTCACTTTTGGTGATCTCTTTTACGGTATTTTCATATTTTGTTGAGAAATGCTATTAAAAAAATCCATGCATATTCCCTATTGATATACCTACTTTATTACTTGTTTCCTCCATTCATCCAACACATCCCTCGGTATCTCTTCGTATAAGTGACTTCATTTTACTATAGTATAAGGCATGCTCATGTAAGGTATTACAATAACAAAAAGCAAGCTTTCAAAACCCGACTGCTGCTAACCAACTTTAAATCGTTATAAATCCTAAATGATCATTCAAAAAAAAAGTTTAAAAAAACAAAAACCCGCCTTCAAAACGCAAAAAATAACTTCTTTAAAATGGTAGGTAAATAGGTCAGTCCAGTGAAGTCTGCTTTTGGTTAAAATATTGTTGGACGCCGACACCGCGGGTTTTTGTTATTTTAAACTTTTTTTTTATTTTATACTTTTTAGTGATCATAATTATGCTGTTATTCTCCCATTTTTCTCCCATTTCTCAAGAAACAATAGAACATTTCAATCTCGCCGCAAGCAACGCCGTGGGAAAGTCATAGTCATATATTTAAACCTAAATATGCTTCGTCATAGTCGCTCAACTATCTTAATCGAAATATCTTGTCGCCACCCTCGAAATATATACCGTTTAGGAGTTCCGGTGGCCATCTGTGGTCTTCATCATCAGTTCCACTTCACCAAATAGTGGTTTCCAAGACCAAATACACGAGTTACAATGAAAAATACCAAAATCGCTATAGGTGTGCCTAAATTTTGAAGAGTTCCGTCGATTCCTCATGGATTCCACCATCAGCTCTTCATTTTGAAAAAAATGGGACCAATCTGGAAGCACCAGCTTTCAAATAAAAAAAGAATCTTCAAAATCGGTTCACTCAGTCGAAAGTTCTGAGGTAACAAACATTTTAAAAAAAAACAGACCAATTGAGAACCTCCTCCTTTTTTTGAAGTCGGTTAAAAATGAAAAACGATGAAAGAAACCTAAAGATGTTTTTTAAATCCCTATACAATGATACCCCACTTGTCATATTTGGTCGACTTTTTTTTTAAATTTGCACAATATTGCGTCTGGTTGCCGCCATATTGAATTTTGATTACTGTCATATCTTCAGTGACACTCACCAGATTAAGACAAATCGATTAACATAAGAATCATCAAAATCGGACAACGGGTTTAGTTTTTATAGTGACACAAAGGAACAAACATACATATATAGGCTGTGAAACACATTACCCTCCTCCTTCGGCAGTCCGGTAAAAATAGGCCTTCTTGATGGAATAAAACGTTAATATTATATTTTACCGTATTGCCCAAACTAATCTTATTTCATTTGCAATGAAAAATAATCGGAGAGCAAAGGAAGGAAAGAGTTAATCTCGACATTGTGGTTAGGTTTTCCCAACAACAACTCAAAGGATATTATAAAAATTCTAATATACTTTATCAAGTATGATATCGCCAACATACGTAGTTAAGTTTGGTTCAATACGGTCGAAGTGATGAGGAAAAATAACACCATCCGGTATCCGACCGCGAACAATGATGACTGGCATATGGAAAAAGAAGTATTATAATAAGCCATGTTTCTATTTGTCATCGTCTACGAAACACGAAAGTAGGATGAGCAAAAATCTCCCCACACACCAACAGAAAAGAAACATGGCTGAGTTTATAGATCTTGGCAACATGATGTACTTTTACTATTACGACGATCGCCCTATGTATGGATGTCTAGGAAAATCATAATCGTACCGTATGGAATTTGTAAAAAAATAAACACATTGCCTTGCTTAACCCCTTCGATTTAACTACCACTAAAATGGGTATTTTCTCATTTTATAGATGAACATATTGACATCCCATGAACGTTGGAGGGTAGGGACTGGGTCCACACAAAATCCACCATCACCCTTTAATGCTTTAATTGTAGCAAACCAGTATTAACGCCCGTCAAACGTCGCGTAACTTGTACCTATTACATAGTAAGATTTAAACAATTCAAACGTTTAACATATTTTAAACAGGATAAAGACCGCAATACCATAGTTTGATAAATGAGAGTTCGTAGTAACATGGAACTGTTATATTGTTACGAGACGAGAGAGAAATAGACAAAATCCCGCATATAATGGGGACCCCTACTTTTAGACCTGGGGCCCGTTCCAGAAAGCCACTCTGCAACTCTGCACTCTGCTCTTTGCAAATCCACGATAATGCAAAGTGCAGAGGAAACGTGGTCCAGAAAACACTTTGCGTACCTAATTTGCAAACTCTGCAAAGATTCTGTTCCTAAAAGATACTTTGCAAATCCACAAATCCTCGAAAAACTGCTCGTTTGCGTGAGGGTGAAAAAGCAGCACATTTCGTGAAAAAATGCGTAAATAAATAAAAGGATGATAAAATTAATCTGTTGTCTTTATCCTGTTTGAAATATGTTGAACGTTAATAACTTTGTGTCACGTTACTGATTATACTCTAAAGAACGCCGTCACATTTTCCAAACTTTTACCCAGCTATTTATATCCCTTAAGAATCATGGCGAAAATAAATTCCGCGCCCAAAATAAACGTGCCTTTACGTCATTCATTGTCTTTGATAAAAAATAGAAAGTTATTATTAGAGCCCACCCCGAAATGCCCGGATTATGCACACGCAACAGAAAGCGGGTATAATAGACCGAGAGGGCAACGTTGGTAGCCCTACCTGATCGAGTACCAGCAGAACACAGTCAGTAGGTATGTGAAGACAAAAAATACCTGACAGGTTGTGGTACAATCATGAAAGAAACATTAAAATACCTTTTGATGTACCAGCATTTCAAACTCCAACTTAAAATTAATTACGTTTATTAGACAGAAACATACAGCAACCCAACATACATAGTAAAATATTAGACAGAAACTATTTACGTAAAAACTACAAGCATCTACCGCCGCCTTCCGACTTTAAAATCAGTCCCACAGCCGCGGTTTAGGCTGTGGGACTGATTTTAAAGTCCCATATGGAGTCTTTTTGGATCATCGAGTACGTACTCATAACTAACGTATTGTTGTAGCCCTCACCAAAAAATTATGACATGTCCCGGGTCCTTAGACTGACTGTCTTTTCTATTCGGACTATTTTAAATTTGTATTTTATATTGACGATTGTTTGATTCAAACAAAATCGGTCGGATAGAAAAAAACATCCAGGTTAAAGACCTGAAACCCAGGCCATGTTTGGTTAAGTAACATTACACATGATTAGACAGTTACATGTAAGTAGCAATCTAGCCTATTAATTATGTAGTTTATTTTGTTTTAATGTGCTCTTATGTATTAACAATTAGTTTATAAGAATTTGTGTAGTTACTAACAAATATGGATCTGTGACATTCGAAATAAATAAATTGAAATTACTTAAGTATTTCTCCCCAAAGTAACATGATATAGGTTCTCTATGAGGTAGAGTAAATGACGGCGTTCCCCGGGCCTATAACTCGACATTTCATATCGTCCCGTATTTTCGCAACGTACCTAAAAATTGCGAAGCTACGAATGTGGCACAGCGGAATATAAAGTATCATTTGTTATCAAAATGATATGTTTATTCCGACGTCAATGTAGATGCGTAGAGCTTTTGCCGGCGACAGTTATATAGAGGTAAAAAACCGGCCAAGTGCGAGTCGGACTCGCACACGGAGGGTTCCGTATAGGGAATGCAAATAACCGGTTATAACCGGGTTTAACCGGTTATTTTCATACAAAAACGGTTAATAACTGGTTAAATGGCATTCCCTAATTCCGTACCACCGTACAATGTTAAGATCAGTTAAATAACCCCTATATCGTGTTTTGTATTTGGACCCCCTTTAATTTTCTTTTTATTATTTGTTCTTGTAGCGGCAGTAGAATACACACTCTGTAGAAAATTAAACTGTCTACCTATTATGGTTGATGAGATGCTCGCTGAAATACGGACAGACGGACGGACTGATGGATAAATGGACAGACGGATAGACCACAGGTACCCCTTGGGTGGGCTAAAAATAAAAGAAAAATATTTCACGCCTCCAAAAATACAGATTTTCTGTTACAATCGGGTTAACTACTGACAGTCACGTTTTGCTGAATCACTTTAACAACTAACTGAACTAACGTTATAAATCCAACAGTCGTTATATTTTGGTTTTTTTTTCGGTACGTGCGTCACGTTTTTATCGAATACTAGCTTCTGCCCGCGACTTCGTCCCCGTAGATTTCTATTATCGATATTCCCTCGGGAACTTTTAAATTTTCCGGGATGAATGCCTATGTGTTAATCCAGGTTATAAGCTATCTCCATTTCATCCAAATCCGTCCAGCCGTTGCAGCGTGAAAGAGTAACAAACTAACAGCAGTCTCAGTCTCAGTCGCGTAGCCGTGGCGAACGGTCGCGTCTTTAACAAATATTAGTTTAAGTATATCCTTTTAAGTATAGGCAACCACACCTTTTTGACCTCTGTTTAATAGAATTTAACTACGCACTCAGTGTCTTGCGTTACTGGTTTGAACGACGAATCGGACCCTCCTTGTTGCACCTGTTGACGGAGGACGTATGGTGCCCCCCTAGCGGGAATTGAGAGCGGGACAGCGTTATTACTACGTGAGTGAAGACACGCTACGAGCCGCGTAGCAGTCATTGCGCGTTTATCGTAGCGCATATTATAGTGACTAGTCGCCAGTGAGTTGTTTTTGTTTTCGACTGTTTTAGAAGAATATTTGATAAAAGCCATGGAATGTCAAAAATGTAAAAAAGTACTATCTAAGAAAGGATCACACTTTATGTGTCAAGGCATTTGTCAAGGTACCTTTCACAGAAGCTGTGTCAAGGGGTTATTGGCTGACATGCGAGCTGGTAGAACTCGTCTTTGCTGCAACAATTGTGAAGACGAGTCGGAGGATGAGCCAGAGCAAGATGATTCACTTGACGCGAACAAGGCGAAAGGACATACTCAGGAAGGTCAACGTGCTACCGGGCTTAGAGAAACAATTAAATGCCATTACACAAAGCATGAGCGTTCTTTCAGAGAAGTATGACACTCTATTGGTGGAGCATGAGCAATCAAAAGTAAAAATTGCTAAACTGGAAAAAAATGCGTTGAATACCCAAAACAAATGTGTATATTTAGAAAAGTGTAACATTTCGCTACAACAGAGAATTGAAGAATTCGAGCAAGCTACTCGTAAGCATAAGATTGAGATTGTGGGCGTGGAGCAGCTGCCTGATGAGAACGTACTGGACATCGTGGCTAAGGTGGCGCGCACCATGGACGTCGGCTGCACGGACGTGGCGGCAGCGGCGCGCACGCGCCCGCCCAGGCCGGGCGGGAAGCCGGCGCCAATAGTCGTGGAGTTCCATTCCGCGGGTACGCAGAGCCGCGACAAGTGGTTGGCGCAACGGCGCAAGCTGACGGACATCACGAGCGGCGATATCGTTGGCGGTACCACCGCTAGCAAGATATTCGTCAATGAGGACTTGACGAGAGCTTCCCGAGCTCTGCTATATAATACCAAGAAGAATTTACGTGGTACTTATAAATATATCTGGGTGAGCAAAGGGAAAATCTTAGTTAAGAAATCAGATGAAAGCAATGCGTTGTGGGTTAAATCGGAAAACGATATTTCGGAACTTGTAGGAGCTAAGTAAATTCAACCTATTTTTTATGTATACTTAGTTTAATTTAATTTTTCAAATTCACGGTATTAGATAATATTGATCTTATAGATGATCAAGAAGCTGTCAATTTTGTATGTGTAGATAACATAAAGGAGTTTTTAGGCTCATATAGGTCACGTAAAGATCTAAGCTTGCTGCATGTGAACATTCGCTCCATTAAGAAAAACTTTAATGAATTACTAGTAATCCTAGAAGGTTATTTATCAGAATTGGACATCATAGTGCTTACTGAATCAAATATAGATTTCTCACTATTATCATTGTATAATATTGAAGGATTTGTCTTGCATCATTACACCCGCAAGGCACGCAGGGGGGGCGGCGTGTTGGTATACGCGCGAGAGCATCTCGGCGCGGCGCGAGGGAGCGAGACGGGTGCGCTAGCCGCCGCGAGTCCCATGCAGTCAGCAGAGTGTGTGTCCATTTCATTTAATAGCAATGTTGGTAATGAGCGGATTTACGTTTTATCTATTTATAGACCTCCCAGGTGCAACAATCAAGATAAAATATTGCAATTTTTAACTGAGTTTCGTAATTGTTTAAACAGTTTGCCCAAAAATACCAAGGTCGTGATCTGTGGAGACATTAATCTTAATTTGTTAAATAACCAAGACAATCGTGTCACAGAATACGAAAATATTATGGCAGAATTTGGATTTACAAAATGTATAAAAGCTGTTACACGACGAGAAATTGTATTAGGTAATCTTGTAGAATCTTGTATAGATCACATTTATGTTAGAGCACCTTCGTCTAAGATTGACTCGGCAATTATAAAGCAGAAAATATCCGACCACTACCTTACTTCGGTCATAATACAATGGAAACAGAGCGTGCACGGCGGCGGCGGCGGACCCGAGGCGCAGACGCGCGCGTGTGAGTCGACCGTCGCTAGGCGCGTACTTGATAATAAATTAGTAAGAGAAAAATTATTAGAAGCAAACTTTGAAGACTTGTTAAATATAGATTGCCCAATCAAACTGTACGAAGAGTTCACCCTACTGTTTCAGAATATATACGAAAAATGTTATAAAATTAAGCATATTTATGTTAACAAAAATAATAGTAATAGGAATAATAATTTATGGATAAATGATAATTTAAAGAAAATGATAGCACAACGAGATAAGTTGTTTTCAATTTGGTGCAATGATCCTAAAGACATGTCTAAAAGACTTAATTATACTAAGTATAGGAATAAATGTAACAAGGCTGTGTTTAAAAGTAAAAATGAGTATGATAAGCAAACTATATTAAACTGTAATAATAACATTAAAAAAGTATGGGACAGAATTAATAATCTACTAGGTAAGGATAAAACGTCCATAGATAGTTCTGTCCTTAGGTATTTGGAAAAAGAGGGTAGTATTAAGGAAATTTGTGATAAGTTCGCATTTAATTTCATGAAGGAGGTGGAAGAAGTAAAACATATATGTAATGATAAGTGGCTGGATAGGTTAAGTTATGTAAAAGAGTCGGACGTCTATATTAGATGGCAACCTGTGCAAGGTTTAGATGTTCAACGCATTATTAACAAATTGGATAAGAATAAAGCACCGGGAAGCGATCTTGTACGTATGTCCGATTTGAAGTTAGTTGTTAATAAGGTCAGCCCAGTCATAGCAAAATTAATTAATTTATCGGTAACCCAACATAAATATCCTGATAAGTTAAAAGAATCACTGATTCGCCCAATCCATAAAAAAGGAGACCGTAAAGTATTTTTAAATTACAGACCAATATCTATTCTTTCAAGTATCGATAAAATAATAGAAAAGTGTATAATTCGACAAGTCAATTCTTTTTTACAAAAAAATAGTATAATAAATGAGTCCCAATATGGTTTCCAAAAAAATAAAAGCACTAACACTCTATTATCTAAATTCACCAACGAGATAAACACTTATTTGGCAAATAAACAATTCGTAGTAGCTATATTTTATGACTTTAAAAAAGCATTTGATACCCTAGATACCAGTACCCTTTTAAATGGAATGGATGAATGTGGTGTGGGGCAGCCGCTTAACTGTTGGTTCCGCGACTACCTCACATCACGCTCGTTCCGCGTGAGGATAGGTGACGGCGCGAGCGACGACACGCCGGTGCGCTGCGGAGTCCCCCAGGGCTCCGTGTGTGGACCTGTATGCTACCTTATGCATGTTAACAGTCTATGCGGAGTACTGCGTAACTGCTCTTCGTACATGTTTGCTGACGACCTATGCACCCTACGCGCCGGTACCTGCTTTACCGAAACGTGTCGCCTGGTTCAAGAAGATGTGGACGCAGTTGTAAAATGGTCTCATGATAATGGCTTAATCTTAAATGTAGATAAAACTAAACTTATAATTATACAATCTCCATATATGCACAGAACAGAAACACCTCCATTATTGTATACCCATAGCTTTACTTGTTTCCATAAAACCCTTCAAAATTGTGAATGTAAACCTATCCAAATAGTAGACTGTGTAACATATCTTGGTGTAAAAGTCGATGCCACATTCTCCTGGTATCAACATATAAGCTACATTAGTAACAAATTAAGAACCCTTCTTGGTAAATTTTACCACTTAAGTTATAAGGTCCCTAGCAATATATTAAAATGTCTGTATTATGCGATAGTGGATTCTGTGTTGGGCTATGCGCTGGACTGCTATGGACTCACATTTAAATTTTACGTAGACAAACTAGAGGCATTACAATTACGATTCCTAAAATTAATGGTTAGTAAAAAAACAAAAGCTAATTGTAAAGGAGATTATACTAAGTTATTTAAAATCTGTCAAATATTACCAGTAAGCTTAAAACATAAATACCTTCTTGCAGTTAACAACCATGGCACTCTAGCGCATGTCCCTACACCGATTGAGCATACTCATGCTACTAGGTCGGTGTCCGCGGGTAAGTTTGAGGTCCCCCGTGTCTCCAACTATTTTGGAGACAGAACGTTAAAAAAAAGACTGCCTTACCTCTTAAATAGCCTACCCGCGTGCATCCGGCACGAACCAAATAAATTTAAGTTTAAGAAAGAGCTCAAAAAATATTTACTACAGACACTTGAATGACAACTGCTTTCATAAGCAATTGTCACTCAGGTGTGTATCATATTTATATTATAACCATTTGTACCTATAGTCACTTACCTTATTTATTACTTACTTAGCTAAACAGAGACTCCTGCCTGCAGACAAACTGTAAAAACAGTTTTGCGGGAATATTGTTATATATTTACTTTTGTACCGTGCCTAATAATATAATAATAAAATAAATAATTTTTGAATAAATAAATAAATAAACACACACTCACACAATCTTTCGCAATTTAATATTATTAGGATTTGTTGTTTTGCCACAACACAAAGTTGTTTTTTTAATGTTGCAGGAGGCAAACGTGCCAATGGGTCACCTGGTGGAAATTAACAACGCCGCAAATGGACAACCTCAATACTAGGAGACGAATCGCAGACAAAACTACAAGTAATAAAATCTGAAAAATATCTAAAATGAAAGAACATAATTAAAGGGCAAATTCAACAGTCGTCGGCCAGAGACCAGTAGTATATGAGTGCGAAGAGAGTGGAAAATATATCTTTCGTACTCTTCCCACTCATACAAAATATAGGCAGAGGCCGACTACAAGTCTCTGGCTGACCACTGGTGACTTTACCTATAACCAATTAAGGAAAACTATGACGAATTATTTACTTTCCTAACATACAGGAGACTAAAGTTTTTATACCTACTAAAAATCACCTAAGAAAGCAGCTGTTTTTCGAGTTTTTTTTGTGTTTGGACCAACGACGTCGGAACCCTACACTGAGCATGGTCCTACATGCTCTTGCTCGGTTTTTACGAGTTAAGTCGACTTGTGTCCATTTTCACTTGAGCCACCGAAATATGCAGTCCATAATAAAATTCAACGACATCTCTTAACTAAATTGCACAACTTTCCATACAAAGAATACGTTTGCAGGTCAACACTGGCCAGCTAGAGGTACCGTTCCAATTGACCGAGTATCGCCCCAGTTAGCACGTCGTTCCATCTCGCTTGCACTAGAACTGGATCACCTAGTTATGCGACAGACAATATTACTGTGCTCACGAGAATAGTTTGTTATTCACCCCATACTGGGCGCGGTACACTGCTCGCAGAACCAATGGTCATTGGGGCGGAAATACTCTGTGGCCCAAGATGCGTGGCGATATCGTTATCGTTATCGAAAATTATAGGATTGACGTAAGGCTTGATTTTCTCCTACGCTGACATCGGTCGCTGACGTCGGTCGCATATGCGAAAGAAAAGTCCCGCAGTACAAAACCGATCGCTGTACGGAACAGTATGTGATCCTGCGCTGCGCACGTGCGTACAGCTAACCGGTCAGCTTTACACTGAGCGCGCGCATAGTGGTGTATAGCACGTCAGCGCACCGACGTACGCGGCGCTGACGAGTGACACCGACGCTCGCCATCAGCGGCGCGTAGCAATAAATCTGCCGCGGATGTCAGCGTCGCTGTGCGGTGTCTCATAGAAGATGGATATTCGTACGCTCGACCGACGTCAGCGACCGATGTCAGCGTAGGAGGAAATCAAGCCTAAGCTGCCAGATGGTCGGGTCAAGCGTTTATGTCAGTTCCATACACTTTGACAGTTTTCGAAAATCGTTTTCGATAAAGAATCTTGTCTAGCGCCTCTGGAGTAGCGACCACGTACCAGACCTTCCATACAGGGTCCGTTCGGATCGCTACCACCATCTCATCCTTTAATCTACCGCCAAGCAGCTGTTTGCATTGTTTTGCTGCGATGTTGGGATAAGACAACCGGTGATATTACTAGCATAGAGGCAATCCATTAGTCCTCAGGTTGGTAACGCATTTGCAGTCTTAGGGTTACAGTCTTTAAGATTATAGTCTTGTGAATGCAAATATCTATGGGCCACTGGATGATATCACTTACCATCACATCAGGCCTCTGTGTTCGTTTGTCATCTCTATGGCATAAAAAAAACACATTCGAATTAAGAACCTCCTCCTTTTTTTGAAGTCGGTTGAAAAAGGCAGCCAATGATCTGACAAGGGTTGCAGGAAACAGCTTGATACAAGTAGCACAGGACCGATTATGGTGGAAATCTTAAGGAAAAGGCTATGTCTGTTTATTTATTTATTTCAGAAACATACAAGCTAACAGTTAATACACCAAAACGCTTATTCATTAGGATAAAAACAGTACACATGATATTATATGTTGAATACGAGTAACTACAAAACTTACTGACTAACAGGCAGAATACGATTTAAATAACAATTAATCTTTCTTGCAAAAGAAGCCGGTTTATCAAAAAAAATATCAGCATTCGGAACATGCTGCCACATGCTGCATGCTGCATGCTGTTGACATGATGATTATGATGATGAACCCTAGAATAGGGATTTACAAATTTTTATCCTTTAATAACAATCATATTATACAGGGTGTCCCAGAACTTGACATAGAACTTACCAAAGTGTTCATTAGTTTAGGAGTTATTAAGGTTTTAATGATACTGGCAAAGAACGCTACCTTGCGGTACACCTTTGACTCCCTTGGCTCTACAGTGAAGCAAAGGTGTACTGCAATATTTCCTAATGATGATAGTGACCATGCCTACAAAGCAAGGGGTCCCGGGTTCCCCGACGAGGGCAAATATCTAGAGTCCTGTTGAAAAAGGGTATAAGTCGACTTAACCCGTACTAAAAAAGGGTATACACGTAAACAGAGTATACTAGACTTAAACCCTTTTTCACTTGATCTTCAGGAGAGTTATACCCTCGCGCTCGCACCTCAGATATTTCAGTAATGAGCGCGAGAGTTTGTTTCTGGGTCTGGGATGTATATCTTAGTATTTAATTATTTTTCGCCCAAGTCTTTTGGGACTTGGACAAATTGTGTGAAATCGCCTCAGATACAATTGTCTTTTGATTATTTCTTCAACTGGCATTAAAACTACCGTTTGACCCAGTTTTTGTCCAAAAAATATTCAATAAAGAAATGTAATAAAACATCTTCTTCAATCATTAGGAATTTAATTATAATTAAACTCTGTTGTAATGCAAAAAAATATGAATCAAGTATCTTCTTTCGTAACTCACGAAACGCAAATTAAAAAAGTATTAGTAGCGTGCCCCATTTTAGGTTTTTGTATTTTTCTAGGTTATCTTTTATTCAAGATTAAAAATTATGTAAGTGAATCGTTCAATCACTACTAGTGTTTATATATTCACTTCTTGTTCAAGTTTCAACAACAGTGTCGAAAGATGAATTATGAATAGCAAAATGTAATGTGAAAATATTGAGCTCGATCAATTCTTCCAATGCGGTTTCAATTCGTGTTGAATGATTCACTTGTTTCTATTATTTACGCCAGTTTTTTCCCGCCAATCCAATCAATCCTTCCACGCAGCTAAGTGGTTTATCACAATTTCTTCTAAAAATGACTTGCGTTTTAGCCATTAGCCACAGATTACTAAGTATAAGGGAACTACAGGTGAGGCAATAAAGTATTGCACATTGCACAACATATTGAAAAATAATAGACACGCAGTGCCATTTGTTGCCGCCTGGGCTACGATTCAGTTATAGGTAGTCGTGCGTTAAGTGTTTTAAATTTGTTTTGTTGCTTTCTTTGTGTTCTCTTTATGGTTACTGGTGTTTTATTTATTTTTCAGAATATACTTATTACAATAATTTTATTGTTTGTGTCATCTTCCGTCACCAAGCGGCCCCAATGCAAGACCAGCATTGGCTTAACAGCCAGCACATGCTGAGTTGGAATAAATGTATTTCCTTTCTTTCCTTCTGTATATCTGTCTTTCTTTCTATATTTTTTTATCGGGATGCTATATCTGTACCAAAACGCACTAATCGGTTGGATTAAATCGTTTATTCAGAACAAGAAACAAACAAAACAGACGTCTATAATATTAGTAAGAATTAATCAACTTGATTGTTTTATACAGGAATAAATTATGTATTAAAACCATCCTCAAAAATATCGACCCTGGTGACTAGTACGGGAAAACCGCATTAAAATCGGTCAGTGTTTATCACCCAAGGGCAGCAACACTATATTATTATGTATGTATCCACAATTGTGTTTAAAACTATTGAAATCTACATTTATTAAATTTAACGTAAACATTTTAAAGATAGCGTAGTCTATAAAAACTATTATTTTAGGTGTTTACCTAAAATAGTGTTTCTTCGTTTTCCTCGAATTATTTATAGATTAATCTGCCGTTGGCACAGGGTTATGAGAACGTTTAAATATAGAACTTAATCTTTAGTAAACTATGTATTAATAGCGCAACAATAATGATATAATCGTTCTGTTGATTGTTTAATGACATAAACAAACAAATAAAATACCGTGATTGAAGACAGTAGTGCGCTATTTCGTTGTGTGGGTATTGAACTACTTTAGAATTACTTTAGAAATCTTATTCGTTGTAGCTCCTTTAGCAGGTTTTATCTTTACCTGTTTAGTATGAAAATAGTAGTCATATTCAAAAGGTATAATGAGGAACACAGTACTGCGAATAATCCCTCAAGAAGAGGACGAATTTCTGTCGTGTGGCTGTCTTTTTAATTATGTTCCTGATTTGGATGTATTGATATTTAATACCCGGAAGACCGAGCGTCGCTCGGGTTGAAAACGAAATTCCCCGAAGACGACAACTTGATAGATCGATTTTTCGTGGGTGCGCCAAAGTTCATATAAAATTGCAACTCCGATTATTAGAACTCCGAAAATGTAATTTGTATACCGCTGAAACCGTAAACTTTTCAGAAGTTCTGAAATATTCAATGTGTAGATAAGACTAGGTTAGGTTAAGTTTGATTTATGAAAATCCTGAAAAAGTAACAGTTGGTGAAAAAAATACGTTATGCATTGGGATGATTATGACTTACAATACATTATGAGTAAAAATAATTATGAGTGACAATATGAACCCATTTTTCGCCCCCGTAAACCCCTATATTTCAAATTTAATCGAAATCGTTGTAGCCGTTTCCGAGATCCAGATTATATATATATATATATATATATATATATCTTATATATATATATAAGAATTGCTCGTTTAAATGTATTAGATTTACAGTGCAATAGCTCTTAGAAGGTGCTTCGGGTTTGTACTTGTCCAATAAATGGTGTATAATAAAGTTGTGTTGTATTGTATCTATTCTCTCAAGAACAGCCATTTATTGACACCTGTAAAACCAATCGTATTATAAAACGAGAACCGCATAAACGTTTGCATGTGAGTAACACATAACTATTGACCTCAAATATCTAGATTTCACCTTGTAAGTCCCAATACCTATTTTAGTAACATTGTAAATGCCTTGTCGAGTTATAGTGTGGCTTTTGTATTTGGTATTGACTATGTCCTCAAGCGAGCAACGGGGGACGCTTGAGTACAAGTTAAGCTAGTCAAAGTTATACAACAGACAGATTTGACACACGAGACGTGTATTTTCAGATAAAAATAGTAAAAGAATAGCAATTATATAATATAAAAAGAGGTAGATATGTTACCTATACGGTATTCCGCGTGTAAAAATGGCCCGGCTTACGCACACATAATCAGTAAATATTGCAATTACACACTAATTCATAAATGACAAGTGAAAGCAGGATGGTATGCTAATTTCCGGGAGCGAAACAGAGACGAGTGTATGTTGCTCTGCAGACTAGTTCACGGTTCCGGTGACGGCGCAAGACTAAGTAAAGGTGTACCAATTGACTTGGTTTTAGGGTGCCACTATCGATGTGCGTATAACATATCTACCTCTTTTTACTATATTATATCATTGAAGAATAGGTATCTAAATGTAGATGCGGTGCGGGTGCGATCCTGAGGGCACTGCCTAGATCCATTGCGTTAAGTAGCGTTTCTATTCGTTTCGTTTTTAAACCAATCGCATCACGTGTAGATCACGTGTCTTTTCGTATCACGTCATCTACCAGTGACGCAATTGGTTTAAAAACGAATCGAATAGAAACGCTAGTTAGGGCAATGCATCTTGGCAGGACCCTCTTGTTCCTATCAGAAATCGGATCGAAAAGTTTCGTCTATCGGCCCGGACCGGCTCTGCTGAGACTAGCCAATTATTGGAATTAAGTATCGTACCTTTTTTTTGTCTTTTGGAGCGGTGTGGTCGTTTTCACAACAAAACTCTGAGAAAAAGTTTCGTAATTGATTTTAAACCCATTACAAATTAAATAACGAAACTTAAAGTTAAAGTACGGTAATTACAAATAATAGCACTTAATACAAACTCCTTTTTTAATAAAATGGCAAATGTAATGTATGCTGTCTTGCTAAACCAGTACAGTCTGGGAATCCGTTATACTCAATCCTATTGCATCGTCTCCTTCATACCTTGTAAAAAATGAAAGATTTTACATGTAAAATTGGAACCATGTCCAACATAGTATTGTTCTATTGTATAATAAAGCAATATGCCATATGGCTGAACCTGCCGCGTAAACCCAGATGTTAAAGAATCCGCATTCCTCCAAGGATGACTGACAACTGTACCCTTACCATGAGTTACAATTAACGTACTAGTGAGTGGAAGCTCTGTCCCCCGCAGACCTCGCAAGTATTCTTATAGAATGCGAGGGACAGAGCATTCGACTAGCTAGCGAGTACCGTATTTAATTGTAACTCATGGTAAGGGTACTGATAACATCCGCGTGATGCATTAGCAAGTTAAAAATAATTACGACGCGACGAGAGGTGTTTGCCGCTTGTAAATGTTTACTTAGTTTCAAGTTCAATCTCAGTCACCAGATTGAAGATATATCTGTACTTATATAGAATTCAGCGGGCAAGTGAACTGCCCAGCTGAAATGGGCCACTTCAGCTGGGCAGTCTCTTTGCCCAGTAAACAGAGCCTGAGCCGGGTATGTCCAAGAGCGAGAAAGAAAAACATTTACTGTTGACGAAGCAGCACGGGTAGCACTAGTTGTATTTTCTCGCTTGTCGCTCAATACGTCTTTATCGTTACCGGCTAGATAGAAAGCGAGATCCGAGCAAAAACGAAGGCGCGGGCTACTTGTGCTAGCCGCACCGAGGGCCCTGCCAAGATGCATTGCGCTAAATAGCGTATTCGTTTCGTTTTTAAACCAATCGCGTCACTGGTAGATCACGTGACTTTTCGTATCACGTCATCTCCCAGTGACGCGATTGGTTTAAAAACGAATCGAATAGAAATGCTAGTTAGCGCAAAGCATCTTGGCAGGGCCTTCTTGCTGGCTTAAAATAAAATGGTGAAGGTAGCTGATTAGAGTTTCTAATAGGTGCTGAAAACGGAAACGTGTGCGTGTCATGCTTACAGGGGCTCTAACATTGACGATTCAATAACATGTCAAAAGCAATTAGCTTTTATCGAGTGAAATAGAGCCCCAGCATATCGGATATTGCACTGCGAAATTTTAAGTAAGTATATTTGTTATTAAAACCTTATTGTTATTTGCAATTCGAATGAGTAATGCTAACTACTACTAATTACTGACTAATCATGTGTTCATTCACGCGTAACACGTTATCAAATACCAATTTCATGAGCAAATACACGAGTATCGCTCGGTTCGATAAACCAGCGAAATCTTATCGACAATAAACACAACATTTAGTTAGATAGATTATGCTCGGTGGAATAAAGAATAGACTTTAACATAACCGGGTTGCACTGCACCAGGGGTTGTCAGTTGATACCTTACCATAACCCCCCCCTTTCATTTACCCCTAAAAAACCATAACCCCCTCGTCCTAACTCTGAATAAGCCCACATCCTTGTTTATTTATATAACATGACAGTTGAATTTGACAGAAATTCAAAAAGAATACTGTAACAGTTAACGGATTCAGTCAAAGTTTAACTAAAAATTATTATTGGTCGTTTATAAATGAGGAGGTTGGTTACTCTAGAGTCAGTGATTACGTCTAGGTTCCGTAGATCATAACCAGGGGTCGGAATAGGTAGTGCTTATTAACCTAAACTTGACTCTTGTTCATTCATGCGTGAGTGAGATGGGAATACGTTATTGAATGAAGATGCATCAAGTTTAGGTTAATAAGCACTACCTATTCCGACCTCTGATCATAACTTACAACTGGTTTTACAAATCACTTCCATTACCTAGCATCAAATAACGACAACTTAAATAACAACGACATCGCATGATCGAAAGTGGTCAATAAATGTAATACCACAAATGATAGAGCACAGACTTGTACCCTTACCATGAGTTACAATTACCGTACTCGCTAGCGAGTCGAATGCTACCTGGCAGACCTCGCAGTATTCTTATATAGTGCGAGGGACAGAGCATACGACTCGCTAGTTAGTACGGTAATTGTAACTCATGGTAAGGGTACTGTCCCTCGCAGTATTCTTAGAGAGTGCGAGGGACAGAGCATTCGACTCGCTAGCGAGTTCGGTAATTGTAACTCGTGGTATCGGTACTGTCCCTCGCAGTATTCTTATAGAGTGCAAGGGAGAGAGCATTCGACTCGCTAGCGAGTACGGTAATTGTAACTCGTGGTAACGATACTGTCCCTCGCAATTTTCTTATAGAGAGCAACGGTGACAGCATTCGACTCGCTAGCAAGTACGGTAATTGTAACTCATGGTAAGGGTACTGTAGTTGCTCGCCTTGGGTCACGCGAGATTGTCCATTTATTATATTTAAATACAATAACGGCTGTCAGTAGATCTGTTATTTAACTAGCGTTCCCAGAGAATGCGCCTGCGCTGAGTTATATTTATTCTCTAAGGCTATATATAAATTACGTATCACTTCAAATTCTGCAAAGTGATGCGTTCTGCTAAACCCGTTAAAGCTATTTTCTGCTGCTGCTGGACCCGTGTTGATTTCAGGTTATCTTAAATATGATTCACGTAAATTAGGTTCGGTTAGACTTGTAACCATCGCAACATAACCTGAAATCCACATGGGCTTGCAGAAAATAGCTTTCTATGAAACGAAAATTCTGCGAAGTGATACGTTCTATGAAGTGAGTGTCAGTTAAACAAGGGTTAACCGTAAATTATCTCTGTAATATTGATCTTACATCTCTTACATTCACCATACTGAATGAAAGAGATGTGACGAATATATTTGACATACAACACCCAAATAAAGCGCTACCATTACAAATTTTACATCAACCGATTGGGCACACTTTAATAATATCAGTAAGGGCTATCTAAATTCAAACTTAAGGTGCCTTTCCGCAAAAAGGGTAAGAGATTAAAGAAAAAGGAGAAGAGAAACAATCAATCACATAATCACATTGTAGAGATATCCACTTACTTGTAGAACAACCCGATTTGTCGTTCACCGCTTCGCTCTATTCGCCCGCTTAGCTCCACTTGATTAGAAACGGGCTACCGATTTAAAATACCTAGTAACCTTGTTAGAAGCAACATAAAATTTAATAGCTTAGGTACAATATCACCCATATTAAATACACAATAAATTTGTCTCTCTTTCTCTTGACAACGCTTCGTTTTACGAGTACTATACGTAGGACCGTATAAATAAACTGACCTTTTCTGAGATAGGTAACCCGTCTCAAAACACGACAAATATTTCAGTTTTTTTTATTGTTCAAGAGGCCACATATTATTATAATAAAGTCGGTAGTTTTCCGCGATCTGGATCTCAATAACCATAACGCCCCGTGTCTTTTCTTTGGATATATTAAACTTGGTCTATTTCCTTGAGATTCTTAAACGTGAAAACACGATCAGGCACACATTTTTTTTTTTTAAGTCACTTTTTACGCATATTTTTGGTTGAATCTTCGAAACCCTACGATATTTAACGATTATTTTTGAATCAATAGTTGAGTATTTACAATTTCTTAATCCTGGTAAACCATTTTTTTATAAATGTTGTAGTTTTAAAGTAATTAGCAATTATTTGAATTTGACGCTGTCATCAAGGCACGGGAACTATCTCCATTTCACGTTCTTCGTTCGGAAGCACATAAAGATATCCCTTTTGATTCCTGTGTGGGCGTGGAAGCATATATTGCCTCTTAACCTGTCTTTAGACGAGCATCTCAGCCGAGATAAGTTAATAAATACTATTGACGGAAAACCTCGAAAATAACGCTGAATCAGACGAAAACATAACCTTGTTCGTCCCAGCGGAATCAGCTAAAAATGGCGTGATACTTAAATGGACACATTGCTGTAAGAAAGCTCGTAAACAGTCTGCCAAAACAATGCTAGTCGCTTTATGGATGTTAGTCCAAATTGATTTGTACGCCGTCGCTGCCCGATTGCTGCGGTGGTACTAGTTGAACTCACTTCCTTCACGTTGCATTGTCACGTTCTCCGAACCTCCAAAGATCAAAATTAAAAAAACTTGAGATGGAAGAATAACTCACTGTACTAAATTTTAGTACAGTGAGTTAGACCTAGATCAAAATTAGTTCAGTCGAAGTTCCGTGTTAACAAAGATAAAAAAGCCGAATTGTGAGCATCCTGCCTTTTTTTAAGTCGGTTGAAAAGGAATAAAGACAAAAATGGCCATACATTAATCGATCGAAAACAATGTTGTTTGGAATATCAATTAATCAATCTAAAGTCGTAAAGCTTATAAATAGTTCCAGATAAGATCACAAACAGAAGAAAACACGTTTGTTTTAATCAGTGCCATGATTCTTGATTTCCAAACACAATTAACTCAAAAACATAGTTCTCGGTATTGAATTTGTTAATAACAATAATAACAAAACAGCATCACACAATACGAAACAGAGAAAGTATTCATTAAATAGACGATTAATTGACGCACGCGACCAGACAATGGCACGCACACCAATAAAGGTCACTATACCAACTATCGTGTTGTGCGTACACATTTCTTGCGCGTGCGACTTTAAAAGTATACTAAAAACAAATTATATGCCGTTATTATTTACAAGGATTGAAACCATTAACTATATATACTAAGTTTTTTCTTTGGCCATTAGTTTATGTCAGAATAAAGTAAAGCAAAACCGACTCTCAAAAAATTGTAACTGTAAGTTTTTACCGAAAGCAGTGAAATCCATTTCATAGCTACATTATGTTACTGTCGTACGAAAAAAGATACGTAAACTGCTGCGACGGTAAGAACCTTTCGCCGAAATGAAAATTCTTCGAACCGTTTGTTAGTTAATCATCGGTGGACCTCGACCTTTGCCCTAAAAAGGAAAAATAAGTTGGGATCAAATTGATTCATCCTAAAATAGTATCTATACAGGGTGTTTTGTAATGTGTTACGGTTTCAGCGCTTATTTGCTATAAATAATGGGGCAATATTAGGCAATTCTGAAAAATTTAGATTTTTATCAGTTTCTAGGAATGCTACGCAGAATTAATTACTGCTTCATAATATTTACTGCTTTACTATCCCTGACATTTTTTTATTCGACTTAAGGATTTTATTTAAGTAATATGTAGGTAAGCTCGGGGCACTCGATAATGTAATGTTTGTTTAAGAAAATAGTCATCATTACTTGTTTAGTTTTATATATACCTAATATTACTGCTGTTTTGTAACAGGGCACTTCATGACCCTTTTTTCTGCAAATCAGCTCTACTATACTCTCTTAAAAGGTATGTAACCCATCACCCTGTATAATTAATACGTTACCGATAGTAACGCACCAAAACTCAAATGATAACGATCACCGGCGCGTGAAATCTCTTTGATTCTCAAATAATGGCTGACGACGTACGGCGTTTACCGCATTTGCATGGATCGGGCCGACGGACCGGGTAATGGGGATACGCGACATAATTTACAAAATATGATGAACTACATGTTTGTAAAAAAGGTATCTTATTCATAATAAATAAATCTAAAAGACATGTTTTTTTCTTATTTAATGGCATTCACTCCTTATTTTAATTCAAATTCAAAATCAAAATATTATTTGTTAAAAGCGGGTATACAAAATAGGTCTTATATAATAAAAAGAACATCCACTTTTTACCTGTAAATAGGCATACAAATTCATAACTTCAATATGATGTGGGTGTCATTGAAGTAGGTAACTATATTTAAGAAAGCATTAATTAATCATATTATGGGAAATAGAAATTATTATTATTTCCGTCCTATTTAGTAAATAAGAAATAATGGCTCAGGGTTTCACTCGATATGTCAGAGGTAAAAAAACACTTACAGCATTAACAATTAAAAAACCGACAAAGAAATACGGCATGATTTCAAATATACATATAGGTATCTATGCAAAGTAGTAAGCAGGTAGGTAAGTACGAGTACATGAAATTTATTCGTGTTGAAAATATCGGAAACTCGGTAGTACATTTTATTTAAGCACCAATCGAAAAGCTTTGATTTAAAAGTAGGCATGTAATTTTTTTTTCATCACACTTGCTCGTAAATTGTGTCTTCTATGCTAGAAAAATCGACCGTAAATCCAAAATAATACCCGCGGGCCTTTTTTTTACCATTACGCCCTATCATGCGTAATAGCTTTTTTTAAAAATATAATACGTGGACTCAAACTATCACATACGTCAGGACCCCGATTCCTGTGCCATTCGATAAGAAGTTTCATTCGAGATGAAATGTCAGTTGCATACAATTTTCTAAAAATCTCGCATATAAACTATTGATCTCGACTGTCACTAGAGTCGGACTCCTAACACGTTTGACATTATCTGTGGTAAGTCATAGACAATGATGTAATCTGCCGCTAATTTATAAATACTGAAATCTTATAAACTCTGTGATTCCAAAATAATAATTAAAAGGGTGTCTTTGTGCACATATTAAAATTTATAATATTAATAAAAAATATGTCGTCACCAGAAGAAATGGATATTGCGACTCTGCCGGACATCGCCAACGCGGCTAAAATTATTAGTGAAAATCGTAAGTTAAAAATATGATCGTTTGTCTGATTTTATTTCATTTCCTCGCAATTGTGATGAAAAACATTGTATGTTACACGGGTGGTAAAGGAAATACAAAACTCGAGTCATTAAAACCCTCAGCCTTCGGCTTCGGGCTTCTAACAGACTCTCGTTTGTATTTCTGTCTTGACCACCCTTAATACACAATGTACTATTAGATCATGTGGTAGATATGTAATTATATATTTTTACGCTAACAAAGTGTATTTCGCCGATGTCGAGTTTTAGACTATCGCCATGAATTTTTAGATAAACAAGGCCATGGATATTACACGCGAGGACAATTGTTCAGTTAGAGAGTATTTACTCTGATGGACTAAACAGAAGCGAATGGGGTTAGGGTTACCATCCGTCCGGTTTAGTCCGGACATGTCCGGACTTTTAGACTAGTCCTTGTCCGGATCTTTAATTTGTCCGTTTTTTTTAATTAGAGGGAATATGAGTAATAAAACTACATATCCCGCACCCCGCATCCTACCTTCTTTGTAATGTCAGCGACTGCTAAAATGGCTACCATACCACTGTAACTAAGTGAGAAATGTTTCCATTTTGTGACTAAAATGTCCTGACTTTTAACGAAATGTCAGGCTTTTTATCCAGACTTTTCAAATTCCTATATGGTAACCCTATATGGGGTTAAGTCCACGCGCTTCTGTAAGTCCATTTATTCAATTTAACTGATGACAGATCACTTTCGTTTATATGAACTCAATTTCGAGTCAATAGAAAACAGAAAAGTTAGGCCCGTATTATGAGCGCCTTTGTCGCGGTTGATAAAGCATCCGTCACTCTTGCACTTACATAGTAGTCAGAAAGTGACAGATGTTTTATTCACATCGATAAACAGAACCGTTTTCTTCAATAACGTAAATAATACTGAAAAATGTTTTAGCAAATATATTAATTATTGTTATTAAATTATAAGTAGAAGAGACAATTGTTTCTAATTTCTAATTCTGACTTCGTTGAAAGTGAAAACGTGAGCAAAATAACAGTCACTTATTCTAATTTTAATAAAACCATGATACTGGGAACACGAAATCACTGGGAACGAGAAATTATTTAATTTTTACATCAAACGGCCATTTCTTCGAACGTGCCCGTCTGCTATTCCGCATGAGCTGATTTCATTTTCATCATATTTCAAACCGTCACTGACTAAATTATTTATCAAGTGTACAAATTATGAATTAGTAGCTGTTGCCCGCGACTCCGTTCGCGTAGAAGTCGTTCATCGTTATTTCCTCGGGAATTGTCAATTTTTCGGGGATAAAAATTTCTATAAGTCCTTCCACGGAGTTTTATTAATCGCCATAACAAAAATCAGTTCAACGGTTGTGCTGTGAAAGCGTAAGAAACGAACAAAACTACAGTTATTTTCTCGTTTTGATTTTAGTACAGATAGCGTGTACCTGACAGACAGACAGACATAAATTCCAAAAACAATCAACATCTGTTCTGTGGGTGACCTTTAAGCCCCCCGCAGAAGTTTTTCACAAATATCTTTAATGTACAGATTTTATCTTTCTAATTTTTTTTTATATGTATTGAAACTAAAGTTGGACAAATACTATTTCAACTATGACACAACATCGTATGAAATGAAAATGTCACTAAAGTCGACCCTGAAAGTTGAGAGACGCATTTCGTCGACCTTATTGTTTTATAACTTGCAAACAGAATTCAACCTTAGCGTAGCAGACCGCATATTTTGCCTTACTATTTGATTTATTTATACAAAAAAAAAACTTTATTGCACAAAAATACAAATTTGACTACAAAAGGTGAACTTTATGCCAATCTCTATCAGTTAGGTACTATTCTATATTATCTAATATAAATGTATTGTCCCCACGTGGCCACCCCAACGCTGGGTGGATGACATCAAACGGCACGCAGGTCGTGACTGGATGCAGAGGGCGCAAAACCGTCGGGAATGGAAGAGAATGGAGGAGGACTATGTCCAGGAATGGAACAATTAAGGGCTGATATGATGATGATGATAATGAAATAGGCTTGTGTCGGTCAGGAACTAAGAACTAAAAGGAATGAATTCCCGTCAAGGACCGAAAAGAACTAGTTCTTCGTAAACGATCTTAATCGGTCGTCGGTCCTTTAGGTCAGTAGCAATTGTTGTACGTATGAGCGAAACAGAGCGAACGAGTAAAGAGCGCACGGCACGGCACTCGATGTGAACGAGATCAATAGTACCTATTTCAAAGCGTGTCCTGCTCAGATCTCAAAACTTGCTCCGGAGCTAAAGGAACTAAAGGAACTAAAAGAACGAACTAGTTCCTTTGACCGATTGACCGAGATCGGAGCGCTCCCTTTAAAGACCGAGCGGGCACAACTCTATAATGAAATGTATTGTCTTTAATAATTACACCTAAACCTCCTTCTTCGTCTAACTTTTAAAAATGGCTGTACCATTAAGTCCACTTTTTGAACTATTATTTTCGGCCGTTACGCAATACAAAAATCAAGCTACGTGACTACGGTGTGTAAAAATAATATATATCTCTTGCTGGCTTAGTTCGATAGATAACAATGATAACTGAGGAAAGAAAGACGAGTTAACGCCGCCTGTTTGATTAATGGATAAAACTATAAAAGCGAATTGTTATGCAAAAACATATATCGTAAGTACCTACAGTGCGATAGCTCTTAGAAGGTGCTTCGGGTTTGTACTTGTCTCTCACTCGTTCTCATACGCTCTTATTAAGAGCAAGTGAGAGAGAAGTACAAACACGAAGCACTTTCTAAGTGCTCACAGACTGTACATATTTGCATGCTATACAGGGTGTCCCAAAAATCAACGTCAACCCGCCTAGAGCTGATTAGAGCAGCTAAAAAGCTATCAATTTAGCCCCTATGTATGTTCAGCGATTTTTACTATTGTATCTTATCTTGTCTTATTGGTGGGGTCCTCACGGATAGACTTCGACCCTATGGGATCTTTTGTGTAATTAATTACCCCTCTTTTAGCGCTTAATCCAATTCAGCCTCCACCCTTTCCAGAAAGCGGATAGTGGAGTGCAATGGTAATTGAAATTGTTTGGTTCTGGGTAACCACAACTGAGGATATTCATTCTTACTCCGGCGAGGGCATCACATTCACACAATAATTTCATTGTTTCCACCTCTTCGCCGCACATTCTACAATGTGTGTTGTCATAAAGGCCCATCCTTGCTAGGAGATGTTTAACTCCAAAGTGCCCAGTAAACACTTCTATAGTGTATCGATTATTAATGTATAGTGCGATAGTTGTTAAAACAACCTTTAGGTTTTTACATCTCTCTCACTTGCTCTCTTGCAATATATGCGAGTCTAACTGCCGAAGAGACATTTTAGAGACAATCAACTCGTTCCTTTTTCAAATTTGTGTATAAAAAATCGTCACGAAGGAACGACTTAACGTCCTTAACTGAATCTGAGTGCTTCCGTAACTGTCTATTTACAAAGCCGAAAGACTTAAGACGTAAGACGTACGTAACATTACTAAATTTAAACCTTAAGTTAAAAAGGGTTTAAGTCTAGTATACTCCGTTCATGTATCCCTTTTGCGTCCCTTTGCATTTCGAGTTAAGTCGATTTGCACCATGTAAAACGTCACTATTGTGAAATGAGACGACAAGCGTAAAAATACTCTTAATACGAGTAAATTGCAGAATATAGTGTTGAATACAAAATGTTCTCTTTGCTATTGCATGTTTATTTACCCATAAAGCATTTCGCCATTAACTGTGACCTCTCTAATCCGTACAAAACTCGTCTGCGGCCCGCATCGTAACGCTATGCAAGGATAATATTAATTACCTAATGTGAATTTTAATGAAGCTGTCCGCTTATTAAACACATATCGCTATCGTTAACTTTTAAACCGGTATTATACAGGGTGTCCTGTTTTTAAATGTCGAAATCAACCTGTATATAGACAAGCCTTTGCTCTATCAAAACAAGCTAACATGGGTCTGATAAAAGTCTTACGGTTTTCGAAATCGCTATATTGAAATTTCAGTATGTTGCGAAATATCGAAATTTCAGTAACTATCTCAAAAATACTATTAAAAAAAAAGTTCTATATATAGGTCTATAAACAGGTTGAGTTTGGACCTCCAATTTAAAAAAAATATGAAATTTAAAAGAAGTGAGACCTACTGAAATAAAACTTACTCTACCGGGACTGAGATTCTACACGATAAAACTTTATTGCTTTTTACATGGTTCACTAATGTTTGACCAAAAAACGTTTTATCAAATGATTCATTTCACAAACATATCATTTGACAAACCGCTTTTTTTCCGAAACTGTAAATATTTCCGGACTTTTAAAAAACAAATCTAACCTAACCTATAGGGTTCTACACGATGGTCCTGAAATAAATCCTGAAATATTTACAGTTTCGGAAAAAATAGCGGTTTGTCAAATGATATGTTTGTGAAACGAATCATTTGGTGAAACGTTTTTTGGTCAAACGACAGGACCCCTTTTGACATGTTATCGTATTGTCAACGTTTTGATTGCTCTTATTTACTTGACAGTAATGGCGGCCGAGTTAAAAACAATAACAAGTAACAAAATAACAAGTCGAAGACAATATTGTGTTACCCAGAGGAATAGAGGGCCTGCAGATATTTAACCGATTTCTGTTTTTATATAACAACAATTTTAAGAAAATAATACGAGTAATATGTATGTATACTTATCACGTTTCTAGATTCTGCGTGTAACTGTGAATAATTGTGCCATTATCGTTATTAAATAAATAACAGTTAAATACAACTTGCCGTGTACATTGTAATTTCAAGGATCGTTAATTGCCCGTTTATACATATATAACTTTGACAGAGTTAATAAATAGTGACCATTTAGTTTGTAATTATGTATGGTATGTAAATTCTTTATTGCACATAATTATAAGACATATTTGCATCGATGCATCATGTACATAGGCGAACTTATCCCATATGGGCTCTCTTCCAGTTAACCTTGGAGTACAATAAAAAGGATAATGCAATAAAATGGGAAGAGTGTAAGTCAATATACGACGGATAAAAATCTGTGACGAAGAAACAACTAAATTCGCCTTTTTCATTTTCAAATATTCAAGTCGTAATTATTTTTGCTGTAAACCAATTATATGGGCCACTCTAGAGCAGAAATCATTGGTAAATGGTTAGATCTCCACAAGACGGACGATATGATCACTCTTGGCGAAGCATGAACAAGAGATCTAGTGAATTTACATTTAAAACCAGCTAGTGTTCCAATTGCAAAAATGAAAATACAGTAAGTTTCACTAAAATTTATCATTATTTTTTAAAATGTTAACTTGATTTTTGTTTACATGGGGCGAACTGTTTGTTTACATACCATGTAAATAACGTAGGTATGGTCTCAGGTCATTGACCTTGAACTTGGTGTTTTGACGCTAGTTACTACGAACGTTTGGAGTAGTATCAACATCAAAATGTCAAGGTCAAGATATCGGCTGCGATAGATCAAGTAACAAAATGAATATAATTAAACCTTCTTTTTTTTTACATTAACAGAAACAAAAATGAACCATACACCCGAGGTCAGAATCGTGCGAACTATTACCGCGCCAAATATCTCCAAAGGTTTTCCAGACACCTGTATATGTATACTTCAATTAGTTCCCATCCTACTAACAAATCATATAATAAAACACGAACAAAGCGAAAAAAATACGATAGAGTGGGGATTCTCTTTGGGTATTTGACAAGATGGTGTCGCTTTCACAATTGTTTTTATTTTTTTGCATATTTTGTTGTTTAATGGATAGTAATGATGTATTAATATGCAGTAAATTAACATTCAAATGTGCAGTATAATGAAGAATTCAAGTTTGAACACGTATCGCCTTTGGAAGGATTGCTCCAAGAAAATCCCATCTGGTCTTCGTAAAGTTCTACCTACATCGCTTCACGGAGGCTAGAGGATCACCGTACAACGTTGCCTTATGATTTTTTTTGATATGTAAATGTAAAATATACACTTGACATTGGCAGAAATGATTGCTCGATATTGCGACCGGTTGCCATTAAATAAATAAATAATAATAATACGATAGAGTGCTATTCTCTCTCGTAAGATTTTTGGCATGTTTTCCTTCTAAACTACGCATGTTATTTGATAGCTTTATATAATGCTAGTCGAAGTAGGAGTAGTACTATTGTAATATGAAATAAGTTGAAAAAATGACTGACTGCTGAGTTTCTTGCGGCGTTTCTTCTCAGCAGTGGTCTCCTCTTGGGAAGCGCTGGTAGAATCTTGACGTGTAAAAGTGCCCGTGCGGCCTACTTAATGAATTTTTTAATATTTTTTAACGCAAAATTATAATTCGGGCAAATTCACAATAAACACTACGACAGTACGTTACCGCCAAACATATCGCAGCAGACAAGACATAAATATCTGTACCAAACTCCGTGTCTGCTCCGATATATTTGAAGGCGAATGATGTACATACCAACTAATTCAATTGCCTCGCGTTTCATAATTGGCATTAATTGGTTTTGATTGTACGGCGTCCTAGGTTTTCATTGGCGAATTGTAATTGTCAGTTACGAGTATTAGACAGCGTGATCGTTTATAATTAATGTCGCTTAGATGTCATAAATAAAATACAGCACAACCAGTTTCTTAATGGCGATCGGCAATCTTCGTTTTTATATGAGACAATGTGACAAATATACAGTCAGTGTGATAACGATAGCAACACCAACGCTATTAAGAACTGTAAGTTTCTGTCAAGAATTTGATTTTTGGAACAATGTTTTGCTGCCGATTGTACGTTTTTTCATAGTCGTCATCTGCTTGTTAAGACGAAACTAAAGAGACACGGTGGGTCATCGTCGGCGTCGTAGTATATTCTTATATTGTCATCAGAATTTCATTAATATGCCAAATTTCAAGTAAACCCTTATCAAGCGTTCACTGGATCGGCATTTCTGTTTATATAGAAATCAATACAAACAAATAAATCCATCCGCTTCGGATGCGCAGCATTAAAGTGAGTTGCTTAAGAGGCCGCCTATGCTAAAGTCTGGAGTGTTCCGCGATCTGGATCTCAATAACCATAACGCCTTTGTATCTGTTCTTTGGATATATTAAACTTGATCATATTTGCTTGAGACTGTCGAACCTGAAAACACGATTAGAAATAAAATCCTCGATACTTTTATCTTTCAAACATGACACCTTTTTTGCATGTTTTTGGTTGAATCTTCGAAACCCTATAATCTTTAACGATGATTTTCGATTCAATAGTTGAGGATATGTAACTTCTTAATCCTGGCAAAACATTTTTCCAATAAATGTTGTGGTTTTAAAGTAAACAGCGATTAATTGAATTTAACGCTGCCGTCAAGGCGCGAGCGAACTATCTCCATTTCACATTCTTCGCGCGGAAGCACATAAAGCCATCCCTTTTTATTCTTGTGGGGGCATGGCACCATAAGTGGCCTCTTAAGAGAATTACCTACCTGTGCCTAGTATGGCTGCGTCTATATCGCGTGTCAAATGTGGATAAAGCATCCATCACTGTCGTACTTATTTACGTGTCAGAAGGTGACGGATGCATTATCCAAACTTTATCACGCGATAAACGCAGCCATGTTGGGGCCCCTGACAGCTACTACGCTGTTTGAGCGAGTAAAGCTACCTAATGTTCTCTGTAGCGCGCCCGCTTTAGATTATCAGTGATTATAATATTATTTATTTATTTTAATGGCGTCTACAAGTTATGTAATTTTGCCAATGTCAAGTATATAGAAGCAATTGTACGGTGAATCGTCGTTGTCGTCGGCGTCTTCCAGTCCCAGTCGGCACACCATTGACGATGGCGGGCATCCACTTCAATGGCTTGGAGTGTTCTTGACCGCTTGCTCATTCAGAATCAACTTTTCACTCATATTTTATTTGATGCATATTCTTCGTCAGTGTTGGAGCCTTCACAAAGTTGCCCTGGATTTGCGAACCAAAATCAACGATAAAGTAATTTACAAAAAATGAAATAAATAGACAGATGTTTTCAAAATGACAGCTAGACAAGAACCCCTTTAGATTATCAGTGATTGGCTTGTGCTATCTCTTTACGTCATCCATGTCAAAACATCGATATCTGACAACGGCATTAAGTGACGTAAAGGCCGTGTTATCCAGAAACTAGGACTACTTTTATCAGTGCGGCTACCACAAGTTGCATGCGACTTGTTTTTCGCTCGGATCTCCCTTTCTATCTAGTCTGTAACAACAGAGACGCAACGAGCGACAAGCGAGGAAATACAATTTGTGCTACCCAAGCAGACCCTTACTATATAGGTTATACTATTACTTATTCTGTGCATGTTCTGAGACGGTTAAGTATGAAGTGCGGGGGTAAGATAAGGTCGGCCTTATACATAAGTATGGTCCGTCCGGATATGTCCGGACTTTTAGACTCTAGTCCGAACGTTGTCCGGTTTTTGTTTTTAGATGGAATGTGACTAATAAAACTACATATTAAATGCCTACCATGCCACTGTAACTAAGTGAGTAATGTTTCCATTTTGTGACTAAAAACTCCGGACTTTTATCGAAAGGTCAGACTTTTTATCAGGAGTTCTCAAATTACTAAATGGTAACCCTACTTATAAGTAGCTGCACACTTTAGTGCCTTGTCACTTAAACGTCATGGTTTTTTTTAAATTTGAGCTTTCATGAAACTCCGTTGGGCCGTTTTAGTCATATCAACTCTCAATGAAGTTGCCATTATTTCAAGGGTTTTTATCTTTTAAATACAGTCTTGAGATTGTAGTCTTGAGATTTTAAATGTCTTTGGGTCTCAGATCCCACTTACCATTAGGTGGCCTGAGTGCTCGTGTCACGCGAACCATCTGACGAAATGTTTAGGCGCCGGCTTAGGAATCTTTTTTTCAAACCCACTCTATTCGGTAAATGAGTACATGGAACTTGACATGTAAATAAGATTGTTTTTTTTTTTATTGTACTTTGTATTTGTGTTGAATTTTACTTTTACTATTATTATTTAATTCTATTTCTGACGACCTCAATGTAACTGCATATAATTTGACATGTCATGTAATTTATACTGTGTTATATTGAGTAATAAAATCTGAATCTGTGCCTTCTTGCCATAAAATGTTCAGAACAGGTCATATTGCACCTTCAGAACAATAGTGACCTAATTCAAAATTTTAGCTTTTGAACTTCAAGTCATATATTTATTATCATAGAGACCTAACGCGAAATTTAAAATTTCTGAATTAGGTCACTATGGTTCTGAAGGTGCGATATTGTGCTTCAACGGAACCCAGTTTTGTATACCATTAGCATTAATCCATTTCTCCTTACGATCTCCTTACTTCGGGTAACTAAAAAAAGAAATCAAAGAAAAGAATTGGTTTTCGGCTTTCTTTTTGATTCCTTAATTATTATTTTTTGGGCCCTGCAACCCAGGGAATCCTAGCGCAGGACCCAACACCATTGTTATGCCTTAAGAAAAGTTTTTCGGTTTTTTTTTGTGAGACATCGTCAACTGTTTTTCCGTGGTACGAGTATTATCGCCTTTTTCCAACGAGCTCCAAAACTCCGATGACTCTGGTGACTAATATTATATTGCGGGTTACAAACTTCCTGTATAAAGTGGTGTGATGACGCGCGGGCGCAGGTCTATGCGCGTGAGTGCACGCATGTTCACACAATGTCAAAATGCGTCATGGTATCATTCATAAGTCATTGTTAAACGTACACAGTGTTTTAGTGGTGGTAGGACCTCGTGCAGGGTCTGTCCGGATCGCTATCACCATTTTTAACCTACCCCTACCGCCAACCAACAGTGTTCGCATTGTTGATTTCCGGTATGATGCCATGCAGTGATATAATATAAAAAGAGGTAGATATGTTACCTATACGGTATTCCGCGTGTAAAAATGGCCCGGCTTACACATAATCAGTACATATTTCAATTACAAACTAATTCATAAATGACAAGTGAAAGCAGATGGTATGGTAATTTCCGGGAGCGAAACAGAGACGAGTGTATGGTGCTCTGAGGGCCCTGCAAAGATGCATTACGCTAACTAACGTTTCTATTCGATTCGTTTTTAAACCAATCGCGTCGCTGGTAGACCACGTGACTTTTCGTATCACGTCATCTCCCAGTGACGCGATTGGATTAAAAACGAATCGAATAGAAACGTTAGTTAGCGTAGTGCATCTTTGCAGGGCTCTCAGCAGACTAGTTCACGGTTCCGTTGACGGCGCAAGACTAAGTGAAGGCGTAGCAATTGGCTTGGTTTTAGGGTGCCACTATCGAAGTGCGTTTAACATATCTACCTCTTTTTACTATATTGTATCATTGATGCCATGCCATAAAAAATCACAGTAATTCTAAACATTACTGTACAAAATAAATGCAACAGTCTGTCTGTGTATTACAATTTCAATGCTAAACTGTTAACCGATTTTGATTAAATTCGGTTTGGAAATAGCTTGAACTTGAAGCACATAGGTTATAATTATAAACCATTGAATTAATAAGTTCTCCAAGAAAATCGGTTTTACACGGAAAAGTTAGCTATCTTTCGAAACATTCCTTATTTTGTGTTCCTTTAACTTTCAAGGCTACCTGTTAGGCCCGATTTATACCAAGCGAACGAACAAGAATTCTATGGCATTATCTCTTACGTTTTCTTTGTAAAAAATAAAGACAAAACATGTTCTAGAGCATTCGCTTGTTTGGTCTAAACCCACCCTAACGAAGCAATGGTGCAGTCAATGTATTTAACCGTTGAAGAGTTATATATCTTGCAGACTCCATCACCGTTCCGCTTAACTAAACATGGTGCGAATATACGGTAAATATGAGTAGATATTCAATATGCAATCGGATACACTGTCTGAGTATTCCATGTTACATTACGCTTTAAGTCATCTAAATACTCGAATGTTTACTTTAACGATTTTATAAAGAAAAACTGATAAACGTTTCAAAAACTATCACCCGACTTCAAATAGGTACCCAAATCGCTATAGGTGTGCCTGTAATATTTGAAGAGTTCCCTCGATTTCCCCAGGATTCCATCATCAGGTCCTAGCCTGACAGCAATGGCACCACCTCTAAAGTATACCCTTTCAAACAACAAAAAATCAGTCCAGCCGTCTTCGAGTTACATTTAAAACAAACCGACGAACTGAGAATCTCCTTTCTTTCAAGTGTGTTAAAGGACACTTAGAGATTCTTGGGCCCTTACTAAGATGCATTACGCTAACTAGCGTTTCTATTCGTTTCGTTTTTAAGCCAATCGCGTCACTGGTAGATCACGTGATACGAAGAGTCACGTGATCTAACAGTGACGCGATTGGCTTAAAAACAAAATGAATAGAAACGCTAGTTAAGATGCATAACGCTAAGTTAGCGATTTTCGAATGACAAAATGTATAGGATTGACGTAAGCCGACGACAGATCACTCGACCGTTTATGTGAACTCCATACATTTCGCGTTGATAGAAAATAGAAACGTTAGCAGTGTTTGCATCTTGACTACAAACAATACCTAACCAGTTAATAAATAGGAACCGGCTTAAATTTGGAATACCTACGTGTAAAACCGATGATGATACATTATGGTGTTTAAGAACTGATCTGATGATAGAGTCAGAAGATGGCAAAATGCAGCTGATGTCTTTGCGAAAAACAGTCACCAAAAAGATACTTATATGTACTAGCTTCTGCCCGCGACTTCGTCCGCGTAGATTTCGATTATCGTTATTCCCTCGGGAACTTTTTTAAATTTCCAGGATAAAAAGTAGCCTTTGTGTTAATCCAGTGTATAAGCTATCTCCATTCCAGCTTTCATCCAAATCCGTTCAGCCTTTGCAGACAAACTTTCGCAATTATAATATTAGTAGGATGAATTGTTTTTAATGCTAGCCAGAATAGGTTATCTTATTATTGTGCACTTATTACGTGAATACACTTAAACGAAGGCCAGAATGTACAAAATAATAGGTCTCTTTTACCATTTCTTCATAGCCTTTTTTACCAGATCTACAGATTCCCAATTCTACAGATTCCCAGGTCTACCGATTCCCAATTCTACAGAATCCCAATTCTACAGATTTCCGATTCTACGGATTCCCATTTTTACAGATTCCCAATTCTACAGATTCCCAATTCTACGGATTCCCAATTCTACGGATTCCCAATTCTACAGATTCCCAATTCTACAGATTCCCAATTCTACGGATTCCCAATTGTACAGATTCCCATTTCTACAGATTCCCAATTCTACAGATTCCCAATTCTACAGATTCCCAATTCTACGGATTCCCAATTCTACGGATTCCCAATTCTACGGATTCCCAATTCTACGGATTCCCAATTCTACGGATTCCCAATTCTACGGATTCCCAATTCTACAGATTCCCAATTCTACAGATTCCCAATTCTACAAATTCCCAATTCTACAGATTCCCAATTCTACAGATCCCCAGCTCGAGTAGCATTTAATAGTGTGGGTTTAAACGACATTATTTAAGGCGATTCCATTTATAGGTCAATTAGTCTTCACACAAACATCTTATAATAACGCCACTTGCTTAACACTTCGAGACATTAGCGCCAATACGTCACAAATCCTTATTTACTGTTTTCAATCAGCAGCTTAAAGTACTTTAAAATAAGATCCACTATCGCAGAATAAGTACAACCTTTTAAGATTTAAAATGCAGCGAGCGGACTAAATTCCTAAGTGTGATGTTCCTAATCTGGCGAGGCGCGTATGAAATTTTAACAAGGATAGCCATATTTGTGAGACATTAAGGACACTTAAAAGGACTTGCTTCACCGCACTACCTACTCATTGCAGGGTGACCATGACGACGGTGCTCCCTTCAGGAACAGTTTTATTTTGATTAATGGCGATGGATGATGAGTGCTTTTTTTTTTTTTGTAATATGATTGATAACGTAGTTTTTAGGTACAATCTTATCTTATCTTATCTTATCTTACAGATGGGCCCTTTCGGATACACTTCGACCCTTTAGGATCTTTTGTGCAATTACCCTCTTACACACTCAGCTGATCGAATGCGCAGGTTTCCTCACGATGTTTTTCCTTCACCGTAAGAGCATCGGGTAATGCACTTAAGTTAGAAAAACTCATTGGTACATGGTGACCGCGGGGGTTCGAACTCGGTACCTTACGATCACGAGTCGACCCTCTAAGCCACTAGGCCACCGACGCTCTCTTTTAGGTACAATAATGTAAAATGTGTATTATTTCATTACACATACTTTACGTAGTTAGATATTAAACATTAATGATTCAGGTTTAAAACATAATTAACCCGCTTATCCAATTTGACCAATAATGTAACTTAGTATACCTACTGTGTTCACTAATATATAATTAGTAAACAACTTTCTAACCTCAAAATGAACCTTTTTTGGCTAAAACAGCTCTTTTATCGTAAATAAAGTAAAACGAGTAAATAATTTTGGACATCACTTGGCCAATCTGTTGGTCTGTGATTGTTTTAATTTATTTAAAATAGCTGTTTTAGCCAAAAAAAGGTGTGTGTGCTCAAATATTTTGTGCACTTTTAACGTCATAATTTCTAATTCGATTTTGACATGTAATATTTTATAATATTATCAATAAATCAGTAAGACTATGAGTATCACTCATTTTAATCTACAGTAAGAAAGTTGCACTAGCACTGCTAATTCTAGGGAATGCAATTTAACCGGTTATTAACCCTTTTTGTATGAAAATAACCGGTTAAAACCGGTTATAACCGGTTATTTGCATTCCCTGGCTAGTTCGTAGCACATTTATTAGACACCATTTCTATGCCTAACAATAACTCATAATCATAATAGTAGCTTTGTGTTCAGTCCCTTCAAAAATTATACGGAAAATATCTAAAGATGCCTTGATATACTTTCAGTTAATATTTCTACATTATATAATAGCTAGTTTTGGCGCCGCAAATTAAAGGCATCTTGAATTTTGACCTTTATTAAAATATTTTTTTTTTAAATCGAATTTATTTTAGAAACCATTTCTTATTCGCAGTTTTTTCATAATATTATTGTGGCACAACTTATTAATATTTCTCAAATAGTTTTACGTCAAAGGAAATGCCAACGAAAAATCAATTGTATATCCGAAACGTCTCCACTTTTTGAAGTACTTTTCTTGTGGGGTACTGCATCATTTCCAGACTTTTATTTGACTCGTAGAAGCCGGTATATTTAGTTCAGGCCAATTGTGTATGTATGTACTTTATTGTACAAATCGGAAAATAACAAACAACAAAATAGACAGAAACACAATAGGATAAACGTGGTTAAACATCTGTCACTTTCTGACCAGTAGTATGTAAGTGCGTGAATGATAGATAGGTACTTTATCCACCGCGATAATTACCATAATACAGGTCCTGAAAGACTGGAGATGTGTATATGTACCAAAATAGGTACTGCTGCATTGTATAACTAACGGTAAGTATGGTTGATTCAAGTAAATATATGTAATGTTTTTTCTTTATGAACAAAACACCGTGAGTTCATTTTATACATTGTAATAATACTTGTCTACCTAGTTATTTAGTAATACGTCAACAAATAATTTCAAACTTATAACAAGTCACTAAGTAGGTAATAGCTTTTCAAATAATAAAGTTGCTTTTCGTATAACAAATGCCAGATAGCGCCATTTGTTCATATTCCTAGAAGATCATACTATCTTTAAAAAATACAGACTCAAAATGGTAAAATCATGGTCACCCGAAGCGATACCCTATTGTACTTTTCACAAAGGGGTCGACAACTTAACCGTATTGTAATTCTCGACCTATCCCAACTAGCAACCAATTTGAGCAAACTTCACCATTATCGGTATTACTAACTAAGTTTAAGTTAAATGAACCGTTTTACTTTTTATCGTATAGCAGAGATCGTGTTGCCATCTTAAGCCTCTTAATGTGCACTTACACACGCAATTATGAGAAATAATTGCCCGTCAACAATAGGTGTCTTGCTCTAATTTGGTGTAATAACTAGAGTAAGACGTCCGTGAAAAAAAAATCTCATTTAAGTGCACATTTACACATGAAATAATATGGTTTTAAAATTACAAAAACAGCGTTCAAAATGGCAGCAAGCATTGTCACCATTTTATTACTTTATTACTGAATCTTACAAACATCAATTTATATAAGAGATATATGTTAACCTTAAAAAATCGGTACTTAATTAAGTGAAACTGGGCAACACGGTTAAAATTGTCTTCACGTTCTGTGGTCTGTGGGTATCAAAAATAAAAATAAAAACAGTTTTATCCTCACAATAATACAGCGTGGTCACTCGAAGTGACAGCTCATTTACTATTCGCAAGGATCCACCCGTCACCTGCTACACAATTTGCCAACTGTCCGATTCTCCTCATGTCTGAAACGAAAGCGAAACTAGGACACGCCACTTCAGACTCCTTCATGTCAGAAATTATACGTATAAAATATAATGTAACGAATCCATTATTAAAAAGTTGCCTTTTCATGACCAGGAATACCATTCTAAAGCTCTCGTGAACGAAGGGTCGGACGTATAAGGCTGCCTTATTGAGAATACACGCGCTAAAATGTATTTTGTTCGCTCTGTTGGGACTACTTAAACTCGCCGCTTGGACCTTCACTCGAGCGAACGATCACCTTTGCTTGTTGAGAGAATCACAACCCAGATCTTGACGAAATTTAAATCCGATCACTCTGGACATAGGTACACTACTCATGAAAAAAATAAAGAACCTGTAGAAATCTACCAAAAATGTATAAAAACGCACAACGGTTCTATTCAACAAGCTACAGCCAACCAATTTCATTTCTGGGCCACTATGGACAATGTTAAACTTACGTTGACTACGAAACATAAGAGACTTCTTATATGATTTGGTTTACAACTAGGGAATGCAATTTACCGATTATTAACAGTTTTTGTATGAAAATAACCGGTTAAAACCGGTTATAACCGGTTATTTGCATTCCCTGTTTACAACGTCACGTTGACAACGTCCATAGTAGCCTAGGAATCAAATTGGTTGACTGTACAATACAACCATATTGCTTTTGACGTGTTATAGTATCGTTTTTATCTCGGCTGCCATTATTGTGAAGTAAATAAGAGCTATCAAAATATTGACAATACGATAACAGATCAAAGACAATAATTATGGTTTTTACCCAGAGGCCCTGTTGATAGATTTCTGCAGCGTTAACATTCGCTATGCAATAATGTAAGAATCTCTTAGAACACCATCTACAAACCTCGAGTTTTTTTAATAGACTGTCCGATTCACTCTATACGTAATGGACACCCGAAGTCACAACTCAAACGCTTTTCGCAAGGTTCAACAACTCACAGCGATTCATCGAGAACTCACTACTAATTCACCTCACGTGACACTAATGAATGTTGAATCGGCACGTGAAATGTGACTTTAGCACTTAAAGTTTCTTTCGTATCGTTAGCCGAAGTATCGGCAATATCCGTTGAGTTTATTAACCACATAAAAACTAGCGTTTACAGCCAAAAATACAAAAAGGGACCTTTGTAAATAAGTTAGCACTCCATGCCGTATAGAAAGAGGCTTATAAAATACTTCGTTCAAAATATTTTTGATGCCATTATTATATTTTCGTGAACTTTGTAAAATCGTTATACTTTACTAATTATTTTGCAGTTTTGTTATTTATTTTGTTCCTAAAAACTCAGCTTATTAGAATTCATTCAGTAACAAATACGTGTCCCAACAACTAAACGTTACATAGTTCTTTAAGACTATTAAGAATTCCATGGGCTATATGTTAAACTATTTTTTTAAATTACAAATTTAACTTAACGCGGCTTTCATACTTCCTTATCCTTTAAAATAAACCCTAAGTCGAAAATCCCTCCAAAAGCTACAGTTCAATCTCAACGAAGAATAATGCAGACAGATTGTGCGGGCTCTCTTGTAGTCCCAGACAGGTATAAATAGGATGTAATATTGCTAAGTGGAAGCGATATAGAAGACTGGCCCTGGGCACCTAACAGAGTAAGCTATCACAACGGGTTTGCCAGATTAGAAACAAGGGATTTGTAGGATAGAGTATTTGTTACGTGAAAGTAGTTGGGTTTGAACATGTATTTAGTCAGTTTTGCCCATTGTAAAACAAATAATATATTTTTTAATCCAAAATGGGTTTGCTTTTAACCTCAGTCTGTCTCACCCAGAAAAAAGCCTGTTCACTCTTGCCTTGAAAACACCAAGGTTATACAATTCCGGGACAGACGCAGGGAGAGCATTCCACTCCTTGGCAGTGCGAATAGAAAATAACGCAGAATACTGCTGCATCCGAACCATTGGAAATTTGATTGCATGAGGATGGAAGCTCTCCCGGCGTCTGGACGACGGATGGGAGAAATTGGAGGTTGGGATGAGGTCGTAAATGAATGCAAGCACACAATTAGGCGCAGGACTAAAGTTGCGGATGTCGGCAAAAGGAACACGCAAACGAAGTGGAGATGGGCGGGACACTTGGCTAGGCGAAACGATGGTAGGTGGTCGAGGGCACTAAGAGAGTGGTGGCCGAGATTAGGTCATAGATCGGTGGGTAAACCATCAGCTCTTTGGTCCGATAACATTTGGCACACAGTTGGAAAAAGATGGATGGCGTTAGCACGAGACCGAGCAAAGTGGCATGAAAATGAAGAAGCCCTGCTGTGGGTGGATGTAGGCTGAAATAATGATGATGATGACACAATTATTAGTTTTGGGTATGAGTCTTCCCGTAACCCGTTTTGCTGTATCCTAGAGATTCCTAGTGTGTTCCGCGGAACCTAAGGATTCCGTGGAAGTCACCAGGGTTCCGCGAAATCGATCACAAAAACTACAGGTAAGATAAAAATTCTCACCTATAGATGAAAGTAGGTATTCAATGTGGGATTCCATAAAATAGTTGGTGAGTGTTCCGTTAAATGTTTGGGAACCCCTGCTATATCCTATTAGATTGTACGCATTGACGCACATGGCGGCATTCCTATCAATATGCGCGTACGCGGAGTTCAATAAGGAAGATCCTGCATAATTACGTCATCGCGTAATTTTGTTTTCAGAATGCCTTTACTAAATTGCCTGTATTTAAAAAGTATTTCATTATAATTACTAGAGGAATTATTTAAATCAATCGGCAAGATGAAATTCTTATATGCGTCGTATGACGAAATTGCACCAAGGTTACTCGTATCTTACTTATCTTATCTTATCTTGTAGTTACAAATAGGCCCTTTCGGATCTTTTGTACTTTTGCTTTAATTTGTAAGAGGGTTCCCTCTTACACACTCAGCTGTACGAATGTTTTCTGAGTTCGTTTGTACCGTGGCAGTTTAAACTCGGTACGTTACGATCACAAGTCGACACCTTAAGCCACTAAACGACCAATGATCTTTACATTTTCACCTTTTTACTAAATAAAATTCACGTCAATCTGATGCTTTGTTTTGACGAAGTACATATTTAACACACTGACTCTAGACACATGCATTCACTCAGAGTTATTAGGATGGAGAAGCAAATTGTTACATTGCTGTTGCTTCATTCGATGCCAGTCGCCACATTTCCAATACAAAATAGACCCACAATCGCATTCTCAGCTCTGAACGTGATACATATTAAGTGCCAATGACACACCTACCGTATTCAAATTATAAACAAATGCTAGCTAGGGGCAGTGAATGCGTGAACAGATTAACAGTAAGCAAACCAAGTCAAGGCGAGCCGGCGCGTCATAGTGATGTAATAAGTCGTTCCGATCGAGCCTTTTATTTGCTGGTCATTAAATAACATGCTAATTAACAAATGTTTGGTATCAGATTTATGTGATTTATTGGTCCAGTGGTTGGTGCAACTTGTCGACTGCTTCAAGCCTTACAGGTTTGAAACATAATAGAGGTAACCTTTACTCAAACAAACTGACACGCAAAACGGAACAAAATACTGACATAGACAAAAGGCATGTTGTCACGAAAAATCTTGTAGTACAGTCGAGTTCATAAATATGTATACACTTTAGTACCTTGTCACTTTAATCACTGTTACAATTTATATATGGCAATTTAAACATGATATTAAACAGACAAGGTACTAAAGTGTACACATATTTATGAACTCGACTGTACCTGTAGTTTGTACCTAAATCTTGTAAATCTGTATTGTAGCTGTAGATTTTAGATGATGAAACAGTATATTCCTTCAAATCAATAAATTCTGTTAAGTTTTAGACAGACTTCTTTTCTAAAGACAAGACAGGAATGGAAATATCGTTTTATTTTATCTGATTAAATAAAGTATCAAATTACAAAAGAAAACAATTTAATGAAGAAATATAGCAAGAACCAGCCCGCCTTGCAAAATGTACAATGAGTACTGATAAGAAATCACTTTCATCTCTCTTTATCTTGCAGTTATCGGTCGCCTCTTACACGTGGCCAGCTAGGCTACAATGTTGGCAGCAGTTTGACTGAAGGACTAGCATCCATGGCTCGAATAAATTAAAAAATAAAGTGTTGGCAGCACTGCTAAATGGCGACGTGCAAAGTGGTCATTGAATTAAACACACTCGTACTAAACAGTTTGCTTGTGGTCAGGAATTCCTTATTTGTATCCATATGTGGCGTTATGTATGAAAAGGGACCTTATTGTCGATGGCGCTTACGCCGCTCTGCGTCACGCTACGTTGTATTTATATCGGAGCATCTTTAATAATGGCGGAAGCGCCATCGACAATAAGGCCCTTTTCATAAATAACGCCACATATCGTTTATGTAGGCTCAGGTAAATAAGTTAAAATATCCTTATTTGGTATTTGTTAATATTTGTAGTAGTATAAACTAACAGGGAAATTGCATGGATTTTTTGTATCGCATTTCTCAGCTAAATATGAAAATACCGTAAAAGAGATCACCAAGAGTGAAATTAATTCTTATTAATTGCTGTGCCTCATAGTGACTACGTAATATACCTATACCTATCGAATTTTCACCTGTCATTTCATCATCTGTCATTTTCATTTTCATAAAATAAGCACGGGCCTCTATTGTAGGTTTGTAGACGGTAAAAACTAGCCATTAGCTATTTTAACCCGTCTAAAACGTAAAGGTTTTACCGTGTAGAATGTATGTATGTATGTGTATGTCAGCCCTTGACCGGTATTCTAGGCGATAAAAACCATATCGTCTTATTTACTTGACAGTAATGGCGGCCGAGTTAAAAACAATACCATGACTACTGATGTGCCAACGGAAACTTTCCAAAATTGCGGAAAATTTAATGTAGGAATATTTCGGAAACTTCTCACAATTTTGTATGAGGATTGAAACTTTCCGTTTCTTAAATTTAAATTTCCTATATTTCTAGTGAAAGTTTCCGGAAATTTCTTAGAACTTTTCCAGCTTTTTAGAAACTTTCCGCAACTTGCACTTCATTAACCTTGACAGGTCAAATACGATATCGTTTTACCGTCTAGAATAGACCCTTAAGGGCCTAGTATGGTTGCGTTTATCGCATGACAAAATGTGGATAAAGCCTCCGTCACTCTCGTACTTATAGGTACATATACGTGTCAAAAAGTGGCGAATGTTTAATCCACATTTTATCACGTGATAAACGCAGCCTTATTAAGCCCCCTGGTTTTATGTTGTACATGTGGGTGACTGTCGCAGACTCGGCTACGTTTAATGTTTAAAAGTGACGTCAGCTTTCAGATAGTCGTACCCTTTTGTAGGAGTGAATGAAGTCATAGTCGGAGAGCTGTTAAGCACTTTTGAGTAGTTCGAGACAGTTTGAGTTGGTTCAATTACCCGTTAAGGAAAGCAATTCTTCTGCAATTTGTGAATGATTCTAATTTCTAAAAATAAAGGAATGTTTCCCTTGAGTAAAGTAATTATGCAAATAGTTTTGCAATCACCTGTAAATCCAGGGTATAAAGCTATTTCCACGGTAAATCTTCAAATCCGTCCAGCCGTTTCAGCGTGAAGGAGTTAGGGTTGTGCGTGCTCGTTCACTGAGCGGATCGCTCCAAACTAGTACAATCGCTCTAATGTACTAATTCGGTCTTTTAGTTCTTTTAGTACACTAGTACACTGAAAGAAACTGGTCTGTTCATGCTCCTTTGACCGAATGAATGGCCGGCTTTGCTGTCCGTGTCACTCACTGCTCTGCCTGCTCTGTTCGGTTCTTGCTCCGCGTGTACTAAATGAACTAAGAGCAGAAACTTTACGGAATAGTACGTTCTAGTACAGTGACGGGAATTAATTCTTTTTGGCTCTTAGTACATGTACTACACAACCCTAGAAGGAGTAACAAACTAAAACACACACACAAACTTACGCATTTATGATATTAGTAAGATTTTATTCAAATAACCAATGATATAATATAGTAAAAAGAGGTAGATAATGTTATACGCACTTCGATAGTGGCACCCTAAAACCAAGCCAATTGGTACACCTTTACTTAGTCTTGCGCCGTCAACGGAACCTTGCACTATTCTGCAGAGCACCATACACTCGTCTCTGTTTCGCTCCCGGAAATTAGCGTATCATCTTGCTTGCACTTGTCATTTATGAATTAGTGTGTAATTGCAATATTTACTTATTATGTGTGCGTAAGCCGGGCCATTTTTACACGCGGAATACCGTATAGGTAACATATCTACCTCTTTTTATATTATATCATTGCAAATAACTGACTACCAATTTGTTATAATCATAACTCACTACGTTTCAAAATTATATACAGTTGTAGATTAGTAGCCAGTGAATGTATTAAGAATTCTGTTTGTGTGACGCTCAGTGATTAAGCAAGAGCAAACAGATGTTTAATACTCCTATATAGTGCATCGAATGCATGCACTTCGAGATAAGAGTGACTAATCTCAGATTACGAGTACGCCGTATCAGGTAATAACTGATCGAATTTTTACGCAATGTGAATCAGCTGGACTAATTACGAATCACAATGAGTAATTAACTTTATTACGTAAGTAGGTCGCAGAATACATAATAGCACAGTTGTTTTATCTCACGTAAGCGGGATTGTCATACTTGTGTGTGTGTGTGTGTGTGTGTACATAGATGCACGTGGACGTTGTCTCCGAGTGCGTAGCTGTCGTCGATAAGCGATGCCGTAGTGTGAGTGTCTATACGTGTTACAACTACAAGTATGGCGAACCCGCTTTTGTGAAATAAAACAGTACAGATGGCCCTGCCAAGATGCATTGCGCTAAATAGCGTTTCTATTCGATTCGTTTTTAAACCAATCGCGTGACTTTTCGTATCACGTCATCAACCATTGACGCGATTGGTTTAAAAACGAAACGAATAGAAACGCTAGTTAGCGCAATGCATCTTGCAGGCCCTCAGAGGTATTGAAATCAGTTCATACGAAGGTTCACTCGACGGGTAAAGCGGGTAAGCTGAGAATGTACGCCCTTAAATGTGTTTTTTACGCTCTGACGGGATAATTTCGACTCTCATTAACTTATGATTAATATTAATTGATGCGACGAGTTCAAGAACGAATTACACGACAGAAAATTTGTTGATAATTATTTTTTATATGTTTGGCATTAACTGACTTAGGGCCGATTTCACCAATGACATTAAACGCGATCAATTTACTCTCGAGTTTAGTAAACGTTAGATTCATACGAGAACTATCATTTTAACTCGAGTTAACACGTGAACTGAGTTTATCGTAAATTGATCGCGTTTAATTTCATTGGTGAAATCGGCCCTTATTTGCTAACCCGTCTTTGTAACTTCTCTAGGCAAAGGAGAATACGACTTTTCATTCCAAAATTGCGAAAAATACAATTGACAACATTTCAAAATAAAAAGCATTTATGTTTTTTCGCGTTTATAATAGCTGGTTAAAAATTAGACTACCCGTGTTTCTCGGTTTTTCTTTATTTAACTTAAATTCGTCGTTAATAATTTATTAAAGAAATAGTCATTAAAAAAACCGTATATACAAAGTTAGGAATACTGATGTCGTGATCTTAGCATGATATAAAATAAAAAAAGTAAAAAACAGAACTGACTGTCATGTCATGTCACTTGACAACAATAACAACTGTAACAACATAAATTCGTCGACTTTGGGCAGATTGCGGCTATCCGCTTTTACAAATCCGTTAGTCACTTTCATTTTAAATAGCTTATATCAAAACAATAATATTACGAGATTCGAAAGCGTGTCGTTAGAATCAAGTAATCCGTCAGACAGATAAAAAATTGACATGACAGTTGTATATTTTTTTCAATTCCTATAGTAATAAATGCACTAAGGGCACTATAAGTGTATTCCTAACAATCACAATCCAACTTTTTTTACTGATTTTCCTAAATATAAAAAACTACTGCATAAAAAAATGCAAAAATATTTTTACTGCAATCAACAGTGTAAAATCTACAAACGGTATTTTAATTTACTACCTTGGCACGTATGAATTGTTGTCAATTATTAAATGTTATTTATAAGGACATTGAGGACATAGTCGTGAAAAACACGAGTTGAGTCGCCTTTATCGCGGTGGATAAAGTTTCCGTCATTCTCGCACTTACATACTGTTCAGACAGTGACAGGTGTTTTATTCACGTCGATAAAAACGGCCATAATAGTTCCGCAAGCCAGGATATATTTTCCGAAAATTCATAAAATCTTCAGTTCCATTTATGCAGTAATTGGCCTTCTAATTTGACCGTGAAAACGTAAACACCAGAATAAACAGATGAATCACACAACACTTAATAAGGGCTTGTCAATTTTAATGATCATTGCTGGTTATTGTTACAGGCATAGCTGAAGTGACGGCCACAAACGACCTTGGATATCCTGCATCAGTATCAGCGCGTAAAGAATCAAATTAAAGTAAAAATACATGAGATATGGTTGCGGTAACGTTACAACTAAAGCCGCATTTCCTGCAATAAATCTTCCGTGGGAAATGTCTGACAGTGCTTTCCGACATCAAGTTACTGTCATACTGGACATTTCTCCAACGCTGTCGCCCTGTTTGTGGCATAACTTTCATAATTTGCTTGGGTTCTTCCACTCACTATAAGTACATGTGGGCGACACCTAAAACAATACGGATAACGAAGCGAAAGTTTACAACACAAAATTACCTTGTGTTTTACAAGTCTGTGGTTGTTTTTAACATTTTCAGTACCGTGAACTCCATAATGAGTCGTTTTTATATGTAAATCAAGAAAGTTGGCACTGTGTATCGGCCCACGCTGTAAATAATTTAGATATAATTGCGTCTGCGATGGTAAACCACTTAGATAATTGTGATGGCCAAAAAAACTCGTCCTAGTTTTGTTTTTTGGATGTAGAAGGACTGTTTTGTATGCGAAGGTGAAATGCTACACAAATCAAAGCTCGAAATATCAAAAAATTACACTTTATGAACTGTCAATAACTGAGTTTCAGGCAGTTAACGGGACAGAGATATACGATTTCTATAGCTCTATCCCCTTTACGAAACTTAGATAATCGAACTTTGATAGTTTCAAGATCTCGGCCTCTATTCTACTTTGTTTTTGCCCCTATTGCAATTATATTGCTGACGACTTGCCTTTACTGACAATTTCTTAAGAGCTATAATAACGTTAAGAGGATTGTGAAGCGCCGCTAAAATCGCGTAGCTGTCAAAAAAAATCCATACAAAACTAGCTCCGGGCGAAAACGTTTCTCACCCCCTAAATCAAGTCCGATTTTCACGATTTTTGAATATGTTGTAGTTATTATAAAGACCTAGGTCTGTACGTTTCTGTTTTTTGTTTTTTAAATTTATTTCGTTCTAAGTAATATTTTCTTGGAAAGGAAAACGTACAGACATAGTTTTTTATTATATCTACAACATATTCAAAAATCGTAAAAATCGGACGAGGTTTAAGAGGAGAGAAAAGTTTTCGCATTTTGTATGGAGATTTTTAGCTTCACAATCCTCTTAACCATACGTAAGAAGAGGAATATGACAACGTCAACGTAAAAAAAGGGCCTGAATTCTGTTATAAAACCTACTGAGCGGGACACAGCTATATAACTGCCATACGAGCTATATAACTCTATTCCTCTCCCTGCCAGGTTCAAACACCACGATTTTCAAATTCGTTTTCCGTCCGCATTTTATAAATCGTCGGTGGAAATACGATTTATAAAATACGAGCGTCGGAAAACAAATTTGAAATACAGTAAACAAACGTTAACGGCATTCGAAATGTTGCCAGCCTGCAGCAAATGCCGCATTGCTGAATTTGCTTATACCTAAAACAAATACGGTCAGAGCTGTGATTAAAGCTGGCCTTGGATATGTGAACTGATTTGAGTCTTAAAAACTAGTATTAAACGTTACCTACTGAAGAATTCTGTGGTCCTTGTGAAAAAGGGCATAAGTCATTGGAAATTCAAGTAAAAAAAGTCATAAGTCCAATGTACTTTGTATGTCATTAATACCCTTTTTTTTGCGAGCTAAGTAGACAAATATCTGTTTTCATTGGGATACACAATTAAGCACTATCAGCAATGTTTATCGAATTATGAACAAGCGCCAAATTTCATCTAAAATTGCAACTCCGATTATTGGAACTCCGAAAATGTAATTTGTATACCGCTAAAACCGTAAACTTTTCAGAAGTTCTGAAATATTCAATGTGTGGATAAGACTAGGTTAGGTTAGGTTTGATTTATAAAAATCCTGAAAAAGTAACAGTTGCTGAGAAAAATGCGTTATGAGTTGCGATAATTATGACTTACAATACGTTATGAGTAAAAATAATTAGATGAGCCAATATGGACTCATTAAGAACATTATAACATTAACTATTTCTTTTTTTGCGGAGGCATTACGCCACCCAAATTCGAGCTTTCCAAAGGCCAAAAAGCTTTCGCAATGTGGCTATTAGAGCTTTTACGTAACGAACTTATCTTCGTTATCAGTGAACTTCCCGCGGACTGTTGGATTTGCGATAACACATATAATGAAGTTAGCACACGTTATTGTACAAGTTAATTTGAGCCTGATTAACGAGTGAAATACTAAATAAATAGGGGACAATCTCCACAAATTGTGAGGTTATCTATGTAAAGGGACCTTATGGCGGATGGCGCTTACGCCGCACTGCGTCACGCGACGTTGTATTTATATCAGAGCATCTTTAATAATGGCGGAAGCGCCATCCGCCATAAGGTCCCTTTACATAGATAATGTCACAGTTGACCTAGTCCCAAACTAAGCTCTAGGTTTGTGCTATAGGTACTAGATAACGATAAATATACTTAATGTAGAGAAATAAATAGAATTCATTCAAAACAGACTCACGAAATAATTAAGCTTTGAAGGCAGCGGCAAGCCAAACTAGACTAACCGTATCGTCTATGTAAGGAAAGCCAAAAAAAACATAAGGTCTGTTTCTAACCTTCATGACCATTTGCTGAATGTCTCTAAGACAGTTTTGAAAAAAAAAAAAAAAAAAAAAAAAAAAAAAAAAAAAAAAAAAAAAAAAACCTCAAAATGAACCTATTTTGGCTAAAACAGCTATTTTAAACAAAATAAAGCAATCACAGACGATACATTGGCCAAAGATGTCCAAATTGTTAACGCGGTTTATTTTATTTACGATAAAAGACCTGTTTTAGCCAAAAAAGGTTAACTTTGAGGTTAGAAAGTTGTTTACTATATAAGACAAGTAAGGACGAACAGACCTTATAATGTTCCCAAGGCGTCAAAAATGTATACACCCCCCTATACCACTGATAATAAGGTCTGTGTAGACTTATATTTGGCGCGATGACCATATACGGTCACGGAAGTTAATTTGCTACCCATTTCAAAGAAAATCTGCTTGAAGATGTCATTGCCAATAGAGATGCCAAGTCATTTGTAATTGATAGGAAACTCAACCTTATTGCTGTAGAATGTCAGATTGACTTTGGACCTAAGGTGGGTCACAAATTAAATTCCTTGACTGTACATATTAGTCTCTAAAACTTTTTAACTAAATGAGAAAAACAAACAATCACAAAACCCATTATTATACAAATCCCACGGCCATGCATGCATAGACATACGCAATCTCAAGATTGAATTTATAAGCGTTTCCAATACCAAACCTTTACTGTGGACTAAGGTAGAATGTCCAATACCTACCTGACTTTTACTTCAACGGAATCAACGACCAATAAAAATCAAATACTTAATTAAAAAATCTAATTTGCGTAAGTACCTTCATATTTTCCGTAATTAAAAAATACCATTTTTTTTACGGGCTACTAACTCAAATTCAGTTATCAGATTTATGATTAAGGATTTCTTCAAAATTCACTGTGTGCCTTTGTCTTTGACATTTGTTTGACCTTTAAAATTTGAAAACTAAAAGACATAACAGACATAACATCGCAAAATAGACGCCATCAATTCTTAAAACGGTGTAATTAAATATTTTTCAATAAAATCGACAGTATTTTTATTAACTCTATAGCTACACATGCGTGTAGTTAAGAAACTAATAAGACTTATAGAACGTAAAAAAGCGGCCAAGTGCGAGTCGGACTCGCCCATGAAGGGTTCCGTGAAAGATAAATTGCGGTTTACGATTTATGACGTATTAAAAAAAACTACTTACTAGATCTCGTTCAAACCAATTTTCGGTGGAAGTTTGCATGGTAATCCATCATATTTTTTTTTTAGTTTTATCATTCTCTTATTTTAGAAGTTACAGGGGGGGACACATTTTACACTTTGGAAGTGTCTCTCGCGCAAACTATTCAGTTTAGAAAAAAAAGACATTAGAAACCTCAATATCATTTTTGAAGACCTATCCATAGATACCACACAAGTATGGGTTGGATGAAAAAAAAAAAATTAGTTTCAGTTCTAAGTATGGGGAAACCCAAAAAAAATTTTTTTTTTCTATTTTTGTGTGAAAATCTTAATGCGGTTTACAGAATACATCTACTTACCAAGTTTCAACAGTGTTCTTATAGTTTCGGAAAAAAGAAACCATAAGGGTTCCGTTTTTTACCATTTGGCTACGGAACCCTAAAAACAACAAAACCAGTGACTACAAAACTGAGTATAAAATGTGCAGCGACCTTTACAATGCCCATTAATGTTTTTTTTTCGTCGCGAAATAAGCCGTTCTACCCGTTCCATTTATCTTTGGCACGCGGAAGTGCGTGGTCACAACACAACACAATGTCTACGAAACAGGATTGTTCCAATTCCACTCGTTGCCAAGACCGATCTGCTCCAATTGTAAAGGTCTAATAAAATGAAAATGAGTTATTCGGCGTTTTAACCGCCGTCATTGTCGTCTTAGCCAATTATTCCAGATAAAATAAGCAAGATTTTCTTTTCAGCGAAACGGAAACAGAGGTCTCAGACAAGATGCACTACGCTAACTAACGTTTCTATTCGATTCGTTTTTAAACCAATCGCGTCACTGGTAGACCACGTGACTTTTCGTATCACGTCATCTTCCAGTGACGCGATTGGTTTAAAAACGAATCGAATAGAATCGTTAGTTAGCGTAGTGCATCTTGTCTGAGCCCTCTGGAATAGTTTTTGCTTTTATCTATCCATAGCAGTTACTTATCTCTATTTTCGTCAATACTGCGTGTGTATTCCATACGATCCTATATTTTAAGGGCAGTTAGATAAGACCGTAAAGTATATAAATCATTTGTTGGTCAATGCATTCATTTCTATAATAAATTACCTGACGACGTTTTAAAGTTACCCTTTCCAGCACTTAAAAATTACTTGAAAAGGTCGTTAATGTCTAAAGCGTATTATAGGATCGAGGACTATCTAACAGACAAAAATGCATGGCCTAAACCCGAAACTTAGTCAATAATAATTTATTCAAATGCAAAATCTTTATCTTGTCTAGGGGACACCGTTGATGTAGGAAAACATATCGAAACTTTTATGTGGTCGTCTCGCACCATCTTATATACACATAAGTATGTGTTTTTTTTTTCTCTCTATCTCTCCCGTAAGATTCTTAATTGGCATGTTTTCCTGCTGAACTACGCATGTTATTTGATATTATATTTAATTTAATATTTATAGCTTTATATAATGCTAGACTAAGTAGTACCATTGTAATAAGAAATATGTTTAAAAAATGACTGACTGCTGAGTTTCTTGCGGCGTTTCTTCTCAGCAGTGGTCTTCTCTTGGGAAGCGCTGCGCTGGTAGATTCTTGACGTGTAAAAGTGCCCGTGCGGCCTACTTACTGAATAAATTTCTTTTATCTTTTTTTTTTACCGTAACGTAAATTGGTACATTAAGTTAACAAAAGAAAACATTTTTTTATCATACAAATTAATTCGGCACGCAATGTATTCAAATAACCAAGTCGTCTACGTAAGTACTTTGTGTTCATTGATTTATTGACGACGTTATTGTCAACTCAATAATTGCATTACATTGCTGGCCGGGAAAACTTAAAAATATCATTACGCTTAATTATTGAGAGTATTTGTTAAAATTTATTACTGTACCTCTTAATACTGCTTAAATCTATCGTATGTTAAAATTTAGGATCGTATGGAATACACACGCTGTATATTGAAGACAACAATGATGACAGCGGTAGAAGCGCCGTAATAAGTAATATATAGGTACCCATGGTTACGTATCAGAACGCCTAAAATTAATAAGCCTAAAAATTCATAATACCTAATGGTTTTTTTCTGAAACCAAGTCCATGCCAAGCGTAAACATTTTTTTTTAAAGTTGATTAAGGACACACCTTATTTTATTTTCTGATTAGTTTAGTAGGTAATCGATCATTAAAACATCATATTTGTTGCATTGTACATTGATTGATTTACTTGCATTATCTGCATGATAGAATTATATGCCGTGATTTTAATGCTGATAAATATAATTTATTGTAAGCACCGTAATATCATATATATTGGTGTTAAAATCCGAATGCTTTATTTCTATTAGTAACAGAGTCTAAGGAAAAATTCGGGCCAGGACTCGGGCGGCGTATTATACATTGTGTTACCAGTGTGTTACCAGTTACCAAAGGAGGTTATAATAACGTATATCTGTAACGTAACCATGACATTAATTTAATTACTAAACAAATTTTCAGGCCTTGTTAACTTTCTAACAAAATTTTAATTGTCAGCAATGTAAAGCACAGCAATTTGACAAGTGTAAATGACAGTCGACGGATACTGTGATTATTATGATTTGCCCCCGTACCACGACATGCCTTGTACTAAGCGACAGCGATACTGATAACGATGAACACGCAGCACATGCACTACATTAAAAATGGACAGTATCTAAGAAAATTAATTGTGAAGTTATTTTAATTATTTTTTAATTGATAATTGTTGCAAACAATTGCTAAAGCAACATATTATCGGCAGTTTTAATAAATGCCCGCATGCCGGTAACACACTGTATAGTCTCGTACCAGTCAACAAGTATATTTATACTGGACTAGCTTTCGCCCGCGACTCCGTCCGCGTACAATTTGTTTATCGCTGCTCCCTCGGGAACTGTCCAATTTTCCAGGATAAAAACTATCCTATGCCCTATTCTAGGACTCAACCAATATGTGTGCGAAGTTTAATCTCGATCCGTTCAGTGGTTGAAGCGTGAAAGACGGACAAACATACACACTTTCACATTTATAATATTAGTATGGATTAGTTCGCCTATCTTAGACTAGTACCATATTGCTATGTTGTTGACTATTTTATAAAAAAAATTATCTCCGTCGCTTTTACAATAAAGTATTTACATACGTACAAATATGTTTATGACACTAACTAACCCTACGCGTACGAAGTCGCGGGGTTCCTCCATTTTCACTAATATTATATAGAGGAAACATTTGACTGTTTGTTTGTTTGCATTGAATAGGCTCAAAAACTACAGGACTGTATTTGAAAAAATATTTCACTACATTACCCCTGATGAACATAGGCTGTCTTATTTACCTGCGCGAACGGAGTCGCGGGCAGCAGCTAGTTTGTTATAATAAGAAAGTTATACACGTCTCTAATTCTAACAGATAGCTGCGTTTGAATTCATCGCGATGTCCAGTTAGATCACCTGGTTAGGATCACACACGTACAAAATTAATAGGTACGAGGTCCTACCAGGTAATCTTACTGGACATCCCCGAATTCATAGGATAACGATGTAATGTAAATGTAAGAAGAAGTTTAAAAGTGACGCCAGTGAGAGAAAAAATGGTAGGGAATAGGATTATCATGGTAAGGCATGAAATAGTCATGTGACGAGAAGAGTATTAAATATGAATGTAAAGGGCTATAATGGAAGGGGTAGACCTAAGAAGAGATGGATGGAATGATTGAAGAGCGATATGAAAAACCAGGAAGTGAATACTGAGATGACACGACCACAAATGATTGGGATAAGGACACGATGATGATGAGCTGCGTCCTTCGCGATCTTTCAGTCTGAGTGTCTATAAGAGCCTTTAGTTACAATGCATAGTTGTTATGGCACTAATGTTTGACACTTTTAGCTGAAGGCGCCAATAATAGACACTTATTAATTCCAAGATCATACAGTTATGAATTGATTGTTGCAAAACAAATGAATAAGAAGAGTCCATAACTGGTCCTTTGTCCATTACTGGTTCCGTAACGTTATTCCCTATTGTCTGAGTAGTTTTCAGATCGATGTAACGAGCTTGTGAAACCCAACCGCGTTGAAGACAAAGCATATCAGACGTGTGCTAAAAATACCCCTCTATAAATAAACATAACCCTCGTTATCCGAAGACAGAGGCAAAGCTGATACTATAGGAGTATCGGGTGGCGATCTCGCGGTACGGAATAACAAGGACGTTCAGAAGATTGGAATAACACTATGTTCAAAGGTTATATTTTTCAGCTAACGACATGGTGAAAATGCACCTCGTGGTGAGACTTCGGGGTCTGTCTGTAACTTGAAACTGGTCATAGTTATAAAACTTGCTGGTCTGCATCTTTAGTTAAAAATCATGAAAGTCATTTTGTGGACATCGAAATCGCGGTCCAAAATACTGACGAGGGTTGGCCACTTTTTACCCGACTGCGTCAGAAAGAGGGTTATTAGGAGTTCAACCTGCTTGTCCAAAAGGTTCGAATTGCTAGTATGTTCTTTTGTCTAAACAGATAACAGTTAGTAGGACTAACTGGAATAAACTAGATTTCTTACAGGTAATGATTTCTTATAAGAAAATGTATCGCCAATTAAAATAAAACAATAGCGTGCAATTCCAACAAACAAAAGAAAATAAATTCAATGCGTTTCCTTTTGCAAACTCCGAGATTGTTACGAACGTTTATAAAATGACTAGCGTTTGCGCGCGACTCCATCCACGTAGACGTTTATCGCTATTCTTTCAGGAACTCTCCAACTTTCCTGGATATATTATAATCTATATCTGTGCCAAATTTCATCCAGATCCCAGCCGTTATGGCGTGATTAACTACCAAACGTTCAAACTTTCGCATTTATTTTAACTAGCTTCTGCGCGCGCCTTCGCCCGCGTAGGTTTCGATTACCGTTATTCCCTCGGGAACTTAATTTTCCAGGATGAAATATAGCCTATGTGTTAACCCAGGGTATAAGCTGTCTCCATTCCAAATTCCATCCAAATTTCAGCCATTGCAGCGTGAAGGAGTAACTAACACACAAATATTCGCATTTATAATATTAATAGGATATAGTATGATATCCTCCTAAGGCCCAACGAAAAATTCAGCATGTAGTAACTACAGCCCGTAGTCCTACGAGTAGTACTATTGTCTTATACTCATTTAGACCCAAGTACAGTCAACAGCATAAATAAGTGATCATTTATGTACCTTGTCACTTTAACGTCGTGTTTGAAATGTCATACAAAATTGTGAAACGATTGAAACCGACAAGGTACATAAATGATCACTTATTTATGCTGTTGACTGTACTAAAAAGACAAAATGGCGGGTTTTCTATTGAATCCTACTGGTAGGACCGTGGGGCGCTATTGGCGGGTTTTCTATTAAGTCCTACTGGTAGGACAGTGGTACGCTATGAATACACAACTGTCGAAGGAGCTGGGTCTGAATGACAAAGTAAATAAGTACTATGGGTAGGACCTTGGGCCTTAGGAGGATATAAACTCGTATAATATTAGTCACAAGTAAGAAGTGAAATTGGGGCAGCGCGGGATCGGTTGTTTTTCTTGCTTTAACACATTATTATAATGAAGCACGTCCTTCCAATAACAATGGACACGCCGATAAGAAACGGCCGAGTCGTTGACTCGACGCCCACGTCTATAACTTACTAAATCAACGTTATTCCCAGCGTTATTCTGTTAAGTAGTCAATTTAAACTCGACGGACGAATTATTAACCGGCGAGTTTAAGTTGTCATCAGTAAGTATTGCCATCTCTAAAATCTGGCAACCGAGAGAAGAAGCGTGAACCCCGGTTTTGGAGCTTGGAACCCCGACATGTTTACAGAGTTTTTTTTTAATGTTATTCAGTAAAATAAAATAAAATGTTTAAAATAGTTAGACGATGATGAAAAAACTCACCCGGACTACATATGAAACCCCAACCCCCGGACGCTCTCTAAACTAGAAAATATAATCCAGGAAAACCAGGACGGATAGCAACCCTACGTCAGAGCATTCCAACAACATTAGGGCGTGGATTCTGAATTAGATAGCTTAGTTCGCTCGCTCGATCGTGCGATCGAAAAGAAACCATTTTCAATAGAATAACACCTCAGGAATAATGCCAAATTTTCTTTTATACCCCCGATTAAATACAGAGATAATGTAAGAATGTGGCTGCTTTCCAAATGGACAGACTAGACACTAACAATAAGTTGGATAGAAAAAGCTGTCGTTGACTAATGGCGCTCGAAAATAGGACTCTGGTTGTAATGAGCGGCTTCAACATGCATAATTTATGGTGATTTAATTCGTGCGTTGTTTTTGCTGTTTTTATATTCTTGTAGACGAAAAGGCCAAGATAATATAAACATTAAAGAAACTAGGGGCCGCCCGCGAATTCGTACGAGTAGAATTAGTTTTCTGCTTCTCCTCCGTCTTCTTCCCGTTCGGGGTTGATTTTTCAAAAATCCATTTTTAGTGAACCCTTAGAATATCCAGAGGGAATATTCCCTCCAAAGGGCATTGGGTAAATTTGTTTGAAGAATATTGTAATTTTTTTTTCAGCGGCCACGGATGATTCTTACATAGTTATTTAGAGGACCTCTAAATACATATAGATATATATAATTTATGGCGTTAAGTAATATCGAAGCGGAGATTTTAAAGATTTAAGTGTTCAGTTTTTAGTACAAAAGTACGCCCACGTATGAATATTTAAATATCTCGGCTCCGATGCACTTAAGAGTATTATATTCCATAATAAAATATGTTTATTTTTAATAATTCTATCATAATTTGCCACTTTTACGAATGGCCGCTCACCTTGAAAATGTATGAATTTTACAAATGACAACACTTTTACCGAAACCCCTTTCACGTCCTTAGGTCCAGCGGTTTCGGCTGGGTGTTGATCGACCAGTCAGTTAGATTCTTCTTTAATATATATAAACAGCGGTTGCCGCAACTCCGTCGGCACAGAAAAATAAAACATAGCCTATGTTACTCAGGGATAATGTAGGATTCTAATGGTGAAAGAATTTTTGAAATCGGTCCAGTAGTTTTTGAGTTTATCGTTACAAACATTAAAAAATACAAATATTTCCTCTTTATAATTTTAGTGTAGACTAAGGGACCCCCACCACTTCGTACGCGTTGATTTAGTATTCTGCTTCTCCCCAATTTTCATCCCATTGGGGGTTGATCCGGTTGATTTTCGGGAAATCCTTTCTTAATGCACCCGTAGTATACTTATTTTTCACAACACTGCTTGGAAATATGGCCATAGATGGTCTTGTCTGGGGTCACAAAACGTCACTTATAGGGACAGACCAAGAATATTTTTATCGGCGTGTTTGCTGATTGGCCGAGAACATTGTTGTCCAAATTCAAGAACCAATGAAAATCAATCAATCAATTTTTGTGTAAAAGCTCCTTAAAATGAAAAATTGAAATCGACCAATCAGAACACACCATTTTGTGTCGTAATATATTAGGTGTATTTTTGCTAAAAGATACACAGACTAAAAACTATGTCACTGCTTTTTTTTTAAATGTAATTCAAACTTGGCCCCTAATCTCGAACCACTAGAGATGAAATTACGTGGAAGATATGGCGAAACAAATACAATTTTATATGGAGTTGACATTTTCATCTCGCATGTTAGTTTATTAATCTCGAGTGCCACGAGAATAGGGGTCCAGATTTTTAAAAAAGTGATCTATGGTAAAATTGGCGGTGATGTCACATTAACATGAATTAAAATGAATTTTTATTTTATTTCCTCTCAGTAGTTGTGAAAAGCACTATGTCTGCCTCGGTAGAAAGTGCAATTTATGGACTCGTACACTAGAGGGCCTCAACTACGTTTCGGCCCTCCATATGACTCGTCCAAAAATTTCGTACTTTCTATCCTTTTCAACAATGTACTATGAATTTCAAGTCCCTAGGTTCAGCGGTTTAGGTGGTGCGTTCTTTGCCAGTTAGTCACGGAAGATTTTTTTTAGCTATTGAAACAGACGTACATGCAAACAATCTGCAACCAAATCTTTAATAAGCCAGTTTTCAAGCTCTGTCTGAACCACCACAAAACATATGATGATTATTATTAAGTTTGAGCTCTAGGTATCCGTAGCGCCATCTGTTATCATGTTTGAACTGCTGCACTAATTGGTCAAAGTGGTAAATAGACAAAGAGGCCACCTATGGTGCCACACCCCCACAAGAATAAAAAGCGATGGCTTTATGTGCTTCCGCGCGAAGAATGTGAGATGGAGATAGTTCGCTCGCGCCTTGACGGCAGCGTTAAATTCAATTAATCGCTGTTTACTTTAAGACTACAACATTTCTTGAAAAAATGTTTTGCCAGGATTAAGAAGTTACATATCCTCAACTGTTGAATCGAAAATCATCGTTAAAGATTATAGGGTTTCGAAGATTCAACCAAACACATGCAAAAAAGGTGTCATGTTTGAGAAATAAAAGTATCGAGGATTTTATTTCTAATCGTGTTTTCACGTTCGACAGTCTCAAGCAAATATGATCAAGTTTAATATATCTAAAAAACAGATACAAAGGCGTTATGGTTGTTGAGATCCAGATCGCGGAACACTCCAGACTTTAGCATAGGTGGCCTCTAAAGGCCGATAATACTAGAGGTACTCAATCAATCAATGACCCTCTCTTCCTGAGCATAATTTGTAATGCATTTGTTTGTACAGGATGCCTCTCAGCTCAGTGTGCCTCTTGGCAAAGGCCTCCTCTAACATTTCCCATTTCTGTGTTTTGCAACCCGTCTCCAGTTAAGACTCACTGTGCAGTTTCAGCTCATCTTCCCACATTTTTCGTGGTCTTCCCCGGGTTCTTTTGCCAACTTTATTGTACCAATCTGTAGGTAGGGCACTGGTGTGGGACGCGACGTGCTTTGACACATTCGCCCTTTCCCACGTCCAGTCAACCCGTAATATGGCCGGTGCAGGGGCTGATCAGGCCCGAATAAATAATTACGAATTTGTGGCGCTTGCAGTGGAAACCACGGGACCTTGGTCAGCTGATATGAAAAGCTTTATTAAGGCCCTGTCCTCTCGGCTCATAGAATCCTCCGGAGATCCGGAGAGAGGTAACGCAGCCAGTGTCATGGGGACCATGCCGCGAGCGGACCTGCTAGAGGGGGTGTTCTTTTTATAGTGGTGATTATTATTTATATCTTTAATATTTAAGTAGCTTAGTTTAATTGTAACTTAAATACGTTTAGTTTTAATTTTTAACTGTATTAATGTTGAATTCTGTACTTAGTTGGATGTAAATAAAGTCTATATCTGTAGGTAGACTATGATAAATATGCCTATATTGAGAAATACATGCATAGAAAAACATCCGTCTCAGAAACAAATAGGTAGATTAGATTAGATTACCTATTGCTCAATGTGATGTTACAGCATTGATAAATTGCACAGCATGTCAAATTATCATAAATTACATTGGGTCAAAATCCATACAAAAATTAAAAATCTAAAAATAACTTTGTCTGTTTGTTACGCCTTCACGGCTAAACCGCTAAACCAATTTAGATAAAATTTAGCTTGGCGATAGCTTGAACCCTGAAGAAGGACATAGAGTATTTATTAACCGCGAGTAGCGATAAACAACTTTTACGCGGACAGAGCCGCGGGCAACAGCTAGTAAGTAACAAATAAAAACAAAAGCATGAAACAATGATGTCATAAAAAACAGTACCTAAGTATTTGTTTCCCCGTAAGGATCGTGATAGTAGCAAACATTGTCACATAACTAAAAACAACAAAACAAAAAAGTTAAAATAACTACAATGTCAAATAATTATACTAAAAAAAAAAAATGTCAAAACTCAAAAGCCTAACTCAATTCAAGATTCATAATATACTCATATTTGTACCGTCCGTCGTACTCACTTAGAGACATTTTAGGAACGATGACTTGTTCCTTTTTTACCCGACTGCCAAAGGAGGAGGGTAATGTTCAGTGATCGGAACAGGTAGAGTATATTTACCTAAAATTCGCAAAAGGACATAATATAGAGTGGGTACAACCCGGTGGAATATGAATTTATTTTTATTGAATTCCGGATTTCTGGTATTTTTCTGGTACAAGTATATGAAGTCGCAAGGAAGTCTCCAGTTTATGACTCTGTTTTACGAAGTTTAGATAAAAATAATCCACCTATTACATAATTAGATATAAGGAATGAGTTACAGGCCCCTTTTATCACAAACTGACATAAAATATCCCATACCGTGAATAAATATTATGTATATTTAGCATTAAAAATACCGGAAATCCGGAATTCAATAAAAATAAATTAATATTTCACCCGGTTGTAACCAGTCTATATTATGTCCAGTTGCGAACTTTAGGTAAATATACTCTACCTATTCTGATCACTGGTAATGTTCTTTTGTCCTGTATGTACCTGTATGTTTTTTTTTTAATGTGAAATTGGCTACCAACTAACATTATATTATCCAAACAGCAGCAGCAGGATTTTTACAGGTTTCTTTTTGTTAGTCTCGTCAAACTTGGAAAGTCATCACTAATGAACGACTTAGTCGATTCATAGTGATTAACTGACTCCGAGTGCAGTCGATATACCCTCGCTTTTTTTCACTTTAGTACCTTGTCTATTTAATGTCATCTTTAAACTGCCATACATGAATTGTCATAGCGTTTAAAGTGACAAGGTACTAAACCACATTTATTTCCGAAATCCGGAATTCAATAAAAATAAATTAATATTTCACCCGGTTGTAACCACTCTATATTATGTCCATTTGCGAACTTTAGGTAAATATACTCTACCTATTCCGATCACTGATCATTACCCAGCGGCCATTCCGAAAGACGTGGTTAGGGACAATAATCTGTATTGGAAACACGTGTAGACTTAACCTACGTTATGGACGACAGACAGATTACAAATTTAATCAGATTGATTCAAATCATTAACTTATCGGTTAGATAGTAGAAGAAGCTTCTATCCCTAAAAAAACTGTCACTACGTGGTAACTATTTGGCTGCTCGATATAAAATAGTGAAATATTTTTAACCGACTTCAAAAAAAGGAGGAGGTTCTCAATTCGTCGGGATGTTTTTTTTTTTTTTTTTTTTTTTTATGTATGTTCCCCGATTACTCGAAGACCACTGGACCGATTTGAAATTTTTTTTCGTTGTTCGAATAGATATACTTTCTAGTTGGTCCCATTGTCACCACGTCAGGATCTGATGATGGGATCATGGAGAAATCAAGAGAACTCCTCAAATATTATAGGCAGACCTATAGCGATTTTGGTATTTTTTACTGTAACTCATGCATTTGCTTTTGAAAAGTACTATATGGTGAAGTGGAACTGATGATGAAGACCACAGATGGCCACCGGAACTCCTTAACGGTACCTATTTCAAGGGTGGCGATAAGATATTTCGATAAAGGAAGTTGAGCGACTATGACGAAGCACATTTAGGTTTAAATATGACTATGACATTCCCGCGGCGTTGTCTGCGGCGAGCTTGAAATGTTCAATAGTTTCTTATTAGTATTTAGAAGTGGAGCTACGTAACAGCATAAATAGGATCACTAAAAAGTATAAAATAAAATAAATGTTTAAAAAAACAAAAAAACCGCCTTCAAAAAGCAAAAAATAACTTCTTTAAAATGGTAGGTAAATAGGTCAGTCCAACTGAAGTCGGCGTCCAACAATATTTTAACCAAAAGCAGACTTCAGTTGGACTGACCTATTTACCTACCATTTTAAAGAAGTTATTTTTTGCTTTTTGAAGGCGGTTTTTTTGTTTTTTTAAACATTTATTTTATACTAATAAAATATCTACCAAAAATACGAAAAGTAGAGCGAGTTAATAGAATAGAATGTAGTTTATTCGTCAATTCTTGAACAATTACATTTAAGATTTAGAGAAACATAAAGTACACTAGAAGACGTGTCAACTTACAGATAATATTTATTTAACATTTTGTAATTATTTATTATTAATATTGCTACTGATAAATTCATTTTCACAACAATGCTCGGAAATATGGCCATAGATGATCTTGTTTGGGGTCACAAAACGTCACTTATAAGGACAGCCCAAGAATGTTTTTGTCGGCGTGCTTGCTGATTGGTCGAGAATATTGTTGTCCAACTTTAAGAACCAATGAAAATCAATCAATCAAATTTTGTGTCATAGTTCCTTAAAATGAATAACTATATGAAAAGCAAGCTTTAAAAACCCGAATTCATTATTTATACTGTCGTCGATATACCTACATATGTTAATAATTGTCATTTGGCCATTGTTGTTATTTCAATTTTAACAGTTTAGGTATCCTATGACACTCTCGCTGCGAAGACGAATCCAATGATACCTCATTTGTCAAAATCGTCCGAGCCGTTTTTGCTGTAGCGGGGAACATAGAACTGGACATACATGACGGTGAAAAACATAACCCTCCTTTTGGGCTCCGCCGCAGTCGGGTAAAAATTGAAATCGACCAATCAGAACACACCGTTTTGTGTCGTAAAATATTAGGTGTATTTTTGCTAAAAGATACACGGACTAAAACTATGTCACTGCTTTTTTTAAAATGTAATTCAAACTTGGCCCCTAATCTCGAACCATTAGAGATGAAATTACATGGGAGATATGGCGAAACAAATACAATTTTATATGGAGTTGACATCTTTATCTTGCATGTTAGTTTATTAATCTCGAGTGCCACGAGAATAGGGGTCCAAATTTAAAAAAATGTTATCTATGGTAAAATTGGCGGTGATGTCACATTAACATGAATTAAAATTTGAGTTTTGAATATGAATTTTAATTTTATTTCCTCTCAGTAGTTGTGAAAAGCACTATGTCTGCCTCGGTAGAAAGTGCAATTTATGGACTCGTACACTAGACGGCCTCAACTAAGTTTCGGCCCTCTATATGAGTCGTCCAAAAAACGCGTACTTTCTATCCTCTGCAACAATGTACTATTACATTAAGTATATTGTGTTTTCAATTAAAATATTATTTAGTAGGGACTGGAATCCTGCCACGCTGGCCACGTCTTTAACGCCCTGTGGGAGCTTGTTGTAAAGAGTTGGCCCCATCACCTGCGGGTCTTTGTACGACATAGCCAACCTTCTACGAACTTTTATTCGGCGATTCGCGTTCCTTGTATTAAACTTACGTACGTCAGTACCACGCTTGTAGAGGTTTAGGTTGTTGTTGAGGTACATTAAGGTATCGTGTATAAACGAAGAACAAGTACATACATGACCGAAGCCAGTGGAACGGGTACGTACACCATGCAACTGGCATTACTGCCTGTGATTGGCTGACGTGTCGAATGTCACTTCGCATCCACAGATTTTTATTAGTGCTAAAGGCACGCAAATTTAAAAGGCTACCTGCTTTAGGCAGGGTACCCACTTTAGGCGTGCTTCCCCTACCTTGCAAATCAAATCCGTCAAGTCACAACTTAGAATATTTATACCGTATACACCTGAAAAACCTCCTATTCTCCTCTTTAGGCAGTCAGGGGGAGCAAGAAACCCTCTCAACTACTGTTAAATACTAATAATACTGCAGTTTTTTTTTTAATAACTAACCCCTTACGAGAAGCATTGGGAATAGCGGAAAAAACCTACACTACATAATTCCGAAGAGTCATAATTCCGAATTGACCAACATCCCGATTTTTTTTTAAGGTATATGAGGCAAACGAGCAGACGGATAGCCTGAATGAAAAAAAAATAAAAAAAAAATAAAACTGTCAAAATGTATGAAATTGATATAAGCGTGTGACGTGACCGTAAAATAATAATCTTAATTTCGAATGCAATGTTTTGATAGAAGACTTTATCGCTTATAAATCAAACCTAACCTAAAGTACGTATAGCAACAATACGATGCAATTAATTTAAAATAGCTCCAGCATAGCATAGCTTTCGGAAAAATTTAGATGCGGACAAGTGAATATTCGGAAAAAAAAATCCGGAATTTAAGTGTACCTCTGTAGAAGAAAATTAGATTCACAAACATACACGTACAGCTACTATGTAAAAAAAAAACTTAGCTTTGAACAATTATTCCAACTAAAATGGAGGATAACATGTAAAGGACAACATATAACTTTCTAGCAGAATATCGAATCACTCCCTAAACTTATTAAGCGATGTAAATCTGCAAGGTTTTATGTAACAGAGAATAATGTAACCGGAGGCTCGGCATGGCTCCAGAAATTCCCAGGCGACAGCTGGACGGGAAACGGAAAGTTCCCGGCGACACTTGGACTTTAATAACGGGAAAATGGATTCAGGGACGATATGAACTCTCGCTAGTTTATTTGGGAAGGGAATTGGGAGTTTCTGTGTGTGAATTGTTTAATTAAGATACATGCTATTTTGAACAAAAGATTAGACATTTTATCTGGTTGATGCTCGTAATAGATTAGGTATTTACCGTCTGGGTCTTCAATCTTCTGTGCTCGTATTTAGCCGTGTGCCGTATAGGACAACATCTCAGTAAGCATCTGACTTTTCGACGAACCTCAATAAGTACACCTTCCTCCCCTATTTTGCCCTTAAGGGATACATTTTCAAAAATAAAGCATGTGTCATATGTGCATAGAATAAAACTGTATGTGACAAATGTTCCTAGGTACGAAAAACACGATAAATAACTATGTAACACTAGTCCGTCCTCCGCCACAACACCTCCGGCCGCGTTGCAGTTATTTATTCCCTCGAGAACTAAGCATTTTTCCAGTATAAAAACTACCCTTGTTCCTCCCTTGGAATTTAAACTTTCTCTCTTCTATATACAATTTAGATTAGTATAGTATAGTAAAGAAATAATATAGATTTCTTGAAAAACCACAGAAAAAACAGTCAAGCCGCCAGTTCATTACCACGCGGCCTTGCCATAGCGACTATATTTAACTTCCCTGGACGATATTATAATGCCGCTGAAATAATATTTTTCTAGATTAACATTGTGTTTATTTATCTCGACGCGTAGGCCAGCGGTGGGCGGGATATTTCCAGGCATATCATTAGCCGTGTTTTCTTAAATAATTCGTCGGCGAAGATACACAAGTTGCAGACTAGATGCATTTCGAGAACGTTATCGTTATCGAAAATGTTTAGGATTGATTTAAGCGTAAGCGCCGGACGCGGGGCGGCGGCGCATTACGTTGACTTGGGAACATTTCGTGGCTACTTTCTTCTTGTGCGTATTAATCTGTTCTTTGTTATGTATGCCACAAATACATGTTTTTCTTTCATTTTCTTTCTTATATCAATTTCATACATTTTGCCAGTTTTCGACAATCGTTTACGTTAGCGTTAAGCATCTTGTCTACGTTCACAGACATGTCTCGATCTTGGGTAAACTTCAACTCGGCGTCAGTAAAATATTTTAAAGCTTTAAAGTAACATAACACTACTGAGGCCGTATGGAACTCTTAAAACTAGCCAAGTTTCATTTAGTGAAAGAGATAGAGCTCCTGTAGCTCTATCCATATAACTCTGTCTCTTTCACTGTCTGGAACTTGTCTGGATTTGACAGCTCAATACGGCCTATGTTGTTTTAAAATTAGACGTTTTTCATTTTTATTATAGTGCGTTTAAAAGATGCTCACGTCTTACGTAATGTGTAAATGTGTTTGCTTTACTGAGCTGAAAACTAAATTATATTTACTGTTGAATCCTAGATTTTAGTAATTCTGATTTTGGCAGAGACGTTCTATAGGGTGGGCCAAACATGTTTGCAAATTATCAAGAGTAAAAGCTAGTAAAAATGCAAATATTTCTGGCCCACCCTTTACTTTATGATGTGACTATCCGGAGATATAAAGCCGGAGTCGTTTAGGTTGTTTATTGTTGGTTATGACTTTTTTTACTTCCGTAGCCTTAACTCCGAGAAGTGTCCAGGACTTTGATCAATAATAGGGTGACGAGACGCGGACCAATATAATAATGACATCAGTGCTATTGTATTATATTATTACTCAACTCTGACCCCTTTGGACCAATAGAGGTGAAAATACTAGCATGTGTCACCTGGAATGTAAATTCATTCCTGTTAACGCAAGGTTTTAAGCGCGAATTAGACTGGCGATAAAAACTGCAAAAGTTGATTGCTGTCTTACTTTAACATCAAATCATCAGCAAGAAGCACAATGTTGCTGTCTTTTTTTTTTTACTTAAACGTTAGAGTTAGAGTAAGACAGCAGTCAACTTCGTATTAGATACCAGAGGACCCTGCCAAAATGCATTACGCTAAATAGCGTTTCTATTCGATTCGTTTTCAAACCAATCGCGGCACTGGTATGACGTTGTAACGAAGTTGTTACAACCTCCTTTGTTTGCGTTCCTGGCCACTCTTAAATTTTGATCTCAATCTTTCCAAATTCAAAATTGTTTATGATCAATTCGGATATTGATCCTTAACCTCATTCTCTAGAAAATTTCAATAGAACCAGACACGGAATCTCACGTCTTGGTGCTTCTTTAAAATTAATTATTTTATTTTTATTTACTTATCTTCCTGTAATCTCTTCTCTTCTAAAATCTTGTAAAATCTTATTATTAGAAAAAGTATTAAACACATAATTTATAAAAAGTGATTCATTTATTATCAACTTCAATACAACTCCCCTGTGTGGGTCTCAGCGATACTACCCTATACCGTCAGAACGTGATACGAAAAGTCACCTGATCCTACCAGTGACGCGATTGGTTTAAAAACGAAACGAATAGAAACGCTAGTTAGCGCAATGCATCTTGGCAGGGCCCTCAGGGTTTAGGTTTGTGCCGATTTCTTTTCTAGAACTCTGTCTCGACTCTTGCACCGGTGTTTAGGAAAAGTCTCAGCCTCAACTGTCAACAATACCTTAAACCTCAAGATTTCAGGCCATCTCTTGGTATCTTATGATATAAAATTATTAAATTTACAAAAAGATACCATACCGCCGGCCGTGGGTCCGTCCTTGTTCGCACACAAGAGCAATGTCATCCACGAATAGACCGTAGAACCACAAAAACCCGCTTGAACCACTGCCAAGATGTCAGCCAGCGACAGACGGACAAAAATATACGGACAATGATAGAGATAATTGCCGCGTTATGTAAACCGTACGATAAAAAACACATGTTGCAGAATTGTGTTCGATTGGGCTAATCTTCTCAAATCTGATTCGCCGTTTGGTAACCTGTTTTTGGTATCCACCGGTGTCTGTTTATTGTTATGTAAATTAAATACTGTTGATCGCTTTATATTCCAAAATGAGGCACAAAAAAGCTTTATAACTATTAAATTCCCTGATCACGCCATTGTTAGGCCGGAGCCCCACTGCTGCGCACGGTCAAGCTACACACGTGGGTACAAAAACGCTTTGTGTGAAAATGTAGGTATATACTTCCACAGTAGTCCACGAGCACGCTGCGCACGAAATGACGTCACTGATACACGCGTGGTCTGTTCCAAAGCCCGCCCGAGCCCGCACGCTGCCCGTGTGTTGCAGTGGAAAGGTGGCTTCAAGGGCGTCGCACCCCGCGCGCGCGCGTGGATGTGCGTGGCCCGCAGTAGGGAATGTAGACACACGCAGCTAACCAACGTAGCCACGTGGCCCACACGTTTTACGTGTGCGTGCATTGGTTGCCGTCAAAATGTTGACACACGTATCCAGACCAATGGACCCACGTGGGCGACGTGTATAGCGTGTCCGTCCGTAGCGTGCGCAGCAGTGGGGCTCCGGCTATATAGAAGAGCGAGGCCTCCTGACACAGGTATAATAATACTTACTAGGAGGTCCCAACCTTTGCTATTGTTAAATATACATAATAACCAGGGATCGGATATTCGGATAGATATTTACCTAAAGTTGGCAAAATCCCGGAAAAAGTTAAGCAAATATGGCGTCGGCTTTTTAAAAATATTATTTTAATAATATAAGTTACGGGATTCGTGTGTTGTATAAAAAGTTTAATTTAAAACTTTACACTTAGGATTAAACTTTACGTCAATTAGCTCTTGAAACTTCGTTAGTTTAACAAGTGAGTTAAATAACATTAGTATATTTATATATGGCAAATAGCTTCAAATTGTTAATGGAAATACTTAAATGAATTTATGTTGGCGTAATTTGTTTATTAACAAGTAAATCCCGGAAATGTTATTCATAAACTAAAATTGAGTCCGCTTCCATACAACTGGGCAACAACGCCGCCGCCAAAGTTTAGGTAAATATCTATCCGAATATATTCGGATAGATATTTACCTATTTTATATATTTATTTCATGTCATTTCATTTCATTTCCTTGCTCGTTTGTCCTCCAGAAAATTGAATGGTTACCCACTTAATCTAGAATTGATTTCGGACTCCAATTATTGCGGTATAGCTATTAACAGACCTAAAATATAAACAATAATTGACATTGCTATGTAAAATTTAATTCTTTAAAAGGGCACGTTAGGTATATAATATTGGATGTCGAAATGACACACAGCCGTTGCTTCCACGTTTAATACAAAACAAAAAGATACCATACCCTCAATATGCTATCTTAGAAACTACCCACATACCTATATCACAATACTAGCTGCTGCCCGCGACTCCGTACGCGCAAAAAAGTAAAACATAGCCTATGTTACTCAGGGTTAATGTAGCATCCTAATGGTGAAAGAATTTTTGAAATCGGTCCAGTAGTTTTTGAGTTTATTCGTTACAAACACACACACACACACAAAAATACAAATCTTTCCTCTTTATAATATTAGTATAAATAATTAAAAGAGAGTTTTAATTTCCAAAAAATCTTTGGCACTCACTCTTTCGTCATCGAGTGTGGGACGGAAGAAAGTCATTCTGCGCTCGCGCTTCAACGTAGCCCTACCGCCCACATTAGAAAAGACTACGTTTTACATTTACAAATAAATAAAAACTGCTTGGGTATCTTTCAGTAGTATAAACATCAGATTTATCCCGCCAGTAAATAGACGGTGAGTCAGGCTCGAATTCTACGGGGAATGTTTATTATTGCAAGCAACCTGATTAGTTGTAGTCGCATTTTTAGGGTTCCGTAGCCAAATGGCAAAAAACGAAACCCTTATGGATTCGTCATGTCTGTCTGTCTGTCTGTCCGTCCGTATGTCACAGCCACTTTTTTCCAAAACTATAAGAACTACACTGTTGAAACTTGGTGAGTAGATGTATTCTGTGAACCGCATTAAGATTTTCATACAAATAGAAAAACAACAATAAATTTTGGGGGTTCCCCATACTTAGAACTGAAACTCAAACATTTTTTTTCATCAAACCCAAAGTGGTAAAATGTGTGCCCCCCCCCCCCCCCCCTCTGTAACTTCTAAAATAAGAGAATGATAAAACTAAAAAAAAATGTATGATGTACATTACCATGCAAACTTCCACCGAAAATTGGTTTGAACGAGATCTAGGAAGTAGTTTTTTTTTAATACGGCATAAATCGTAAACCGCCATTTACCTTTCACGGAACCCTTCATGGGCGAATCCGACTCGCACTTGGCCGCTTTTTGAAGTTTATGAATTTGCTCGGGATTCAAGACTTTCAAAAATGTTTGTGAATTCAAAGTAGAGTGACTTAATGGAAGTTTCAGAAGCTATCAGCGGGCCTAGCATGGTCGCGTTTATCACGTGACATAATGTGGATAAAGCATCCGACGCTCTCGTACTTATATAATAATTAAATGTACTCTGTATTTGTGTTGACTTTTCCTATTATTATTTAATTATATTTCTGACGATCTCAATGTAACTGCATATAATTTGATATGTCATGTAATTTATACTGTGTTTTATTGAGTAATAAAATCGGAATCTGAATATACATCAAAAAATGACGGATGTTTTATCCAGATTTTGCCACGCGATAAACACAGCTATATTAGGCCTACGGAAGTATTATACAGTGCCGATTTGATTGCAAGGGTCCGATTTTGTGTGATAAGACGATAAATATCTGGACCGAGATGCATGTTTGTGTTAGTACAGTCTCTTCTTTAGGGTCTCCCCAGATCTATAGAAGCGGGATCGGCTTGAGCCGGTAAGAAAAAGTTTTATGTCCGTGCAATAAGAGCGAAAACGATGTCTCTCGGCTCGGCTCGGCTCGATTCGGCGTTGCGAACAGAACGACGTCGTTTTCGCTCTTATTGCATGGACATAAAACTTTTTGCTACCGGCTCAAGCCGATTCCGCGTCGATAGATCTGGGGAGACCCTTAGTCGGTGTAAGAGTAAGATAAATCCATAAATTTTAAGAGGATTGTGAATCTTAAAATTCCATACAAAATGCGAAAACGTTTCTCTCCCCTTAAACCTCGTCCGATTTTTACGTTTTTTTTATATGTTGTACATATTGTGATAAGGGTGTTTCTCTGTAAACTTGGAACTCATTGTCTTGGTTACATTTAGGCAAAATTACTGAAAGTAATTAATAATCAAAACTATTTTTTAAATAACACAAAAGTGATGTTCATGGTCCGGTTAGTTTTTTTTACAAATATTAACTCATTTATTTATTATATATTTTTTAACACCTTCAAAAACAGTACCCTGGCGTGTCCCAAACCCAGAATTCTTATTATAGGGCAAATTATTGGCTATTTGTTGCAATTTAGCAAGACCTTATTATGAAACTTTAAAAGTGTATTACATGCTGGATATTAATTGTTTATTATTTTCATTCTAATGTATTTAGATTTTATTCTAACCTGATTTAAAATCTGTCCCTCGGCTTAAAAAACAGTCCCCTGTAGCAAATTTAACAATAATATAGACATATTTGTAAAAGTCTATTGCATTATAGATATTGCAATGGGCAAAAACAATACTAATATAATAAAGCAAAATTCATAACTTCTTTTTATTCGTGTTAATTTATAGATAAACTTGACAGGGGACTGTTCAAAATTACGAGTTTACAGAGAAACGCCCATAAACTGTGTCTGTACGTTTTCCTTTCCAAGAAAATATTTCTTAGAACGAAACAAATTTAAAAAACAATAAACATAAACGTACAGACCTAGTTCTTTATAATAACTACAACATATTCAAAAATCGTGAAAATCGGACTTGATTTAGGGGGTGAGAAACGTTTTCGCCCGGAGCTAGTTTTGTATGGATTTTTATTGACAGCTACGCGATTTTAGCGGCGCTTCACAATCCTCTTAAGAGTTCAAGACATTTATTTATTAATCAGCGGGCCTAGTATGGTTGCGTTTATCGCGTGACATAATGTGGATAAAACGTCGGTCACTTTTTGACACGTATGTACGAGAGTGACGGATGCTTTATCCACATTTTGTCACGCGTTAAACGCAAACATACTAGGGCCGCTGGAATTGAAGTGGCGCGGGTCAGACGTTCTCAAGGTTTGGATAACCAACCATTGCTCATATAAGAGACCCTAGACAAGACGCTTAACGCTATCGTAAGCGATTTTCGAACTGTCAAAGTGTATGGAATTGACATAAGCGCTCGACGCGAACGTCTGACAGCTTACGTCAATCCTATAAATTTTCGATAGCGATAGCGATCTCGCAATGTATCTTATCTAGGGCCAAAGACACAGTAGAGTCAATGAACCAGACAACGTTGGTGTGATAGTCATACAACCTACGCTAAATAACTGTAAAATGAAAACGGTGAAAAATGTACACAACCAAGAAAAAACATTAGACAATTTTGGCAGCTGGCTGCATACTTTGAATACATAAAATGTCATAGATAATGAGCTCAACTGACGTTATTCTGCGACAGATCTACGTTCTTTCCAATTACACAGTAAACGCTTCAAATAACTTGGAGATTTCTAGCTCTGCGTCGTAATTTGGTAGTTTGTGCTCAAATATTAAGAAGTATTGGAAAAATCAAGACATTTATGAGTATTATAACCTGGAAAAGATACCTACGATTTCAGGCTGCTTGAATTAAAAGGTGGTTTTCCTCAACAAAAATGAGTAAGCGCATGACTTTGATGGTTATTCAATAAAGAATGTCATTTTATACTTACGTCAAATAATAATGACTTGTCTTTCTATTTAAAATAATTCTTTATATACAATATTTTAACAATTCCAAGGTTCCAACGGAAGACTAGCGCTGAGTTAAATCCTAGCATTACGCTAAGTTGGGTCCATTTCGTGAGTACATTCTTCTTGTGAGTTTATCTGTTCTTTGATCTTATTTGTCACAAATAAATGTTTTTCTTTCTTTCTTTTTCTTGCAATTTGAAAGTGTTTGTATTCGGTTCAACGCCTCACCCGAACGTGAAATTTTGGTGCAGAGATGATACATAGCTTGAATATTGACAAATGGTATTTTTTACCCCGAGAATCAAACAGTTCCCTTTTAACCTATAAACCATTTCCACACTTTTGAGTGTCCATGGATCGCAGAATCAGTGTACTTACCCTATCACCAGGTCCGCATTTGAGTCCAAGTTCCAAAAAAATAATGGAATGGATTTTGAAATATAGTTGAATTCATAGGGCTTCATTCCATTTTATTCTATTGTCAAGGTAGCTCTTATGTATTGACAGTTATGGCGGTTATAAAAAAAAACTAGAGAAAAAAACAATACTTAATAATAAATTTAAAAAAAAACGCAAAAGTTTTCCATGGCCGTCCTCAGATGGCTGTAGGTGTCCGATACCTAAGCTTTTTTGCTGACAGTGTCCGTTTCACCGCCGCGAGGGCACAATGCGTGCTATCCCTGTTACCTTCACTGTTTTTTTTTTAACCATTTGTATATGTGTGTCTTATGGTTGGTGAATAAATGTATGTATGTATTCTACGATAGTAATTAGGTTTATCGAGTAGTATAGAGCTCTTTTGTACAATCGAGTTTATTAATTATGTACAGGTACACTTATCTTGTCACTTTAATCGTTCTGACAATTTATATATGGCAGTTTAAACATGACACTAAATAGACAAGGTATATAAAAATATTTATGAACTCGACTGTACAGTCAAGGAAATGTATTCGCGTACCTTTTTGACTCTTATTGTCATTGTGAGAAGAGTGAAAAAGGTACGCGAATACATTTCCTTGACCGTACGTGTAACTCGTCGATGGTAGAAATATAAAAACTGTGTAGGAAATAGCGGCCAATAAATTCTACGCGTATGAAGTAAACTTGATACGCTTCGAAATTGATTCATTTTAGCTTCAGATATAAATAAAACATAATTACCTGACCGTACGGATTCTCGGGAAGATAAAATCATTATTTGAATAGGTATCAATCAGAGTTTATGGTCTAATATCCGAATAGGAGACGATTTGCACCGGGCTGTTTATTCGATGAAAAGTATTTTATATCAAATTGAATACGCTAAATAATATGTGGCGAATAGGTAGGCTGAAAAAATTCAGTCCAGTACTTATATCATTAAAAAAATTATTAAAAATGTACTTTTTTTTTAAATTGCAAATGTTTGTTTAATAGACAAATTACATACTAATCGAAAGTATAAAGTGTATAGAAATATGCAAACGTTAGGTTTGGTGCAAATTATTAGTACCGACTTACCTTTTTATACCGCCTACCCAATAGTTTGACGGGAAAAAATAGTCAACCTTCACAGGCTTCATAGGGTTCATACTTTCGATTGGTACCTATGTAATTTGTCTATTAAACAAGCTACTGCATTTTTTTTTAAACAAAGTAAATTTTTAAATTTTTAATTAATTATGTACTGGATTGAAATTTTTCAGCCTACATATTCGCCATATATTACTTAGCATATTAAATTTGGTATAAAACACTTTATCGAATAAACAGCCCGGTGCAAATCGTCTCCTATTCGGATCTCCTACTACTAACGGAAAATATTTTCTAAGAAGACGTTTTGACTAAAGAAAAAAGACCCGACTAAATGAATAAACGGGACGCGACAAATGTTTCATTTCAATTACATATCGTGACTGTTATTTAAAACTCCGTAGGTATTTAATTAAGTCGGCTCATAAAATAATTAGCAGATATGGAATCTACGCGACGGTGTTATCACTGTTATTATTGTAATTCCAAACAAAGCAAACATCAACTGATTCACCTTACAGCCATCTCGTGTTGTGAAACCGCTTGTAATAACACTTGAATCGCTTTGGCTTTGCGTTTGCGTACGCGTGTGTAATCATGTACAAATAAATGACAATCGCTGCTGATATTCAATCGCCCACAAGCATTCCCACAAGCATCGTGCGTGACGTGTGTGTGTCAATTTTGTTCTGAATCATCGTTGTGTTGTATTACAACTACTCAAATAAAAAACACGACCACCGTTAAAAATTATGAACAAAAAAAGGAAAAAAATCGTTTTATTTTTCGAATAGGACGGAAAAAGTTATATTTTTTTAATGCAATCGGGGGACTTTTAACAACATCGTCTCAGTAGAAAACATTCCCCTTTTACCAAACATTACTTTTTCCGTCCTATTCGAAAAATAAAACTTATTTTTTCCTTTTTTAGTTCAATATTTTTAACGGTAGTCTTGTTTTTTAATTATTTCGTTTTATTTTAAGCATTTTTAGTGTCTTGAACTTGTCTATTATTTATCACGTTTAAAGGTAACCCCGTTTATTAATGCTACTATATATATGTATATATTTGAAATGGTCACATTAAGACCTTTCAAATGATACCTATATTGTAGTAATTGGAAGACTTTTTTTTCTTTTTGACATAAATAATTGACATTTTGCCATTGTTCTTATTTAAATTTTAACAGTTAAGGTATCTTACCCTATATCACCCGGGAAGATGAAAGGATTCTAACGATACCACACACATCGAAATCGGCACAGGCGTTTAGAAGTTACGGAGGAATAAAGAATCATACATACATACATACATACATGAACCCTGAAAACATTACACTCCTTTTTTTGGGCAGTCGTGTAAAAAGACCGCAATCCTCAAGTGGTTTGTGTATAAGTGTGTATTTTGTTTATATTAACCTACAATTGTATATTAAATTAGACATTTCATTAAGAATGCTCGATACTTACCTATAGGTACTGTATTGATTTACCCATACAACATGTAGGTAATGTTTTTTCTGTAAGGGCAACCTTAAATAAGTTTCTGTCAAAATAGTACATTACTACAGAGGCCGGGAAGTAGGGGGTTGCCGGCCAAGTTCATATAGACGGCCAAGCGAAGCGCGGCCGGATAGTTACGAGGCTGGCAACCCCACTTCACGCCGAGGTTTGTATAGTGCTTTTCCCAAACATAAATAATTCATTAAAAAAATTAAATCAAAAATTACAACGTCAAATACGTACTAGGAGTGCATAAACATTAAAAGTAACCTACAGTGCTCAGTCACCCGCGCTGTGTCGGGTGCGCCCCGCGGCGCGCCGCGCCGTGCTACATTGCCTGCGATCTAAGTTGCGCTACGCACCCCTAATAACTTCTGCCCTCCTGGTACCTAGTGCCTATATGCATACGCTTTGGTTGGATGTTCATAAACACAGCCGCCATGTTTACATGAAAATTAAAAAAAAACTCCTTCCCGGCCTAGGCCTTCAATTTTGTATGAAATTCAGTTCAAATACAGTTCTCTCGAGGTGTTCCGCCCGCAACGTGATACTTTGAGGCCTAAAATAACTAACATAACCCCAACATTCCATTGCATATTTGAGAAAATTCATTATTGGGACAAGCTTTTGTTACCGTCTATGCTTTTTTCCGCTCAGACATCATCTGCTTATCAAGACGAAACTAACGAGCCCCAACTCGGCGGATACATATTAAGTACAGCAAAGACCCAGTCGCCACCTTCCGGTTCCACCATCAGATCTGCTCGAGGGTGCCATAATATTGCATTGTCATCGGGTTTACACATGTATCCCAAATTTCAGCCCATTCAATACTGAATCAAAATCGACTTGCGAAATTCCAGGACGTACAAGTGAAGCTATGCTGCAGATTTTCCACACCGACTTTAGTACATTGTTGCCTAGGCGCGGAAAGTAAGGGATTTCCTGACGAGGAGGTTAGCAGGCCGAGCAACAGCAAGGCCTGCTAAAATACGAGTCAGGAAATCCTCGTTTCCGCCGAGGCATACATAATGCTTTTCTCAAACAATGCGAGGAAATTATACAAATACATGATTATAAGTATTTTTAAAAACCTTAGACAAATTCGGAGAGAATGTTTGTTTTCGTCATACGAGTATTAGTTGAGATAGTTTCACGCACAACGAGCCGCCGCCCGCCGCCGCCGCTCCGCAGAGCCCCGCCACGCCGCCTCCCCTCACTGCGCCCCCACAAGTTGGGTGTACGAGATTTTTTTCATGGTCCTTTCGATTTTATACGAAATAGAGAGCACTTTTGAAAAAACAATATGGACATGGACGGAAAGTGTTTTCATATGGTTTTTTTACTCCTAGGAGTAAAAAGAGGCATTTTCCGTCCATGTGTTTCAATCGGAAAACCGTTATTTCCGAGCATGTTTGAGAAAAGCATTTGTTTAAACGATTGTAACAGGTCAATTCGATTCCTTTTATTTTACAGAAAACTTGGAAAAACAAACATTTAAAAAACCTAGATCGTGCATAATTCATTGTGTATTTAAAAATCTTAAAACAGAATTACCTTGACAGTAAATATTATACCGGGATATAAAAAACCTCGCCATATTGCGAAGAAAGATATAAACAACCCTTTCCGTTACAAATCACGTAACACAGATAAAAAAAAGGCGGCGCCCAGTTTGAGGTGTTTTATATTCCTGGCACCTTCACATAGACTACCATATTTTGAAGTGGCCACCAATTTAAAATTAGAAGGCAGCGATTGGGTGACAATTGGGTAATGTTGCCAGCACACTTTTGGATCAATGGTCATTTTTGACAAACTGTTCTTTGCTTATGTTTATTTGCTACAACGGTTGGTCACTATTTTCTCAAGAATGACCCTCATGTGTGTCATGTCATGAGTCTATATCATGCTTGCTATTCCTGCCAATTAAACAATCGAGAGAATACCAAGTTAATTAACCTAGGTTTATCAAACGGGCATAGAGTCAGTGCCTGACCCCAAATTACCGTGTTATAGATAGTTAAGTTTCATTTGTGATATTGATAAATAGTCCTGTGCCATTGACATATTATACCAAATGTTGCTTTGTATGTGCAACCGCGTATAGAATGATGGGACATTTCTTTTTTATGTCAAGGAGAAGGAATGTACAGTCAGGGACATTCACGGTCGTCCACTTAAGAAAATTTTTGCTTGTTCGTAGCAGCTAGCTAACCCTACAGCGTAACGTGCAAACTAATATCACTCTAAAGGTGGTCGACCGGGAATGTCTCGAATGAAGAATAAATGGGATGAGGCATCCGCAATTTGGAGTTTAGCCGGAATAACCCTCTAGAGACCTACACAAATCTTCCACCGGAGGGCTATTCTGAGTCCGCTGGCTAGAAAACCCGGAGTTTTCCTGAAAAAAGGTAAAGTATCATCAACGTCCTACGTCCATCAGGCCCAGGAGAATATTCGCCAAACTTTTTCAGGCACAGAGTAAACATATATTTATACCTGGGATATATTGGCGCAATGCGATCTTATAATTTAAAAGGATATCTCGACGATGCAAGTAGAATAGAATATAATAGAATAGAATATAATGGAAAACATTTATTTCGCTTAATTTTTACATATTCAAAGTGCAATTAAACTCGTCGTTTTGATGATAAAATACTCAATATCTGAAAAGCTAATATTTTTTGGACTGACTGACTGACCTTCTGCAAATAAGGTCTAGGTACTTTACTTCCATAACCATTTAGATGTAACTTGCTTGAGTTGCTAGGGCCGAGTTGCATCGGTTCGACTCAAAATGATGTTATTAAAACTCTATTTAGTTTGCCGTTTAATAATTTAAAGAAGGTATTGGGGATAACCTAGCAGGATGAAAACCAAGGATATATACCCACTTCCACATCAAAAAAAATGTCTAGGGATAAAAACAATAGGAACCCAGCGGGTCTATTATGGCTGCGTCTATATCGCGTGTCAAATGTGGATAAAGCATCCGTCACTCTCGTACTTATTTACGTCTCAGAAGGTGACGCATGCCTTATCCACACTTTGTCACGCGATAAACGCAGCCATATTAGGCCCCCTGTACTATCTTACAGGGTTTTTTCGTTACGGGTAATTTTTGTGTGCCTAAGTAATTTCTTTGTTTAACAAGGCTACCAGTCTTCCATGCATTTTTATTCAAAGGTGATAATGAACAGGCGACCTCGGCGGTGCCCTCCGAAGAGCGGTATCAGTGATAAGCTATCTCCAGGCAACGCGCCTGATAACGCGAGAGTTCCACTATCTTACAAATATCTTTTCTTTTTTCAAATTAAGAAGTTGCATAATTATATGGAGATGTGCACCTTCTCTCATTAACATGACTTTTTGTGTCCAAAAACGCCGATTGGAGAGCCTAGTTGGTACAAACGGTCTTATAAGTAGCTGCACACTTTATTGCTTTGTCATATTAACGTCATATTTGAAATGCAGCACTAATCTGTGAAAGGCGTTAAAGCGACAAGGTTCAAAAGTGGTCAGCTAATAAGGCCCACTGCACCTTGCTTACAAAATTAGCGGTGGATACTAGGTTCCAAGACTTCCAAGTATTTCAATATAGGTCCAACCCTGGTAAGGGCAGTTTCTTAGACTATTATTATTTATATATACAGTGCTTCTAGGGTTCCGTACACAAAGGGTAAAAACGGGACCCTATTACCAAGACTCCACTGTCCGTCCGTCTTGATTTTTTTGCCGTTTTTTGCTCGATATTAATTACGGCTACTGGTATACGCTTGAAATATTCACAGAATATTTAGTACTTTATTTACAACCAACTAAGTACAGAATTCAACATGAATACAATTAAAAATTAAAACTAAACGTATTTCAATTAAAGTTAAACTAAGCTACTCAAATATTAAAGATATAAATAATAATCACCACTATAAAAAGAACACCCCCTCTAGCAGGTCCGCTTGCGGCATGGTCCCCATGACACTGGCTGCATTACCTCTCTGGATAGCTAGCCCAATCCTTTGGCAGAGGTAAGCACCAGCTCTAGTCTCCGGAGGATTCTATGAGCCCAGAGGACCGGGCCTTAATAAAGCTTTTCATATCAGCTGACCAAGGTCCCATGGTTTCCACTGCAAGCGCCACAAATTCGTAATTATTTAATAATGACGAATATTTGCGGCGCTTGAGTGTTTGGGCCTGATCAGCTGCTGCACCGGCCCGATTACGGGTTGACTGGACGTGGGAAAGGGCGAATGTGTCAACGCACGTCGCGTCCCACACCAGTGCCCTACCCAGTTTCCACGGCACCAATGTAGCTCCGTCTGGTCGCTTGCCGTCGTCTCTATGCAATCCTGCTGGTTCCAGGACAGCTGGTACAGAGGCAGTGGCAAGCGAACGACGGATCAGACATATTTAGTTGTATATTCAATTTAAAAGTAAGTTAATAATTAAAATAAATATTTAAGGGGGCCCTCATAGTCAGGTATTTATTTCAGGTCATCGCCAAACGCGACAAGGCTAGAATTTTATTTGAGGGGGGCATTTTCTTCGAGCCTATATATACACCTACATTGCATCTGCCTTTATTTAGGTTTCCTGTCAAACAATTTCAGAGGCCATCTGTGGCCTCTAAATCTTACAGTGGTCATCACTAAAGCCGGACTGAGGACGGAGGCGGAGCGGTGCGGCGCGTTCCCACATTAAACAGCGTTTTCAAAGCGTGGCGGAGGCGTTTTTGTATGGCAACGCGCTGCACAGCACCGCTACCGCTCTCAGTTCGTTTGCGGCTTAAGGAAACGACCAAGACTTCGCGAAGCACACTCGCCTGGCCGGCATGACATGTGTGCAAATTGTAGAGTACCTAGAACTGTAACAGCAATCGAGACCAGAGACGTATATTTATTTTTAGAAAAATACCTACTTTGTTTTCGCTTTTGTAGTGACCGCTTAAATTCTGGGGTCCTTGTGAAAAAGGGTATATGTTTCCTGAAGATCAAGTGAAAAAGGGTTTAAGTCTAGTATACTCAGTCTATCTATAGACCCTTTCTTAGTACGAGTTAAGTCAACAGTCACAAAGTCCCCAGAATTTACATCGTCATAGTCGCGTAACTATCTTAATTGTAATATCTTATCGCCAACCTTGAGATAGGTATCATTACGAAGTTCCAGTGGTCATCTGTGGTTTTCTTCATCAGTTCCACTTCAGCAAATTATACTTTCTGAATGCAGCTTGACTTGTTACCAAATCGCAATGTGTACCTAATATTTGATGAGGTCCTTCAATTTCTCATAGGTGTGTTTTATTTTTGGTGTTTCAATAAAGAGTATTTGTATTGTATTGTATTGATTCCATCTGTATGTATTGCCGACTTAGTGATATAAAAACTTTTAGATAAAATTTAAATATATATATTATCTATGAAAAGGGACCTTATTGTCGATGGCGCTTACGCCGCACTGCGTCACGCGACGTTGTATTTATATCGGAGCATCTGTAATAATGGCAGAAGCGCCATCGACAATAAGGTCCCTTTTATAGATAACGTGTCATATGTGGCCCTAGACAAGGTTAATTTCGCGAACGTTATCTTTATAGAAAACCTACAAGGTTGACGTAAGCTACCGGACGATCGCGTTGCGTCGAGCGATTTTGTCAAATCCATACGTTCTGACACTTTTCGAAAGGTTATTTATCTTGTCGTTAATATCTTGTCCCACGTGTACTGTAATTGTAAGAAATTTATGGTAATTCCAACCTATTCATAATATCGTTGTTATCAAGATTAAGTCTGAAAACGACAAAATCTGAGCAATAAAACTGGTTAAGAATATGTTTCACGACAAAGAAAGCGACCGTTTATGTCTAAACATTAAATAATGAGACAAGGTTATATTTGAACGTGGCTGTAATACTAAACTTTCTATCAGTAAAATACTTTTTATGCTTTACACGTGTAAATAAATTCATTTATTTATTTCATCTTTATCGCAAACTCCTGGCCAATTGCACCAAGAATATAAATCTACATTTTTTTGTATTAAGTACGATTGAAAATCTATTGAAAAGCTATATATTTAGATATAGAAAAAAATAACACGACCGTTTCATTATTTTAGTTACATCTAAGTATCTTTTGTCTTTGAGCTTCTTCTAATAAGTACATATAAAACTGAGTTACTGAAGAAAGAAAGGAGAAAGAAAATCTACTGACAACAATAACACCTAATCAGCTGGACTTAGGGACTTGAAATGGGGTAACAATTTATTCGGTACCCTGGGGGTGCACAAAGAAAGGATTTTCCGAAAATCAGCCCCCAACGGGAAGAAAAGGAGGAATAATGGGCTAAGTATTTATATAAGTATCTGCACACTTTTGTACCTTGCGCTTGAACGCCTCTTACAGAGTAGTTCAGCAGTTCTAACATGTCGTGAAAGTGACGAAGCACTAAAGCATGGTATAAATAGAAAAGTAGTTCGTCTCCGACCCTTTAGAAGTTCCTGTTACCTATTGCCACTCAGGCGCTAGGGTTACGTCGATCTGCGTCGCTCGATACTTAATACACTCGCAATCAAACGCGGCGACGGCGCGGCGCCGAATAAACCGGCTTGGTGCGTCCTGTTGAGTTTGCTAGTGATGTCTCGCGGCGGGTACGGACGAGGTACGCACACATGCAAGTCGCGCGATATACCTTTGATTGAAGATGAACTACTGTTAATAAAGTGTGCAGCTACTAATAAGGCCGACCGGACAAAGTCGCGGGCGTACGCTGGTAATAAATTGTTCCGTAATAAACGCATTTCTATTTCAACCAGAGGGCTTATTGCCTAACGCACTCGCAATCGCAATCGTTTTCATTTTGACAGCCCGGAGGCGAGTCTGCATGCAAAATGTAAACAATAGGGAATATGCATGGATTTTTTAAATCGCATTTCTCAACAAAATATGAAAATACGGTAAAAGAGATCACCAAAAGTGAAATTAAAATTAAAATCGGCCAAGAAATACGGATGATACAAGCATTTTAAACTGCTAGTTAGACAGAGAGATCCGAAGTACACCGGTGACGTCACCGTCACCATGCAGTACGGCTATAAAAACTCCACGTAAAAATCTGTTTTGCTAGAAAGAGATAGGCACAAATCTTTGTTAGCTTATATCTTAGTTATTTTTATAGCTATTCAAAAAATGATTTTTCTCACCTGTTTGTTACATGAATCAGCTTTTATTGAAGATGTAAAAAAAAATGCATATTATTGTTCCACTTTGAAGCCGATTGCGATTGCGAGTGCATTAGGCAATAGCGACACCGGAGGCGTGACGAAACATAAGTTATTGCTAGCAACTGTTGCACTAGCGAATATTAATAGTGCAAACTGTAAAACCGAGGAAACACGCGTACGAATAAAACTAATTAATAACCTGCTGCAATTAAATTTTGAGGTTAAAAGGCAATTCTATGTTTTAAAATGACTCAAAGGAATTGACACTAGCAAGGTTTTTCCCTTAGGTATGCAGTAAAAGCAACCTACCTAGGTACCTAGTATTTTACTGCGGGTAGATTAGATTACTTTTTTTTCTTAATTAATGGCTTTCACTCCTTGTGTTTAACAAGGTGTATTTCGCCAGTATCGAGTTTAAGACAATCACCATGGACTTATTAGAGAAACAAGTCCATGGATATCACCAGAGGTCGGAATAGGTAGTGCTTATTAACCTAAACTTGACTCATGTTCATTCATGCGTGAGTAAGATGGGAATACGTTATTGAATGAAGATGCAACAAGTTTAGGTTAATAAGCACTACCTATTCCGACCTCTGGATATCACACGCGAGTACAATTGTTCGGTTACTCTGGTGGACTAAACAGAAGCACATGGGGTTAGCTCCACGCGCTTCTGTCAAGTCCATTAGGTTACTTGGTTAAAATTGACATTTGCCACGTGCGATTGTGTCAAATTTTAACCCGAAGTGTCAAATCAAACCGCCGTTTGAATATTAGGAACGTACATTAAAACAATATGACGATAATTGTATATTATGTCATATAAGTGTTAATAATGTTTGAAACAAGCGTACTGTAATAATTAAACAACTAATATTCTGCTGACGTAATTAAAATGTGAGGTTAAGAGCTAATTCATTGTTTTAAAATATGACTCACTAAACTGTTGGTAGCCGCAACTAAAACCCAAACAACCTAACCTACAATGAATTAGTTCGATCCTATAATCACGTATTTACAATTTTCGTTTAAATACGTTATTCGTATTTCGTTCACTAACTGACGCGATGACAGGCTGAATAACTAGTGACGTTAGTCAGACAACATACCGACAAACTTCACTGCAAGTTAAAACAACTGAAGATATAGGAACGCTAAAACAACTAAAGTGATTGTCGAAAAAGCAATCAGGATGAAATAAGGTATATGTTTAGAGTCTGATATGGAAAAAAATCTTAATTATCATGAGAATTTGGCTTAAGAATAATGGGGAATTAATGAATTCATGAACTCACAATAAAACTTTTTTAGTTAAAGTGCTGTTTGTCTCTTTCTGTGAAATTTAAATTCACAATGACAGATAAGGACAAACCATGTTTTAAGCACACTTTAGCTATTGCGCGATTATGAATAAAAGGGTAAATAATGGTGCATGTTTATTTTTGGCCAAGCTTGCTATATGTATATTAGTATTGATAGTCCGTCGTTGCCTGAAATGAAGGTTTATTATTATTCTTAATGGACAAGCCCTTTGAACCTACATAAGATGTCATTTCTTTATTTTTCTTTATTTTCTTTTTTGTCATTTTTTTATTTTAACTAGTAACGTGGCTCGACGGGTACCCTTCATCTGGCATAATCATCATTTGGCATACTCATCATTTGGCATAATCATCATTGGGCATAATCATCTTTTAGCATAGTCTTTTTTTCTGAAACCGTATACTTTTCAGGATTATTTAAAATATCATTGAATAACCCATTAGGTTAGGTTAGGTTTATTTTATAAAAATCCTGAAAAGTAGTCCAGTTTTAGAAAAAAAGACTGTATGCTAAAAGATGATTATGCCAAATGATGATTATGCCACAAAAAGTTATGCCAGATGAATGTAAACCGTGGCTCGACATTTAACCTTTTTAAGCAGAGGGAATATATTTTTGACCATGTTCACTTTAATTTTCCTGAAGTTCAAGCAATCAAAAAAGCCAATCTGAAAACAAGAAAAATCTATTTTGGCCCCTGAATGCATTATGCCTTATATCGATTATGCTAACTTACGTTGGTGGAACTCCATTACCTCCAGAGTTCACAAGACCTTCAGTTTGCACAGCACGACAGTGCAGAACGCCGAACTTAAGTAACATGCAAAGTTTAGCACATTAATGACCGTGTTGAGTAAGTACTTGCATAACTTTACCTTGACTTTAGCAAGCTCCTGAAACTTCCGGTATAGGTACGTAATAGGAAAACGTGATAATAACTGGGCCTCTATTAAAGGCGGTAATAGTACATTACTGCACAGACCGGGAAATAGACCATTGCGGGACGAGTAGAGTTAGCGTTTTTAGCGCGCTATATACTCAAACGAGTCCAGCAACCGCCCTTCTCGGTCGAGGCTTGTATAGTGCTTTTCTCCAACAATGTGCGGAAATTTAGCACAATTGTTAATAATATTAAACACAGTCCCAACATTTCCTTGAAAACAAAGGACAGAAACGTACGATAAAGTATGACACTGAAATAAAGCATTAAATAAAATCACAAATGTAAACGTAATAAACTCAATTTGAATAAAATATAGTTTAAAGTATAACATTTATTACGCGCTTATGTTATTTCGGCAATTTATTTTGTTTATGAACGCAATTTCTATTTTGTTAAAAAGTCAAACTAAACAGTAAACACACTTTTAAATACGTTGTAAACGCTGTTTGAAAAGGCTTAACTTTTTAGTCTATGAGATTTAAAAAGTAAAATATACAAGGAAGAATTTTGATTGCACGAGTGTTTGGCTGTTTGGAGATAGTTATCTAATTCCAAACATGGTTTTAAAAAGTAAAAACACCAGGTACCTACGTAATGAAATTTCATACATTTTCGCGGCCGCTGCCGTTGGTAAAAAATAATAACTTTGTTTTTTTTTTAATTTTGCCTGGACCTGGATTTGACATCAGTAAGGTGATTTTACAACAGTAAGGTTAACAATTTCCGAGCATGTGGAAGAAAAAAACATTATCGTCTTTGACCTGCGGGCCTAGTATGGTTGCGTTTATCGCGTGACAAAATGTGGATAAAGCATCCGTCACTCTCGTGCTTATATACGTGTCAGAATGTGACGGATGTTATATCCACATTTTGTCACGTGATAAACGTAGCCATATTAAGTCCCCTGTTATGTTATTGTTTTTAACTCGGCCGCCATTACTGTCAAGTCAATAAGAGCTATCAAAACGTTGACAACACGAAAACAGGTCAAAGAAGATATGGTTTTTACCGCCTAGAATAGAGAACCTAGTCTAGACAAATTGTTTTCTGGAATATCGACTTCACGTATCAAATAATATGTACTATCGCGATCGTTAATTTGTGACCCATTTCAAGAAAAATAGGCTTGAAGTCGTCAATGTCATTAGAGATGCCAAATCATTTGTAACTTATAGGAGACTCAACCTTATTGTTGTAGAATGTCAGAATGACTTTGGACCTAAGGTGGGTCACAAATTAAAGTTCGTGACTGTACTGTATAGCTATTACAGTAGCGGCATCGAGTGATGGCACTTTTGATAGCTGACAAATAGTGTTGTGACGTGAGTGCGAGAAGTATATTTTTAAAAAGTTTATTAAAGAAATAACGCATAAAAATAAAAGGCCATAAATTGTAGATCAAACTCTGGAAATACACTATGTGTAAGAAGTGTATGACGACATTGTCAGAAATATGAAATATTGTGTCAAAATATGCAAAATTTGAAATTATTGATTAATGAGTGAATAAATAATCATTAAACCACGTTAACTCAGAGCTAGGACGCGAGTTTGCCAGCGGCGGTGACGTGAAAGTGCAGTAACTTCATTGTCATACGTTGTTGTACCAGTCAGCAGCGGTCCTTTGTTATCATCACGCGAATTGTTTTTTGTGATGTTTTTTGTTAGTTATGTTATGATTAAAACGATGAACGCTAGAGTGCGAGCAAATAAAAACAAGCTCAAGATACAGCGCCAGCAGTACCTCACTATTCCGGTACCTGCAACAATGAAGTTTGACATCTGTTCTTTTATACTTGCTGTCAATATTTGGGGAACTTCATGAGCGAGCAAACTTCAAAAGTGCCATCACTCGATGCCGCTACTGTAGAGTAGGACATTGTGCAGGGTCCGTACGGATCGCTACCACCATCTTATCTATTAACCTACCGCCAAGCAGCAGTGTTCACAACTTCACATTATTGTGTTCCGGCGTGGGGAAAAGACAACCGGTGAAATTACTAGCATGGAATGGGGGCATATCATCTTTTGTCCGGTTCCTATATTCAAACCGCGGATACCTAAAGCTTACTTCAGATTAATCTTGACACATTTTGTTTTTTTAAATGTCAAATTTTAACCCGAAGTAAGTCTTACCGGTCCGCAGTTTGAATGCCGTCCATTTACTTTCTCAACCTCGTATATGATCGAATAGTTAGATAGAAAGTAGTATTTATTTTTAGGGAACATGAGTGCTTTTTCTATCTAACTATTCGATCAGATACGAGGTTGAGAAAGTAAAGGGACGATATAGGAACCCGACATTAGTCTTCACAGTTGGCAACGCATTCGCGAGCTTAGGATTGCAGTTTTAAGATTGTAGTCTTGCGATCCCACTTACCAACAGGCTTGTTGCCTTCTCCAAGCCACAAAAAATAACGTAAGATATGCGTCAGGTTTGCGTTCGTTTATGATTTCATACCTTTTGACGGATTTCTACAGACGTTCGCTTTCGTCGCGGCGAGAAGCATCGTTAGAGTATCGATTAATCTAATATAAATTTGTAATTTAAAAACATTCAATCTACTGTTCAATCACGATGACGAAACTGATTAAAAACTTTAATTAAATCTTACAAGTGTTAAGTTACAGAGAGATTCGCAATTCGGTAGAACGACGTCCGTAACAAAGTTTCGTTAATATAATTAAAGATACAAAATTTACATCAACTTGCCGAAACCAACCAACTTTGGTTCAAAGTGACTATGGTTTATTTTTACCTTAAAGGGCTTTTTACTAAACTACTGTTCCCTAGATTTAATGTAGTTACAAATGTAGATTATGTAAGTTTAAGTATGTATATTGATGTATAAATATATATTTATGTATCTATATACACACTCAAATTTTTACAGCTTTAGTCTTCGCCAACAAACGTTTTTCAGTTTGGCGAAACTGTTCCCATTTCATTTCCAATGTGTATCTTTTTACATAATAATTTAAAAAAAAAGTGGATAATTATAATTTGAATCTCTTTATTTTTAGGGTTCCGTCCCAAAATGGTAAAAAAGAACCCTTGAGTTACCTTTGTTTCGGCGAAATATGTTTGCCAGATGTATTGTTTCCCAACCGTTTCATTTAACCGTTTTCTGTAACCGTAAATATTTCAGGATTTTACCAAACCTAACCTATAGGGTTCTACACAATGGTACTGAATAAATCCTGAAATATTTATATAAAATTCGGTTGGCAAATGAAAAAGTTGGGATACATTTGACAAACATATTTTTGCCAAACGGCAGGCTCCGGGAACCCTTATGGTCAGATTTCGGTGTTTGTCACAGCAGTTTTTCTCTGAAACTATAGAAAATGTACAGAAAATTAAAATGCTTTTGCCTAATTATACAGTTTTGGAAAAAATATGAAAAGAACTTAAAGTACTGCATTAAAATTTAGGCTAGACCAAATGGACCTCATTGTATAAAACATAAAGATCGATCCAGATCGCGAAATACTGCAGACTTTATCATATGTGGCATCTTAATGATACAAGTAAAGACTTTATTTACATCCAACTAAGTACAGAATTCAACATTAATACAATTAAAAAATTAAAATTAAAATAAGCTACTCAAATATTAAAGATATAAATAATAATCACCACTATAAAAAGAACACCCCCCCTCTAGCAGGTCCGCTCGCGGCATGGTCCCTATGACACTGGCTGCATTACCTCTCTGGATAGCTAGCCCAATCCTTTGGGAGAGGTAAACACCAGCTATAGGATCTCCGGAGGATTCTATGAGCCGGGAGGACAGGGCCTTAATAAAGCTAAATAAACTGATCTTGAGTCCCGCCTCAAGACACATAAATAAATGTAAGTAAATGTCAATTCATACAAAATAGATATCAATAAGGAAACCGCCTTTCTTTCCCAAAACAGAGCCGTAGTTTATGCTTTAACTAAAGCCGGGTGTAATAACCAGAAGCGGTTGTCTGGGAGAGATTGCTTTGAAGCTGCATGTTATTGTTAGGTAACCTAGATGCTGCGGCCTATTTTTAGGATAAACCCAGATTTTCCGCTTAAGAAAGCTCGAACTAACATCTTCCTAAATGCACATGGCCTGCGAATTTGGCTAACTTCCTGTTCACACCTATTACGAGTATTTTAGTACCAATTTCCACCATACGATGTTAAATTTAATCAACGTTAATCGCCTGTTAGTTCATACATTTTGACAGCTGTTAACGCTCTAATCGTCTGTTAAGTAGTTAGCATCGTATGGTGAATTTGGTACTTAAACTAATATAACTAACTGTAGTGTGCGGAGAAGTTTATCAAATGTTTATCGCTGTTCCTTGGAGAACTATATTCGTTGTTCCGAAATAAATAGTATAGTAAGAGTGAGACGACGCGCTGACCTAGTTGGTAGTGACCCTGCTTGAAAAGCTAGCGGTACTGGGTTCAAATCCCGGTAAGGGCATCTGTGTGATAAACGCGAATATTTGTTCCTGAGTCATGGATGTTTTCTATGTATTTAAGTATATATTTCTCTATATAAGTATTAATATCGCTGTCTAGTACCCATAGTACAAGCCTAGAGCTTAGTTTGGGACTAGGTCAATTGGTGTGAGGTGGTCCCCTGATATTTTGTTATTTTTTTATTTATAGTACTTATATCGGTAACGTCCGTCCGTATATCCTTCTTCGAGGTATAAACTATGTATGTCTCTGTTACCATTTATTCATAAGGTCTAAAAATTAGTTCACGCAGTTTCTGTAAACTTTGTTTTTGTAACTTGTCTACTCGTTGCCACATTCTACTTTTCTTCTTTGCCTCAATCACCCGAAAGTTAGCTGGAAGAGATGGAGAGAAAGAGATACCTGGAATACCTACTATTCTGTAAATATTGTATTTGAATGTCAGTGTTTTGTACAATAAATTGTTTACATACAGACAGAAACTATCTATACCAGGGATGTTGCGTATATTCGCATCCGCATCCGCAAATGCGGAGCTTCCGCATAGATTTGGACATCTGCATCCGCATTCGCATCCGCAATAATCAATGCGGATGTTCATGCGGATGCGGATGTAATATAAGTCGCCGTTCGCACGTGACAATGCCCAATGGGAGCGAAAAATTGGTGACAAGATCCGACGCGTTTGTTGTGGTGCATCATTTGTTTCTTGTAAATAAATCATTACGTGTCTGTTTGCGCTGTGGGTTACTTATAGATTAACTACTTTATCATCGTTTTAATTCTTCATTTATATACTATATTTATATAAGATCTTAAACATCCGCATCCGCATCCGCATCCGCGGATGTGAGCCTTCGAAAATCCGCATCCACATTCACATCCGCACACAACAATATGCATGATTTTTTAATTTTTCTCAACGAAATATGAAAATACCGTAAAAGAGATCACCAAAAGTGAAATTTAAATTGAAATCGGCCAAGAAATACGGATGATACAAGCATTTTACACTGCTAATTAGACAGCGATGAGAGAGAGAGAGATCCGATATGCACTGTGACGTCATGAACTCCATGTTAAATTCTGTATTGCTAGAAAGAGATAGACACTAATCTTTGTTGGCTTATATCTTGGTTATTTTTATAGCTATTCAAAAAAATATTTCTCTCAACTGTTTGTTGCATGAATCAGCTTTTATTGAAGCTTTGAAAAAAAGTAATGAATATTCCCTATTTGCACGCCTTGATACTCAGCCTGGTCACGCATTTGAAAACTTCTGATTGCACATATCCATGAGTGACGGAGCACTCTTACTATCAGGTTAGCGTTGCCAGACGTCCAGATTTTGGAGGGACGTCCCGATTTTTAAATCAAAATTAAATGTCCCGCGCGGGACATGCTAAGTCCCGCTTTTCGGGGATAACTCGACCGTTGCGTGCGGCGCAATATCATATTTTGTATTAAAATACATTTTCTATGGCTATTTTTACTATCTCTTTTGTCACGCAAACGTGATTTAAAACTAAAAATAAAGGATAAATATTTGAAAACTTCTGATTATATACGTTTTTTTACTATGTCCCGCTTTAGACGAAAAAAACCATTTTTTTTCACTCAAAAAGTTTCAAAATCCCGGCTTGACAAAAAAAATCTGGCAACACTGTATCAGGGCCCGTGTGCTCGCTTGTCACGCTATAAAACAATGTTAATTGCAGTTGCTAGCAATTATAATTTTAACACTTTAAATTGCACCACGACCGATGGGCGATTGTAATCGACGAAGTCATGCATTAGACCGAGAAACAAGTGTATATTTCTCACTCTAGTTAGTAAATGGGTCCCTTAGACTGTCTCAAGCTAGCCCCATACCTAGGCTAGGACCTTTACCGCAGTACATACTCAGAGTCATTTTTATAGAGAATTAAATACTCGTTCCTTTTTCAAAGTGTGTAGGAAAAATCGTCACTAAGGAACGACTTAATCGTCATAAAGGGACGTATTAATAAACTCATCTTGGCCGAGATGCCGGTCACAGGATACGTCAAAGTAAACGTCAAACCATAGAACACTGTCATTTTTGAGGCATCTCGAGACGAGCATTAGAGTTGAGATTAGTGTATTAATACGGCCCTAATTAACTGGCTGATTGCGGTCCATAGACTTTTCAACAGTCAGATAGGTATAAAGTGTCTCACGACGTTTAGTCATCTGTAAATTAGCGTCTAGAATGATCCCTGACAGCCGATTTTTTTTGTCAATCTCAGAAACTTACGTTACTCGCAAGCGAGGCACATAAAAAGAGATCAATCATTTAAATGACTGCTGCCTAATTGAGAATACACGCGCTAAAATGTGTTTTGTTCGCTCTAGCGGGACTACTTAAACTCGCCGCTGCGACATTCACTCGTTCGTCCGTCCGACCGCCGTTCTTGAGAGAATCACACCCCTGACTGTTTCGTCGCAAGATTTGTTAGAATGTAGGTACCTAGTTAGTACCCATTTATTAAAAGTTAAAGAAAGAAGTGTAAGGGTTTACTTATATGAAATGTCACAGGGAAGGTCCTAAATCATTCCTTAGCAAGAGCGGCTAGCAAAAGTTGCCAGCGACTTTTTTGGCGCTCGGTATTCCCTCTCTACCTAGTCTGTAACGAAAGAGATGCAGGATGACAGGACAGCATAGACTGCATATTCATTGCGAGATCGTTATCATCATCGAAAATGTATAGGATTGATGTAAGCTGCAGGACGGTCGCGTCGAGCGCTATGTCAATTCCATTCATTTTGTCAGTTTTCGAATATCGTTTACGTTAGCGTTATGCATCTTGTCAGCCACAGGTACTTTAGCACAAACATTTAAATCATAAGTAACGTTTTCGAATCGTCTTTACTATTCGAAAACGTGTTCTACATCTATCCGTAGCAGAAACCTAAACCGATTCACACTTCAATAAGTTATTTTACGTTTACTTAACCTTTACTACTCGATGACGAAACGAAAGTCGACTACGTTTAGTGCTAAGTAAAAGTAAGGACACGCGGCGCTGATTCCAACCACCATACACATTTTTTCGATGACAATCATCATCATCAGCCGCAAAACGTCCACTACTGGACAAAGGCCTTCCCCAAGGTTTTCCACAACGATAGGTCCGCTGCTGCTGTCATCCAGCGATATCCCGCGACCTTTATCATATGACAATATTGACAATACGGTAACGTTATTTAATCGATAGAAGAAAGCTTTTTTATGCTAGAGGGGGCAAACGAGCTATCGCATCGGGCCACCTGAAGTAATAACCGCGGCCCATGGACACCTGCAACACCAGGAGAGGTATTGCAGCTGTGTTGCTGGCCTTTGACACAATAGTATGTTCGTTTCTTGAAGTCGTAGAGGTCCGGAAATACCGTCGCAGTAAGCATTCCATAACACTGTCGTGTGCGGCAAAAAGTTTCGTTTATTTATCTGGCAATTAAAAAGTAGACGAGAAGTATTGTTAACTCATTTTAAACAGACATGAAGTATTTACTCTGCACATCACTTCATCATGTGACGTAAGACAAGCTGTTAATTTTCACAGTTCACAGGCGGTAATAAACCCCAAGGTGATCGGAAACGTTCCACATCTCAGTTGCGATATTTATTGCAAGTCTATATTTCGTTATTTAAACTCATAGCGAATATTCGCCAACGCTATTAAAATATTAGAAATTTCCTCGTACATTTTCCTCATGGTCAGGTTAGCTGGAAGAGTTCCCATACAAGGATAAGTTCGCCATTGTACACACATCAAAATGTCCAAAGACAGTACATACATACATACAATCACGCCTCTTTCCCTTAGGGGTAGGCAGATACCACTTCCTTCCACTTGCTACGATCCAGACAAACTTCCCTCGCTTCCTCCACACTCATATTAAGTCTCTTCATACACGTGCGTGGGTTTAGGGTACTCCTGACCTGGCCCTTTCTTAATACATCCCCGATCTGATCGTGGAACATATCCTAATATACCTATTATTTTAATATAGTCTGTGTCAATTGAAATTGCCACAGATGTAAACAAATTAGTACTGTTTGACACATAACCTCAAATATTCATAAAGCGTGTTTTTATTTAAAATAACGTATAATGAATAGTTACTTAATCTGAAACTTAATGTAAAAGTAAATATCAAGCGTATAAATCATTGCTAAGACTTCACTAGATCTTTATAAGCACGTGATTATCGAGTAATAATAGTTCGTTTGGTTGTGTTTACATCTTTGCCAATTTCAATTGGTACAGACTATAGTTGGAAATCTATAGTGTAATTTTAAGATAGGTACTCGTGTGATTACATTTTTGCATCTTATTTCAATGGAATAAGGTAAAAAATTTACATTTTTGACGGCGACCGTACTGCGTTGAGAATAGGCAACCTAACCTTTATACGTAGGTTGCATTTGTTCACTATTTTATTTCTGTACTTTTCCTTGCCATGCGATAAAGTGCAAGACGCCCACTTGACGCTGACGCAGAACATATCGTATCTATACCTATAAAACTTCCTTAGTTTCAAGACTCCCAAGGCTTGTTTTTTTGTTACTGTAATATTTTGAATATAATTTACACCTAAATAATATAATAATAAATATCAGGGGACAAGGTATCTCTCTCTCTCCATCTCTTCCAGCTAACTTTCGGGTGATTGAGGCAAAGAAGAAAAGTAGAATGTGGCAACGAGTAGACAAGTTACAAAAACAAAGTTTACAGAAACTCAGTGAACTAAATTTTAGACCTTATGAATAAATGCTAACAGAGACATACATAGTTTATACCTCAAAGAAGGATATACGGACGGACGTTACTGATATAAGTACTATAAATAAAAAAATAACAAAATATCAGGGGACCACCTCACACCAATCGACCTAGTCCCAAACTAAGCTCTAGGCTTGTACTATGGGTACTAGACAGCGATATTAATACTTATATAGAGAAATATATACTTAAATACATAGAAAACATCCATGACTCAGGAACAAATATTCGCGGTCATCACACAAATATCTGCGTTTACCGGGATTTGAACCCAGGAACGCTAGCTATGTAGGCAGGGACACTACCAACTAGGCCAGCGCGTAACCTAACCTTTACGCTAAGGTTTTATAAAATTAAAGTTTAATGAGAATGAGATCAGTGAATACGCCCGGAACGCCTTATTTCCTGAAAGCGCATCGCCCGAAGCGGAGTAGCGAGCCTGGAAGTTTGCACATCCTACCCTGCTTTCATAAGGTAAGTATACAATGCTTTAATATTTTCTACCCGGCTTCTCTAACTAACCTCTTTCACGTTTAGTACCAATTCCACCAAACGATGTTAAATAATAATCAATTTTAACCGACTGTTAGTTCATACATTTTGACAGTTGTTAACACTCTAATCGTCTGTTAAATGGTTAGTGAAATTCGACATTAAACTTGTAGCCTTTTATTTATAGGTAGGTTATGAAAAACAATTAAAAATTTTAAAAATATGAAGCGGTTTGTCTATTTAGTAGTGACCCTGCCTACTAAGCTAGCGGTCCCAGCTTTGATCCTGGAGGTCGCCAGTCATCATCTTGCCCTACTCCCAATCATTTGGGGTGGACGCTAGGAAGAGCAAATATTTGAACCGAGACCTAGATTCCTACTAGCTAAAAACAGAAGGCTGAACTGCTACTAGCAAGACGTGAGCGTCAATACTAATAGGTACTATCAGCGCAATTGAACTCTGACCCACCAGAGTACTGTGTCACAGTGACGTTATGATTCAACTAGTAAGAAGTGTCAAACATATTGTTTTATCTACTCTCATATCGTAAAGTTCGAATTATAAACTTCAAAACCAATTTATATTGGCATACTTTATAAACACAATACCGAAATAAAATAAAAAAACACTTTGTAACATTATTTTTTTACCATTACGATACAAGTTAATCCAAAAAGTTAATATCACCAACGAGGTTCCATATCAATTATTTTTACAGTATCAATTTTTGTAACAATTTATGAGTTTAAATTTGGAACAGCTGTCAAAACTCAAGAGGGTCTCTATTCTAGTATTCATAGATATTAAAACAGTTATCGATACGAAACGTCAATTCAGTATGTTTTTTAAATATAAACCGCACGACATTTGATCTAGAGTGACATGAGAATAGGGTCTTCATTCGTTTGTCTATTTTTTTTTTAAAACCCTTTATATTTGTGACACTGACACTGCACAAGTTTGTTTTGCCGCCATTTTTGTCGTCAAGACGTCGGCTTCTGAACCCATCTTAGAGTACTTATGATAATTATGTGTGTAGATAAAGTAGTGTATGCAACTGTACATAATTAGGCATTAGGCCATAACGGCTCTTATTATGTATCAGTTGCATAAACTACTATTATAATGTCACTGTGACACCTTCCTATGGTGAGTCAGAGTTCCATTGGGCTGAGAGTACATTGAGGTAGGTATTTTTGATCGCGAATTTATCAGATGATTGGCCAGATTGAACCCCTGTTTGTTCTACAGTCCCCGATGTTTAGCGAGGTTGTTTGGTCAGTGTTTTATTACACCTATTACTGTAATGGGCGGATCTGGCTGAACCCCATCCATATTAGCCGTCCCGACAATCTGGCCAGTGCCTAACACATCATATAAAAAGTTCCACACCTGATGACGCAGCTTACCGGCCAAATTGTTTGGAAATCACTAATTTATAACTCTTTATCTAGTAAAAGAAACTGATAAGATAATTGACAACAGGCCTAGTGGCATGGTTGGGTTTATCGCGTGATAAAGTTTAGATAATGCATCCGTCACCTTTTGACACGTAAATAAGAACGACAGTGACAGATGCTTTATCCACATTTGACACGCGATATAGACGCAGCCATGCTACTAGGCCAGGACATTATAAAAGGTGTTCTGACAAAAAATTTTTTATAGAGGTTTGTCTTAGAAGCATACATATTTTTTTTTGTTCATTATTTATTGAGAAAACAAAACAAACACATTTCTGCTGATGGCTAAAGAGCTTAAACGCCACACGGTCTGTTTCTACGTTACAGCTAGTGCTAGACTTAAAAAAATAAAACGCGGTTACAAACAAAATGACGTCATTCCGGTACAAGCGGGCGAAGCAAACACCCTAGATAATATTCAATATATTTTTTCTCATTAAAAAATAATCAAAAAACTTAATAGGTATATACGCTTTTGAAACAAACCTGAATAAGCATGATTTTTATGTGAACACCTTTTCAAAAAAATCCTTTTGTCAATTCACGAGTAGTTTGCGAACGACTGTTTCAGCAGTACCCTTACCATGAGTTACAATTACCGTACTCGCTAGCGAGTGTGCGAGTCGAATACTCTGTCCCTCGCACTCTATAATAATACTGCGAGGCCTGCGAGGGCCAGAGCTTCGACTCGCTATCCAGTACCTACGTTAATTGTAACTCATGGTAAGGGTACTGGTCGACTTTTGAGAAGAGTACTCGAAAGTGGGAAATAAATTACATGCGAAGGAACTTCACAACCAATCGCGAGCTTTAAAATATACGATTCTACAGTTTCACTTTTATTTTCAAATGAAATGTTGGAGTGTTCGAATTTCAAAAAATAAACCAGCTGGAAAGAAAAGAGAAGACACAGTCGCCATTAAATATAGTCGCATACAGCCCTCTATCGCCTACATAGAGTTCATATATTCCACTCATAATTGCAGGAGTATCCATCACGTCACAACACTCATAACTGAGGCATTATATTCCCAGTTTTTAAATGATAGGTATTCAAGTCATCAAAACAACAAAAAAATGTAGGCACTTGAGAGCCAAGCGTGCCAGCGTGGCCATTTTCCTCCATTAGCGTCCGATGAGGCGTCTTCAAACACTATTTAGTATTTTCCATAATATACACGGTCGTTAGTTGGAGTGGTTTCGTTGATGACAATGGGGCCGATCGGGCGTTCAAGGCCGCAAGCCGTGCTGTCAACTCATACTTTACAAATTACAGGTTTATGTTGGGTATATTAACATTGTTTTCATTCAGTTTGCAGCATTGGTTATAAAGTCGGAGAGTTGTGTTGTGTAGAGACAGTTGCAGCTGTATGAAATGCTTGATGTTTTCGCTGCCTTGTAGTAGTTGTAGTGCGACTTTTAAATTACTTGAAGCTGTATTTTGAGTTATGGCTACCTCATCGAGAAAATAAATGTGTGGAAAGACAACATTTAACAACAAACGAGATAGGTACAGTACAGGGATAAGTAATATGGCAAAGATATTGTATCTTAGTATCTTCATATGAGTCCTCGTACCTAGCTCCTAGAATATCCATCATATTAGGACAAAATGATGTGTTATTGGCTTCGTCTTTAGTGTTCCGCGTGTCATAGGCAATGCGACGTCATATTAAATCGATCATGGCCGATTTCACATGCATAAAATGCTTAGAGAATAATTATTTTTGTTACAAATGTATCCAGTTTGTATTCAAATGAAAGATTTTAATGCATAGATCTTGATAAAGTATGATTTATAGGTAAGAAATATACCATTACTTAGTAACATAAGTATACAGAAAGCATAACAGGTGACGTACCTAATAACAAGTTCTAGATTTCAAAATCGGGTTTTAGTTTCAACTTTATAGGTAGGTTTTACCTCTATATCTTGTCATGTTGTTTTGACATCTTTGCCGAACGAATGGTAAAGAATGCGAACGAAAAACAAGCAGAATCAATGTCCACACGCCTTTAAAACTCAAAAATCTACTTAAAAACTTGCTTTTATTTTAATGAACTACGACAAAATATGTTATAGTACAAGTTATGAACCTCAATACACGCAACTGAGCACGCTTTCTCATATCCAAGGTTGCGACAGATGGTTGCGCGACCGCGGCAAACACACCCACTACACAGAAATATCGCGGCAAATCTAAAGAAACTTGTGATCATGTATACGATTTGTAAAATAGAGAAGGTTAGGAATCCTAACTAAGAATGTGGGTATAGTTAATATCGGCCGTTGCCACGCGGCAGTCAATTAAAAAAGTACGTATACTTAAACCCTCTATTTTTTGTACTTTTGACACTGGCCACAAATTTTGAATGATTCGGTTGTTTTTGTCATAACTTTTTAATGGAAACATAATTTTCAGTTGTTCATACAGTTACTCGTGAACAAGCCAACAATTTCTAGACATAACCAGTCTTACTCAGTTGCAAGTGCAGGCAATTTTGAATGGTCAGTCTAGCCAAGAAGCTATTGAAAAAATAATCGGGTCATGTCGGGAAAAACCGGGTAGACTCAGACATGTAACAGGGCATGTGGATAGAATAACAATAGACTCTATTAAATAGCAAAAGATGATTTATTTACAACTGTGGGACAACTGGGGATGGATGAATAATGACAAAGATGTTTTAATGCGAAGTCATCACCACATTAAGAATCCTCGTAAGTTTTACGGCTTGTCAAATGAGTGGAATGAGAACAAAAGTCTGCGCAATCAATCCGAATAATTAACCAAAACTTCTTTCTGAGCAGTGGCCTAGTGGGTCGAGGTGTCGACTCGTGACCGAAAGGTACAAAGTTCAATCCTCAATTGCCGTCGTGCACTTCCGATAAGTTTGTCTAAGTAGGTACACTACGAGCTCTTTTTGTGGTAACACTGGTAACCAATGCTTTTAAGGTGAAGGTACTGCACGATTCGCAATATCTAAACGATGGTCAAAGTGCTCTGAAAACCCATCTAGACAATTAAGACAAAATAAACAAAGCTACAATTAAAAAAAAATTTTTTTTGTCGAATGTGTCCGTTTGGATTTTTTAAATTGATATCCTTAAAACCGGGCAAGAGCACGTCTGACCATGCTTATTATAATTCGTTACATGCGCTTTCATTTAAGATATTTTTCAGATTTTTAGTATTTGTAGTTTTGGCTGTAAGGAGGGGGGGGGGGGGGGTGCACTTGACTCTAACAAAAATTAGCGCTTTAAAGCTAAATATTCCATAAACGGATCCCTCAATCGAAATATTGTTTTTACAAACCCGTAATATTTTTGAAAGACCTATCCAACGACACCACACGCTACCACGTTACGTGTACAGAAAAAAATAATCTAGATTTTATTTTACCACTTTTTTGGCGTGACTAATATGTATATTCATGCTAAATTACAGCTTTCTAGTACTAAAAGTCTCTGAGCTAGGCTGCGGACGGACAGACGGACGGACGGACATGGCGAAACTATAAGGGTTCCTAGTTTGACTACGGAACCCTAAAAACAAAGCAGCAGTAACATTCGTATGAGTAAAATGAAACATGTGTTTCACAACAATCACAACGGTGTTTCAGACATTCTTTATAGGTTTGTTTGTCCTCATTTTCGCCAACAAAAACCATGACTTGACTGCGGTTAGATTTTTTCGTTAACTAGAACGTAGTAGGTATGTTTCTCGTATTATTAAGGCATTTACTACATGGTTTCCTTACCCTTCAAACCGCTTTTACAATTTGTTAAAGTATTAAATAGTTATGTGGTATCTCGGCCCAAAACTGTGTAAGTGCAGATTTTTTTTAATTCAATTCAACGAGACCGATTAGGCGCTCATTCCCGATGTTCCAGAATTTTTAATAAGAATAGTGCTAGATTCTCAATATATTTACTGGAATCTGGAGTATTGTTTATTTTTTAACTTTCCCAATATTTATTTTGTGCTTTAGTATTTTGGGTATGAGCGGAGGCAGGCATGCCGTCTATCTCAAATATATGTAGGTATAATAAGCGAGAAAAGGTCGGCTAGGTTAGAAGAGGGTTTCAAGTAGGTCTTCACTGTAGAGCTAGCGCGATGCGGCTTTTGCGTCGCTTTCCGTCACGTTCTATCAATCCCCGTTGCATTGTTACACTTCAGAAAAAACAATTGCTACTAACATAAACTGGCATAACACAGTGTTAAACGCCTTAGCGACAAAAGGTATTCATGTAAGATAATGCCAGAGTATGTTGCATGTGCACAGTTGGAAATTAATCGTTTCTGGCTAGGGTTCGCTTGGCGCGTGCAGTCCGTATTTAAAGCTAAACATCTATTGTGCGGATTGATAATGACTCTCACGGCCACCTGTTGTCATTATCACAACGTTGCACAAAAACCCAACGCAAAAACGATGTATAATACTACAGGCTTCGTTCATTTCATATCTACAAACTAAATACCTACGACTATACTGGATTGTAAGAAATACTTGAAAAGGGCCGGATCTTAAGTACCCGAAACCGACGTGCATGCATGACTCGATGTATGAACGTGGAAGAACCGAAAGAGATTTGTCAGGATCGTAGCAGGTGGAAAGAAGTGGTCTCTGCCTACACCTCTGGGAAACAGGCGTGATTTAATGTAATGGATTGTAAGGTTGGTAGAACTTAGAAAAATTAAGGCGTTGTTCGGAGAATATTGGAACATTTTTTATGGCATAGCGAAGGCAAACAATCACAGAGGCCACCTGATGTTAAGTGGTCTCCGAGGTCCTTGGACAATACAATGCCAACCCTGAGGACTAATAAATTAGGAACTTTTATATAAACACTTCTGGGGGTATAGTGAAGATGTATGTATAATGCTAAGATAACGATTTTCGAAGACCGACTATGTACATGTACATTTCGAGTTAATAGAAAATAGAAAAATTAGCTACTTTTGGCATTTTACATCTTGGCTATGCCTACATCATCATCGTCAGCAGCTTAGCGGGTAATATGGTTGTAGTGATTAGGAAAGACCCTGTCGAAGCACCATCACTTTAACGACATGGAATCCGATTTAGACCAGAGGGCCCTGCAAAGATGCACTACGCTAACTAACGTTTCTATTCGATTCGTTTTTAAACCAATCGCGTCACTGGGAGATGACGTGATACGAAAAGTCACGTGGTCTACCAGTGACGCGATTGGTTTAAAAACGAATCGAATAGAAACGTTAGTTAGCGTAGTGCATCTTTGCAGGGCCCTCTGTATGTAAGGTCTGTTCATCCTTACTTGTCTTATATATTAAACAACTTTCTAACCTCAAAATGAACCTTTTTTGGCTAATACAGCTCTTTTATCGTAAATAAAGTAAACGGAGTTAACATTTTGGACATCACTTGGCCAATGTATTGTCTGGGATAGCTTTATTTTGTTTAAAATTTCTGTTTTAGCCAAAAAAGGTTCAGTTTGAAGTTAGAAAGTTGTTTACTATATAAGACAAGTAAGGATGAACAGACCTTATGTATGTATAATTCAGGAAATATGAATGGGCCCTCTGTAATCCTCACTAAGATATTTTTGTTAATAACAAAAGGTAATCGTAAAACTTCCCTCGTTCTTCAAACAGCACAGAGTGTTGAAAGGTTAAGGTTAGGTCCGGTAAGTCTTCACGCCAAAAAAAAGATCGCTAAGTAGATAACAGTACCCATACCATGAGTCACAATCACCGTACTCACTAGCGAGTCGATTGCTCTGTCCCTCGCACTCTATAAGAATACTTGCGAGGTCTGCGAGGGACAGAGCTTCCACTCGCTAGCAAGAACGTTAATTGTAACTCATGGTAAGGGTACAGACGGCCAAATCATGTTTCCTGAACTACACGCATATATGTATGGTTTTTTGTTCCCTTATAGAGCCTGAAGGGATGACCCGATTTTCACAAACGAGATGTCGTTAGATTCGTCTAAGCATCGCGAGTGTCATTGGGACGTTTAATTTAAAAAAATATACCAAAAACTATTTAAAAGTCTATACTTAACATTGGACAATACGGATGGAGCGACGATGTGGCTAAGGTTGCGGGAAACCGTTGGATTCAAGCGGCGCAAGGTCCTTGTGGCAAACCTTGGGGAAGGCCTATGTCCAGTGGACGTTCGGCTGAAACGGTGATGATAATGATGATGACTTAACATGTGTATTTAACATATATAGACGACAGTATCAAATCAGGCAGTCGGCAGGCCTTTCGCGTAACTCACTCGCAATCGCGATCGGTTTCAAAACAAAACAATTGGTTTCATTTTGTATGCAGACGCCTTCGATTTTCAAAATGAAAACGATTGTGATTGCAAGTGTGTTTACGCGAAAGGCCTGCGGGTTTCTAAAGGCATTTTTGTTAGACATGTGAATTTTAGGTTGTATGTATGTAAAAGTGTAGGTATATACAGGGTGTCCCATAAACCGACGTCAACCCGCCTAGTTAATTTCATGTTTTATTTCATAAGTTTTTCAGTGGTATCTTACATAATTAGAATCATTACGAATCAGCGAAGTTTTTAAACCTATTTGCCCGTTTTTTTAACTTTTTGTTTCTAAGTAATCACATAAAGTTGTTTCTTCCATACAAATATCCCAGGACACCTAGTAGGAGAAACAAACTTTATGTGACTACTTAAAAAAACGGGCGAATATGTTTAAAAACTTCGCAGATTCGTAATGATTCTAATTATGTAAGATACCACTGAAAAACTTAACATGAAATTAATGATTTTTCGTAACATGGACATAAGGGAAAATTACAAAAATTCAGATTAAATTGATCAATATCTCCAAAACTAGTAAAAATCGCTGAACATACGGGTTAAATAGATAGCTTTTTAGTTGCTCTATCAGCCCTAGGCGGGTTGACGTCAGTTTATGGGACACCCTGTATATATGGTCCTTTGTTCCCTTGTAGAGTCGCAGCGGATGTCCCGATATTGGCAAACGAGGTGTCGTTAGATGGGTCTTAGCATCGCGAGCGTCTTTTGCATCAAAAGATGCAGTTTCTTTTTTATTTTCTATATAGTAGAGTATATGTTGATTGTAATATAAACAAATCTCGTCCTATTTAAACTGTATCTCAATTCTAAGCAGAGTTCGGGCGTTCTTGCCTAAAATAACAACGGAAATCATCGTGCTTGTAGCATCGAGAGCTTCAAACTCCCGCAGAATATTACGAATTTAATAGCATTTAAGGACAAATTGTGTACCTTTGGCTCTGTAATTTTGGCACAATTTACTAAACATCAACACACGATTCTCGTGTTGTTGATTGCTGCTAGAAAAACATTTGGTTTGCATTGGCATTCCCAAGTCTGATCTGAGTCAACTTGTTCGGTTACTGGTCGGAACAGTTTTATTTATATCTACTTGCATGATTCAGACCGCTAAACAACGATAAATTACTTCAGACAACTGTGATGTTTAAGAACTCCGATCATGTTTTACAATAAAGGCATCATTCCAAATACAATGTAAAGAAGAATAGGAATAATGTCTATCTACCAAAACGCGCATTTTAAATATAACTCTCGTCTGTGGCATGTCGGGGCAAAATACATTTACATAACGTGCTCCGTGCAAAAAATACCAAATATAATCATAACTCATAAGTTAGAATGGCAAATGTACCATGGCAAGATCTTCCAGTTATCCACCACGTTAGTAGGTAAACAACGTCGAGACGAAGATCAATTAACTAATTGCTATCTAATAACGGTCTAAATAACATTACGAAACTACTACAACAGCGTAAACCGTTAACTATTTTCCAGATAAAGCAGACATATCAACAGCAGAACACTAAATCATACGTAATCCATAGCGTAACAAGTAGTATACTTGAGAAAATAGTGTTTCGCCAGAACAAGACTATTTTGACAACTTGTTAATTTGTGTGGGATAAGATCGTGGATGTCTTGAAAAAAGACAGAAAATGGCTGAAACAGTGGAAGTGTCTTGTGATTAGTGTGGGCTTGGAATGGTTGATACAAGAGCACGCATAGAGCTGGCAGCGGTACCAGACGGAGCACTGCGGTTTATTAGGAAGCCGCGTATTAACTCGCCTCGCCTAATCCACGTGCGGAGCCCATGCTCTGCCAGACGTGTGAACTGTAGCCGGATGACAGATGCGACAGACAATGTCACAAACGTACTTCAAAGATGAAAGTCGAAACAATCGTCGCTGTAGCAAAGTACAATGAGTGGGCACTTATAGTAAAGAAACAAAGTCGTAAGAATGCAATAGGTGATTACGATGAGCAAAATATACGTAGATTGATAGTCAACGGAGATGATATAATCACAGAGATTGACCCTTGTTGACGTAGGCTGACGGGCGCACTTACACAACCGTCATTGTATCTACGTAAGCACAGCAAAATAGAGAATAACTAGCTACTTAGATAAAACAGTAGGCATGTAAAACGAGCCATTCTTGGAATAGATGTATGGGCATCACATTGTTTTATAAACGTAGACATAGACATACGTAAATGACTTAGGTACTTTATGTTGACAATCGAGCCCCAAAAAAATTTTGAGGCTGAAAATTTCCTTATAAAACGCGATAGCGGCAAATTGTATGGAAAATATTTGACAGCTACGCGATTTAAGCGCCGCTTCACAATCCTCTTACAGGAAAATAGGAATATTATGACATCATCGACAGAAGCCTAAAAACGTGCATTAGCTTGTTAATAAAGTAATTAACTCTATGCAACAGTTGCCATACTTTCACGTCACCGCGAGCAATCGACATTCTTGCTTGTCGAAATCGCGTACTGCGACAGTAGTGGTTCAAGGACTGTTACATAACGCATTTTTGTTCTGCGTGTAAATAAGCACAACTTGTCCAAATGATAGGTATTTTTTAAGCAACTGGACGAGTATCATCGTTATGTATTATGTATTAACAATAATTTATTATAATATATGCTTGAACTCGGCAAGTGATCAGCAAGTGATGCCTATATTTCTATGCAACTATACTAAGTATATTTTTGCAAACAATTGCGTTACATTAACACATAAAAGACGATCTTCACGATATAAAATAGAAATTTAAACAGTTGTTCGAAATCAAACAAAAAGTTACATCGATATTTTTAATTTCATCGTAATTTTATGGAAGATCAATACATGGTGACAAATAATTACTGAAATTAACTGACTTTTTACACTTGAACCTTCAATGCTATAGGCACTCGATATAATAGATCTACACGTGAACATTTTAATATTAATACGCACAGATATAAAAAGACGACTGCTCTCAATTACACATACTGTCACACTAATGTTTATAATATCCAAAAAATGGCTTAAAATGTTCACATTAGAACGTCCACATTGTCGATGAGCAAGTTATGAAGCTACTGGAATGAGGTTCTGCGGTACCGAAGCTGATATCGAATCTCCTACTTACTGGGGACACGCTCACTCTAGTTAGGTATATACAATGATAATAACAAAGGACTACACCTCAAAATCTCTTATAAATACAATCCAAAAAGAAATATTGCCGTAATGAAACTACGGAAAGAGCATTGCGCAAGAACCATACAAGAGGAAAGTCGAAATGCTTTAAGGTTGTTAAACAATGTCTAAATGGTGAATGTCTTTTACTTTATTAGAAAACGATACGCACTTGTTTTTTGCATTTTCCTTTTCCAATGCATTGATTGCACATAATAGACAGAACAATGGCTGGAAAGCGTTGTATTCTGTCAGACATTATAACCTTTGATTACATTGCTGGATTGTTTCACTGACTTATCTTAGAATGTAAAAGAATAAGCACCTACTTAAACTAATAAATAACATTACGCTATTCTATTATAAAAATCTAAGGCTTTTCACACCGAGCTTTTAACTTTTAAACTTTGGGAAGATATAAATATAAAACAAGCGAAAAGTGACTAGTAATTATACATATATAATATTGAATCTTAGTGATTTCAAGACATGATAATATAATTTTTGTTGGAGGAAAAATTACCCAGATTGTATGCACCAATAGCAAAATAAAAAGCTATTATCTTTGTGAAACTAAACAATAGCTAGCTCATTAAACCCAGATAAGCGCCGGCGCAGTTGGATACCTTAGGTGTCATTTCCATCGCGTCAGCGAATGCGGGTGCTTAAGTTACATATCTCTAGATCGATGACAGGGAGCGGTATCGCGTTTCCACCTCGCACGTACATCTGCGCTCGACACCATTCTAAACTTACTCTGGTATAGCTAACCTTGTTTTACATCATTTAATAATCGAGTTAGCAACTTTGCGTTGAACAGCAAGAAATGGTATTAGGTACAGTATTTCCAGCTTCCTAATAGCTTTCGGCTGGCTATCGCTATCACGCTTTCTCTCGCAACTGACAGTATATGTCACTCGTGTGTCATAGAAAAACGAAAAACGATCGCTCTTTAGGAAGTGGTTGCACTGTACTTCATTCTTGGTATGGAACCTTTAAAGTAAATAATTACGGTTTATTTTTAACTGAGGAGTGTCTCCACTTAGAAATCTAAATTTCTCCGATTTTGAGAACTTTAAATTGCTTTTACTAAAAACCTAAAACAGCAACCTGCTACTCTACTTTATTTAATTTGAATAAGAATGGTGCAAATATTGTTTAGATTGCGACCACATTTAGTATGCATGGGTGCAACAGCAACAGGAAAATAGTAGAAACTACATTATTAATTCAATAAAGCCACCAGAAAAAAGTAAATTGCTAAAATAATCTTAAAAATATTTACACAGCAGGCGTTCAAAGAATATTATGGCACCGAGTAAACAATGTAGGTAACATTGGCATTAATAACAAGAAATAAGGTTACTCACCAGTCACCACCATACGAGAATATTACATAATTTTGCTAAAGCTGACAATTCACCAAATAAGACATTGTCTTTTACAGCAAAAATTTTCAGTGCCTTATATTTAAAAAAATGCATTAACACTGATAAATTTGATGAAATCTTTTTATCAAGAAATAGGGTGGACTATAAATTGTTGAGATATGATTTTGTATATATTTACTAGATGAACACACATGAGGTTATAGGAAAAACAATAATAGATATTTATAGTACACTCACTACACACATACATTTTGTTCTGTTTAATCCTGTGTATTCTCTACGGGTTTTGTTCATTACGGGTAGTATGACTGTAAGTGATAGGTTCATCTGTTCATCTTTCAATCATTCTGATCGAGTGTACATCCGAGACATTATCTGTTACAACGTGCAATGGGCAGTTTCCAGGATATGCAACCTAACCACTATTACCACAGATGCGCACAATGTTCCACGATGTAAAATGCACTACAAATAACTATATTTTTATTTGTACAGCCTGGATTGAAAGTCCTACACCTAATAGCTAACAAATTTTATAGTAAACATTGCCAGTTACTAGTTGTTCTTTTCTGTAGAACAAGAACAGGGGGATTGAAAACAATAGCACTTATGACTTATGAGACAGTCATGTGTTGATATTTAATTCACTTATACACACCTACTTATGCTTATTGATAACATCAGTCTCAATGACAAGATATCGCCATGTAAATGGCATTTTAAGAGAATTACTACTAAGATAATTTAACCACATTCCTATGTATAAATTAAAACATTTTCTCCAAATTAAAAAGAGAATTCAGCCCTTTTTTATTATTTGTGCTCCATCATAAATGTAAAGTTTAGATTGAAACACAAAAAATATCTGTTTTAATTATAAATGGGAATATGTTTAAATGAAGAAGTGTTAAAAATTTATTGCTTTTCTTAAACTGATGCTAGCAATAAGTTTTAAGTTACATAGAATATATGGGACTGGCATGTTGTTTAATGTAAATGTTACACAATAATAAAAATACATAAAACTACAGAATAAGGAACTATACAAATTACACTTAAACTTGAAAGGAATTCTCACATCAGATCACAAACACATAGGTCAATTGCACAGATGGATGAACGCAACTACACAGTTACAATAAGTAATCTCTTAAACATTTTCTTAGAAACTCCTTTGCAGAAAAACAGGCAGTATGTTTTTTTTTAAATAATGTTGGCGCCACCTAAATAATGGTAAATAAATCAAAAATCGCGTTATATTCACTTCTGATAAGAATATGCACCAACAAGTACATGAAGTGTTGAAAATGCAAGTGCTCTGGACCTTTGCGAAAAGCATTTATCAGCCCCAAATATACTAAAAATATTTTGCGCAGTAGTTCATAAGCAGTATATTTTAATTTAAAATAATGTTATTTCTGAACCTTTTGCACTATTCAACACTATTAGGTCACAACACTACCTAATTGGTTTTAATTGACAGGAAACAAATCCTTCATCAAATCAATTGAAGGCAATTAAAAACCTTCCAAACATTTTGCTGGATGTTAGAAAGGCGTAGAAGTGTATAAAATTATCAAAACAATATTTGATTAAATTAATCTTATATCTATTCCCCATTTCCTTATGGACTGAGGTTGGTGTCAAAGTTATAATTGCAAAAAAAAACATCTGCCAGTTTTTAAAATGGAGCCTCCTTTAGTTCTTAAAATAAAATATCAACCAATACAACTATAAATTAAACAAACAACAAAATGTCAATCTTTAAAATCTATACAACATTCCATCAAGATTAGAATATTTTTAGGAAATTCAATAATAATAATCCACTAAAAAAGTAGTGATTCAAAATAGCTCTAGATTGATGGTAAATAAGTGATGTAGATCCAAAATTCAAATTTAAAAATTAGATTGTGAAGTATGTACAGTCAGGTGCAGAGAAAAGTAACCCCTCCTGCTAGGTAACTTCTATGCACAGCATTACTTTTCTATGCATGCCACCGTACCTAATATGAAATTTTACATTGAAAATTGTACTGATGTCTTAAAAAACCATAAAAAATGAATTAAGCCCACCACATTTCAATTCTTTCTGTGGCAGACTAATTGTAGATATCTAATAAACAATCACTGTTTATGGTGTGGTCCAACGTCTGGTCCACCTGCAGCACAAATCTGACGGGAATATTAACTGAAACGGACACTTCAGCTATACTGCTATGTTATGTCATTCTGAAAGGGCACTAAGCAAATGAACGCCACCGAATATCGGAAATCAGTTCTACTTATCACGCCTATGCTCCGAACTGAATCCACTTGCGGGGCCGGCCCGGGGGCGCTGCAGCGTCCATGTCCGCCCGAGGCCAGCGGCAAAGAGCGACCGTCACGCGACGTCTTTGCGGAGAATTCACTAATACAAAATACCTACTCACGGGAGCGTCCGCTCGCAGGCACCAGCAAGGCGCTCAGAACTCAGCAAACTCCCTTGCACACTTCTCCGTCGAGGAGATACGGAGCGCCTCCTCCTCGTAGTCGTCGAAGTTGCTGGTGTCTCCGGGGCCCTTGCAGCGCGGGATGAACGGCGCCTCGATCTTCTTCTGGAAGACCGAGATCCAGTCGGTACTCGCGAACCATTTGTGACTTTTGATATCGTTCACGCCCGCCTTCAGGTTGCCGTAGCGCTTCGTCAGATCGACCTGCAGCAAGTTGCGCAGGAGGTCCTTCAGGTCAGAGCCGAAGTGTGAAGGGAACCTGACCTTGCCAGAGACGATTTTCTCGTAGATCTGGATCGGCTGATCAGCGAAGAACGGTGGGTAACCGGCCGCCATTTCATAGACCAGTACGCCTAGAGCCCACCAGTCCACGGCCTTGTTGTAGCCCTTAGAGAGGATGATCTCGGGCGCAAGGTACTCGGGCGTGCCGCACAGCGTCCACGTGCGGCCCTTCACGCGCTTCGCGAAACCGAAATCGGTGACTTTGAGGTAACCCTGCGAGTCTATCAGAAGGTTCTCGGGCTTTAAGTCCCGGTAGATGAGATCGAGGTAGTGCAAGTATTCGAACGCAAGCACGATCTGCGCCGCATAGAACCGCGAGTGCGGCTCCGAGAAACGCCCGACCTTGCGCAGGTGCGAGAACATCTCACCACCAGGCACGTACTCCAGAACCATGTACAGGTTCGAGTTGTCTTTAAAGTGGAACTTGAGACTCACTAGGAACGGGAAATTGATCGCCTGCAGGATACGCTTCTCGTTTAGCGTGTGCTCTACCTGCTTTAGCTTTACCACTTTCTGCTTGTCGAGTATTTTCATAGCGTAGTACTCCTTGGTCGGCTTATGTTGCACTATCATGACCCGCCCGAACGAACCCGTGCCTAGCGTTTTTATCCGTTCGAAGTCGTTCAATCCGGCGGTGTTGGTAGGATTTTTCTTCCATTTCTCCTCGAAATCCTCTTTGGCCTGGTCGAGGAACTCCTTGACGCTTTCGGCGGCGTCCACCTTCTTGTTGGCGGTGGCGGCATTGTTGCCCATGGCGGCACTGCTAGCTAGTCCAGCCGGAGCCTCGAATCGCCGTTATTAGAGGCCGCCTTACACTAATCGATCTCTGCCCTTGCGATCGTGTACGAAACAGGGCAAATCAACACAAACCCATTACGAACACGAACATTTCCAATCCAAAATGCACCAACACACGTCACAAACGACACTTAACGCAGGCACACATTTATACGATCGTCTAAATACAAAAATCTCAAAAATAATTTGTCACATCCACAATCCCCAAGAATAAAATGGCTTCCACAATCGGACTCGATCGACAGAGCGAGATCGAGCGAGCGGGCGAACGATTTGCTCTTTGCTCGCGGCACGGGAGGCGGTCAATTATGACAATGTTACCAGTGCGGAATTATTTTACTACGAATTGATGAGTAAATCTACTATTGGAAATAAATTTTATGCAAATGGTTCCGTAAACTCGTGCTGAAAATTAGTTACAAACCAATACACCTACATTGCATTGAAAAAGAACAGTTTTATTACTTTGTTTGCCTAATACAGATTTATGTAAGATAAAAAAAAAACATCTTAATAAATAAAATGAAACGGAACACCGTTTCATTTTATTTATTAAGATGATACGTTGTTTTTTGAAGTTCTTAATAGATCGAACAAGATTTTTATATAAAATAATTGGATAGTTACCAGGAATCAAATAAGGACAACGCCTGTTGGGCTAGGACTGCCTAGGCCTAAGACGTAGATAAAAATACAAGAGGATAGAGGAGAGCTCTTCCGCATTTATTTTAGTATATCAAGTATATTATATATATTAGGATATAAATTTAAAATCCTAGTTAACATTAATTATTATGTACCGTACGTCAGAAATAATGCAGCAATTTCCACCTGAATTATTAGCTGTCAACTACTAAACTGTATACTATAGCGAGGCAAAAAATAATATAGGTATATGGTAACAGGTGCAACTACAATATCCTCAAGTGGCATATATAATTATATTGCCAATTATACTCCAACAATGCCCACATTTTATCCAAACACATTTTAAGCTGTAACCAATGTTATTTTTGAAAGCCTAAAAGTTGACTTGGCTGAAAATCTTGTTCAGGTAAATTTTGTTCTGAAATACATTGCAATGTAAACAATAACAACGCTTGAGCCCCGTAACATTACTTATAGATTTTAGTTACAACTATTAAAGTTGTTTAAGGTTTACAAAATACTCATATCAATTCAAATGTGTTTGAGGCAGACCTCCATAAGAATATTTTTTAGCAGAACACCTTTTCAATAAATCCTATTGTCAATTCTAGTGATTAAAGGGCTAACATAAGTACGAGCTTTAACCGCGTACTTAAAGGTCGCGCGAACTTACTCGGCTCGCGTCAGTGACAAACGCACGAGCAATAAAGTCGCGAACTTACTCGGCTCGCGTCGGTGACACACGTTTGCTTGCTCACACTTCAAACGCAAAATGTCGTCGACAGAGGAAGCTTTGAGTTATTAAGGCATTACATCATATCACAATTTAAAAAACAGAATTTCTGAACCAAAATAAACAATTAATAGGGGTGATAGACGGGCGAGTGAGTACGCCGTACTTGTGACTCGGCAAGCTTACTCGCCCGTTTGTCATCAGAAGAAAGCGTAATTAAACGCCCAGCCACACCGGTTGCGTGACGTGCACGTTCGCTTTCCACTGCGTTGTATAGTATGAATTCTCATTACGACATGTCACTAATAGTGACTGACTATACAACGTAGTGGAAAGCGAACGCGCACGTGCACGTGCACGTCACGCAACCGGTGTGGCTCGGCCTTAAAACCCGCCTAGTAAGTTCGTCGGCGATCCAACATGTTTGAATTTTGCTCGTAGCCCGTCTTGGCTCGTACGTCTGTCATCGCCGCGAGCCGCGAGCAACGATCTTTTGGCAATCTGTGGGTGAAGTCTTTGACATGTGTAGTGTTCATTGTTTATGTTGGTTCAAAAATTCCAGTTAAAACCTAAAATTAGTGATTTTTAAAATGTGATATGATGTAATTCCTTAATAACTCAAAGCTTCGACATTTTGCGTTTAAAGTTTGAGCAAGCTTCAACGTGTGTCACCGAGCGACGCGAGCCGAGTAAGTTTGCGATCTTTATAAACGCGGTTTTAAAGCTCACCCCTTTAACGCAACACAATTATGTCAAACACTTCACCTGCAGACTGCCGAAAGATCGTGGCTCGCGATGACAGACGTACGAGCCAAGACGGGCTACGAGCAAAATTCAAACATGTTGGATCGCGGACGAACTTACTCGGCGGTTTTTAAGTACGCGTTCTGCTGATGACACTAGGGCGAGTAAGCTCGCCGAATCACAAGTATGGCGTACTTACTCGCACGTCTATCACCCCTTTTATTATTATCAAGGCAAGAGATATACAGGAAAATAACATTTCATCTGAACTCAGTCTGGACCTACCTCTATTGCCTTTTTTCACAAAATACTCTACTTTCTAGAACAAGTAGTATTCTGCGAGCAAAATATTTAAGTATATTCCGTCAACTTAAACATAATTATAAAAATTTATTACATTTGGTATGTTGGTAAGTGGGCACTAAGGCCTATAAACATTTCCGACCAAGACAGTAAACTCAAAACTACAATCGGCCCATAGACATTAAAACAAAGTTTCACATTTATAACGTTAGCACAATTTTATGTGGTTTGATTGATTATCATATTAAAAAATAATAAGCTTTTCACGGATATAATGAATGATGACCGGAAAACCTCTTCATTTGATTAACCCTATCGATAGGCTAATCCTTCATTTGATTACCCAATCGATGTGGTTAGCCTATGATTGAGTTAGATTAACGTTAGGGTGAACCCCTTTGAATTAGTTAACCGCGTCCATAGAGCTTACCAAGTTCGTTAGGTTAGGCAACGCAGCCGATTTTTGTTTAAGTCATTTACTAATTATATTTAAATTTAAAAAACGTCATATTTAAATTTATTTCAATAATAAGCCATATACTTAATTAACATTATCAAAAGTTAACAATCTCCTTCTAAATATGTTGTTAATAACCTAAAGTTAATTATTAGAACCTCTTGCAGATCTCCAAAATAGTGTCTTAGCATTTTCATTAAAAAACTACCAACTGAAAATGAGATTTATGCCTTGCAACACTGAATTACTGCTACGTCTTTCCCATAGATGGCGACACAAACTTGTTGCGCGATCAGCGTGCGCTATGGTTTTACGTTGACCGTGCTGCCACAGTCGGCATGATGCGTAACTAATCAAATTTAATCGATAACATGTTTTTATTAGGTACGCGCGGTTCAGTCATCGCCCATCGGTTTTAAACCATACAGTTCTTTTGTTTTTCAGTCGTGTGTCAATTGTTTTTCTTAACTCTTCAATTATACCTACGCGTAATTGTTTAGATAAGCTAATGAATGTGCGATTGACGGTTCTGTATTGTTACTGCCTTTAAGGTATTTGTTACTCGTAGTAATCTTAACTTGCTCTTCCTAATACCTACTATAAATGCGAAAGTTTGGATGTTGTTAATCACGCCAGAATGGTTGAATGGACCTGGATGAATCTGAAATTGGCACAGAGATAGGTAGACTATAATCTGCAATAGCACATTACTTTTTATTCCGGAAAATTGGATAAATGACTTCTACGGCGGATTATTTCCAAAAACATTCACTTAATCAAAAAAATGCATACAAACCTTGAAAGTGTTTTACTCTAAATATGTAAAAAGGAATCTCGAAATATGTCGTATACAGACGATTGCAGAAAAAAAAAACTCAACTACTGTTACATGTACCTAGTTATTGAGTGCCCCCTACTTATACAGTACTCCAAATTGCGGCATATAAATCTTGTAATTTTTGAGAGAAATGTCTAGAGCCTACTTGGAAAATCGGAGTGTGAAGTTAACGTTCGCTCCTTCCCTTTCTCTCAATATAGTCTCAAATGACGAGTGACAAGGATGGGGCTTACGTAACTTCGAACTTCGAATTTCAAAGTAGGTCCTTAGGTGACATATGGACGGACGAACATGACGAAACTATAACGATTCCCATTTTGCCGTTTTGGCTACACTAACACTAACGCTAACACTAAAAAACTAGTAAGCATAATTTATTATTATGTTTAATTACGTTTGGTTAAAGCCAATAGGTCACGGCAGGCAGGGTTACTCTCGGTCAAAACGTGTTCTGCGTGGTAAAAATTCATACCCCGAAATGAAGTTTTTGGTAGTGAAAATATTCTTAAAAGGGTGAAAGACGGGCGAGTAAGTACGCCGTACTTGGGCATTTTCACGAAAAAGTGTACCCTATTAAGGACTGAAATTAAGGAATTTTAACTTTGTCAGTTTTGTGACGAAAATTAGATATACACACACTGCCGCCAATTTCCGTCCTGAATTGGGTACACTTTTTCGTGAAAATGCCTAAGTAAGGCGTACTTAGTACTTTTTTTTTTTTTTTTTTTTGATTTATTTTCAAACTTATAAAATAAAGAACATGTAAGTGTACATTTTAGCCACTATTGAAAACCCAGTTGGTTTATGTAATAGTTGGCGAGCTCGCGCGGTAGGGCCCGCGGTAATAGGTACATATTTTTCCTAATAAGAGGTAACTAAATTAAACTAATGTTGTAATTGCTGTACATTCCAGGTAATACTTCTTAATTAGAGTTTTAAATTTAACATTATTATTATTACTAGTTTTATGCAGAATATCTAACAATTCCTTTGGTAAGGTGTTAAGAATGAATGGGATCACATGCTTATTGGTTCGCCTGCCGTAAACATTATTATTACTTGGCAATTGGTATACAGGTAAGTATTCTAGACAGCGCAGCCGTTCGGGCCGCGTTTTCCGCTCAAGTGTCGGAATACTATAACATTCTTCACTTAGCAACGATAAACAAAACCTACTGAAGACATTTACTAATTGACAATGTTTAAACAAACCGGAATAGTCTTCAACATATTTGGCTTTTGTTTTACTCGGTACTATAGTTTTTATTAACGCAAGTTGTAATCTATATATTTGCTCCAGGTAGGTTTTGTAAGTCCGCCCGTAGCTACTTATTCCGTAACAAACGATTGAATCCGCCAGTGATAGATAAAGCATCCGTAGGATTTTATAAGGTAATTTATATTTTAATATAGACAGGTTAGCCATGATGGATCTCAGTTTGGAACAAATGTGGTCTATGTGTGGTCTCCAGCTAAATTGACTATCAATAATTAGACCCAGATACTTGTGCTGATGTACGAGCTCGAGCGCCGGACACGTGCAGTCGCGGCGCGCGCCGTGCAGGCACTGATGCTTGTGCGCCACGATTTTAGGGATCCGCGTCTCCTTTGTGTAGGCCGAGTGTATATGTATGATTTTTGTTTTACTAGCATTTATTACTAGACCTACATCGTGGGCCCACTTACACACTTGGGTAAAGTTATATTGCATTTCTTCCTGAGCTTTGTATAAGTCCTGATGGGCAGCAACTAGACATGTGTCGTCAGCAAATTGGTATACGGAACCCCCGCGGAAAATGTTACACATGTCATTAACATAAATTAAGTACTCGGTTGGTCCAATTATTGATCCTTGGGCCGTGCCTTGTATAGTCTGAAGCGGGCTGCTGAGTGTTCCGGCTATTTTGACCATGGTATGTCTGTTATTATGATAGTCTTGGAACCACTTCAGCAGGGGTCCCTGTATACCGTTCTGCTGGAGCTTTGCAAATAACGTGGGATAACTTAGCGTATCGAATGCCTTACTAAAATCGATGAAGACAGTTATGACATGTTTCCGATCGTTCAGGCAACCATTCACCTCATTTGTAAATTTAGCTAGTAGTTGAGAAGTACTCCGATTTTGCTGAAAGCCAAATTGCTTATCGTTTATAATTTCTTCGTTGCTTAAAAATTTATTGAGCTCAGTCCCGAGGTACCTCTCAACTATTTTATCGATGCATGATAATATGGTTATTGGTCTGTAGTTGTTGTAGTCTGTGTATGATCCCTTTTTATGAATAGGACGTATTATGCCAATTTTCAGGTTGTCAGGGTAATGGGACGTGGTGATACAACAATTGATTAAATGAGTAATTAAGGGCGTTATCTCAGTTATTATATATTTTAGGTCTGAGACACGGATATTGTCGGCACCAGGGCTTTTGTTGTTATTTAACTTTTTTATAATATTATATACTGTTGAATGGTTAGCTTTATTTAGCTTCATAGTTAAGTTTGGGACGTAAGAGTAATGATCTGGGTCTAACAGAGGAGTATCACACGGACAGCAGATATTTTCAACGTTTTTTTTAAATTCATTGGCAAATTCATTCGCTAAGTCCTTGAGGTTATTCTTAAAGTGTTTTAAAATAATACTATCAATACATTTACTTATTCTACCGCTTAGCCTATTGACTATATCCCATATCTTACGAGGATTTTTGAAGTTAACACATATTTCGTTTTTAATATAATTATTTCTGGTATTTTCTATATATTTGTTGGTTTTATTTCTATATTTGTTGTACAATAATCTTTTCCTTTTATTATTTTCATCTGCGCGCCATATTTTAAAAAGTTCATTTCGTTTTTTACACATACTGGTTATTTTATTATTTTTCCATTTACAGGATTGTCTTTTGCTTAACTTTTTTCTTTCTATAATAGTACATTTTTTGTAAACATATGTGAATTTATTTAATATAAAATTAAGAACATCATTGGGATGGTTAAATGCTAAGCCTAGGTTCCAGTCTATTTTACTCAATTCACTGTGCACTTGTCTATTGTCTAATTTGTTTACGCATTGGTGTGGGGTGGTTCCGTCGTGCGACTCGTCCGCGGCGTGAGTGAGCACGCAGCCGGTTATCAGATGATCGGCCAGCGCGATGTTTATCACAGCTGTAGATACGGCATCGCAATTAACACTACGCACAAAAATGTGGTCAATGCATGACTTTGTAATCGTGTCTCCGCGTTTTTCTATCCTAGTGTATTGGTTAATTCCAGGCTCCAAACCGTTTTCACTAAGTTTATTTAGGTATTTTGTGGCAGCCGCAGAAGAGGTCATAAGGTCTATGTTAATATCGCCCATTAACAGGCACGTACTTTGGTCTTTATATAAAGATAGTAAGTCACCTAGTTCACTTGTGAATGTTAATTTATTTGTTTGTGGCGGTCTGTAAATAGATATAATGTTAACTCGCATACCTTGTTCTGTCCTCAATTCACCTGTAATACATTCGAAGCTCGTTGGTTGTGCTGTTGTTCTCATAAACTTTACACTATTATGAACGTATAAAACTATGCCGCCTCCTCTTCTATGGGTTCGTAACTCGGTGTGCATCTCATAGTTTTCTAGTTCAAACAGCTGTTTGCATGTCTCCGGAATATTTGCTTCGGTGATCGCTATAACATGTATAATGTGATTACTGATCGATGAGATATATTCTAATTGAGTGAAGTTCTTGATGGTTGATCGAATGTTAACGTGAAGTAATACGAAACTTTTATTCCAACAAATATTTTGATCCATAAAGTCGTTCCATGTCGCACAATTTTTTTCATTAATGTGCGTTGTTATGTTTAAGGTAGCCATTTTTTTTTTTTTTACATGAAACTAACTATGTGCTATTGCAGCCAATTGTACTATCAGGGTCCAGCGTTCGTCAGTTGTAGGCGTAATTTTTCTATGTCCGCAACAGAACGGATGCTGAACGTTTTTCCTTCCTCATCTTTGCGTGCCAATATTTGACCATCTTTAGGCCACACAAACTTGCATAGGTTGGTATTCTTGAGTTCGGTTTTGGCTCGCCATAGTAGGTATGAATTGTACGGTGTAAGTGGCTCGCGTACATAAATTTTTTGAGAGTATGTGCTTTCCCTACTGTGGTCAGGGGGCTTGTTGCTGCTCAACCCGATGTCCGCTGGATGTATGGTCTTAGTCCTAGCCGCCGCCAGCCAGCGAGCACGACGACCACTCCGCAGCTGCACCACAATGGTTGGAGGAAAAGGTTGAGCTGTTTTTTGTCGGGGGTGGGTCATTTTACGAAAGACTTCGACTATATCCACAGGGCTGCACTGGATAACTTCGGCTATATTGCTAGCAATTTTGAGCACATCCTCGTTCTCTGTTTTTACAACCCCGCATATTTCAAGACTGTCAACTAATTGGTTTTGTTCCATTGTGTTGAGTTTTTGTTCTAGGGACTGGTATTTTAATTCCATGTGTTGATACATGTTTCTAATGTCCGAGCAGGTATTTTCCAGGGTTTTAGTAGTCGTTTCAAATGATTTTATCTTTTTTTCATAATCATCTATTTTATCGCTATAGAATTGTAGGGTAGCTTGCAATTCTTCGCGTATTATTTCTCGAACCTCTCGCCGAAGGTCGCGGGATATATTTTTAGTTATGTTTTGTACAATATCGTTGCTCGATGCCGTTTCCGTGTCGGCCTCCGTATTATTATCTTCATCTTCGTCGGGGTCCGGCACTATGCACGATAGGCGTTTGGGTCTCGCACTACCCGCACACTGTTTGCACTTCCAATCCACGGATTCGGTCGACGATAAGGCACTCAGTTGTTCTGTGCAACAACTTACTCGCCCGTCTATCACCCCTTTTAATCAATTCACCTATGACCATGAAGTTACAGATAAAGGTGGAGGCCACACTCTCTAGACCAAAATGAAGCGACTTGAATGTACTTTTTCGTCATTCTATCTCAAACACTTTGGTCCCCTCCTCCCTTTCTAACTACCCTAGTTAGAAAGAGAGGAGGGGACCAAAGTGTTTGAGATAGAATGACTTCAAGGACGCTTCATTCGGCTTCAGAGATTGTTGCCTCCACCTTTATCTATAACTTCATGCCTATGACTTATAAGAGTTATGTCGAATTTCACCAACAACTTAGCTTATTGCTTAGCTCGCTTACGGGGCAGGAAACATGAGAATACATGGACGGTGCGAACAAATGAGCGAGCGAAATTAACCGTTATTTCGAACCATTTTATTAATAATATCGATTCTGTTCGAGCGGAATCGAAATGAAAATTCTCTATTGGAATTGTATGGCGTTTCTGACGAGCTTATTAATAAAATGAACCAAGTTTCCGAGCGATCATGGATTTAACGTGCAGCTTTGTACAGTCACAACACGGGAATGTTAAGCTACTTGCTACTCTTCATAATTTAGCCGAGTAATAGATACTGGATACACGAGTATAACCGACTAAACTAGGTTTGCATTACACGGCCAAAATACGAACTGTGGCAAGTGGCTCAACAATTCCGTGTGGTGACTGTACATACCTGCGATACCTTCCATATCTAATGCTGCGGCCACATTTGCGAGCTCCGGTGACGATTCGGCCTGAACTGACAAAATGAATGAAATAGACAAGCGCTTGAAGCGATCGTCGGGCAGCTTAGGTCAATCCTATAGATTTTCGACAACGATAAAGTTCGGCCAATCTATTATCTAGGGCCAACTAGGACACAGGTGTGGCCAGGGTTGTGATTCTCTCAACAAGCAAAGGTGATCGTTCGCTCGAGTGAAGGTCCAAGCGGCGAGTTTAAGTAGTCCCGACTGAGCGAACAAAACATATTTTAGCGAATACGCTCGTCCGTCCGACCGGCCGCCGTTTTTTGAGAGAATAACACGCCAGAAACCGTCCTTTGAAGATTTGGGCGAAGACGAATCGAATGCACTTAGCGATAAATTCAGTGGTGCCAGAGAATGGTTACGACTAAATTCGAAATTTCGGATACCCCATCCTTTTCACTCATCATTCGTGATTGAATCTAGAGAAAGGGATAAAGATAACATAACTTCGAACTCGAACTTAAATTTTCAAATACCTACTAAAAATCTATGCTCTTGAATTGAAGGGTTAATAATCAATATAAAATCTATAAAGGGGTTTAAAGTAGTGACTTACATGTCTTATGTGAGCTTACATTCTAGTACAATTTTTATGAATAGTTGTCCTGCTGTATCGCCTTTTATGTACTTTTTAACCGACTTCAAAAAAGGAGGAGGTTATACGTTCCACTGTATGTATCTTTTTTTTTTTACCCGACTGCGTCAGAAGGAGGGTTATGTTTTTCGAGCGTATGTATGTATGTATGTATGTATGTCTAATTCTGGGCACGCTCTGCAGCCTAAACGGCTTAACGGATTTTAACATACGAGGTGTCATTCGATTCGTCTTAATTGCCGAAGTGACATAGGGTATATAATATTTCAATATGGCGTCCGCGGAAAAAATATGGAGGGGGAATAAAAAAATATATTTTTTATTATAACAATATGGGTATCAAATGAACGCTATTAAAGAGCCCATTCCAAATATATATACATTATAATTATAACACTTTGATGCTACTATTTTGCAGGAAAGTCAAAAAAATACGTAAATGTTAAGTATTATAAACTCCTTTCGCTAGAAAGAGTTTCGCTTGTAATTTGTCACTTGTACCTTCGCGACATTAAAATTTTAAGCTCCAGAGCTCATATATTATCAGCTCATAAAAAGAGTTAAATAAACTAAATTATTAAAAATAAACAAAAAACCCGACTGCAATAAAAAACAACTGAAAAACGAAAAACAAGCTTTTTCGCTTTTCAGTTGTTTTTTATTGCAGTCGGGTTTTTTGTTTATTTTTAATTTCTATGTATGTATGTATGTATGTACAGTCACCATCAGATATATTGTAGCGGGCGAGGTACTCAAATATTTCGGAGCAGCATTACTTTTCAATAAATTCGTTACACTAGTTATGGTCAATAACACCAGAACATGCAGTTTGTCATAAATATAAGAGCAGCGACCTTCAATAAATTCGGAACATATAACGAGGTAAAAATATCAGAAAGCACAGAACGTCAAAGGTATCTACGCACTCAGGGTGATCATAAAGATCGGAACATTATTATGCATGTCGATCTTTGGCATGACGTATTTATGTTTTGTTTGGAATTCGAATCTACTCGTGACGTGTTCACGTCACGAGTAGATTCGACATGCATAATAATTATAGTAACGAATTTAAACTGTGTGATACAGACTTAAGGTATATTTTCCATAAATGTTCCGATCTTTATGATCACCCTGAGTGCGTAGATACGTTTGACGTTCTGTGCTTTCTGATATTTTTACCTCGTTATATGTTCCGAATTTATTGAAGGTCGCTGCTCTTATATTTATGACAAACTGCATGTTCTGGTGTTATTGACCATAACTAGTGTAACGAATTTATTGAAAAGTAATGCTGCTCCGAAATATTTGAGTACCTCGCCCGCTACAATATATCTGATGGTGACTGTACTCCGTCAATTGTGGACCGGTTTAAAAAAATCTTTTTTGGTTTGATAGAGTATACTTCCAAGGTGATCCCATTGTCACCAAATCTGTATCTGATGAGGGGATCAGTGAGGAATTGAGGGAACTCCTCAAATATTGTAGGCAAACATATAGCGATTTTAGTATTTTTAATAACAAGTTCAGCATTTGCATTCAGAAATTATTATTTGGTGAAGTGGAACTGATGATGAAGACCACAGATGGCCACCGGAACTCCTCAACGGTACCGATTTCAAGGGTGGCGATAAGATATCTCGATTAAGATAGTTGAGCGACTACAACGAAGAATATTTACTTGTTGAAATATGACTATCACTTTCCCGCGGCGTTGCTTGCGGCGCGCTTGAAATAACTTGAAGTTTCATATCAACTAAGAAGTGGGACTACGTAAAAGCGTATTATGATCATCAAAAAGTATAAAATAAAATAAATGTTTTAAAAAACAAAAAAACCGCCTTCAAAAACGCAAAAAAAAACTTCTTTAAAATTGTAGGTACCTAATAGGTTAGTCCAACTGAAGTCGGCGACCACAATATTTTCAACAAAAAGCCGACATCAGTTGGACTATAACCGACAAATACAATTTTAAAGAAGTTATTTTTTGCGTTTTTGAAGGCGGTTTTTTGTTTTTTAAAACATTTTCTTAAGTAAGGTTTTATTGGTAATATTTATCTGTGGTCCATTTTACTACGCCTATATGTTTTTAAATGTGGCCGGTACATCGGAAAGTTTTTGTTGCGATAATACGCCAGAAACCTTCGGCCGCAAATGTGGCCGCAGAATAATTAAACACACAGGTCAAACCAATATTTCTAGATGGTCCACACACACAGCACAGGCAAATTAAATTAAGTTAACATTTTTTTAACAGAATACTAAATTGATTACATTACCTTTATAACCTTTAACGATTATCAAAAAACAAAGATGAAGTAAAACAAAGATCCCGTGTAGCCAACTGTCAAGCGTACCACCTTTTTCTTCTGTGTACGACACAGTTTTGAAGCCAATTTTGATTGGTCAATACCCGACATGTGAACCCTACTAAATTAAGACGAATGGATAGAATAAGCGGCTAGTCGGATACAGAATTAAGAAAAGATGTCACTTAATTTAGTCGGATTACTGTTGTTGTTCGCTGTCTGTTCGCCCATCGGTCAGAATTTCAAAATATTACGTAGAAAATATATGAATTGAACTAGTTAACAGTTTAATATTAAAATATAGTTTAAGTGCAATGGCCTGTGTGTTTCGTGGATGCAAATCCCGAATGGGAAACAAAGAAAATGATGCTCAAAATATAAGCTTTCACAGGTGAATGATGTTTTACAATAAATCTGTTGATTTTTGGCCATAATGCGGCCGCTTTGCAAGTATAACTAGAAACATTATCATGGTATTACATCATGACATGAATACAAAGGCACTATGTGCAGCAAATGTGTATTTTCTACGCATTTTTTGATTTTCTTTTGAAAGTAAACAATAGTGCTTTCAAAATTAATATCGATAAGTAAACTTTCGATATTTTGATTGGGTACATGAGTAAATTATGTCTATGGGTACCTATGTGTTTAAATATCAAAAACTGAATACATTTTGAGTTAAAATAGCGCTGCCGAACAGTTAAAAAGTCGATGTTTTAAATGTCGAAAGTATTTGTTGGGTATGTTTTTGAATGTCGAAAGTTACAACAATTAAAGTTAGTTATTCTAAACGTTCGGTTTTTTGCGTTGTGTGCCTTTTAGACATAGGCATGGCTTAATAATTGTAGATATTTGGATCGTTCGTTATTCATATTCAATATTTTAACATCGCTGTTTTAATTTAATATGTATTTTATCCGTACCTACATATCTATCGATCGGTAAAAGAGCCTACTATGTGTGATATTAATTAATTGTATTGTTTCAGATTTCCAAAAGCCTCGCCAGTCAGAGAGGAATGGCTGAAATTTGTTTGGAGCGGTCTGCGTGATGGAATGGGACACCCCGAAAAAGTCACCGACTATTTTCAAAACATTTTTCAGCAGACAAATTTATTATGAAGGCTTGATAAAAGACTTCAAACAGAAATGGTTCGTCGTGGTTTCAGAAGTTACAATGCAATCCGGCATCAAAAAAGGGTCACAAACTGTCTTCCAATTACTTTTTGTAAGGCTCATCATTATTAAAGATATACGTTTTATTATCAATTAAAAACTGTAAAAATTCTCTTTATTTTTATTATACGACAAAAAAGTTAATTTCTCAGTTTACTTTCTGAAATAAGGTCAATAATCAATTGGAAATCAATCATAATTATTATTGAAAATACTGTATGTCTTTTAATAGGTTAACCTAATTTATCGACAAACCGCACATCACGGACTGCAAACTTACGCACACTAAAGCAGAGTGACACACACGAACACACCTAAAAAGTGGTACACTTTTGAAATTCAATCGAAAGAGGTCATAATATAGAAGACTCTTTTTAACGAAGGGCATTTGTAACAGGTGCGAAGAGTACTATTCTATTAGCCGTTTTTATACTCCCTCTATGTTTTACTACCTCTATGTCAAAAAAAGAGAATGCGATAAGAATAGGGAATATTCATGAGTTTTTTATAGCTTCAAAAAAAGCTGATACATATAACAAACAGTTGACCAAAAACATTTTTTGAATAGCTATGAAAATAACCAAGATATAAGCCAAAAAAGATTTGTTCCTATCTCATTCTAGCAAAACAGAATTTAACATGGAGTTTATATGGCTGACAGTGCATATCGGATCTCTCTGTCTAATCCCTGTCTAATTAGCAGTTTAAAATGCTTGTATCATCCGTATTACTTAGCAGATTTTAATTTTAATTTCACTTTTGGTGATCTCTCACTTTTGGTAAATTTATATATTTGGTTGAGTAATGTGATTTACAAAATCCATGCATTTACCCTAATTAGGGGCATAAATAAATTAGTCAAATGACATCTGGCACAGGAAAAGGTAAGTACTCGAAGTTTGTCGGCGAATCCCGCAGATGTGGCCCCAGCGTTACCATAATAGCACTACCTATCTCTTTCACTTGCTGTCAAGTTTTTACTTTAAATTAAAAAACAAAATTACTTTAATATTACTTATAGCTACAGTATAAGTAATTTTTTATAAGTAAAGAGTGGTTACTACTTGGCACTAAATTCAAAACTTCTGATGCCCTACCTAGCTATCCGTTTTACTCGTTATTCGTAATTAAGAGGATTGTGAAGCGCCGCTAAGATCGCGTAGATGTCAAAAAAATCCATACAAAGGAGAATGTGCAAAAATGTATGAACGCTGGCCTAGAAACCAATAACATAAAGCCTATATCATCGTATATCCTTTTTAATTCTACAACAATTTTGTGTAGCGGGAAATGTCAAATAACTGTGAGTTTTTTTTTAAATCTGGAACATCGGGACGCCTACACGACTTTAGCATAATTACTATGAAATCTCCAAAAAGTCCGTCTTTGCATGGCGATAACTTATTTCACACAAACAATTCGATCTACCTGCCATAGTCATAGTTTTACAATTTAGAATTACCTATCCGGTGACATATCGCTTGTCCATATTGATCAATAGGCCAATTTGCCCACCCTCATTTCCTTTAGCTCCGGACGATAATGTTTCTCACCCCCTAAATCTAGCCCGATTTCCACAATTTTTGAATATGTTGTAGTTATTATAAAGAAGTAGATCTGTACGTTTCTGTTTTTTGATTTTTAAATTTGTTTCATTCTAAGAAATATTTTCTTGGAAAGGAAAACGTACAAACATCGTTTTTGATGATATCTACAATTAAAAAATCGTAAAAATCGGACTAGGTTTAAGGGGAGAGGAACGTTATCGCATTTTGGATGGAAATTTTTAGTATCACAATCCTCTTAAATCGAGAGAAAAGTTAAATGGAAGCTAACGTAACTTTGTTTGCGCCTACCAACGTCGATTTTCAAAATAGGTATTACACAGAAATACCGCCCTGCCCCCGTCAAAATTTTCCCTTAATTAGGTATTAATAAAATTAAGAACATAAGTATGTAGCAACGTCTTTCTATACTTACTAAACCAATCATATTAATTTTGCCGGTTAACCAATCATATTGATTTTGCTCTTTATTTGTGGTATTGCTAACGAGATACCAATCTCCAATCAAGTCTCTTTCTCTCTATAGTACTTATTAGGTACGCGATAGAGAGAAATAAAGACTATTAGGTGCTATTAGACTAACTTGAACCTACGAAGCGGTAAACCCGAAACAATGGACGCCCCGTACCTTTCATTCTTTTCAAAGGTCCAATTCGAGAGAAAGAGACAGAGATAACGTAGCTAGAGAGCCCCTGTGTATGAATGGAACGCTTGGTTTGTTCGTCGAGTCGAGGGAGCGAATTTTCTGTCGGCTCTCGGCTTGCGACCCTAATCAAACACCCAAGTTCGCAGCAGGTTACTACGTTAGCTAATTCGACGCGAATAAAGAGTGATAAAGACGGGGATATCATAGTCGTCGCTGTTTCATATTTTATAAAACCTCGTTTAGTTTAGTATTAACATTATTAACAACCTAACAACATTAAACAAACACTAATATTAAATAAAATTAGTCATAGCCATACTACTTTGAAATGAACTTTAATTCATGGTACTTTAGACAGAGAGTCATTCAGCAGCTAGCTAGTTCGTTAAGTCACCACAAAAGCACGTAACTACGGATATGAAATACGTAAAATAAAAATAACCTTGTGGGTTATGGCGGCGTAGCAACAGGCCCACGATTGCACATTAATAACAATCGAGCGCTGACCTAAAATAAACCTTATTAACATTACTTAAGACACATTATTAAACTCACGCTCTACCCGAACGTTTACGGTTGGTATCATGATATTAGAATTAGTATTCACAGTTTTGTGTTGCAAGGTTGCTTATTGAGTAAAAAATGTTCCCGCGTTTTGTAGTTAGAATCCGCTTCAAATTTCCCTTAAAAGGATATGCGTGTAAAATCTGTATACAGGTTAATAAAATTAAGTTATTTTCTTCAAAAACTCTTCTATCAATTCGTAAATAAATTAGATTAGAGGGGTAGCGTAGAAAACATTTGACTGTATTCGCAGGTTTTGTAGACGAAGGCATAGGTTTTAAAATATGTTTTTGTTACTTAGTAGGTACATTTTAACATGAGATAAGAATGCATATTTTCACCTTCCTGCCTTCATTCGTTGCGTGGAATGTTTTATAAATATAAAGGTATTTCAGATACGGCCTTATTGAGTCTTATAAATAGTGGAATTTACTTTAGCTGTATAGGGTATATTCGCCATTTTAACTTACAACATTATGAATGAACTACGAAAAATGGAGTCGTGGAGACTTACCAAAGCGTCCGCGGTAGCGCTAGTGAGCAAGGTAATAGGACAACTGTGTGTATATTATAGTGTAGCAATACATTGCACCCCTCATTTTGTTGCTTATATTTAAGTATTACTTTAATTACGGTTCAATCAATGTACGGGCATTCATTATTTTTCGCATATTTTATCTTCTTACAAAGTATTGATTAATTATGTTATGAGCTAATGTAATAAGGAGTTTAAGGATCCATTTTCCTCTTTTTATTTTATGGTCTGTTTGTTAAGTTCGTTGATAGTAAAGTATTAACAAAGTACCTGTACCTACCTACCTACTTGTTTACTTACTTACGTACCTACCAATACGTAGTGTCACAAAGGTTACATTAGCTTCCAAACCCACAGATAATAAAAATAAGATTATTAAACTTACAAAAGAGGTTTGGGTAAAAGGGCCATTCGTAAAAGTGGTAAATTATGATAGAATTATTCAAAATAAACATGTTTTGTTATGTAATGTAATACTTTTAAGTGCATCGGAGCCGAGATATTTAAATATTTATACTTGGGCTTACTTTTGCACTAAAAACTGAATACTTGAATCTTTAAAATCTCCGCTCCGATATTATTTAACACCATAAATTATATATATCTATGTGTATTTAGAGGACCTCTAAATAACCATGTAAAAATCATCCGAGGCCGTTGAAAAAAAAAAAGACAATATTCTTCAAACAAATTTACCCAATGCCCTCTGCTAAGTGTAAAAGCCTAGATGAGAATATGTATCACTGTACGCGATACCTAAGTATATTGTAACTGCGTATAAAAGCGATTGTTACCGTATCGTATCGCTGCTGCATCTGATTGTTCTAGCCAGACGATTAAACACGCTATTTGAAGTAGGTACATAGCTATATTATCGCGCGCAATGTTTTCATTGTGAATCTACCTTTATGACATTGACAATGATGACATTGATGACTCATTTTCATTACGGCTCAAACGCTCAATCTTACTATTGCAATATGTGTTGTAAGATGGTTGGAAGCTTGTATGCCAACTGTAAGCGGTCTTTAAATTTTGGCTAACTCCATCAAATTAAAATGTCGTCTTAGTCAACACTTGCTCCACAGTTCTACAATGCAATTTGACAGACGGACTTTGATTGATTGACCTTATGGTGAAGTCAGTACATAGGTACTTCTTTTTTTATTCTGTGCAGTACTAAGATACTAACTTAGCAAGTACCTATGTAACTAGTTACCTAGAGCTATTGTCGTAACGCCGTATAGATACTTAAAAACAGAAGAATGTGGCAGAAAGTTCATTCATTCTGCGACAAAGTAGGTTAGGTAGCAAGCAGGCACGTACTGTACCCAAATGTTCTGGTTGACGAATTCATTCTGACGAAATCATCAACTTGTGCCAAGATTTCTTTGAAGAGCCAACGACCTAACGTAAACCACGTTAATTTTGCCATCCGTGAAATATTATTAGGTCTTATCACCTGCTGTTAAAGTTGAAATTTGAAGAAGTTCATAAATCCAGCTGTATAATTAAATTGGTGAGAGGAATCCACTCGGCCCAATGATTTTGTAGCTTTAACCGCAGAACGGCAGAACATCGAACTCATTTAGAGGGAATGGAAAATGCACGTGTGTGAACTGTGAACACCGAAAATCATCAAATTTATTAAATTAAAAAATGCATTTGAAATGGAACCTTATCACTGGGATACTAGGTTTATTTTGCAAAATGTTGGCTTATTCGCTAGACGCCTAGATGGATATTTTTAATTAAATATGGGGATCAATCGGGGGGAACACAATATGTGACCCTGTCGCTGTCGGCTTGCGAAGAGTACCTATCTACCTATGTAGGTGTGTATGTGTGTGTGGTGTTAGGTATTGTGCGCCACGCTTTGTTAAATAATAGGTAAACCTTACTATCATTTTGGGTAAGAATTTAGTAGGTAGGTGTAGCTATCTACCTAGTAGCTTTGATTTTAATTCAATTTATAAAACAATCGGTCGTTGACCCCGCCAAAACGCCACTTAACCTTGGATGGTGTATTCATTTAAATTAATTTAAAATTATAAAACGCGTTTGTCTGCTGCCAGGTTAAATAATAATTAACAGGCAGACAGAGTAGGTAGTGGGTACAGCCAAGTTCTTAGAATCATTTAGAATTAAGCGTACCCCAATTTCAAATTTACGTTAGCCCTTTGTCACGCTCTATTTAGGTAGACGATGTGAGATGTAGGAAAATTGGCATAAAAGTCCCGAATTTTAAGTTTCGAGGCTACCTCGGTACAAAAAATGTTTGTTAACATAAGAGCGCTGTTCGGAGCTCGGATTAAAATTGCCAAGATGATCCAACTCTAAGACTAGGGTTACACGATCAGTTTGGCGTCAGTTCAGTCCATCAGTTTGGTCAGAATGACGCGAGAATTATCGTCTAACCAGTTGACTGACGGACTGATGGTCCAGAATGACAAAAATTAAATATTTTAAAATATTTTTATCATTCTGTTGTGATTGACATCAGACTGATGCCAGACTGATCGTGTAACCGCTCGAATCATTCTCGCGTCAGTCAATCATTTAATTTTTGTCATTCTGGACCATCAGTCCGTCAGTCAACTGGTTAGACGATAATTCTCGCGTCATTCTGACCAAACTGATGGACTGAACTGACGCCAAACTGATCGTGTAACCCTAGTCTAATTCTCGCGTCATTCTGACCAAACTGATGGACTGAACTGACGCCAAACTGATCGTGTAACCCTAGTCTACAAATGCTGACTACGTAAGTTTTATCAGTCTGCTGTCAGTCTAGACTGAGCGTGTAACTGTGTTTTTCATCCATCATTCTGGCATCAGTCTTAGCCGGACCAAACTGATGGACTGAACTGACGCCAAACTGATCGTGTAACCCTAGTCTAACAAACAAAAATGATGCTTAAATAAATAAATAAAGGTCCAATTTGAACCTAGTTTCGCCTAAATGGAATAAAAGAAAATTATCGATTTAACTGACTGCACTGCACGGCTAGCACAAGTTGCCCGCGACTTCTTTGTCGCTCAGCACGGGTAGCACAAGTTGTATTTTGTCGCTTGTCGCTCAGTGCGTCTCTATCGTTACTGACTAGATAGAAAGGGAGATCCCAGCGACTAAGAAGTCGCGGGCAACTTGTGCTAGCCGTGCTGATCTCCCTTCCTATCTAGTCCGTAACGATAGAGACGCACTGAGCGACAAGCGAGAAAATACAACTTGTGCTACCCGTGCTGACCTACAACCATACCAGCCCAATATTGCTTGATAATCCATTAGCAGGTGTCGACAGCAAAATTAAATTTATTGTAGTTATATGTATTGTCCATTAAAAGATTTAGTTTTACCTAGTTATAGGTCGTTTAGTTGTACTGTAAGTACGTAGGCAGGTACTATCGCCCAATGTACGGGTTCACACTTTCTCGACTAAATTGTACCCGTTTGCAGGCACATAATATGTTCATGTAATCACACCTTTTTTCAAAGGCAACCAAAGGGCCGGTAGGTACTTTTTTTTTGTTAGACCTGACCTGTTGCCAACATCTGTTGACCATCGACTGTGCCATCGATGTCGGTCTATTAGTTGCATCTTAAACGGCTTCGCGGAACAACGCTATCCTCCTAAGTACTAACTGCCTAGTACCATGTTTTAATTTGTTTTAAAAAACTTACCCAATATAAGCAATTTATCGGTGTTGGACAGGATTAAGATTCCTACCATGTGGGAACAAGGTTATAACAAGGCGGAAATTGCAACAGAACTAAAGTTGTCGGTAAGTTAATAACCCTTTTACACTAATATACCTCTACTTTATCATAATTTTTTGGTGGTAGTTTAGATTTATGCTACGTTTACACGGGCTTGTAGCTAATGCTTAGTACTTGTCGCTTGTACACTAATACCCAATGTGTAAACATGCTGATTAGTGCTTAGTATTAGTTTTTGTGTATAGTACAAGTGAATAAACTTCTATCCTGTTTACTTAGCGACAAGTAAATACCCCCACCACAATTTACTAAGCACTCGTCGCTTGCTGACCGTGTATAAACAGCTACGGCAAGTGCTTAGTGAACTTGACAAGTTAGTTTTCAAATGTCTGGTCACTATAAACCTTTCTACTAATTCCAACGTGTAAACGGTTACTTCTCACTTGTCACTATGCAGGTTAGGACTAAGCGATTACTTAGTAATAATGACAAACACTAAGCCCGTGTAAACCTACCATTAAGTAAGATATGAGCCTAAGTTACTTATTCAAAAAAGTCTACACAATAATAGTGTACCGAAAGTCTTGTCAATTGTTATAGTAAAACACTAATAAGGCGGCCTTTACACTGAAACTTACAACTTACGTCTACGTAAGTAGGGACGCAGCTATTGGTTAGAAGTAGATAGAAATGTGTTTTTCTCATTCTAACAGATAGCTGCGTCCCTACTTACGTAAGTCGTAAGTTTCAGTGTAAAGCCGTCCTAAAAGAGTGAAAATCAATACAACATTATCATGACATTTCATTGCGATGCCTTTAATCAAACGCATTACGCTATAAGAGGACCTATTATTGCAATTTAAACATACAGTATTATGCTTTCCATCAACATTTACCACCAAATCAATACCAATACGATTAATAAAAGATATAGATAAACAATATTCAACATCGACTTAATGGTGTTTTTTTATCTTTGTTTGTAGAGGCGCACTGTCATAGAGTGGGTTCGCCGGTACGAGGAGGGAAACGTGGAAACCAGAGGGCGTCCTCCCAAACGGTCCCAAACCTAAAATCATAAATGCGGACCGTTTCGAAGAATTAAGAATAGCCTACACCAGAAACCCTTTGACAGCGACGCGAGAAATCGCAAGCCAATTTAACTGCTCCATGGAGACCGCCAGGAAAGCTCTCCATAGAGTCGGAATACACCACAGTAAACCGGCCAAAAAAATAAGCAAAGCAGCGCGCGTCAGGTTTGCTATAATTTTGATTTGTCGCACGTCATTTTTACTGAAGTACGTACCTACGTAGGTACAGTCTGTAAGCACTTAAGTGGTTCGAATTTGTACTTGTCTCTCACTCGCTCTTAATAAAAGCGTATCAGAGCGAGTGAGAGACAAGTACAAACGCGAAACACCTTCAAAGAGCTATCGCACTGTAAGGTTGGTAGATACCTACTTTAAAGTCCTTACTTTGGCTTGAGGGCTTAAAGCTTGTTCGGATTACATTAGTAATTTACCTAGTCGAGTAGTAGGTATCTACCTAATATAATCGATTAAAATTAAAAATATTTACTCGCTACTCGAATAGGTACTCGACTAAATTACTAATGTAGTCCGAACAAGCCTTTAAGTACCCAATTACCCAAGTTACCTACGCTATGTCCTATGTTGCATCTATATTAGTGGGAATTGACGTATTCGTGTTTAAGTAGCTAAGTCTCTTTCTTTATTTAGGTTTTAGGTTTTAGGTTAGGGTTACGAAATAGACGCCACGAATCTGCGGCCGTTGTGGCCGCAGCGGAGGACTTGGCCTATTTATTACATGCACATCGCGCTATTAGCCTACCTATTACACACCGCGCTATGTGATGTAGAAAGGTACCCTACCTACCTAGTAGGCATCCGCAATTCGCATCCCGGATCAGGTACCTACCTACCTAAAGTTATTTTATGAGGTAAAAAGCATCAACCTTAATGAACGCTATGACTATGAACTTAACAAGTATTTTTTACTTTACTGAATTCGCCGATTTCGCATACCGCTGCTTCCCGGCTTTTTCGGTATCATCTACCTGGAAACAACCTATATAAAGATAATGTATAAAAAAGACGTGAAATGTATTTAGTCAGACTTATACCGACCTACATAGGTAGCTTATAGCATTTTAATTTGTCAATGTTTAAATTTTATTTTCAAAAGAGGGCAAGGCAAGGTATAAAATTATTGCCTGTTTGGTTTTTGCCTCATTTTAAACCTAAATTCAAGGTTGTCCGAGCTGGATCTGCGAAATATAATGACATCTTTTTCTAAAGCTCACACGGTCGTATCCTGCTATCGCATCGCAATGACGTAACCGCGCTAACTTCACTACAATTTGCGGCCCCGCGAAGCGACGCGCATGATATTTTCAATTTCCTCCTCCCCTCCTTCATTTAGACGTCGGTGTTTGTGCAGTGAACAGTGTCGTACAGTGCGTGACACGTGCTCGTTTTATTCAATAAAAAATATCTTTCTCCAAAAAATATAATGGCAGACGCAGCAGTTGAAAAGAAGTAAGTGTCTTTACATAATATTTCTCTCGTTAAAAAGTTTCGTCATATTCTAGTTTTGGCGGCTTTAGGAAACGTGATCAAAATGGCTTCCTATTATAGTGTGAACTTCGTGTTTTACGTGTTAATACGTTATTACAAAGCATTTTATAGATTTTTAATTATTGCTAGACTATATTATAGCAGTTCGTGATGTTGTCACTGTGTACATTGATAGTTTGGTCGCACTTATCTATCTGACGCCGTCGGTTAGTACACGCGGGAAAATGTTAGGTTGTCAGTTTGATTGAAGTTTGGTGTTATTATTGTTCATTTGCAGTAGTTTTTATATTGCTATTAAAAATGGGCGTGATATTATCAATAATTTAGTTATATTATTGGTTTTCCGGGTAGCGTCGTTTCGTTACATTCTTATTATTGAAAGCATGCCGGGTCGGGCCGCTTGGTTCAAGAACTTCAAGATGGCGCTGGGTGCGCAGCGTGCCGGCGCGCCGCTCCGCGTCCTCCGCCGCCGCGCTCTTTTCAAACATTATTTTGAATGGGCACACGCGGACTTTTCCAGAATGGCAGGTTCGCAGCGCCTTTACAAATAGTTTGTAAAAACGATTCATTTAAATCACCCACGACGCGTTATTTGCTTTGTTTTGTTTTTATTTATTACTCGCCTGTATCGTTTCGGTATTATTAGGGCGCGTAACCTCTGGATGACTCACGTTAAAATATCGCTGTGAGATCTGTACCTAGGTAAGTCTTCCGAATGAAAAGATAAACTTAAAATAGTTTCGGCGACTCGGCCGCGCATTTATTGGCAGGTGACAGCAACCGGTGACAACGGCTTCAACTCGATTACGTTGCCTCAAGCACCGTACGGCAACGTATGTTGTCATTAGTTATTTTTAACGCTTTCGAGTTGCGTCTCTCGATCTACTGGAGCGAGTAACTTATTCACCGATCGTGTTTACGTTCAGTTTCCGCTCTTGCAACTTTCCCACAAGCAGCATTGCGAAACAACGGCCCTTGTTTTTGTTCAGACACACTTTTCCTTTTATACCCCTACCACTTATCCGAGCATGTGCACCGTAAAGTCGTTACATCGCGTTTATCTGAGAGTTCCGTTATTATACAATACGCGACGTAAGCGATGATAGTCATAACCATAATGTTTATACTTGCCACATTCTATTCTACAATACAAGTCATTCTTATTAGCTTGGCAAAAAGAGTGATGTGACAAATGGAACTGACAATAACATTGTGCTTTAAGCATTGTATCATGTTACCAATTTCATTCAGAACAGAGACGTTTTTCAAACTTATTGTGGCCAGCTATACCTTAATAGGGTTATAAATTTTACTTTAAATTGTACTTATTGTTAACTCCCTACTTATTGTTTTACAGGGACGCCGCTCCTGAAGAGGTGGTCACCTCTACTGAGGCTGTGAAGGAATCTCCTGTCAAGAAGTCCCCAGCTAAGAAGGTTGCAGAGGCACCTGAGAGCAACGGCAAGGAGGAGAATGGTAGCGGAGATGCCCCAGAAGATACCCCTGCTGAGAATGGTGATGCTGACGAAAGCAATGACGCCACTGAGAATGGAGATTCAGGTTAGCCTTGTTGTTTATTGTTAAATATTATTTATTTATTTGTTTGTAAAAAATGTTTTCCATTTTACAGGGAACTAAATGATTTTCGACAAATCTTTTTAGCAAAGATGTATTTCTGTTTGATTTAACAGTAAGCTTAATATCATCTAAACCTGTTCTGTCCTGTTTATGGGATATAGATGTAAACAGTCTACCATTAATCTTAAAATTTGTGTCTTCCAAACATTAAAATACTTTGTCTATCATTTACAGATAAGAAGGAAACCGGCGTGAAGAGGAAATCCGTCGCCGACAACGGTGATGCCGTCGAAAAGACCACGCCAGAGAAGAAGGCGAAAGTAGTGGAAGAGGCCCCCGCAGAGGCCGAAGAGGCTGCTGCCTAAACCTCGCTCTGCACCTCGCTCGGTTTACTGCAATGCATCCGCACGTTCATCAGGGCTCAACTCTTTACACTGAGTACTACTACATATCTGTAACATCGCACACATCTTCAGCAATACTCCAGTAATAGAATTTTATACATAATTTACAGATTAACTTTACATATGATAATGATAACTGATCTGATAAATTACAATAATAAGAGTTGAGCTCTTTTGTAACCACACTTAAATTTAGGTTTATGATACATTGTGTATTAAACTTACCTGTGAAGTACCTGTAAAGTGTAAATTAATGTTAAAACAGTTGGTCATGCACTTAGTAGTGCATCGCAGTGAACTGACCACCTACATGAGTTGGTTAGGTGTTGTGCTGTTTTGCATATTGGTGTCTATTTCAACACACTTGTAGAGATGGATTATTGAATTGATAGCTATAACTCGCATTGGTTTGGTAATGGAATAATTCATTTTTGCCAGTAAAACACTGCCAAAGTAATTCACCCTGTGTGAAATCAATTCACAATCCGTTCTGTGAACGAAGCGCTTAATGAACAGCTTCCGAGAAACAAGGATCCTAGATTAATTAAGATTTTAATGTTTAGATAATTCAGTTGTAAATTTAAGTTAGCAGTTATGTCGCACATTATTTTTCATAGGCATTATTACTTAACCATTTAAACATTCCTTTGACATTTTGGTCATATTGTATTGCATTGTGGACGGAAATAGCTCCTCAGTAATTTGGGGAAGTCAACGAATTATTTAAAACGTTTCACATTGCGACACGTAATTTTAAGATACGAAAATTAATTGAAGTTCAAAGTTGACAAATAAGGTGATACATATTGACATACATTTTCTGAGCTATTTTGTGATTCTATGGACACGTCTTTATTTTTCTTATATCCTGTTTTTCTAATTTATTTTCTTCTCATTGATATGTGATAGAAGATTACAAACCTCGAATGTAAGATAACCCTTGGAAATGAATCTTCACTTTTATTGCCAAACAAATAATTATATTGTAACACATTGTGTTCTGTATTAGATGTAAACATAGATTTTCAACTAACTTTTTGACTACTTATCATTCATGTTTAAAATTTTGAAGAGTACATTTAGAATATTAGAATATAGTAGAGTGTACAGTTTTAACACTTCTCATACCAGTGGAGTGAGTGTTTGTAAAACATTTCTGGCAATAAAATAGTCCAATCAATAAATTTGTGTCAATGTTTACCCCATCCATCACTTCGAAGCTGAAGCTGAAAGGTGCTCCCTAGCACGCTTTAATATCCAATCTGTATGGTGTATATTGATTGAATGTACAGAGTACTGTATGTACAGTCTACCCCCCTTACTTATAAACGTAGAATAAACTTGGATTAGCTAAACCATGTTTTGTCCTTATCTGTCAAATTCAGATGTCACAATAACAACGAAGGACAAAACATGGTTTAGCTACTCCATGGTTATTCCACGTTTATAAGTAAGGGGGTAAAACTTTATACCTAATCGAGGAGCTAAAACTCGCTCGAAAAGTCGAGTAGAAAAGTTAAGTATAGGCGGTAAGTATATCTCGCTCGTGACTTGGCGCTGTCATTATGACAAGGTTCTATGGTGGCTCGCAAGGGCTCTGTAGGTTGACTATGTAACATTATTTCTCATGACTTGACGCTGTCATTATGGTGAGGTCCTATGGAGCCTCTACACTACAGGGTTCTGTAGGTTGACTATGAAATATTTTTGAGAACCTACCAATTTATTTGACGTATGCCACACTATAATTTTAACATCCGTACAAAAATATTATAGACTTGATCGATACAACGGATGGCTGGCGCATCTCTAAATTTAAGCCCCGCCGCGGGGTAGGTAGGTATAGTTCTCGGTGCGCATGCAGAGCCCCTGACTCGATTGTCTTTTTTGTGGACTATTTGTTCCTTGAATGGACATTAAGGTGAGCTTGATTTCGTTTCAAAACCAAAAGGTCGATTGCAAGAAACCCTAATTTTGTAAATTAAATTACAAACCGACTCTTAGCATTTTTAGCAGCTTTCGTCATTGTGTACCTATTTATAGATTTTGTCGCTGCATAAATGGAAGGTACCGAAACAGTTTTCGAAAACTCGATGCCGAATTTATAAAAAAACCTTTTATAAATAACGAACGGGACTTTTTATTGAAAATTCACAAAAAATATCGGTATTCGGGTGAATTTCAAAAATATTGTTCTTAGATTAGGATTTAATCCAGATATCGTTAACTTTCTTCCATTGTGTAACAAAAGTTAGCTGTGCAATTAATCATACGGTTAATTTTCGTCACGACGTCCTAAACTACTCGGCTACATATTTATGGCTTTGTGAGAGTGAGACAGAGTTTACGTGCGCCTTGTATGCAGCGTCTAATTCAAATAGTTCCTTTTTACTATAAAACCACCAAAATTTATTAAAAAATCGTTTACCAGAATTTAGAAGTAATGAGAACTCAGTTATTAAATCATAAACCATCGTTAAAGATCGTAGGGTTTTAATGATTCGATCGAAAAAAGGTGTCATGTCATGTTTAAAAACTAAAAGACTATTTTATTGTTTATAATCGTGTTTTCACGTTTAAGCAAAAATGGTCAAGTTCAATATATCCAAAGAACAGACTCAAACGCTTTATGGTTATTGAGATCCAGATCCCAAAACAAAACCCTTTCCGACTTAAAAGCATTATGTGCTCTCTTGATTTTCCGTAGAGCGGTCGAGCGCCACTAGCGCCAGCGAACTGTTTAATGAATAGGGTTGTTATTTTTAATTTATTAACGTATTTTTTTTATCTTTCTTTATGACATTTTGGTCATAAAGTATTGAACCATACTTATAGGTAGGTATACCACTTAAAACTCGGACTTTTGGACACAGCTAACAGGTCAAGTTATGGTCGTTGGTCAAAATGAGGGACTTACTGCGTGGTTACTAAGTACATAGTACGAACACTAAGGGCCCGCGCACATACAGTTTTGTTCGTACTACGTGTGGGCGTGAGGGCGTGACATCATTTCTGGCCTCATAAGCTGCGCTAACTAACAAGCTGCGCGCGCGCGTCCACTGGGTCGGAATCGGAGCGTACGGAGCGGACGAATTTGTTGCTTTGTATAGATTTATATCTATACAGAAAGGCCGATCCAGTGCACGGAGTATCAAAGAATTCTAAGTATACAAAGCACATATCATTTCACTTTGTACGCTCCGATTCCGACCAAGGTGGACGCGTAGCTTCGAACTCCCACGAACCTAAGAGGCATAAAGCTACGCGTCCATTGGGTCGGAATCGGAGCGGACGGATATGTTGCTTTGTATCTATTGATTTCTTTATGGTACAGCGTGCACTGGATCGAACACATAGAACTCAATACAAAGCAACAAATCCATCCGGTCCGTACGCTCCGGTTCGTACCCAGTTGACGGGCAACTTCGAACTCCCACTAAATAAGAAGCATAAAGCTGCGCGTCCACTGGGTCCGTTCACTTGTGGGAACCGCGTGATTTCAGACACGCACGGTTACCTACCGCAAACCCACGCGGCTTTAGTACTATGAAAACGAACGCTAACTACACTCTTTTTCACCTAAGATGAGTCCTGTGACAGCCGTATTTCGTAATTTCAATCACTTACTATACTCACATGCGAAGTTTTTAAAAATAGGCGATTAATTATTTAAGTTCCTGAACGTCGTCGCTAAGTGTGTACCAGTGTATTTTTTATGTAAAGTTAAACAAGTGTAATACGTTTTTATATGAGCTGTCACAGAACTCATCTTAGTTGAAAAAGAGTGTAACCACCGGAGTCTGAGCTGAGCAAAGATAAAAATACAAAAAAATGTTAGGTACTCGTTTTTACTGTTCATGCAAGTCTTAACGAAAATAATCCCTAAATTCTAAGCTTCGGATAATTATTCACGCGATCACATCAAGATACACTGCTACTATTTTCTTAATAGCGATCGGCAGTCTTCGTTTTTCTATGAAACACTAGTGACAAAATTAAATATACTGTCAGTTGCGAGTGCAAGCGTGATAGCGATAGCCAGCCGAACGCTATTAAGAAGCTGCAAAAGGGCAGGGTTGTGATTCTCTCAACAAGCAAAGGTGATCGTTCGCTCGAGTGAAGGTCCAAGCGGCGAGTTTAAGTTGTCCCGACACAGCGAACAAAACACATTTTAGCGCGTGTATTCAATTTGGCAGCATGACTTCTCGAACGTATAAGGCTCCCTAATTGACAATGCACGCGCTAAAATGTGTTTTGTTCGGTCGGACGGGACTACTTAAACTCGCCGCTTTTATTCACTCGTCCGTCCGACCGGCCGCCGTTTTTTGAGAGAATAACACACCAGGACTAACGTAGGTACCTTTAAACTTCGATTTACTGAGTTCGTCTTAACTTTTTGTTTGCACTAAGCCACACGATTCGACGATTCCTAGTGACGTAAAATCGAATATGAATGTCAGGTAATTGTACATATTTACCCACATTATTGTAGTTCAGCAACCATTACGTACTTAGCGACATTGGAAAACAAATAGTGATGAACATTGACAACATCATGAATTATACGGTGCTGGCCAAGGGCATACATCGTCTTGGTAACGCAGGTACAACAAAGGCCGCACGTGTGGACTGACATGATTTCAGTCCAGCCTATCTAGTCTGCTGCAAGGGGCCGCTGGGCAGAGTGGGCAGAGCGGGCTCGCCCAGCCACACGGCATGTCCAAAATAAAATAACGCTAGCTATAAATTATTAGAATGTCTTCACTCACAATCTGGCTTCTATTCCTGTTTGTGCCCGTTTCATTTTCTCAGACGACTCAGAATATAAATGTTTGTAAGTAAATAAATCCACAGCGTAAAGAATATTGTTTGCGTCGTGAAAAATATTACTTAAAGTTTTGTGATTCTGTTAGTTTGAAATATGTTTTTGATGATGACAATTACTTTCAACTCACGTATTGGCAGGTTTTTGGATGATTTTATTTTGCTTAGTATGTAACCTTATTGAAAATAGAGGACGCCACGATTCCGTTCACCGGCTAACTTCATTTCCCGCTTGTTTTCCCCATTTCATTCCGTCTCTAAGTTAGTCAGTAATTAAACGGTTTAAATGTTCTCGTACACTTATTTATTACTTAATCAACGTAATGGTGATTTTTATTGACCATCAATAATTTCAGTGCTTATCAATGAAGAGAATAACGCATTAGCTGAGAAGTCTTTTGAAGTAGCGAAAGAATATGTGCGGAGAAATCCCACTTTAGGGTTGGCTGTCGATCCTGTGATTGTGGTGGGGAACAGGACTGATGCTAAAGCATTTTTGGAAAACGGTAAGTTAACCATGAACACTTAATAAATATTACAGCTTGGCAAATAAGAGATTCACATGGTTACAGGTGTAAATACAATATTTTTAAGTGGCTTAGTAGTGAACGTCAGAAGTCAGTCAAAGAAGAAGATACACACCTATGTACCTACTTTATCGCATTAACATATTTGACAATCATGTTTGACATTGCTTGTAATGTAATTGGCTGTAAAGCGAAAAGGTACAAAAGTGTGTATCTACTTTAGGTGATGAATGTACAACCGATCCGGCTTATTATCCTAGTTGATATTTTATAGAAACCCCGGGTTTGCTTCCCGGTAAGGAAAAATTAGTGTGATGAGCGTGAGAATTTTGTTCCTGAGTCTTGGATGTTTTCTATGTAGTTACTAGAGTATGTACTTCTTTAAAATATGTTTGTCGTTGTCTAGGAGTTCTTGTTCTCATAATACAAGCTTAGGGCTTGTATTATGAGAACAAGAACTGCCAATTTGTCCTAGATTGTTCCTGATGTTTATTATATTTAATAACACCATATTAAGCAGTGCTTTATGAGTAAAAAATTGATCATGTTCTTAGTTTCACTTCTTACACAACTCCTTTTGCCAAGCTAAGTATAACTCAATTTAAATAAAGGACAGAATTATCTATAATTATTTACTAAACAGTTTGCAGAAAATACAACGATATGCTGTCAGCAAAGAAGACTCCGCACGTTGTTCTGGATTTCACCATGACCGGTGTAGGCTCTGAGACCATAAAGTCATTTACTGCCGCTCTGGGCCTGCCCACCATCTCTGGCTCTTTCGGCCAGGCCGGCGACCTTCGCCAGTGGCGCAACCTAAATGCCAACCAGTCCAAGTTCCTTCTGCAGGTCATGCCACCAGCAGATATTCTCCCGGAGTCCATCAGAGCTATAGTAACCAAGCAAGACATTACGAACGCTGCCATAATTTTTGATGAGTTCTTTGGTTTGTATTTGGTGATATATTCAGGTTGTTAGTAGGCGTCATTTATTTTGTAACTACAGATAAAACTGGGTAATATTTCGTTTTCAGTAATGGACCATAAATACAAATCACTTCTGCAGAATATCCCTACAAGACACGTCATTACACCAGTGAAAAGTTTCAACCGCGACGAAATAAAAACTCAACTGAGAAGCTTACGAGAGTTGGACATAGTAAACTTCTTCGTTGTCGGCAGTCTACGGACAATAAAGAATGTTCTAGACGCAGCCGATGAGAATCAGTACTTCGGAAGGAAAACTGCATGGTTTGCGTTGTCCTTAGACAAAGGGGATATCAGTTGCGGGTGTAAAGATGCTACTATAGTGTATATGAAACCCACTCCTGACGCAAAAAGCAGAGATCGCCTTGGAAAGATAAAAACAACCTACAGCATGAACGGTGAACCTGAAATCACCGCGGCGTTCTACTTCGACCTCTCTCTAAGAACGTTTCTGACAGTCAAGTAATAAACTCTCAGTACTAGTGCACCTATTTACGTAAATTTAGCTGTTAACCACGTGCAATGTAGGTAGAATCTAATTATAGCGCGGCATGTTTCATGACTGGGTTTTATGATATTCCAGATCACTCCTGGACTCTGGCAAGTGGCCAAATGATATGAGATATATTACGTGTGACGAGTACGACGGTAAGAATACCCCTAACCGGACCTTGGATCTGAAATCGGCATTTCAAGAGGTACGTGTTGGTACGTGACGCCGGGCTAGTTGCTACCTGGCCTAGAACAATGCGTACGCTCTGTTTATAGCAGGCCATTCATTACGCATAACATAACAAAGCGAAAGTGTTGGCGATAAAGATATACTTTTACAGATAAAAGAAACACCGACGTATGCCCCGTTATTTATCCCTGAGGACGATCCAATGAATGGGAGAAGTTACATGGAATTTAATACAGATTTAACTGCCGTTACTGTGAAAGATGGCGCGTCTATAGGAAGTCGAGCCCTTGGTTCTTGGAAAGCGGGTCTTTCCAACCCTCTGACGCTGACCGATCCTGAGAATATGAGCGACTACTCAGCCCAGCTCGTGTACAGAGTGGTCACAATAGAGGTGCGTGGGTAAATGAACCCTGTTCATTGTTCTAAATGTTTTTGCCTGAAAATAAAAATTCATGTTCCTACAGTTGTGTAAACAATCACGTCAGTATTTCTTTGCTTTTCACTGGTTTATATTCGCAGGAGCGTGGGCCTATATGGCCATGCATTAATTAAGACGTTCTTATTTTTGGCTACAGATAACTTTGCATCTTTTTTGTAGCAACAACCGTTCATCATGAGGGACGACGATGCTCCAAAGGGCTTCAAAGGTTATTGCATAGATCTCATAGAGGAGATCCGTCAAATTGTCAAGTTTGACTACGAAATAACATTGGCACCTGATGGTAACTTTGGAACTATGGACGAAAATGGGAACTGGAATGGGATTATTAAGGAACTGATCGAGAAGCGGGCGGACATCGGCCTGACGTCACTCTCTGTTATGGCGGAGAGAGAAAACGTGGTAGATTTCACCGTACCTTACTACGATCTAGTAGGTATCACTATCCTAATGAAACTGCCTCGAACGCCGACTTCCCTTTTCAAATTCTTAACGGTTTTGGAGGACGACGTCTGGCTGTCCATATTGGCTGCATATTTCTTTACTAGGTAAGTTACAAATCGTATGCGAAAACCTGTTTGTGGCATGGTTCACAAGGTTGTTTGATTAAGCAGCATGTCATATTTAAAAGTGGAATTCTCGATAGCTACTTATCGATTTCGTCTTGGAGCAGTGAACTTGGTTTGATGGCGTGTATTAAATTGGACATGGCGGTCATCCGTGACATTTGGTCGGTTATTACAATTCGTGCGCGATCGATGGTCGGCGCTTACCTGCCTCCATTATTCCTTATCTGATTTTATGAAACGAGGTCAAACGATGGACCTATACCTATCTACATGAATTTGAGTCCGTATAAAACAGTCATAATTCTTATTCTTCACGTTGAGATAGATTATCAAGGGAATTCATCTTTTCACTCCGTATCTCCCATAGATAGTAGATAATCAATCATAGATATCTTTAACCACTAAAGTTACATACCTACTTATCGAAATGTAACACTTATTTTCTTTTCAGTTTTCTCATGTGGGTTTTTGACAAATGGAGTCCGTATAGCTATCAAAATAACCGCGAAAAATACAAAGATGATGAAGAGAAGCGAGAATTTAATCTGAAGGAGTGTTTATGGTTTTGCATGACGTCACTTACCCCCCAAGGAGGTGGGGAGGCACCGAAAAACCTATCAGGGAGGTTACTGGCCGCTACGTGGTGGCTTTTCGGGTAATATGACACCGTTAATAAACGAACTAAAGCATAAAGATCACAAGGTTCACACAGGAATAAGTTTATGAATATAGGTTTGATTTCATAATGTTTGAATTAAAAGTTAGGACACATTACAATTTAGTTTGGTGTAATAAAATGTTACAATTTTTAAATTAGAGACCTTGCAAGTTACAAGGTCTTTTAAATAATTAGCCGACTAATTATCTTTTACGACACTAGAAAATGAAGATTGGTATGTGACTTATGTCTACTGCTCTCTTCATTTCCAAATACGGCATTAGAAGTAGGGTTTTTTAACTTTATTCAATGAGACTTTATAAACGTTGTCTTTCGTTAGTTGATTTGTTGTTTGCATATTCATTTGACATGTAACTGTCAAACATTTTGCGTCTGTTCGGGATATTTTGTATTTTCCGGTTTCCTTATTTGTTTGTTAAAGTAACGTCATACAGTATCTTTGACTTTAGAATCGTTAGATATATTGTTTTTCAAGATCCACTATTGTAGGCCATGATATTATAAATAAAGATACGTCATCTGCGCGCAAAAACGTTTCTCAAAAAGGAAGGCAAATTGCCTTACTTTTTATCTATTTATCTCTTTCTAAGAATAGCGTTCGCTATGGATTGTAGTCTTTGTCTCTGTCAGTAATTGGTCACGGGTTATGAATGCGTTTAGTATGAGCATAACGTATCTAAGTATAAAATATCATTGATTGTAGCTAGGTGCAGAGTTGAGGTTGGTATTGTAGACTCACGCATATGCTTGCTAAAGACACAAATACATTTTTGCCGTGAACTCTGGTGATTTTACCTATTTTTTTTCTAATGACCTCAAATCATCACATCTTCATTACATAGTATAAAACAAAGTCGCTTCCCGCCGTCTTTCCCTCTGTATGTAAATAGGTAAAGCTTCGATCTTTCAAACTACGCAACGGATTTTAATGCGGTTTTCACCAATTTTAAAATTAAAGTGATTCAAGTTGAAGGTTTTTACTAGAGATGGGCCGACTAGTCGACGATTAGTCGGGAAAGCCGACTATTCGGCATCATTTCTAGTCGGTGATTAGTCGGCGACTAGTCCGCAAAAAATGCCGAATATTCGGCACTTTATTGCCTATAGGAAATATAAATTAAACCATTTTTTTATCTATGAAATTTAATATTCTTATGAAACAATTAATATATAGGAACTCAAATAAAAAAACAGTAACATTAAACCAATTATATTATTATAATATTGCGACGGACGAAGCGAAACGAACGTGTCCGACCGAGTTCACCCGAACTTAGCACAATCCTACGATCGGCATTGCCTACTAGTCGGCCGATTAATCTGCAGATTGAAAACCGATTAGTCGGCCGACTGGCCAGTCGGCAAAATCCGTAGTCGGCCCATCTCTAGTTTTTACCTACTTATACCTAATAAAATCTGGTTTATGTACGGTTGTTATAGAAAACTCATATAAACCGAAGCGAAGCGAGGGCGGGTCGCTAGTAGGTCATAAATTATAAATTATTTATTTATTAAATTGTACCGCGATAACAGGTCCAGCTGGCCTATTGCCTAACGTACTCGCAATCGCAATCGACTTCAAAGTGTAACAATTGTTTATTTTGTATGCAGACTCGCCTTCGACTTCCAAAATGAAAACGATTGCGATCGCGAGTGCGTGAGACAATAACCGCCTTGTTTCAGTATTGCCTTCATCTTCTTGTACTATAGTCCGTAACAAATGAACGCTAACCCTGTAATCTTCCCCACCTAGGTTCATCATCATAGCTTCATACACGGCCAACTTAGCCGCGTTTCTGACGGTGTCGCGCCTCGATACTCCTATAGAGTCTCTGGACGACTTATCCAAACAGTACAAGATCCAGTACGCTCCCCTTAATGGGTCCGCTGCGATGACGTATTTTGAACGAATGGCGCATATTGAAGTTAAGTTTTATGAGTAAGTATATATATATATATATATGAACGTTCGTCCCGCTAAAGGTAGCATTTATTGCATTTTTATGGACGTCTCTTCCCGGTCGCTTGCGTTGGTCAGCGCTCCATATTTCAGAATTGTACCTTGTAGCCGGAATGACGTACTCATTAAACTCTACGATGTGCAACCTCTCCTCATTACTATAGTTTGGTCGAGCTACGGGCCTGCTTTAAAAATCGAAGTTAGAAGCTCTATTCGTCATTCGAGACTAAATCGAGGGAAAGGGATAGAGCTAACGTAACTTCTAACTTTGATTTTCAAAGCCTCTTGGACGATCCCTTCACGTGACCTATAATTCCACAATAGAACCTTGTAACAACGTTCAGTCATTTTAATTATTTTTCAATTTTTTTTATACTCTTCGCTCGTAACATGTAGCTGAGACCATTTAGAGGGCCTGGTCAAGACGCAACACTAAGTTTTTTTTGAAAACTGTCGCAATGTATGGAATTGACACAGGCGCTCGACGCGAACGTCTGGCAGCTTACGTCAAACCTATACATTGTCGACAATGATAACCAGAGATCGGAATAGGTAGAGCTAATTTGCCTAAACTTGACGCATATTCATTCATACGTGAGAGAGATGGGAATACATTATTGAATGAACATGCATCAAGTTTAGGCAAATTAGCTCTACCTATTCCGATCTCTGATGATAACGTTCTCGCAATGCATCTCGTCTAGGGCCTCTGGATCGATTTAGGAATGGTAAACTCTGCAAGAGGTATTTAATTACAGTCACTTGTTTTGATTTAAAAGGCCCAATTTTTTTTTCATCATTTTTATTATGAAAGACCCAGGCTGTTCTATTATTAGTGCCTATTTAACTTTTTACGGCGCATGCGATTGTGATTGTTCCGCCCATTGCTTACGAAGTGCAGTAACGAGCGTCAGTAGTCACTCTTTTTCATAGGTATATATATACTAGGCTATATGCTAGCAGAACATGAGAATAGGGGTGTGTTCTGAGTAAAAAAAAAATCTAATTAGTTCGTCAGTAAGATTATCAAAAAATATTGAACACGTATTTTTTGCTTTTTCAAATCGATAAAAATTTACAAATATAACGCGCATCAAAGTTCGGGAGCGGGGGCTCGTGACGTCACAACGTGGTATAAAGTGTGCCACGGCGTGACGTCACGCGAAACTTCAACGCACTGTATCTTTGTCATTTTTTGTTTAATTGACAAAAGAAAAAATATGTGTTCAATATTTTCTGATAATGTAAATTACGGACGAATTACATTTTTTTAGGACATAACCTATTCCTTAGTGAATGTCTAAGTAGTCGTAACAGTCAGGGGGGACATTGTCAGAAATCTAAATTAGGCAGCTATCGTGGGTATAGAATATTTTTTTAGAATAACTTCGGAATTACTTGACTGTACGCGGGCAATGCGGAATGTTCCTAACGGGAGCGATTTTTTCCGTCACAAATAGTCTTTTTTGTTATTAATATAGGTATGTATGCGACCGACCTGACTCTATTGTAAACGAACAGTTCGACTCGTTAGCAGGCACGCCTACTCATTGTGTGCTAAGTAGTTTTTCTTTTGACGTCACCAGTTCCTATTAAAACCTAGTATGCAGTGCAAGTCTCGGCTAGTAATTACACCAACACACTCTTAAACTGTAACTGTGAACATACGGTTTATAAAAACATTAACCTAACCTAACCTAACCTAACCTAACCTAACCACCGTACTCAAACATTAAATTTTAGGAACAATTTACTCGTTCCTTTTTCAAACTTATGAAATATTGTCATTAAGGAACGAGTAATCATGTGACTGAGTGCGGCCGTTAGTGTTTTTGTTACAATATGTAATTTTATGATTAGTGTACCTACAGTTTTTTTCTTAATTGATGTCTTTGACTCCTAGTTTTAACAAGTTTTCGCCAATGTTGAGTTATAGACAATCACCATGGTGCTATTAGAGAAACAAGTCCATGGATATCACACGCAAGGACAATTGTTCAATTAAAGAGTATAACTACTTTTGTGGACTTGACGCAAGCACATGGGGCTAGCTCCACGCTCTATGGTCAACCATTGTACCGTTAATTACGTATTTCGTCCCAAGACTCCCAAGACATTGTAACGGTAGAAGGTTTCCAACGAAACGATTTTACACATAATGAGATTAAATAAGCTAGGTATTACATGTTCAGTTCAGTGATGAGCTATCGCTGAACTATATATAGTTCTAAAGTGAAGTAGAAATTACCGTTTTTATTATAGTTCGAAAATGTCAAAATAATGCGTCAATTTACAATCATATAATCACTAACCAAAGGTAGGTACTCCTCTGCGTTGCTAGGTATTTCTCACGGCGTAGAAACAACTATGTCAGAATATTTGCTCATGTGGTTTTCGACAGCTTGACTTTATCAATTGTTATCGGTCACTGACTCCACTCATGATAAAACTCAGGTGCAAATTAAAGTGACATTGGAGAGTTCATTCAATTTTAACTCGATGTGGTCTCTCAATTAGGTACCTAATAAATAATATCTTAACAGTTTTAGTTTTAGGACAACAATGTTAGTAACATTTTTACTATCGAAATTTATTTCTACATTCATATCTTGGCTTGAAAAGTTAACTTGTACTCAACTCAGACCGAATCGGGACACGTGATTATACTTAGGTGAAAAACTTGAGTAAATTACCTCTTGCATGTAGTTGTGTACAAAACTAATATGACCTCTTGCATGTAGTTGTAACGCATCTGTTTAGACCGTTCGACATTCTGTATTTGAAATTTGACGCATATTCCATATTTACTTATGTTTTTACCTATAAGTGCAAAAGTATTTTGACGATCTCATCAAGTACTTGTAGGTTTTAATCACGCGGTTACTGGCATAATAACTACTTATCAGTTATAGTTATCCACACCATCTGATTGTATTGTAAGTGTTCCTTTTGATATATTAATAAAATAAAAAAAATATTTTGCCCTATATTTCGAATCTGGTGTTCTGGGATTCTGGTAAAGAGAGTAGTCTATGTTATTTTGGAAATGAGCGGTTGATGTCTATGACTGCTAGGGTTGACAATAGGGTAAAGGTGAAAAACTTAAGTAAATGACCTCTTGCGTGTAGTAAGTAGCAAGACTGTTCGACATTCTATATTTGAAATTTGTTTGTTTTAACCTTTTCTTTTCGTTTTAACATTCTATATTTGAAATTTGTTTGTTTTGTACACAACTACATGCAATAGGTCATTTACTTAAGTTTTTCACCTATATAGGGCTATTAAAGTGATATTATCCTCCCAGGATTTGGAAGGAGATGAGCCTAAACGACAGTCTTAGCGACGTGGAGCGAGCAAAGCTGGCCGTGTGGGACTACCCAGTCAGCGACAAGTACAGCAAGATGTGGCAGGCCATGAAGGAGGCAGGTCTGCCCAACTCCGTCGAAGAGGCTGTTCAGAGAGTAAGCAGCGTTAACCAGAAACTCATCAGTGAAATAAATAAAATAAGTATCAAAGGAAAATCTCTCATAATTTGACGTAGTCCCAAACTAACAGATTGGGGACTACACATCGATAAACTCAGATACATAAGGTACCTCTCCCTTTACCAAAACGTGCAGAAGAGGATTTTCAACCGAGGTCTTTCGTTACCCTTGGGCGACCTTTCATCTGACCCCAAGAGAGTGCATAAACAGTTTTAATAAACCCCTGTTTGGACTGTGTTATCATGACACCGAGTGGCGAGTACAGCTTGGCAAAAATTAGTCCGCTGTTTTGAGAACATTGGCTACATTATCCAATATCCTGTTGCTTTATGATGCTACCACTTAAATTAAACTGTAGTTCCCCTTTTATGAAATTATTTTACCAAGCTGTATGTCTGCTGCACTATAGTCACTTACAGTCATGGTAGGATCGTGCGTGAGGTCCGTTCGGATCACTACAACCCCATCTTACCCTTCAACATGCCGCTAAACATGAAACGTTGTAGGGGTAAGGCAACTGGTGAACTAGCATATAAAGACTGCCAACGTCTTGCCTCAGAGGCAACTTACCATCAGGAGGCGTGTGTGTTCGACTGCCTTCTCCAAGCCATAAATGAACTTGTTTCCTCCAGGTGCGTGACTCCAAGAGCTCCAGCGAGGGTTTTGCCTGGCTTGGAGACGCTACCGACGTGCGGTACTTCGTGCTGACCAGCTGCGACCTGCAGATGGTTGGAGACGAGTTCTCCAGGAAGCCCTACGCAATAGCCGTGCAGCAGGGCTCGCCGCTCAAGGACCAGTTCAATAACGCGTGAGTATTTGATAGATAATGGAAGTTTAGAAGTACATTTTGAGAAGACACGTCAACGGATTTTCGACATGCGCAAGCGTTTCAAAAGCTGGAGGCCGAAGAGGTTAATCGGTTTGGTCCGATTGACCCCTACCTTGACCGAAGTTCAAAGTTACGTTGGAATACATCTCTTTCTCCTGGTTAAGTAACGAATTAAGGGAAAAAGGAATGAGCCGTTCATATTTAGTGCTCATATACCCTGAGTATTCCCGAGTTTGAGCTGTGACTTTAATTTCTTTGTGGATTTTGTGTCTTATATTGTACAGAGGGTTTACTATGACATAGCTAAGCAGTTCAGTTTATGATGAGAGAAAGCGACAACGTCATTTAACTCCTATATAGCCCTATCCTTTACACTCGCTGGAAAGTGAACTTCAAATCTATGTCATGGTTACCCCTTTAGTTGTTGTTATACAGGCTTGTATCAAAACGTCGACGTAAAAATAATCAAGTATTTGAACGAAAAGTCTACATACTTCACTATCTACCAGACCGCGATTTAAAATTCTTTATAACTAGTTTTCAAAGTCAAGCTGGTAAAGGACATAACGAGGTGCGCACGATTTTATTTATATCTAGGAATTTAAGTAGCTGTACATAAATATGTCAGCGCGCCGCTCCAATTATTATATTTATTAGGGTTTATTGTGTTCTAGCGCTGACAGTAATTACCGTAAAATAAATACTACCTACACATAAATGCTGCTAAATTTTTGATATCGCGATTGGCCTAGTTGGTTGATAGTCCCGTATGCTGGTAAAGGAAAATGTTTGTGTGATAAGCGCAAGTATTTGTTCCGAAGTCTTGGATGTTACTATGTTTTCGTAGTGGTTACTTTAAGAAAATACTCCCCAATTAGCCCTCACGCTTTCCGATGACAGACCATAGACTTAAAAGTTGTGTTGCCAGCATAATTTAAAAACCCACACTGTCCCAGGTATCCAAGGTGTTCCAAGTCAAGTAGGTATCCACGTTTAATGGACGTAGGAATGTATTTTTCTATGTAGGCTGGTACCAATTGTCCAACCCGAAGGCTTAGTTCGGAACTATGGGTCACTTTGTATGAAATTGTTCCCTGAGGTCCTAGACGGCGTTCGTTATCGTTATCCAAAATGTATAGTAGCTATTGACTTAAGCTGTCAGACGGTCGCTTCCAGCGTCTACGTCAATTCCATAAATTTTGGCAGTTTTCGAATATCGTTTACGTTAGCGTTAAGCAACTTGTCTAGCCCCACAGGGGGGTTGATGGGGGTTTATGGTGAGAGAACGAGACAGAACCGCGTAACTGCTATAGCTGTGTCCCTTACTGTCATCCTAAACCAAGTCATGGTAATCCCCCTGATATTTATTTTGATTTTTTGCCTACTGTCTACATACAAACTGTAAGAAATTACAAGTTTTGTCTAGTCTAGCCCAGCTGAACAGATAATGCGTAGTACGAACGCAGTAGCAATATAGGGGCTAAATAAAACGGTCAATGTTGTATGTAAATTGGCGGAAAGGTGACACGGTCACAGCAATTGCAAGCGGTTTGATCGTCAACAAGAGCCTGCCTATATTGCTTATTTATAGCGATTTTGTTGTAACGGGAACGTACACAATTAACAATTCTAACAAAAAGCAAGTTTTTTACTAACCCGCCTTTAGTGCCTGCGTTTTGATATTTTCGTGAAACATGTTAAATAATATCCATGTGTAGGGTATATGTATAAATTCGTTGTTTAAAGAGCTTTAATATTGTAACTTTGCATATAATAGTATTTTATGTGGCTGGTGCATAATAAGATCGCACGAGTGTTTTAATTCCTAATTATGTATAGCCACATACATAACTTTATCTACATGCATATGATAAGTTTTCTATAATATGTTCAGATATGGCCTGTATTTTTATTAAGTTAGTGTTACTGTTAACTTCTTTGTAGTACCAAAGCTTAAATAAAAATAAAACAAATAATAAAAAACAAACTTTATTTATAATGTACAGATAAGACTTGCATTTTCAAGTTAGTGGTACAGTATTAGCGATACTTTAATGTTTAGGTACCGACACTTTAATGTAAACATTACGATGCACTATACTTTAATGTAAACATGAAATGCAACCACAAATACAGGTTTCTTAATATAGGCGATTTGCTTATCGCTTCTGAACATATTGTAGGGAAGTTATGATATGGATGTAGATAAAATAGTTTAGCGAGTAGAATCGATCGTTGCATTAAAGCCCCAAGGTCAGAGGCACCCTGTATATCTCTTTAAACTATTTGAAAGATGAATAATATCAGAAAAAATACATTTCTATCTCATACATTCGGACAAATGCAACAGTTCGGACGAATGCAAACTGGATCTGTTCACGGCTGGCGCTATACCGTGGCTAGGACGCCGTGGCCATGTCAACTTATAATTAGGTATATTGGCTATGCCATAGTTGTTGATAAATTTCAGCATATCCTTACGCACTCACCAGTCAATAAAGGCTTCTCAAACTTGAATATGGACGCGTAAAGAATAATGGGTATTTAGTTCAAGCATTTTTAAATAAGCAGCCTTCTCGAGCGGGTCATGTAATAGATAAATAATAGAACAATGGGCACGTATGTGCTCTCCTCACTAAGGTCTTCTCTTGTTTTGGAGTACCACAATTACCTTTACGACCGACACAACTCGAATAACAAACACTTATCATATTTATGACACAGTTAAAAGCTGTCGCTGTACTAAATCCACCCACTAACTCGTAAAATGATTCAAAACGCTTAGTATTCTGGACAAAGCAAAAAATACTCAACAAGTTCATTTTACCAATTAGCGACCCGCCCCTTCTTCGCTTCGGTTTATGTGAGTTTTCTATAACACCACCACCATCAAAATCTTCCTCTTGAATCACTATCTATTGAAAATTTGAAAGCGCATTAAATCCGTTGTGGAGTTTGAAAAATCTAAGCATACCTAAAAAATGGAAGTTTTCATACGGATACCTAACTTTTTTGAAAATATTCTATCGCCTACGTTCATCAGGGATAATGTAGGATTCTTATGGTGAAAGATTTTTTCAAATCGGTCCAGGAGTAGCAGAGCCTACTTATTCAATCAAACAAACAAACAATCAAACAATCAAATCTTTCCTCTTTATAATATTAGTGTAGATAAACGTATACTGAGTTAGTTAAATCATGTTAAATGATAAGTATGGGCAGAAAAGTCGTACGTCTATGTATAGGTACGAGTAGCTTAAGTATCGCAAACAAATGAGTAAGTTCGATTAATGTACTATGTGGAAATTATTATACGTTATGACTCCTTAGCGACATCTAGTGGCAAGAGGCAGTAATAATTGACCACGAAACAAGGTTATGTTTAACTGCTTGCCGCTAGATGTCGCTACGTGTACTGTTTAAGCATTTCATAGTCCTTCAAAATGTAAAATGTACAGTTACTTACTATAAATCACGAAAACAGCACTTTGAATGACCTTTCACTTGTCATTTGAGACTAGATCTGAAATAAGAGATGCGGAATACGTACATAACTTCTTTATAGAACAGTTTCGAACCACTTGTCATAGGAGAACGTTTTATTTTGTGAATAAGGTTACGAATGCATCGGATATACTTTATTTAATCGTAAAACAAAGTCATTAAGGGCCTGTTTCACAATCGACCAGTAAATTTATCTGCCATTTAAAGTTGGCTCTCTTCTTCTCTATTTTCGAGTGTCCGAAGAGAAAGGGCTAAATTTATCTGTCAAACATGCTTTACTTGTCGATTGTGAAATAGGCGATAAAGGTCGTAAATTCAGTAGGTAAGCCTAAATAATTAAGCGGAACATTTCTTCCCCTTTAAAAACGAGTGCGCAAACCTTTTTTGACGTGAATCATTGCGGGAGGATCAAAATATCAGATTGCCTTTATTTTATAGATATCGCTCAAACACCAAAAATTTTTTTTTGGCTTAACTTTGGGATTTGGGTCCTGTACAATCGTCAACTCTTGTGACTTCGTCTGCTGAATTGTCTTTTTAGATTTCGGCAGCATCGGTGGGTCGGCAGTATAACAATGTTTGCCCTCTTCTTTTAAAAATCCCTTAAGTATGTTCCTTTTCTCTTTTTCTAAGTTAAGTCAATGACAAAGTATATATACAGCCACAGGAGTTACCAATTTATGCATAATCTTCATTTTATCACCAGCATCCTCCAACTCCTGAACAAGCGCAAACTGGAGAAGCTCAAGGAAAACTGGTGGAACAACAACCCCGAAGCGATGAAGTGCGAGAAGCAGGACGACCAGTCAGACGGGATCTCTATCCAGAACATTGGTGGCGTGTTCATAGTTATCTTCATGGGGATAGGGCTTGCTTGCATCACCCTGGGGGTGGAGTACTGGTGGTATAAATGGAGGAAACGACCTGTCATTGGGGATGTCACGCAGGTAAAGACCTATAGTTAGATCACAGGCATGACGATGATGATCTCTTAAGAGCTTCATCCCGTGGAGTAGTAACAGTGGGATTTTGAGAAAAAATTGGATAGGAACTTGGATCACCTTTACGCGATAAGCAGACATTTATTGCTAGCTACCTTTTGCCAGCGATTCTGTCCGCGCAGCGTAGGTACTTACCTAGGTAAAAGGTGTTTAATTATCTATGTCACTCTCTGGCCCTCAAACTATCTCCATCAAATAGATCATGTCGATTCGTTGCTCCGTGACCGAAGGACAAACAAACAAACAAACACAATATCGCATTTGGAATACTAGGTAGTTGCTATTTTATTGCCCTTCATTACAGTTGTGATGGAGAGTTATTATCTGTGCTTTGCTCACTCAAAGCTTTTACTAGCTAAAGTTTTATGTACTTATCTGTGATCTTATTACGATTTACGACCAAGTATTACATTGATATAATATAATAAAATATTTTGTGGTTTTAGGTGGAGCCATCAAAAACGACCCGAAACAACACTGAACATGCAACGACAAAAGTTGGACAAGGTTTCACATTCCGATCCAGGAATTTGGGTCTGGCCAACTTAAGATCCAAGTTCTAATCCAGATCTCAAAAATAACAATGATCTCAGAAGACGAAGATGAAATAAGACGAGATGTTGACGTTAGGCTAAGAATAAGATAATCCAAAGACTAAAGGAAAAATAAAATATCAATATCAAACGCTCAAAATCCGAGACTGGATTGAAATCTTTATAACGTCTTTGGAAATTTGTCAGAGATATTTTTCATGTGTTCAAAAGCATTATTTTAATTAGCTTTAGGGTAGGTTCTGCTCCATAATAAGTAAGTTAGATAGCAAGTGTGTCTGCAATAAACACTTAGCACAATTTATTGGTGTCATTTATTCGCCCATATGGTTTGTAGGCGTAGGTGTACACTTACTGCCCACGAGATTCCTTCTACAGGATTTTGGTGACAATTTGGTAATCAGTAAAAATACTGCATTCATTTGTAAGTACAATATGTTGTATTATGTAAAGAAAGGTGTTGGAAGGCCCATGTTCGCACTAGACGTCTTTCGACTGATATCTTGATGATGATAATAGGGTAGTTTTAGACGTAAGCCATAATCATACATCGTTTAATATATGTACGTCGGATAAGTTAATATTCGTCTTGCTTTTTCAAATAGCTTATTTATGGGTACTAAAGCTGCCTTAGACGTATGTTTATTTACCATATCTGTATGTGTTTTGTATCAATATTGTAGCGTTTATGAAAAGTCAGATAAATTTTAAAATACTTTTATTATGATCTAAAATAACTTAAAACTCTCTCTTATGTAAAATACGCGTATTCCCATAATATGCATGAATCTATCTACGCTTAGGGACTAATCAATGTACAGTAGTAACTTAATTCTGAAATTAAGCTTTCGCCGATTGAGTATTAATGTTAAATCAACGACTTATCGCAAATCTACTGCAAAAGGCAAGAAACAATAGGCAAGTGGAGTATTTACAAACGGAGCGCCTATTCGTATAAATAATAACTCTAAATATTTTGGTACTGTTACAATTCTATAGTTTTTCCGTGATTGTTGACGTTTTTCATGTTTTTGTTGCACAAGTCGAGCTCCAGCCGCAAGCTGTCCACCTCGGCCTCCAGGGTGCGGGACCGGCGGAACATCTGCACGTAGTTCAGTTGTAATTGCTTCTGGTATCTCAAAACTTTGTCCTTTTCCTCAGACCACTTTCTTCTTTCGTTGTTGAACTGTGTTTCTTTCGAATCCAACTCGCCTTTGAGTCTATCGACCATCGCACTGGCGTGGCAGGGTTCGCCGCAGGAATCTGGCAGCTCCCCGTTCAGTCTTTGGACCTCGGCGTCTTCTAAGGCGCTGTCGCTCGAGGTCCAATGATACTCGTTTGACTTGCACACATCGTAAATCCCTCTCATAGTTCTTCCGCACTCGATACCTTCGTAACCACTCAGGGAAACATCTGACAGTTCCTGTCTCAGTTCCTTTAGTTCGGTCTTTAATTTATCTATCTCGCTTTTGCTGGATTCCTTAGTCTTGGAGAGGTCGGAGACGCTCTCCATCAGGTCGTTAGTAAGACGGTCGACTTCGGACTGTAGATGAGTTGTGTTTTTCTCTTTCTCTTCTGACTCTGCTCGTAGTCGCATGATCTCTTTTTCCTTTTTGTCAAGTGCCTCTCTTAGTTGGCGGCAGTCGGCTTTCAAAGTGAGATACTCATGGCCTTTGGCTGTCTGCTCATTCTGAAATAGAAAAAAATAATGTTAAGCTATATTCAACAACAACAATCACTGCAAAATCAGGTTCTTTCTACAAATTCTCAATGGGGATTCTTGACAACATTTATATTCTAGATGCTTTGCCGCAATACGCAGGAGCCACAACTATATACCAAAACATCCCTTGGTAACTTTTTAAATAGCCCAAAATCATTGGAAGTGTTTTTTACTCTATCCTCTCCCGCAGTAGTGTTCTGTTCTTTCTAGCTGCCTTGGTTGTCCTATCACCTTTTCCTATCCAATTACATACCTAAATTGACACCTCTACTGTATTTTAAGCATGGAGCCTAATATGGCTGAGTTTATCGCGTGACAAAATGTGGATAAAACATCCGGCACTTTCTGACATGTATGTAAGTAGTAAGTGACGGATGCTTTATGCACATTTTGTCACGCGATAAACGCAACCATACTAGGTCCGCAGCACAACTTCGGTTTTGGGTAACTAAACATCTTTTTCTCAACTACATACCTACCTGAGCTTCTGATCTAACGAAAAAGGGCTTGGTCTCACCCCCGCCAGTATTTTTTGTAATCCTACCTTCACCTTCTACCCCCAATTACTTGAGGATGCCTTTAACTTGCTCATGGAATGTGTTTGGAGTCCCACCGCCCACCCATAGGGTAGGATTACATGTTTAAGTAAATTTTAATATGTTTAATATTGGATTGTTTCGTTTGTTTATATCCAGCATGAGACGATAGACATATTATATTCAAATGTACGTATGTAACCAATGTCCCTTGACCTTAAAACATACTATAGGTAAAAAACTTAAGTAAAGCTCCTCTTGCATGTAGTAGTAACACATCTGTATAGACCGTTCGACATTCTATATTTGAAATTTGACGTAAATTCCATATAAGTTTTGTACACAACTACATGCAAGAAGAGCTTTATTTAAGTTTTTTACCTATACCATCGTTTCCTCAATCGCGTTCCACTGTCCCTTTAGGTAAATTAGCTTTAAGATCTTCAGGTCCTGGTAGAATATCAGCGCCGCGAAATTATTCGTGACATGTTTCTGAGCCAGGAGCCTTTTCGCCGCATTTTTTGTTTAATTACTTGTTGTTTTTTTATATATGTTACATACATACATAAACCCACGCCTTCATTCCCAGAGATTCTGGGATATAAGATCTCCTTAAAACTAATACTTTTGGTGTTGAGTTTTTTTTAGCCTTACTACTGATTCGATTTCATTGTAATTTGGATATATTGCTACCGCAAAATTGGACAGTTCCTCAGGGAGCAACAATAAACGACTTTACTTGCATTTTATTACTTGAAAATTCGTTGATAATTCTGTAACCTCATTTTACGCAATTAAGCTAAGATATTTTCCAATCTATTAGTGACAAGTTGCAAGCCTATCGCCTGCCTGTATTTGTATCTGTTGTGGCTGAATAAACGTTTTCTTTATTTCTAAAGTAGACCTGTCTAACGGGGCTGACATGATCCAAGCTCCCAAAAACATCGTCAAACATCAAACTACATACCTGAGCATCTCTCAGCTGGGTCTTGAGCAGCGCGATCTCCCCGGCGCGCTGGCACAGGCTCCACTCGGTGTCCTCGAGCCGCTGGCGCAGGAGCGCGCGGTCGCGGCGCACGCGCGCCAGCTCGGCGTCGCGCTCGTCGCGGCGCGCGTACGACTGCATCATGAGGGCGCGGGGCGCGCGGAGCCGGATATCGCCGCGTAGACGGTCTGTTGTCCTGGAAGGAATAGGGGTTATGTTATTAGTAGGGTTAGGACTTTTGGTGGCAAACCGTGGTTGTAGAATCTATGGAGTTGCTATTTCTTATATAAATAAGAAAGTAGTTAGTTTAGTTTCTATAGTTGTAGGTCATTCTGTAGCTCTGCCTACCCCACTCTGGGTGTGAATGTATCTATGTACGTTAAAGAAACATTTTTTTTAGTAAAATTCAATGTCAAAAATTAATGGAGTATTGTGAATTGGTTGGTTTGGTACGGCTGCGGCTTAGGTATAAGAAGATACGTTCATTATAGTAATTTGATTTTATTCCTTGCATATCCTCGTCCTACTCAATGTTCTTTAATAAGAACAGAAGATTTAGTACGTTCTGCCCGGTAATTATAATTATCCATACAAAAATGTCCTTCATAGAAGACATTGTGCAGGAATCGGAAATTGTCTTAAAATGCTTGGGCAGGACGCGGATACATATATATTTTATGGGTGTTTATTTAGTCATATCATAAGTTTGAAGAAATAGCTTTATTATAATGTTGTATACGATTTCACTACTTGTTCATTTGTAAAGTAAGTTTTATAAACTTCTATAAAAACGTTGACAACGACAAAAACGATAGTGTTCATTGGTTCGAATCAAATAAGGATGGTCACACATGTGTCAACAGCGTTATCACTCCGCCTGATTCCCTTCACCCAACTATTATCTTACCCCCTACACGTTACTATAACTTTATGAATACATTTAGCTCTATTTAATTTATGAGCCTAAAATTCAATTGCAGGGCAAAGTGCACGCATCCTTGCCTCGTCTTAGGCAGTCTCTTGCTAGTTGTATTCGAAGAGTTTAAGCTCGTCCTACCGACGATCTTTATTTTGTATACTTATAAAACACACGACCTATAATACTCCAGTTTATGAAGATTACTGTGTCTAAAGCATTCGTCACCTTCGCTCTTATATACTCGTTGTAATGTGATGTTTCATCCACATTTCTCTACAGCGATAATTGGTTAAGTTTCTGGCAAGTTACCCATAATCATGATGATCTCTCTCCAGCTCCGAGACGCCAGAGTCGGCGGGCGACGGCGCAGGCGCGGGCTCCTTGTTCTCTGACACGCTCAGACCGGAACTCGACTTCGTCCTGAAAAGATAAGCAGTTCCCATCAGAATTTTGAATACTGTAGGTTCGTACGGATCGAAGGACCATACACATAAGAGTAAGAATTGGGTATGAACGGGGATTGAGAGATACATACATCTTATTCTAAAGCAATACCTATGTCCTCGTGTTTGGCTGCGTTCGTTGAAAAATTGGAGGCCCATAAGGGCGTAAGGAAGTAAATAAAACGTGGGTTTTATACTATCACGTCATAACAGACCATCAAATGCTCAAAGAAGCATTATTTATAAAAAAAGATGGCGTAGAAATAATACTAAGGTAGATTCAGTTGCAATAAGTGCTGCGAATAATTAATATATTTGCAAATTTAATGAATTATCCCGATCTACTAAGCGACGTGGAAAGCAGATCGGGCCACCTAAAAATCTTACTGAGCAATGTTTAGCTCCTAACCTTGTCTCAACTATAACACAAAAAAAAACCTAAAGAAAACCCTAAAGCTAAAGCTAAAGATATAAAAACTTAAAATGATCATCACGTAATATAAACTGGGTAAGAACGTGTAAATAGTGCCTTGTTTTATGTTATGAGCCAAGCATCAAATAAATCGTGAACATTAACGATGTCACGACACGACAAGAAAGGTTCACGACTCAGTGTGATGTCTCAATGACAGTTTGATGCAGTAAGTTACGGTGGCTTCCCTAATGGATGTGGAGACATACGTGGAAATTAATTTGCAACTAGGAGCTGAGTTAGGGCCGTGTTACTATTCAACTTGAAGTTGTTAAAGTATGCTATCCTCACTCGAGAATAAATTACAAAGACAGCATGCGGATTAGAGTGTTGAGAGAAAGGGACAGAGCTCTTTAACTGCAATATGCTGTCCTTTTTTCTCAACATAAACTGAACAGCTTTAGTATGTCATAGTAACCCCCCTGGGCTTGTTTTATGGTCGCCTATATCGCGGTGGATAAAGCTTCCGTCACTCTTGCACTTACATACTGGTCAGAAAGTGACAGATGTTTTATCCACGCTTATCTACGTCGATAAACAGGACCATAATCGGCCCGCTGGAAATGTTTTTGAAACAGTCCATCACCTTGTCGAGATGAGGTACGACTATATTGATGACTGTGTCGCAAAACACAACGAACAAATTAAATTCTGTTCTTTAAAACTGCTGTTTCCACAACACCGTAAGTATCTATGATTCTATAGACAACGCAGGGATAGTAAATTTCTGTAGACCTCATTATACATAAAAAGGAGTCTACATTTGAGACACCTGATGCGTCATATTTCGTATGCCTCATGAACCGTTATTATTATAGACATCTTCACGTCATAAAGCCTCTAACTTTGGAGAGCACTCATTCACAAAGCGTTATAATTGTTTGATTCATCTAAGTGCTCCGTAACGAGTACTGTGTGTATGACGGTCGCGGTCGATAGCGCGTCTTGCTCCGCAGGCCGAGCGTGTCGACTGTCGAGGTGCTTCGGAGTATGCTCCACGGCTTGGCCACGACTTTGAGCGGCAGCAACTGCGGCGGCGGTGAAGAAAATAGCTTACGCTGCGGCGACATCTACGGGCTATGGCGAAAATTCGAAAATATAGAAAGAAAGAGATTTCATCATTAATGTTTGTCGAATCCTGCAGATGTGGCCGCTGCGTTAGAAATGGTCCCATGGCCGCCGCCGCGGCAACTTTTGGTGTTTCATACATTTTTGAGTTTTAAATAGATTTGCTCGCTACTGCCACCGTAATGGAGCTCTATTATCCTCGTTAAAACCATATCGCTTTTGACATTTTATCGTAATGTTAACGCTCTTATTTACTTAACAGTAATGGCGGCCGAGTTAAAAACAATATGATAACATGTCAAAAGCAATATGGTTTTATGGTTATGATTATAATACATATTGCATTAAAAATAAAACGTATACCGTTTAATATCAAACCGTAAAATAGATTTATTAGTACACCTGAAGCCGTTAAAGACACCGGGTAAGAATGTCAATAAAAACTAGTGTGAATAAACCGCACAAGTATCAAAGTGTTTCCATTTCAAGACTAGTTGATACTTTACAACTTATAAGCGATAGTTAACAAGGTTTACGATTTTCTAAACACAAATGGTTGTGTAAGAGTGGAATATCATTAAAATATGAAGTAGCGCGTTCCGGTCGGCAGCGCGAGCCAGTTCCGTGCTGGTTTCCTCGTAGCATACGGTTTCAAGACAAGCGAAGATGATTTACAGTTGTGGGACTTGTGGGGCCAAGATGCAACGCTACTTACGTTTTTCTTTTCCATCGCTTAAAATGTATGGGATGACATTCTCGTGCGTTACGATAAGGTCACATTGAGTGATAGAAAAGAAAAACGTTAGTAGCGTTGGTATCTTGGCTCGGTTTTGAGACCGCTGCTTGCTTGTTCATTTAGGGAAACTTATTTTGAAGACAATACTTGGCGTATACCCATCAAGTTAAGATAAAAGGGTTGATAGAAATTAATGTAAACCTACGGTGACCAAATATGTTTATTATAATTCATCATCGCATTATCGTCATTTCGATGATGATTCTGTTGTTGGTTATCGTTTAAGGCAAATCCTAACTTTAATTAGTTTATCCAGGAACTAAAAATGTCAAGTTCCTGAAAACAAAATAGTTAAAAGATGCTTTTAAAAATGAAGCAGGGTAATACCATAAAATGAGGTGCTCCAATAAAAAAGTAATGGGCGGCGAAGTACCTAAGTACGTCCCTAATCTAAGTAATTAGTGCACGAACTAGGCCAAAGCGGAACACTTAAACGTCCTCAATTGCAAATTATGCTAATTCCTGTAATAAAAATTAATTTCGCATAACCTAATTAACACAACATAAAGTTAGCTTTGTTTGGGCCATTTGGGTGTAAGCGCATTATGTAAAGTTTTAATGCTGTATAATTAGCATATTCAATGGTTACCAAAATTTCATATAAAATGTATAAATATACTTTTCACTTCTCATGCTCCAAAAGTCCTTCTTTATGTCGTGCGTAGGCGACATAAAGTCGCTTTTTATGCTCTAGTGCATAAAGTAAAATCTTCGTCGAAGACCAAGGCAATCGGTCCAACAGCCACACCAACAACTTTAACTTCATAGAATAACCTCTTTATTTTATTTCGTTTCGTTAGTATTCTAAGACCAAGGTAAGGATACCAACAGCCAAAGTACACAATAAAAGTTCATGAAATAAATTTATAATTTTTATTCTGTTACATTTATTATCATTATTATTATTATATTTGAGTAAATCAATATATTTAAAGCATGACAATAAGTTATCATAGATATAAAAAACAAAATGTTTTTATAACTGAGCGGTATGTATCGACCTAAGTCAGATGTCACGTACCTAATGAAAAAAAAAGTTAATTGGCGGGAAGCATACTTATTTTGTCATTGTCAATATTTGTGTTACAATAATTTACATGTTGCTATTAGAGTGTACAACTCGTCCATAAAACCCATTTAACACTCGATTTTATATCCATCCTCGCTCGCAAGCTCGCTTGGATGGATAAACGTCTCGCGTAAAATGGTGCGTTTTATGCACTTGTTGTATAATCTACTATTATTTGTTTAGGTACTTATAAAAATGTAAACAAAAAACCACGTGACCGTCAGCCAATAGAAGCAGTGCATTGATACGTCAAAGATCGACAAAACAGTTTTGATTGGCTCTTAAACAAAGCCACGTGGTTTATTTATTTATTAAATTAGTAATAGTAACAGTAACACAAACAAATACGTTGGTATTGAGTCAAAATATTAAGTACCTAAACATAATGGAGTATAATAAATATGTTTGGGTATGGCAGGCAGTAAGGCCAACTCACAAGTGCTTGTGACAGATTGAGTGTCAGTTGAAACAATCGTCTAGGACTCTAGGTATTTACATATTAACCAATACAAAAATGTTACAGTCCCAATGATGGAATGAATATAATAAACATACTCGTACTAAGTACGTATTAAGGAAGTGCGACCGTTTCTACAAAAGTATTTAAACGTGACATACAGTATTCTCAAGCAATTAATTTCTATTATATAACGACCAGTTGCACGCGAAACGTTAATTATTTACGAAGTAAAAACTTTTATTAGTTTTGTAAGTTAGAACAGAACTGTAGAACTCGCTATTGATACCACACTTAAATATTTTACAATACTTTAATGTCTGCTCAAGTACCTGTAATTAAGTCACGACCTTGAGTACAGTTTATTAATTCTGACACAATTTTCTTATCCATAAAGAAGCCTTGCGTAAAATGAAAAACTGCAAGTTCTATACGAATCATGTCAGTCTTCAATGAAAGCGCATAACAACGAATTTAAAAGAAAAACTATCACGGCTAAGTAGACTTCATTGATTCCTGAGATACAAGATACAAGCGACCTAAGTGTTTATACCTACTAAAATTATCCAAGACAGCACCAAATAACTTTGAATAGAGAATTAGTTCATACTTGTTGCTTTTTGAGTTAGTTTTTGTGAATAAAGGCTTCGGGACCCTACACTTAGCATGCTCTTGCCCGGTTTTCAAGGTAATTTCAAACCAAATGTAGTGTAATCTGTCCCTACTGCCACAGATAACGTACGTTTGCGAAACGCGTTAGCTAACCACTTTTAATTGTACAATCGTATGCAAATAAGGCACGCAGCCAGCCGCGTTTCCTCTCCGCAACATCCCATTGTACACATCTCGTCGCTAAATTACTTCAATTATTGTTATTTTTCATGTTTGGTGATGATTATGGATGCTTTGCTTCGTACTTTTGGTAACAACAACGCCATTTGTAGTGAAGGTTACCGTGTCTATTATATTCCTGAACTTCATTCCGCAAACAGACCGTACGGGCTCTTTTAATAGCGTGCCATTATTTCTACTATCTACCATTACTACCATTAGATAGATTTTCCGTTTATCACGAAAATAAATAATACATCACTTCTTCCTTTAGGTAAGCTCTTTTCGGTGGAGAAATTTCAATATATCACTAAGCAAATATAATTATATCCATTATGAATGGTACGTCATTTACACTAATTAAAATAGAAAGGGATCTAAAGTAGAGCCCTGTGGCATTCCTGATCTAGTCAGTCCTTCTAAATCAACAGAACGAAGGACAAAGTAACTGACAGTTACGTTGGTCTGATTATTATTGCCTTGCTATTCGTATAATAATACCTATTGATACGATCATCGTAACCAGTAGTCACCGTAAGAACGGCTAGATGGTACAAGGCATGTCATAAAACCACAAAACAGGTATAAGAAAAACATAACAAAAAATTACGTCAATTTAAAACATCTTTGTTTGAAATTCATGAGTAAATTTAAATGTCCTCAATATGTAGACAACAAGATTAAATAATACTTACCTACGCATGTTTTTTCACTTATTTTTTCAGTTACAAAGTACCTCATAAGCTGTTTTAATTTTAATATCAAATTGTGAAAACTCAGGAGGACAGTAAGGCTATCAAACAATTATTTGCCTTATTATTTCAATAAGATTTAAGATTTGCTTATAAATTATTTCTATAGACTTAAGTAACTGTAGCAGTTACATCGCGTGTTAAAAACACAATGCAGCGTTATCTAACTTTAATACTAGACTAAGGATGCAAGTCAATGCAGGCCTTGATAGTGCAATCGACGGATGCGAGATACGCCGGATGCAGTACAATTGCAGTATGAGTATGATGCTCATACAATTTAAAAAGATTCAACAGGTTCTAAAGAGATATCGCCGTGGTGAAATTACTCCTTGACCAGTGATCTCTAGTTGATTTCTTAACTGTTGCGACTGTTACAGGGCTCAAAATAGTATGTTTTCATTGTGGAGAGAATGACAAAAAGAAGGTTTATTGCAAGAAACTTAATGATAGTTTTCGATCGACGCATTAATTTTGCAACGCACTGTTAACTAATAGCACCTAATAGTAACAAATTATTAAGCCAAATGAGGCTATTACGTACTATTTGTCTAATGATTTGCGTCAATCATCTCATGTTGATGTTTTTGCGAATTTCGTTCAGAAACCATCAAGGGCAAACCATAAGTAAGCATGGAATACTTAAAGCCCCCCAATTACTTGACGAATGATATCTGAAAGTTCTCACCGTCTCGTTAGCTTCAATACATATAAGTACCTACATGTTAAACCGCAGTTTGCTCACAGCAAATATTGCTTGGAATCATAGCATAACATATAGCCACGGCTATATTTGCTCATTGATATCTCTATTTACACACACGTCAATTTATTGGCCGTTCTGTTTATTTTTTAAGTCAATAACGATCTTATTTACGGTCATTTGATAAGTTAGTTTAAATCTTTGTGTGAGAATTTTCGCGGCATTTATTAGTGTCTCGGAACCATAGGGAAAAGCTATACCACAGATTAAATAAGACTTACTACATAATATACGGTCAACAAATATTTATTGACCGTAAAACCCTAGTGCATTAAAGGATTTTGAATATTTATCACATGAACCATGAACATGTTTTCTATTAGGGCGTTTTCACTAAAAAGTGTACCCAATTAAGGACTGAAATTAAGGAACTTTAACTTTGTCAGTTTTGTGACGAAAATTAGCCATACATTGACGGCCGAAATGTATGGCTAATTTTCGTCACAAAACTGACAAAGTTAATGTTCCTTAATTCCAGCCCTTAATTGGGTATTACGCCCCTTAACCAACCAAAATTGATTCTTTAAATAATATATTGAAATTATGCTTGACTAATACATACTAAGGTTTACCAAATAGTTTACACTCTAAAATCAAAGATAAAATTATACACCCATTCTATGTATAAATTAGGTTCATACTTATCTACTCTGCATCTAAGCAACCACCGCAACTACGCACTACGTTAATAAATAATAATACAATGAGAATGAGACTGAATGAATATCAAATAAAATAGTAAAATATCAACTGCTTAATGCCAGTGTTATTAAGGAGAAAACGTTTCTTTAACAACTTAATGTACCTACTATACTTTTGTAGCATTACTTTTTGACAAAAATAAGTACCTGGGGATAATTTAAACAAATTAACTTAAAATAAGTCAAAAATTACCTGTACATAATTCCGTTTCACTTCACATAACAATCACTGAAACATTTATTTATAAACTTTTAAAAATAAATTCCGTTAGCAAATAAGGGGTGCTATACACGTGCGTGGTATCACGGCGCGGTGCGACGTGTGGACTGCGCAGCAGATGCGCCAGCGGCCGCTAAAATGACGCTACCATGACTCGTTAGTGAAATCACAAACAAAAATTTATTTGGTCACTTGGATATTTTGAAAACAAAATTGTTTACCTTCATTTGTTTAATAGGAGATGGCATTGTTGTTCTTTGTCTGGAAGCATCTTAATTCTTAACAAAGATTAAAAATAGAAATTTGATATTTGTCGTTTTTGGTAGTTGTGATAAGTCATTTGAAATAGGTAGTCATTAGGTTATCAATGTCGGTGCTTTTCTTGAAATCTATTGCTAATGACGGTATGAAGTTAAAGTAGAAGTAATTATACCTACTTAGGAACATATTGGTACTTAACATAAATTGAAATTGAAACTAATGAACTTGTAATTGAATTAGTAAAATGCCTTAATAAGAATAAAAACTGATACCTTTGACAAATCATATCAGTGTTTCTCTGCCTTAACTCTATTATGGTGACAGGGGTCGGTATTGTTGGTATAGAATCAGTGAAAGTTGTTATATCAAGTTTCAAATCATGGTTGACAAAAGTGAGTCGAATTTCGGTAATCCCGCTCGTAATTGCCACTATGAGAGGCACAGGTTTTTTGAGACCTTCCAAAAAGATGATGGATTTGAAAAATTTCTTAGCAACCTAAAGATTAGAAGTCAGTCTTGTGAATTTAAAGAATTGCGCAGCAGTTTGATTCTTACGCAATTAATTAGAGGACTTAAAGATTCGGTTTTGCGTGAGAGATTATTGGCGAAGCAAGGTTTGAGTTTGGACGAAGCTGTGGTGAGGTGTCAAGAGGCAGAAAGTGCTAAACGGCAAGCGAAGTGCTCTGTGGTGACTGAGCGCGCAACGCCAGAAAAGTTAAATCAAATTAAAGAAGAAACTGGCAAGGACGTCATATTAATGTGCATCATGAATTACTGCCGAATTGGGTGGCCGGACGATAAAATGGTAGCGAAAATTGAAGCTGGCGCGTTTTGGCCAGTAAGAGATGAGTTACACATTGTGAATGGTATTTTATTTAGAAATGATAAAATAGTCATCCCATTATCGCTTCGTAAGGAAATGCTAGAGCGGGTTCACGAAGGGCATTTGGATATAGAAAGGAGTAAAAGAAGGGCGGGTGATGCCATCTGGTGGCCGAGTATGGGGGCTGAGATAGAAGAGGTCGTGGGCCAGTGCAAGACATGCGCACGGCACCGCGCCGCGCCACCGCGCCAGCCGCTGGCGCCGCACGCTGCGCCTGCACTGCCCTGGGAAGTGCTAACCGCAGCCATTTTCCAGCTCAAACATCTCCACTACCTCTTAGTAGTAGATTACTATTCCAAATTTGTTGAAGTCGTAACACTACGTAATTTACTCAGCTCCACCATAATAACCAGAATGAAATACATGTTTTGTAGATTCGGGATCCCTAGGATGATTGTCACTAATAACGGCCCGGAGTTTTCATCCCCACATTTCAAAAAATTTGCAACTCAGTGGGAATTTGTTCACGATACAAGTTCACCCTTGTACCCTAGTTCGAATGGTTTAGCCGAACGTAAAATTCAGATTCTTAAAAGGCTGTTTTCCAAAGCAAAAGATGACGGTACTGAATGGCAATTAGCCTTGCTAAACTTTAGAAATACGCCGATAGAGGGCGAACTATATTCACCGGCGCAACTGTTGATGAGTAGGTCGTTAAATACTAGGCTACCGGTGAGTCAGCAGATGTTAGTACCTCGCACAACATAAGGTGTAAATGAAAACCGCGGGAGAAGACACAGTCGACGAAATGAGACATTTTTACTACGGGGACATCAGAGGGCTCAGACAAGATGCACTACGCTAACTAACGTTTCTATTCGATTCGTTTTTAAACCAATCGCGTCACTGGTAGACCACGTGACTTTTCGTATCACGTCATCTTCCAGGGACGCGATTGGTTTAAAAACGAATCGAATAGAAACGTTAGTTAGCGTAGTGCATCTTGTCTGAGCCCTCAGATCTTTCGAACCATATTGTTACCAAAGGAAGAAGATCATGTACGTGAAGACTCAGAGTGGAACAATTCCACTCTAATGAGGTAGCTACGGGAATAAGAGGAAGAACGTGAATGTGGTGTGGAGGACGACGATGTTAGAATGAGTTAGCATTATCAAATTTTCAAAGTTTCCCGGTGGCAAGGACAAGTAAGGATCAAAGCTGTCATGAACCTCAGTTGCAGAAGGCACTTCGAGGATCCAGTCCATCACCTTCTCGTCCCGCCCGAGTATCTGCTACGTCTGGCTCAGCGCCGCAACCTTCTGCTCCATGAATTGAAACAGATTTGAAGTGTATAGATGTGATTAAGACAGTTTTGAAGTGTTTAGTTTTGTAAGTACAAGTTACTTTATACCCTGTGGTGTTAATGTAATTGACTTTATTGTTCCGTTTGGTAGACTACATTTAGATTTGTATAGTGTAGGTGCATTGGACACATAATCGTACTTATAACTATAATGTTTATGTAAATGGCAGGCTTCGGTCATCGTAGTGTTTATATTTATTGAGAATGTTTGAATCAAGGAGAATAAAAACATGTACACTTCAATATTTTACTTATTCAGCTGCTTCGTAAATGATGATGATTACTTAGAATACTTATAATCCCGATTAAAACGAAACGTGTTAAACTCATCATTAGTGGCCTTAGACAAGATGCTTTGCGAGGACGTTATCGTTATTGAAAATATATAGAAAACGTAAGCTGCTACTGTGTCGCGTCGAGCGCTTATGTCAATTCCATACATTTTGACAGTTTTCGACAATCGTTTACGTTATCATTAAGCATCGTGTTTAAGCCTGGTTGTTGCTGCTTCTGAAGCAGCACGGGTAGCACAAGTTGTATTTTCTTGCTTGTCGCTCAGTGCGTCTCTATCGTTACTGACTAGATAGAAAAGGAGATCCGACCGACAAACAAGTCGCGAGCAACTTGTGCTAGCTGCGCTGGGATTCTTTGACGTGTCTTTGAAGTGTTATGGTAGGGTCTATATTAGAATCCTTAATCGTCATTTGTCCTAATGCACCGTTTGTCCAAATATTCCTTTATCCTTAAGCCATTTCCGCCAGTTTTTTTTGTGTTATTATAATACACCCTAATCTAATTTAACCGCAGATATTTTTATCTGACTCAGCTGAAAACCAGTTTATGATAAACAATAATTCGGACAAACGATGCGTTAGCATAGACGTTAACAATAAAAGATTTTGCCTTGAAGATTCTCAGTCCTGATTATTCGCAGTTGACATAGCGTATTGAGAGCAAATTGATCTTCGCCATAAGTATAAAAGTACCATGAGTAAAACATATCAAATCAAACAATTCACTTCCATTATTTTTCTGTCCCCTAAACCGCCTACTATGTTGAAATAAATAAAAAAAAGATTAAATCGAACAATGCAGCATTTTAGCGGCCCAGCTGCGCACGCTCATTCATGAATTGTTTAGGCGCCTCGTGGTAGCTCTAATTATGCCATTCCATGGAGAACACGTAACTTCTTTGATTGTCTATGCCATTGACTTTGGCGAAAATTGCCTAAACCTATGATTGATATGTTTTTTCAATTGACGCAATGTTTTTCGTCTGTGTGGTTTTTGTGTATTTTTTTACAACCCCGGTCTTATTAGACAACTTAAGCACATTTTAGGCCTTATTAAATAATAAACTAATCTTGAGTGAGATGTACCTATATAGAGACCTGTACCTGTACCTATAATGTCAAGTCATAGAAAACTATGTTCTCTAATAATGCGACCCTTAAATACAGGGGCGTTATTCTACATTGTCTGTACCCATATTGCTATCGTATTGTCAACGTTATGATAGCTCTTATTAACTTGACGGTAAAGGCCGGTCAACTCAAAAACAATACGATTTCAACAGGGGTAAAAACAATGTAGAAGGTCAAGGGCCTTTATTCGCCTCGGTAAATCCACATTGCCTTTAACATGTTATTGTATTTTTTTTAACTAATTCGATATTGTCAAGTAAGAGTTATCGTAGGAAGCAGTGATGTTGCGGATGGGCAATGGATATTGCCCAAGTAGAGAAAATATATAAGAAGAATACGATAAGATAGTTCTATCTACGGCTACATGTATAATAAGGGTGGGTTTAAAAAAAACCGTTCAAGCACGAGCCCAACTCACATTTGACATTTTTTTTGTATTTATTTTTCTTCAGGGTTATACTACAATCAAACCTTTGACGTTTGTATATTTGACCGTTTTACGATACAACAAAAATAAAAATAAGTATGTTGAATAAAACATTACTTGTAGACGACGGTAAGACGGCATTTTCGAAATAGGAGTTGGATGTGATGTGACGTACTTACGCAGCCTAAGCCTATTTTTGACCGTTCGCCAGTCGATTAAGCTCTTAAAAATTTGATATATATTCTTTTTCTCAATATGTAATGGTAAACGGTAACAAGACAAACATTTCAAATTTACAACTAACTACAAGAACACGGGAAGAACAGTTACTGTTGTCTCAGATCGTTTGTTTGCGGTTTGTCCGAGAATACTGTACAGTCAAGTTAACCAGTAGTTTACCCAATGTTTCAAATATAACAGTTATGAAACAAGCTGGAGTGTCTCCGTTCATTGCTATCATTAAACGATTATTTTTTGCTTATCGGGAGTTTTTAGTTTATTCCCGACTTATGCATAAACCTAGACGAGCCAGTGACACGTAAACACTTTCTTGAAGCTGATTGTGTAGTGCGCAAAACTACGTACCACGTACTGTACTTAAGTTTGTTTAGACAAATAATTAAATCTAAACAAACAAAACCAGAATAATTGATAAACAAGTATAAAGTATAGCAGTGTCGCTTCACCTCTCCCTTTGTCTGCCAACACGTGGGACGATCGCGCACGAAATTCACGGACCATTTTTTACAAGCGCACAAGGTAAGATGGATCTGCGACCCATAAAATTATTGGTCTAATAAGGATACTCACACGATGGCCGAGTGGTGGCGTTGGTGCAGCGGAGCGGGCAGCGAGGCGGGCGGCAGAGCGGAGAGCGACGCGGGCTGCGGCGACCCGCACCAACGGGCTTCCCGTACATCCGAGGAGCCTGGAACAGCAAACATGATGGGACACTATCACTGCCAAGGTCACTGATTTACATACAAAATGCGGTATAATGTTCTTGGTAACATTTATCTACAGAGCTAAGCGAATAAAAGTATATGTGACCAATAAAATTGCTCATACAATCCGTGTGCGTTTGTGTTCTTTTTTGCCTCCAACTAACGTTTCATCGTCTCTCTTCTTCATTAATAAATAAAGAGACTCACTGAAGATTAATTTATCTCTGTCTCATCCTAATCTAATCACACCCGCAGAAAACGTGGAAGAGAGAAGAAAATAAGATACTTACAGCTGCTAAAACTATAAATCGCGATTTAATCGCATAATAAGATCAACATTTACCTCGACGTTTCGACTGTATGACAACAGCTGTGGTCACGAGAAAACTGAAGTGGAGGGTGTCCGTCTGCATGACGTCCGAGTTTTTCGACCTACACTTGGTCTTGTTTCTTTTATACGGAATGTCATCGGATCATACCGGGGTATCGACACACAAAACTCACAATATCCGATGATTTATCCGAGGACATGCGGTACTTCCTCGCTTTCACATACTGATGACAGGATTGAGTGTAAAGCAAGGTATTTACTGCTGTTCTGTGTCAAGAGATGATACTGCAGTACGTACGTACCTAGTCCTGAGAAAGATGATACAGCCGTACAGAGCCATGACAGATTATACCACCATACAAAATCATGATAGAGTTGATACTTACTGCCGTACAGAGTCATGTGCGAGGGCGGGCGGCTCAGCACCGGCGTGGAGCCGTAGCGCTCGCCGCCCGCCGACAGCCGCCCGCCCAGCGGCTTGAACGCGATCGGACGGATCACCGATTTGCCCTGCAACAACGATATACCAAAATTAATACACGAACAAGTAGGGACATGTAATCAGAGGACAAGATATTATTTATGGTATTGAGAACACAAGTCCACCAGATGATAAGTGGGTCCGCTTAATGGACATTATGTCGTGTTCTATAATACTAAATAATATGATGGAAGATCGAACTGGGCCTCTATTCTAGGCGGTAAAAACCATATCATCTTTGACCTGTTATGGTATTGTTTTTAACTCGGCCGCCATTGCTGTCAAGTAAATAAGAGCTATCAAAACGTTTACAATACGATAAGAGGCCAAAGACGATATGGTTTTTAAGGGCCGGCCTTGGTAAGTTTAGCACAGACTGAGTTTTCTCGTTTTGCCCTGTTTTTGTTGTTGTGGACTTGATTGAGGAAAACGTAGCAAGTTTTTTAAGCCCTATTTAAAGCATCAAGCAATAATGCTGGCATAGATAATTGGATCCTATTGGCCGGCAGTAATACTAGAAGAAAGTAGGAAAGATGTTTTAATTGAGCCAACGACTTAGCAGACGTTACGATACGATCAATAGAATGCCACTTGACTGGGAATACTGGACCGGTACGTTAGTTACTTACTGTACTCACTAAGCAGTAATAAATGGTCCTTCATATTCATAAATTACTCATTAAAGTATAATTTGATTAACCTTACGTGCTCGCAAGTTTATTCGTTTAGCGGTATTTTGCTCTAAAACGTAGCGTTGACAAAAATTTGTAATTAATATGTGTTTATGAGGTTTGTTCTTCAATAAATACAAGATAAACTAGCAATGATAAGCCACCTTGATCTTTGAGGAGATCTTTAATGGCATGGTAACGAATAAAACAAAAAATCCAAATTAATTTAGTTTACCTATAATACACGTCAACATACATCAGGTTCCAAATTATAATAGTTAGTTAAGTCATAAAGTTATCTCGTTAGCCGCATGCACGGATCTGGCATTTCGTACAGCATGACAGTACGCAGCGGCCGTAAATGCCACGACACGACAAAGGTCATTTTTACGACATTACAGTGTACGGTAACGTATTGGGTTCTTAAACGTTAGAATATAATATCAATGAAGAAGCGACGGTTAAATGTCAAACCCTATACTCCCTTTGATTAGGTGATCAACTAAAGTGTCAGCTACTCAGCTAGCAGAAGCAGAACAACGATGCGTCGAAGCTCGACAATCAACTTTGGTATGTTTACGTTCAGTCATTACCGTTCAGTTAATGGACAAATGAAGTACAGTATTAGGGTAATATTTTAAAGCGAGTATGATTTGTACCTGCTGCCCCGCTAGACATCTTCTAAAAATAAAACATCTGTACTTACTTGTGTTGTAAATTTGCAATCTTAATGGTAATGGAAGAGTATCGAATCTGCTTAAGAGGCCTCATATGCTGCCATGTCCACACGTGGACCACAATTTAGAAGGAATGGCTTTATGTGCTTCCACATGATTAATGTGGGAGTGAGATGAAGCTAGAACGTGCCTTGATTGCAGTGTCAAATTGAAATAATTGCTATTTATCATAGAACTAAAGCATTTAATAAAAAAAAATGTTTACCAAGATTAAGCAGTTAAAAGAACTTACCTATATAATAAAACAAAAATCATTGTAAAAGATCGCAGGGTTTCGATGTTTGAGAAATAAAACTGGCGAAGTTTTTGTTTTAAATCGTGTTTTCACGTTTGATAGTTTCAAGTTAAAATTATCAAGTTAAATATATCCAAAGAACAGAGAGAGAGTGATAGGAAAGGATATTACTTATACCGACAAGAAATTAATCTAATTGAGACAGCATAGTATATTATACCGACAAGAAATTAATCTAATTGAGATAGGATAGGATATTATACCGACAAGAAATTAATCTAATTAAACTAGGTTCCTATGCAAAAACGGAAGTTTTTGCAACTATCTTCTAAGAATATGCTTAACCTTTGTAAAGAAAGAGAACATTCGTATGCTCTTAAATGTTCCCGAAAATGTTCTCAGTATAAATTATTGTTAAAAAAAAAACGGGAACTATTGACAACTTCTTTTCTATTCACTTGCTTCTTAACGGATTGTGTTTTGCAGACGCGCGCCAACGATTGTTTAAAAAAAGTTTAGTTTTTAATTTATGACGGTCGATCATATTGTGTTAAGAACAGTTAACTTTGGTGGCTATGGTTTGGTTAAGAGATTTGTCAGGATCGTAGCAGGTGGAAAGAAGTGGTCTCTGCCTACCCCTCTGGGAAACAGGCGTGATTTAATGTATGTATGTATGTAACTTTGGTTCAATAAACAGATGCACGACGAGAAAAACGTTACGCACAGTTAAACGACTAAGCATGCAGCAACAATGCAATCTTTTTGTATATGAAACTAACTGTCGCCTTCAACTCTGAATTAATGAAGTTAGTGAACATGTAAGCATTGTTTCAAGATCAATAGCTTATTGAGATATGAGAGGAGAAACACTCGAATCGTTATTAATGTGAGAATTTCTGCAGACGTTAAAATCTAAAGAAGTTATAATAAACCTTGTATTTTACTAGGAGAATAGGAGCGGCAAGTAGTAAATGACTCTGATTCCACGCTATTTTCTTAGAAACAATTGAAATTAAAAAAAAAAATTATAGTTGGTTTGGCTCCATAAACAACATTTCTTTTTTTTAAACCGAACCGTGCTGGCGCCATAATGGTCTATCCTTATCTGAGATCTGATGTTCATTTACAATAAATTGCCCGTTCCGACCGCACTAGCTTGCACCGGGCTTTTTGCTGCTATTAACTATTGTACTATTCCCGTCAATACAAGTCAGATATAGTTGAGTCAGAAACAGAAAAGTTTTGCTACTCCCACGGCAACGATCACACCTATCCACGACGCCATTTACGATAAGCTTTTGTCTCATTCAGTGGTCACAATTGCTGATTAATGCTATTATAGTCGGTTTAGAATCAATTATTCTAAAAACAAAAACCCACGCATTGTTATACGCGAGAATAAAATCATCCATATACATACACCGCTATGCTTGAGTTGTTTGAATAATAGAACAATTGAGAAGCTTATCAGTAAATGATGAGCATAGAAAATCTTAAAATAAAGTTATCATCGTCGTTAGTTTTCCAAAACAGGCCAAAATAAATCAAAAACAGAAAAAAAAACAAATTAATCTTAATCCGGAAGCCGCGCGTTAAATTCAGTCACGTCTTAAATTCAATTGCCGGCACAACACAATCCACACAAAGGTCCGAAATTAAGCAAAAGAAAAACATTTTAATGAAATTGAATTATAACCGAATTACCAACCGCAGTTGATTTGTAAAATATTACCCGTCTAGGAATAGGCTCCTACTTTTTACTTACTAAGTACGTATTTTTTTCTCGCAACCAATTTTGCTGCCAGCAAAAAAGTTGAGCACCTTTTCTATTTTGAATTCCAAGTTCCAAGTAAACTTAGGTTCCACTAGACCATTGAAGCGGAATGAATTGTCGACGGACAGATGACAGAAATACCTAACAAGCAGCGATGTTGAACAAAGTATTGGAACAAAAACTGGATGGCCGGCTCAAACCGCTAAACGGTGATACTAAGGGAACACTGCCCACTTACAGAATTTACAATTGTAGATATCAAGTTGCAGAACATTGTCAGAAGAAGGGAAATTTTCTTAGAAAAATCTGAGAGCATTTTAGATAACATTTGAGTGCAACGAAAAGATTCACTTTACATATATACAAAAATCAAGAATATATCCTTAGAAGTTATCGAGAATTTCTCACAAGAAACTTTTACAATTTGAGGAATTTCGCGTCAGTAAATATCATGCCAATAATTGTAGATTTAACTTGTATCCTAGCAACAGAACTAAAGAAATTGGCCGATCTGTAGATTGTTATTCCAGGTCTGACACACAATTCGGGACCTCCTGACAACGAGACGTCAAAGTTTAGTTATACCTAATTAAAACACTATTCCATTCTATTTAAGGTGTAATATAGATTGATTTTTATGTACTTTGTAAAGTACACGAGTCGTCACGAGGTTAAACAAAAGAGTGATCTTTTTTACCCTATGATTATAAAGTAAGTTAAGTATTTCATATTTTTGACTTATTTATTGACAGTATAAAAACACCAAGACCTATAAATTTCTAGAGATTTTATAGCTAATAATAGTGCACTGTAACGATATTTAATTAAATAACTAGGTTTATTAACGCTGTTTCAGTCAGTTATAGTATACGGCCTTCAGTTGTAGTAAATTATATTACTAATTACTCATTATAAAAGGTAATTTCTACTGCTATAAGGATGCAATATGTAAAGACAGATTTACGTTCTATGATAATTTTAGAACATCTAATAACAATCAGCCATGATCAGATTTCTGTAAGACTCAGAGGGAAAATTAAAAATATATTACCTACTTATAAGATTTCATAGTCATGGGATCTAATTTCATTATCATCTCTGGTATCAGACTTTCATTGAAATGAATGCAATTGTTTTCATTTATCAAGTTCACTAAATGCCGGTCTTGCACATGTTGATTGTAAGTTTATCATAACAATTGTTTTTCTCTTTTATCTGATGACCATCGGTCAGTGATAAGGCTGGCTTTGTGTATTAAACAATGGCTAAAACTCGACTGTTAACAATAACTATACGAGCAATTATTTGTCAAAACAAGGTGTTACATTATTTTAAAATAAACAATTATCTAACACCTTCGTCTAATCATAGTATTAAAATTCTTTACAACGTCGTTGTCATCAATGAGTCAATGACTAATGAACAAGTTCTTCATATATTTGTAATAATGCCTACTACTACACCATAAAACAATAATTATTGAGTACCATAGCATGCCTTACTATCGTCTGATAAACATAGTAATTACTGCACTGCGTAGCTATTAACTAGGAACCCGCATTGCCCAAGCATCCTGTGCTCTCGGGGTTTAGTAAGCAATAACCGAAAGTAGATTTAACGCAAGTCTACCCAAGATGGTATTGTGAGATTAGTTCATCAATAAGTCCGTGGGAATCACTTGTGTAATTTCCTGCTTTAGCCCCGTTAGTCACAAACCCAACTGAGGTGCGTAGGTCTGGGAAAGCACTAAACTCTGCCTTAGCTTACTTGTAGCTTAGACGTAGATACTTAACACATCGACCTAATCTAGGGTTTTTAACCGTGATAGTTCCGTTAGGAGTTTTAAATTCAGACGGACCCCTTTTTTAAATTGAATTGTAGGAAATGAGGAATTTTATTAGGTAGTGGAGGATATTGATAAGTTTCGCTATACCTTAATTAAGGTTTATTGTGAGAATCGTGCTGAACTTCAAATTGAATAAATATCTAGTACAACGTTATGCTCATGTCAACTGAGAAAGAGAGACTTTAGTCCCGAGATCCTTGAACGTTGGTTAAGACACCCTGATCGAATCTCTTACTAGGACTTCCTTCCTGCAGAGAACTCAGATGCCTAACTAACGATATGCTTAAATAGAGTAACATAGATGAATGCCAACATTGAATTAATAACACTCAATTGATTATTGCCGTTAAATAAGAGTATTCATTTGATAAATAATTTGTTTTATTTTTAATTTTTCAATTAATTTTACCTCAGCAATAAAATTACAATGGTTTAATCTGGTTTTATTTATTAGGCTTCATTCCACCTTGCAGCCCATTTAATAACAACCGATTAAAAGATAACTTTTGACAGTACTGATAAATTACATTTCTTATTATTATTTAATGAGTTGGTGTGAAATGAACAATATGTTTTCACTTCCCATCAAACTTGTTTTCATCATCAATTCCATAATTTCCATGATAATATAGTCAAAACTGGGCCCTACATGTAGGCTCTTGTGGTCGACCCACATCGGCGCACTCGCTGGGTGGCTCTTTGATTTATTATGCGGAACCTACGGCATATTAGATACTATTACCCATACCTGTTTATCCACTACACGCATATAGAGGTAAATATGATACGAAACATCATTTTATATTACTTTATTGGTCAAATGTACAATACGTGTACAGTTACATCTCCGAATCTAATGATTGCCGCGGCTTCACAAGATTTATGCTTGTTTGAATTGCTATGTAGCTCTACTATTAAAAATAGCAATAACATTCGAGATTTAGCGCCGTTGGATGTTCAGCCCACTTCTATTATCCGTATATGTTTAAAGGAATGTTGTGTAGGCATTAGTTTAATTTGTCATACATTGCAAAAATGTTTTGCATGTTGGGAGCAGGTATCGGTAACAACAGATTGTCGATGCCTCGGGCGGTCTCCCACGGTCCGACCGCGCAGGGACCACGTGGTCTAATGATTACTTGTCTTGTTCTCCCTAATGGTTACCCAATTGAGATTGTACGGCAAAGAAAATTAGAGAATCTAAGGAGGATAATAAATATTGCGTTGGGGCTAGGAAATGGGCAAAAGAAATTGGCTTCGTACAATAAATATGTAGAAAAGTAGCGATGTCCATGTTGAAGATGTGAGATCTTTTGAACAATCTACATGTCTGACGGCTAGAAGCAGATGTTAAACCAAACACAAAAACATATCTTGTACCTTTTATAAGAAGAAGAAACTCCGAACTTATGCAATATCTGTTATTTCTATTTCAAGAATTTCTAAGTCAACATTTTGCTCCAGAAAATACGCAGCAAAACAACAACGTTGCATGTTGGAGAAAAGTAGAGGAACCGTTTCGAAATTGCCTCGAGCAGAATCCCAGGCCGCAACCTGAATCACTCCCAATGTGCGGAATTATGAATATTTCGCTTAATTAGGTATTTACTGCAGCATGCCATACCGAGACGCCGAAATTGACGGAATATTAGGCAGTTAACACGCGAGTACGTTTAGGTGATTTGCGGTTATTAAAGAAACATACTGTGTTCTCTGAGTTCTTTCGGTTTCTTGGAAACATGTATTGTATCCTTTTAATGCTTACATAAATTTGGTTTTGCTTGAGTTTCCTTATTGAAGAATCAAGTTGAGTACCGAATCGGCATGCCAATTCTGACTAAAGAGTTCGTTCTTTTTTTCATCCTTTTTCTAGATTCTTACTTTTTGTATGGTGGTACTTGGATATAGATCACTTTTTATGCTAGAAACTTGAGCTTTCTCAAAGGACATTGAGGTAGGCATAAATCATGAAAGAGATACAAAATTTTATGATGACAAAAAATGCCCATTGCAAAAAGACGTCTTTACACCGGACCTCCCCGTAGACCATTTAACCCAAATAACCAAAGTGCACTTAATTCAACAAATGCATAAAGTCAACACGTAGTACTTCCATTGTGTAACATTGTAACAACGCTCGTAAATAAAGATTAACATCTGAAGACGCTTGTACAAGGCCATTGAGGATGCATCGAGGGGAAAGTACATTTTATTTTACTGCTTTCCAGGATTTGTAAGATTGTAATGTCAATGAGGAAGAAATTGTAATGGAGTGTTAACAATTAATATATACCAGGCTCTTTGTTTTTCATTAATTTCTATTAGACTTCGATTTCCTGGCACCAAGTAACATTCTTCATCTTGTCTTGTGCAAAAATTGATATTACTTTTCCTAAACACGTCTATAAGATGTTCCATCCAAAGCTCTATCACACCAGAAATAATGCTAAACGTGTAAAACCGTCATTTTAGGAGCCTCTTTTTAAATCATAATAATAATTTATACTAGCAGCGTGTCCTAAAAAACCATAAGAAGCATATTTACCAATTTCTCTATTAAATACAACTAGTTATCCACCCTGTCACGGAATGCCACAGATAATTTATTGGCACACATTTCAGAACCGGTTCCACACCCTCGTCTTTTTTCACGTTGGATTTATATCAATTAACACGGACACAGCCAACGGCTCAGTAAGGAGTCTTGTTTGTATGATAACCACAACGTTTGGCATCGAATATGTTAGGGGGCAGAGGGCACGTGTGCTGCAGATGTGCACAAATAGTGCACGGTCAGGAACCCTGCTCCTTCTAAACGAAGCAAATAAAAAACTTGTCAATGCTATTCAGGCTCTCCATACGAAAACAGAGAGTTGAAGTTTGGTTGCAGTATTCCAAAGTTTTAAGTTTAATAAATGTTCTCGATGTAAGACTAAGCGACAATTAATAAGACCGCTTCTACAATAGATGAATGTAGATTTTTTTCGGAGATAAGCTTTTTGTTAAAAACGAAAAAATATAGTTTGTTATTGAAACGGGAATAATACTTTTAACAGTGGGGTGTAAAAGTAACTTTATACTCTGTTATCTGATATAGGGTAATGTTAGGTCAAGCATTTTATGGATGTAGTACTTTTGTTATATTAAAAAAGCTATTCACCGACAGAATACTTTTAATTATTTTATCTCTTTTGGCAAATAAAAGTATTCTATTTAATTTCAGTTTCTAGGATTAGTAGACATTTATTGTGGTGAAAATTGTATTAATCATTAATATTAAAAAATATTTAATAAGTATTATGTTGAATTACGTGAATAAACTTGAAATGCTATCGCAAATCAACAATAACATCTACATATAGGTCAGTAAAACAAACACCATTATAAAATTAGCTAACAACAGCCTATTGTTGACTATGGCGGTTAAAAATCTACAATTTACAGTATTTATACCCGGAATCCGGACGGTCCGCTTACACAGCTGCTAAACTATTAGACGGCAAGACACCTACTTACAGCCTGATAACAACAATCAGTAGAATGGGCACAGTTGCATTTCAACTTTTTTGTAGGCTGGAGAAAGTATAATGGATACCTACTCGTATAGGCCCGATAGCCGAGAACCACTGACGAGAAATATATTCGAATCGTGACAAAGAAAGGGCCGTGGTTCCATTTATGGAGAAACACAATATTGACTTGGATTATGAAAACCTTTATTATAATTTGACGGCCAATTTAAAACTTTATAACATTTTCATTGTTTACATTAATTATGAAGCGGAAGAACATATGTTATTAAAATAAATTATAACAGAAAATCTAAAAGAACAGAAGCCAAATAAAACTTCACGTGCAATTTCTAGATAATTTTAAATAATGTTGACACCCATAGTTCTAACCCGTACTTGAAATTGCTCACCCTAACAAAATTTACAGCTGTTCACAATTCACAATGTTTATAAAGCAGCAATTTTGTTGCTTTAATCACTTTTAGGGTAACTTTGGTAGCTTTCTATTCATTAGACTTTACAATTATAAGTATGCCCCCCTTGAGGTGACCTTTCATCGAACAAAACAAAAAACCTCTACAAACGTTATTGTAGTAAATTTTGAATGCATTCTTACAACTTTTAATGATTATTTTTTATTCAAAGAATTATTCTGCAAATGTGTATCAAAAGGATGTAATGCCATTATGATTATGAATAGCACATTAGGAGGACCTTGGCACGGATTCGGTCTAATTTTCGTGACGAACGGAGTAATCCGATCAGAAAGAGTCACGATTGTTTCGGCTGAGATACCGTTTGCTAATTGTATCCAGTGCATCTGATGCACGAGGTAACTGTACATCGGATGGGCAAGTTAGCTTCATTACAATATTTTGAGATCTTCGGAACGATTTGATAACTATGTCTAGGTTTGGAATTTCTAGAAACTTAGTGAATGTCTATCTTAAGTAACTAGTCATTGAGCGACATTATTACAAAACTATCTTACTGATAATAAGTAACAATAAATTAGACAAAGCAATCATTAGCGGTCTATACATATATATATATATACCACATCTAACAGCCAGCAGTGGAAATGTCAAATGAAAACATCCTCAAGTTGCTAAATCACCAGATACCTAGACATAAAATTACACTACAATAAAAACATAATCATAAACTAGCTTTAAACTGACTACATGTATACAAGCCTATCAGAATTTCCCAAGGCACTTAACTAAATAGGTCATCGATAAGCCATTAATAGCACAAACCGACAAAAAGCCGCACTGATGACGAAAGATCAGCGATCATGCGCTGGCAATCACTATCAATCATCAGAAGATTGTGCAGAAACGTTTGCGCACCGTTTTGCACAACTAGCTTAGGTATTATCTGAGCTTTGTAGGCGTCAGTACACATGTCATGGAAAGGTGGTTTTGGATGTTCTCTTTCAACAGGTTCCAGGTTTTCGATTGGTCGGTTTTGTAAATATTTTAAATATCAGCCAAAAGATGATGCGTGTCGAAAAAGAAATTTTACCGTAAAAGGAAGAGGAAGTGATGAATGAGGTATACTTAACTATTAACGAGATCTCCCTTTAGTGTCAATAGACTAAGGATATTTGCAATTCACTTGAAATAGTTGGAATGGAATACAAAGACATTGACCTAGTATTTTTTGATCGGTCCGCTATTTACACTTCACGAAAATAATAAAATATTGACTTACTCTTTCCAAACAACTAAATCGATAATTGGTGTTTCATTTCACAACACACGTATGGCTATTTATATTATACAATCAATAGGTGATTGATTTTCATTAATAACCACGATCATCGAAACAATGCATGTTCAACAATAATATCGTAAAACAATAAACACATGATATGCTAACGTAATATCCTTCTGAACGTAACTTATTAACAGTTGTGGCATGTAATGTAATTTTCCGTTCGAGGAAGCATGTTAAACAATAGAGACATTAATTGACTTGTTTCAAACTGAATGAGGTCTTTGAATTAGAAGTCGGTATCATATAAAATGGATTCCGTCTTCTTTGAAGTCATCATAGTCACTATTTTATATCTTCTTCTACAAGGAAAGCATTCGTTTTATAGTTCATACAATATTGAAACACCAAGCTCATGGTTCCATAATTAAATCTTTACGGAACACATTGATTACAAAAACAATACAAGCAACTTTTTTTAAATCAGCAAAGTCACATAATTTATTCCTTCTCAAGAGGCTCTTAACATAGCAACACGTAGCATTCTCTATACAGGCATATTTTAATACATACGTTGCTCAAGTTTCACGGTCACATAACAAAGGTAGACATTGAATTGTCAATTGACTGTAAATGCCTGATTGGCATCCAAACTATGCCTCATTCTTAAGTCGACAAATCGTGTAATCCTTATCACACATAAAGTATCCCGCTTAAGTAAGAAAAGGATAAGAAAGAAAAGAACACTCAAAAAGTAATAGAGTCGTTTTTGATACGAGAGAGGAATTGTAATCAGTGAAAGTGAGAGTGATGTTGGATTGATTCGATTGTGAATGGCGAGACTAAAAAATGTGTTAAGAATAGAGATGGTTAATTAGATATTGAGCGACGTAATGATATTCTGTCTGGAACTTGATTTGAATCTTGTAGCTCTCAAACTTTCATCAGAGAATTGAAATTGAAACATCAGTTTAGAGAAATTGACAAATTTATAAATGAAATTATTTTCTGTCATATTCATGTCTGGACTTGCATTGGGAATGTGCTGATCGTGATATTATCTCTTATATTTTTAAGTACAACTGAGTGTTCATCCTCTAATATCGTAACTCCGTTAACTTTTTTTGGATCGAAAGAGCTTTTGTCTTTACTATTATACCAACCACTTTAAAGTTACGGTAGGTTAATCTGAAGCATTATTCATATCAGCTTTAAAGTTTAAACGCAATGAGACTTCTAATGATCGATTGACAAGGATGTTTTTAAATTCCAACGTCTTAGCCATCACTCCTGATTCTGACTACTTGTCAAGATAATGGCTTTTAGATCCCTGTTTTTTTTGATGCTCTGACTGTATTTGTTTTTGGTCAACGATATAATCGGATGCAAATGTACTCTTCTTACTACACGGAATTCTGAAACGTAAAGCTGGTCAATTTTACAATGGCAGAAAAGGATGTGGAAACTATGTTTTCATTAGAAAATAGGAGACATTTAAATTCTACAAAGAAATCTGATATTGATAGAAAGTTCAAAAGAACATTTATGCATATAATATAAACGAAGCGATTGAGTGGCATATCAACCCACAATAATGTTTGATTTGAAAATTGGAAAAAATTGTTAATAATTGTAATAATAATAAATTAATGAGTAAAGAAGTAATAGGTGAGAATAACATCCAATAATTTCCCCGCAGACCAAGTCACAGTTAAAAGCAAGTCCACACATAACAGACCTAAAATAATTTCCGTGTTTCCTGGCCGCTGTTGGCAAAAGGACGTAACGGTTAACGAACATGCGCGAACGCCGATCGCCGAGTATATGCTAATGCGCGCGCAGGTGGTCCTAGATGCACAGATAGATACAAATCAATTATTTATTAGTTAATATAGTGAGTAGGACGGGCTGTTTGAAGACGTTCTTAATCTCTTTCGTATTATCAAAGTTATTTATTAATAATGCCCTTCTGACTCTTCGCTAATCGCAAATACAACGATTATAATTGCTGTCATTGCATATCTGATGTGTGTTGCAAATTACATGCATTAATTACCATTTGTGTAAATATTTGCTAATTGACATTTGCATGACTTTGTTACATTCACTATTATGCAGAGATAAAACAAATTTAATCTATCGTTTCAAAACTAAAAGTGCTAAATTTCAAAAGAAAATTTATATCACTTTTGTTTTGTGCCAATACCAGATACGAGTATGCAATCCACGTCCAAAATATTTTCTTATCGATGCAGTTTACGTTGAACGAAAGTAATCAAAAGGTGGCGAAACAACCACTAAACACCATAATGAACGACCTGATTATAAGGCTACATCGTTGTGCCTTCACGAGACAGCTCATTCTGAAACACAATCGTTTGCCTGGTGGTCTGTGTCACTTCGCATTCGGGTAAAAGTGGTTTGTGTGAAATTTCCTTTTTAGACTCAAGCCGGTTTTAACCTTATTAAAAAAAGTCAAGGGTTACGAGTATAACATCTACATAAATTATCTTAAAATCTGTTTGTGTAATTTGACATTGATCACTTTCATCTTTTTCTTTACAGCTTTTAAATACTAACGACCCGCTCTCGCTTCGCTTTGCATTTATAAGTTATTTCCATAGCACTAGTACATAAATCAGAATGTACAACCTTCCGGAAAAAAATATCTAAATAATATTGAAAACTGCATTCGAGTCCATGGCGTAGTTTAGAAGCAGTAAGCGGCCAAAAAGACAGACAAATACGGATAGCAACTTTGTTTATACTATTTAGAGGAAAGGCACTTACCAGTTAAGAACATTATCTAATTATTCTAAATTCATCGTATTTAGTTTCAATTTGTCCATCACACCACGTCTCATAAATATCACAATATTAGCTGAACAGGTTTCCGCTTCAATTCTCAAAACCTAAATCCGTTGGGACCGTTAACTGCATTAGCCTTCTTATATCTACCCAAGCAGAAGTAACTTCTACAAGCTTGGCGTTAAGTTGCTTTGTATCTATAGAAAATATTTTAAAGCACAGCGGTAGTTCCATTATACAAATGTATCCAATGGGTAATCGTAAGTATTCACACTCATAAATTGAAATAAATGACTTACTTATCGAAATATTAAGTTGACAGATTGGAAGGGACAGACCGGTTGTTCCTAGACGAATCCCTATTCATGGTTGATAAACTTGTTGCAGTTACCAAGAAGTTTCCTTTAGCGATTTGGCCGCGTGAGAGCAGTAAAAAAATAAAATAATTAAGAGTGATTATATTTATCGTACTCATAAGTAAAATGAGTGTTAAAGAGTTTAAGGAAATCCAGAGGTGCTTAACGGTAGTAAGAGAGATTAAGATTGCATTATCCTTATGCCGGATTAGTTGCGGTCCGAAACTAAAATTATAACAGAAGACCTTAAAATGAGTCAAGCAAAGCGAATTTACGAGGAACCTTTGAGATTGAGCGTGACTGACAAAAACCTAGAATAAATTAGACTAAGGTTTATATTAAAGCAGCATCTCGTTTCGATATATTCCATTTTATTACCAATAGCAATGTACGCAAAGGCTGCTATTTGGTAAAATTGGGATTTAGGGGAAAGTCTACAAATGAGACCTATTCTATATATTCTGTATTCTTTTGGAATTTGGGTAGCGAAAAACACAGAAATAAAGCAACGAAGAATTCTCATCATCATCATCATTTCAGTCTATTGCAGTCCACTGCTGGACGTCAGCCTCCCCCAGGGTTCGCCACAAGGCCCGATCTCCCGTTTTCGCCATCTAGTCACCACCAGCCACTTTTTTCAGGTCGTCGGTCCAGAATTCTCATGATCCACCCAAAAAAAAAGACTTCCATCCAAAAGGAAAAGGCAAGAATTCCACATACTTATACTGCCTCGATCGTTTTCCTCCTTTCAACCCGCTGTTACCCTCCCAGTGCATCGATGGTAGCCCTAGGTAATGGTAAGTAGGAGCCGGCTGCACTGCACTGCACATGCATAGTCAAGCACGCCACGTTTGGCGCACCGGACAATGGGGCCGCTCAATAAAACATTGCTATCTGTGCTGGGGATCTCTTCAGCCTTTCTGGGTCACACGGGCAGCTTTCAGTTATTTGCATATACCTGCCCGGCAACTTGCATCTTTGAGATTACAGAGAATTTACTTTTGTGTTTTCTAAGGAAGTTAACGGCGTAAAGCTGGAATGATAAACTTTGTTTTTTTTGGAATAAAATTAACATAAATAAATGCATCTATCTAAATCAAAATGGAGTACACGACGACTAGAATTAACTGGTTGATAGGTGGAAACAAACCGAAACAATGCCATTAAGATTGTACATATCGATCCCAGACAGTGATCCATCGTAAACCGGATGTCACGTAGGATTATAAAGTGAACGAAAAGTAATCCTAAGAACACAAGTATTGAAACATGGCGAAGAAATGAACACGATGATAATAATATCGATGAGAGAACGAACCAATAAGAAAATAATGCTGAGGACATTAAAATAGAAAATGACTTTAAAGCAATAAATCTAAATAATGTTGCACTAGAACATTAAACACAGGCTGTTGCTGCAATTACCTTTGATAACCAGTTCCTTATCACGCGCGGGGTTGAGACGCCAATTATCAAACATTTAGGTATCAAGTCGTGACCAAATGATTCGAATCCGCCACCAGTAGCTGGCCTTGGACTATATCCATGAGCTTTGTGTGCTCCAGTAAAGGTCAATTGGAAAGCTAGTTTAAAACTTTTGTTCTGTGGGACCGATCACTAGATGCTTCTGATCCTTATCTCTACCTAATTGAATGGTTAATGATAGTATCTAGTTAAATAATGATATTGATTAAGATCGAGACTTCGCAACATATTGACTACTTGGAAAACTTATTCAGAATACCACGAACACAAATTTAATTCGGAGTTAAAAGTATGCGGTACACGGTATACGGTTACTTAACGTCCAGTTATATTGCTAAGTTCCAAAACAATGTAGCAAAATAGATAACGTTAAAACTCATAAAAGTAACCAGTTTCATGGCTACACCGTTACGCACCCAAGTCAGGTGCACTTAGCTCAACAAATTTCTTTGGCCACACTATTTAGACACACCTACACAGAAAATGAAGTTGCGAAATCAATGAAGTCTTCAGATTGAATAATAAATTAAAATGGAACCGACCAGTGGATCGGATACACCGTGTTCGACCGTGAAACCGTTGGCCGTCTCAATCGCCTTACTCAGCCGGTTTATGTTAATCACCCGGAATTTCTAATACCAAAACCGCGCTACTTCTATTATCAATATCAAAGTATCTAACTAGTGATTTGTGGGCTTCGGAAGACCGACGAGCTCGAAATTTAAGCTTTTAATAAGCAGAGGCGAGGTCAATCGGATTCCCATAAAATTTTCTCGCCCATTTAGATCGGTTATCTTTGCCGGGGGCGAGATAGAGGTGCGAAGTTTCGATCATAACACTTGTTCCATTCATATAGATTTGTCCAAATTATTTCTGATAAAGTGATTGACCGTGACCCTTTACGGTTCATTTATCGTAGATCCCACGCTAATATATTCATTCAGGTAGTTGAAAGCTTCCATCCAATTACTTGAACGATGGTTCATTGTCTTTTTTCTCGTTGCTTCACGGAGCACTCATTAATTTATTTGTAATCGGTAACATCAGTCGAGCGTCAAGCGGGAGCTCCCACGCCATCTTAGCGCAAACTCTGATCGATGTATAGTATTACCCAATAATATGTGAAAATTGTTACAGGGATACACAAAGAGGTCATTTGCATGCATAGTAAAATATATTACTTCTCTTATATCAATCACGGGTAGATAATTTATCATTCATACGTTTAGATGGACTGTTAGTTGCAACTATAAGCTCTGCACTACCCGCATTCGTCGGAGTCACGACCTTCACAACATTAAAGAAGGTAATTGTAAGGAATTAAAATAGACAGTTCTGTTGACCAAAATAAATGTCACTTTGGGGTTTTGAGATAATTGAGAATGAACTTTGCGTGAAGCCCATATATGAGATACAAAAGGTTATGGTAATGCCAAAGACCAAATTTTAACCAGACGAGTGACGTTTTCAGCTCTTAAGGCTCTCTTCACGAATAAGCTGAAACTTTAAAAAAAATGTTTTGTTAAGATGTAATAATACCATAAATTGTTAATTGCGCTTCTATTACAAAGCCAAGGTTATATCTAATGTAACTAAAGCGATCTGCTCTAATTGTAAACCGCGTTCATTTCTTGTTACACTTTTTGCTTAGGACTTCTTGTCTGATTTTTGTTTTTTCGCTTCCGTGTAATTATATCCAGCCACCATAGCAGATTTACTTATAAAGGCAAAACTTAAAAATCATCACATCTTGAACTAAGTAATTATTTCGGGTACTCAGCCACGTGTAAGCGATAATTGCATATATTTTAAAATTTTATTTCTTTTCTTTGACTTCGCGGTAATCAAATCTCGGCCTTGTATGTTGGATAACTTCATTTCGAAAGTCTTATGGTTAATTATCCGGAATGATTTAGAATTCTGACATCATTAAATTGTAAGTAAACTATGACTTTTATGACTTTTAGGCAGAAAATCAGCTTTAAAGCTTTGGGGTGTAACGCGAGGTAACATTGTGAAGTTTTCTGAAATTTCCAACTCAGAATTTGATATACATACTTATATATATAAGAAAGTAAACAACGAAATAACTGCGCTAGTACGATTATAGCTAACAATCAAAGTAATATCGCAATCCGTATCCAAATAAACCTTTTGCAATTTCGTAGCAAGAAAATTTCATCAGTAACAAAACGATTAATTTTTTTGGCTAAAGTATCAAGGAAGTCAACATCACAGTTGCTGGCGAATATCACTATTACAATCGCAATAATAATGTGAAGATAGTTACGGGGCCTCTCGACCTCGTAGAATCGTATGCCGTGACGAAAGGACACCGCAAAAAAAATAAAATACAAGACAATGTCACTGAAGAATACATTCATAGAAAGAGAACCGTTCAAGTCATTACCAAGTGTCACGGTCCCGATAGAAACAGTTATAAATCTATACAATAAATACAATTGAAGAAAAATATTTACCTTTTAATACCAATGGGACAATTCGCAGGGAATCGAGGGCAAGCTTGATGGCAGCATGCGCTCGGCGATGTTTCGAAACTGTTAAGTGTCAATTGAAATCTAGCATCTATATCTTGCCTTGTTTAGTATATGTCTCCAATAAAACTTCGTGACGAGTCATAAATAAGTCTTGTTTCCGGAAAAATAATATCCAATCTCACTTTACTCGTAGCTCTGAATTATATTGCTTCAAGGTTGGAAATAAGAACATTGGAAAAAACTCATCACATTAATGTTAAGTTAAGTAAGGATGTTACGAAGTTCCTCCAGAGATATTTTATTCCATTGAAGTTTTATTTATTACTAAGCTAAAGATTTTAAAATCTTAAGTCACTGAGGCATCATTACGAAACTCCTAATGGACCCGCATCCAAGCATCCAGACCCCAAACAATAGAGAATAGACCTTTGTGGCATGAGTCACCATTTTGCAACAGCCGTTTTGTCATACGTAATTAAATCTTGGCTAACCTGTCACCCTGTGAGAGATATAAATCTAAAAGGGATACACTGATGAAACTCGAGACGTTTTCGATGGCGGAACTAATTGGTTTTAGCGAAGAAAATCATTAGAGCATGTTTCGGTAAATGGAAACGATTTATGAGTGGGATGGGGTTTGGATAATTTTTTAAAAGGGTAAAAAGCCGAATATAGAAGTAGTTAGAAGTAAGTGCTCACATTAGGGAGAACAGTGAAAAACGGATAAATAATGAAATAGAAACGGGCGATGACTTGAAGACAAAAAAACGTAAATCGATTAAGTATACTGTAGTTACGAACAATGAAGTCTTGAGGGTCATAGGTAAGTTTTCTGACAATCCAGGCTGACGGGGCCCTAAATGGCTCGTGAATGGGCCTCCGAAGGCTGGACCGAGTGAGTCACCGAATGGCGTCATCGCCCGAGACTTTTGTCAGACGTATGCGCAGGTTTGCAAAGGAGAGGAATTTCGGCTGATAGATTATAATTTAAATATGCTTTCATGATGAGTCATTAATACTCAAAGTAAATATGGGATGGTTTATGGTACCTCTATCCGAGAAAGTTAAAATAATCATGATAAACTTAGTAAGCATACCCAGGTAGGTACTATACTAATGAGACTAGAGTTAGGTACTTAGTATCCTTTTTAGAAGTTCTACATGAACAGTCGATGTTGAAAAATACAATAAACCAATACCATTACGTTGGTAGAAGAAATAAATAATAGTAATTGAACTTTAAAAAAATATATAGCTCATAAAACAAAGAATCCACCTTTACTCGTAACATAACAAGCCGTTAATTCATCAATTTACGATAACAAAAATTGAGTATTGAAGTTAAATGCACTACGGGACGGTAAAAGTGGGTTAATTGTGACATTAAACAAGAATATATTAACCGACACTGTCTAAAATGAATTTTGAAACTAGGATGATGCATCGTTGACATAGTTAGAACCATGTATAGAGTTATAAATAGAATGAAAGGAAAATACCATTAAGTGTTAGATTGTGACCACACACAAGTATAAGAATATACCTATAGCAAATATATTTCGACATGGCAGTGTGTGTAAAAAAAGGGACAGAAGGAAACCGGAAGAAGTTAGAAGCATGTGTAGCCCCAAATTCCACGAAAGAGTAAAGAAACGAGATAAGAAGTGGGGCATGCGCGTGCGATCCTACCGTGTTTACAAGCTTTTAACCACAGTTTAACTTATGTTTCGCAATGCTTGCCATTATTTACATTAACGGTGTGGAACGGGCAATAACTTTGTAGATTCGATTAAAAAAATCATCAACATAATATAGACATTTAGAAAGCACAATTTAGATCAAAAGCTGCAATAATATAAGTCACTGCTTGGAGTTGATGCTAACATTATCAGGGTTATTAAAAGGGTTTCCTTTGAATATAGGTTTAGCACAAGGAAAGCCAAATCAGATGTCATAGATACTTAGGTCCAATTCGACCAAAAGTGTAAAATTATTCCATTCCTTTCTTTTCATTCTTACCAAGCTATTCCCTGTCTGTAGTTTACTTAAATACAATTACAAGCCGTAGTAGATCAACCAGGAAATCATGAAACACATTCAAAATTGGATAAGCTCAATGGAAGTAATGGACTAATGTAATGGAAAATATATCGTAGCGAATAATCATGCTTCTAGCCAAGCCTAATAGCTAACCTGTCAAGTGCGTGCAACGCCTCTATTTACACTTGGCAGTTTCTTTCTTCTGTTAATATTAAAGTAATAACCGGTGAAAGTAACCAATGAGCTTTCAAACAACGAATAATGACGGGTATCGCACACATAATCACAATTTAGTGCGGAGAAAGTTTCTAATACAATGTTAAGTTCATTAATCAGATGTTTAATGTTACATGCTTTCTGTTTTGCGATGTTAACAGATGTTCGATTGTTTTTAACATTTCTGGCTCGTGATTTGTTGCTCTGTCCGATTTAGGAAATCAAGTTGTTATTGAAACGATTTTTAAGTTACTACTTGGACTAAAACTACACTTACCTTTTTATTGCTAGTGGCCTCATAGAGATATTTAACTTGAACCTAACGTCATAGATATAATAGAAAACATTATTGATATTAGTAAAAGTACCTAAGTAATGTTTACACAGAGTACTTATTACTGGTATTACGACTCACTCTGTTTGCTAATAGCCGATATAAAGAGTATTCTTATCATAAATTAATATCAGCTCTAGTTAGCGATTAAAAAAGTAAACTGCTTTACTGTAGAAAAAACACTATTAAGTCGAACGAATTATAACGTAACTCTGCTATTACATTTCTTATCAAGAATTACGTCTAAAACGTATAACTTATGACCGATTTTAAACCAAGAAGTGTTATGTGTTAGTGCGTAAGTAGGTAATCATTGGGGAAAAGACTAGTTTAAGCAGTAATCGTTCAAAAATACTGACAATTTAAAAAAATTACGCATATTCAAACCCATCAACAGCAGAAAACATGCAAGTATGTAAACTAAAACTCCTCCAATCTAAACAAAGTTGAAACCAAAAGTTAAAAATAACTAAAACCTCAATGGAAGTCCGGTGCATTGTAAACAAACATGGCCGTTAACAAGCTAGACGATAGCACCCTGCTCCGCTTGCTCTGTTAGCACAAGTAAACAACCGCATTGGTGTTAACCAAAAAACTGGTATAAACTCCACGTTTAACTTTCGATGACAGACAAAAAAGGCGCGGTACAGATATTTTGGTTGCTCGGTAAAAGTTGTTGAGGTTAACTTGATAGGTTATGTGCCAAAAATAAAATAAAGTGACGAAGTTTGTTAGGAAAAAGTAATATGAATACAATGAATAGTTAGAATTCTTTGAAAAATGTTTTGGCATTTGTTTGTGAACGAAATGCTTTATCAGCACTATTTATTTAACGGCTTTCTAACTTAATCCTCTCATCAGACGTAATGCGTCCACTCTTGGACATAACTTTACCTTAGGTTTGTGTAATTCGACATATATCTATAATTATCTATACTCTTCATCACAGTGGCTAAAAGTTTAAGGGGCCAAATCACTACCCTTATTCAAGGAGTGCCAGTTGAAGCGAACGAACGATTTTCTGGTGGTAGGGTCATCCCGGATCGCTATCATCATCTTACCCATTAACTTGACGTCGAGCAGCAGTGTTTACACCGTTGCGTACAGATTTAGGGGTAAAACAGACGGTGAAATGACTAGTAAGGCTAGACAAGTTGCTTCGCTAACGTAAACGAATTTCGAAAACTGTCAAAATGTATGGAATTGATGCATGCGCTCGACGCGACCGTTGACAGCTTACTTCAATCCTATACATTTTTGATAATGTTAAACGAACGCCGAATGTATCTTTTCTAGGGCCTCAGCATAGAGACATTCTAGTCATTGCTCAGGGTTAGCACTTGGCAAAGCAATCTTGAGATTACCAATGTCCATGGGCACAGAACCCAATACCATCGTGACCTATGTTTGGATTGTCTATGCTAAAAAAAATACACATGTATGACTCTTTGCACCGTCAGAGCTTAACACGTGGATAAACCTGCGCGGTATTACCTATTTACATGCGTTGGCAAATCGCATCGCCCGCATGGCTTCACTCTGTATTAAAAGGTCGCTTCGTTAGCGAAATTCGCCATACGACCTTTCTACAACAAATGGCAGATATAGGACATAGTAAGAATGTTATGTAACTGTTTTTTTTCTAGTTTAAAAAAAGAGCAAAGCTCTATGATATTGAGAAAATTAAAGCCATACTCTATGACGTGATGGCTAAGATTTGTGTTCTACATTTTCAACTGATATTGCTGCGAGAAAGTATCATTTGGTACGTCGTTAATTCTATTATAGCATAGCATAAAGCGATATAGGTGTTTCTGTATTGCTTATTTGTAGATATTTCTTGACTAACTTCTTCAATAAGTTTCATTAATCAAAACAATTAGAAACGCCGTATGTTCGTTCCAGTAAAATAGTTTTATTAGGCATCGTACTTATTGTTACAGGCGCGGATCCAGCTTTCAGATTAGGAGGTGGTCATTAACTGATGAACGCAGAAGTTCGATCAAGAGCGAGATGATGCCACACGACTATTTACTTTCTGACCCGTATCTACGAGTGCCGAAGGGGGTGGTCATGACGTACTTGACCACCCCCGTGGATCCGCCACTGTATTGTTAGTTAAAACCGGAACTTGTAGACCATATGTACTTATTTGTCATCGCTTTTAAGCTTAAAATGCAATGTTTGGCATGATTAACTCCAATAAACATTTTAAATATTAGTATTATATTACCTACTGCATGAATCAAATAAGCTTTCATCACAAGAACACAATACTAGCTTAACATTAAATAAATTCTTAATCCGCAAAAGTGGGAGAGACAATCATCCTAAGAAACCTGTACCGGAAAGTGTTATAAGCAGCACACCAAAGAATTAAATACCTTATAGCCAACTTATAGCCACTGCATTTCATTTCCAGTCGCTTATTCAAACATTCAACCTCAATTTCTCATTTGCGAAAAATACCAGAGATAATTTTCCGTTGTTTACATTTTTGTGCAAAAAATTAACAGCCCACAACGCTAAGGTCTTTTTAAAAAGCAAATTACTCAGCAAAAACGAAATGCCAGTGTAAAATGTCGAGCACTCACCTCATGGTACAACGACGTCATCTTTACACCGCAATGTTTTGTTTTTACTCACGAAAACTAAAAACACATTTCACTTTTAACAATCGTCAACAATAAGATGGCTGTTGAATAAATAAATATCACGTTAAAAAATGAATTGTCGAATTTCCCGCCGAACGTCGTGTGAAAAAAAGTTAAAAGGCAAAGGTAAACGTTTACGCAGCCGGCTGGGGAGCGTGTGTCGCGGACCGGGCTTAGGAGCGGCACTGAGTCTGAACTCTGAGTGACGGGCGCCCAGCGAGCGCTGAATGGCTGCGCTCAGCTGCTCAACTGTGCTCAATGAACCGCTCGGGGCGGAGGTCACTTCTTCTTGACCCGACCCTTTTGCTCAAGCATCGAGAACTATCCAATTAAAGTCATAAACATCATCGATCGTAAATTACAAATTCGTTTTTTTTAAATATATTTGCCATATAATATCCGCTTTAGCAAGTATTAAATAGGATGCAAACAGGAAAACAGTAAGTGTTCGGGTATAAGTACACCTATCCACAAAGCATCCTAGAATTCCTGTACTCAAATAAATGTGAGAACCAGTTCTATAAAGAATATCCCTAACAGTTTCTTAGAACATGAAATTAATTAAACGGTGACTTACCAAATTTTGCATCCAATCTTAAATCACGGCTTTATCGCTGTCTTCGCGTAATAACTTAAAGTTTATGATTCCGCGACGTCCGAATTGTTTTTATCGATGTCAGACAGAGTTCGTCGACAGAGATCTTATTTGTCATAGAACCGGTACACGAAGAGATGTTTCGTGCAATCCTAGATGCCAATCGATTTGAAATCAACAAATCGTATAAGTAGAATATCTGCATTTATTTCACGCGCAAATGGGTCTTTTAATATCGATCAATTATGTTTCACTGTTAGAATTTTTACGATTTTAAATCGGTCATGAAAGAGACTATTTTAATCCTTTGCCAACTAAATCGTAAAGCCGTTACAGTGTAAAAGTTACGCTAACGATATTACCGCACGTAACGCATCGGTTAGTTTAACCATTGTTTTGTTTCACATAAACTCGTATAAAAACCGCAAAGAACCTGTTATAACGCCGTACGCGATACAGAACCTTCTATAAAATATCAAAGGTGGCCATTGAATAATCGCATTTTATTACTTTAAATCGCGTAACAATTATGTAAATACTTATTATATTATTATGCTGATTCAGTACTTAAACAGGCCCGAATACAGATATTAACATATAAAAGTGCGTACGATATGGTGATGGTTGTACATAAAAATACCTTTTGATTATCCGACCCGTACCGTAAGAATTTTGGCAGATAAGATTACGACGTAACAAAAAAACTACGCGTAGATAATATTTTAACTGTTAAATAGTTCGGCACGTCTTTTAGAACACCATAGAATGATGGCTTATCCGGTAAATGGCCACCCGTCGAGTTGACTGATTGGAATTTAGACAATATTGACAGGACCCTTAACCAGGCTGACAGGTCACACGTCACAGTAGAGATTCAGCCTTAGGTACTAACATACAAGGTACTATTGAGTAGATTTTATGTGGTACACATGGATCCTTTGACTGGTTAAGGGTTAACATTGTCCTTCTTCAGGGTCTCTCTTCTACGCGGTAATTCCATATTGCTTTTGACATGGTATCGTAAAGTTTTTAAATCGGCCGCCATTACTGTCAAGTAAATAAGAGCTGTCATAACGTTAACAATATTTATTTATTTATTTAATATGATAACATTTCAAAAACAGTATAGTTTTACCGAGTAGAATAGAGCCCCAGTGGGCGTATTATGGTTCCGATTATCGATGTGGATAAACGTGAACAAAACATCTGTCACTTTGGAAGTGATGGATCCTTTATCGACCGCGATATAGGCGGTTTATCATGACATGATGCAGTTTTAATGTAAGTTCCCGTAAAGGGAAATAGGGTTGGGAATTTACCCATAACATAAACAATAATATACTTAATAAATAAGTGTATAATTATCGTAGTTCTAACAATAACCCGAACGTTCCCACAGAACATAAAGGCTCGCCGCCAGCGATTGCCAATGTCGCCTGATATCCATATAAATAGTGTCGGGAAATGCTGGCCAACTGAATTTAAGATTGGAATCTTGATGGATAGGACGATAACAGTGGCGCCACCAGTGCAGTGTTGAGAGATTTTGTAGAGTTTCTGTAATGTCTCGAATACAATTTGAAAACAGAATTCTTCCGGCAAAAAAATATTTAAAATACCACATCAATTTCTGGATCGAGTTGTGTTTCAGAAATAACAATTTTTCAAAAAAAGAAAACCAGATATTAACAGACCGTTTTACAAAAACTTACTTGAAACAGTACGTTATTTTTCAAAATACTCTATTTTTGCAAGTTATTTATCATCCATGATGGTTTGTATAACTCTTGTGAACAATTATATTTTAAACACACATATTTATAAGGAAGTTGAAAGAGTTAACATCATTATTTCAGCAGCCATTTATAGCAAACCCTAGCTCCAATAAATTTAGCAACCACTAAACCTTTCCACTTTCATCGATATGCTTCCCCAAAAGGCAACCGCATCTCAAAAGCGTTGCGCGTGCTACTCTTATCGTCACATCTCCGCGCAATATGGCGCCACGACGACCATTCTAAATCACCCGCTTAGAAGAAAAAACAGGACATTATCTATGGCAATTCATTATAAACGGCCGGGCGGTTTCATTAATGTTTATTGAAACAAGACCGAAGGCATAGACAAAGGCTTGTACAAGACTGGCTAGATATAAATCCTAATGCGGACCGGAGATGCCGTTTAAAAAACGAAGACGAGTCGATGGTCACATTTTTCTTTAGCTGTCGGTTTTAATATTCATATGGAGTGCTGTGAACTGTGAATGCATTTGATTTTCATATTCTGTTCCACATTTAAATTTTATTTGCAAGAAAATGTGCGCTTAAAGTGATTTTGTTTCTTCCTCAAATGTATACTTCCTTTAGTGGCACCTAGCAAATCTAGCAATGAATACGTTACAAGTATTATTATTATTTATTCCGTAATACGAATTGTGTAGCCATATAAACACTAGTGGCACTTCCAATTTGGTGTTTGTAACAATGTTATGGTGGATTAAGTTAATAGTCGTTAACCTTAGTTGCAAAATTTCGTTACTTGCGGTCAGATTGAGACAGAGACTCAAATCTCGGTGGACCAATCCGATTTTCGACATTTTGGTAATATTACATAGCTTAATGATATTTCTAAGCACTGTTTATCTGGGTAGGTAATTCATCAAATGTAAACAAAGCAAATCACGTGACTCCTTTTGGTAGCGAATCAAGATTCTAGATAGACCTCAGATACTAAAGAGGTGCACTGGTTACCTATTACTAAAAAAATTGCTAGGGATACGCCCAAATCCCACAACATATTAGATATAGAAAACCTCCGCATTTAAGCTAAAGATACACAGGTTTGTAACGTTTGTATTAATGATATATTTATGAAAAGTCGGATAATTAAGTGAAATGCGTGTTTAAACAGGGGGTCCCAGAACTTCACGTTAATAATAAGGGATAAGAAAGCCCTGTCTATACCGGTCCAGATTATAGTTTATTTTTCCATTACGTTAATTAGGCTAGGAGTTATTAAGGAATAAATGATACCTTTAAAGAACACTTCCTTGTGGTACACGTTTGGCACTATTGGCTAATAATAACTATGAGAGCTGTCACAGGTACCAACCTAGATTGACCCGACTATAGCACGGATAAGTGTACGAGGATTTATGAAATTTAATACCCAAAAAAAATGCTTACGGATTGAATATTCTTGCAAAAGCTGATGAAACTAGATACGTCGTGCGTGTGCAATATTATAAGGCTTCCGGTATAATACCCTTATTATCATATGTTAAATTTATGTTATAATCTAAAGGGATGCATCAATACCCTTAAAAATATATTATATATAGCTGGTATGTATAGGAACGGAGATTCCGATGATTCAATAAGAGAATTTGAGAAGAAGAATTGAAAGAAGAGAGTTATTGTTTATTACATAAATATTTAATAACAGATTTGTCAGGATCGTAGCAGGTGGAAAGAAGTGGTCTCTGCCTACTCCTCTGGGAAACAGGCGTGATTTAATGTATGTAATAGGGGTGTGTCCTGGGTAAGAAAGTAAAAAATCTAATTAGTCCGTCTGTTACATTATCAAAAAATATTGAACACGTATTTTTTGCTTTTTCAAATCAATAAAAATTGACAATTATAACGCGCATCAAAGTTCGGGAGTGGGGGCTCGTGACGTCACAACGTGGTATAAAGTGTGCCACGGCGTGACGTCACGCGAAACTTCAACTCACGGTATCTTCGTAATTTTTTGTTTAATTGACAAAAGAAAAAATACGTGTTCAATATTTTTTGATAATGTAAAAGACGGACTAATTAGAATTAGAATTAGATTTTTTTACGCATGCAGATATTGTTAGTTCTCATGATGAATGAGGCAGTAGGAGCATTTAAAAAAAAGACTCGCTCTCATTTTATTAAAACCCTGCTAAATAATATGGAATGTCAAGCATACAAGCAGGTGATGATGATAAATGAGGTGGATGAAAAAGTTAACATTAAATAACGCCTAAAAAAAAAGTTAGAGCCTTAAAAACTCCGCAAAAAGTGGTTAGTTCTAAAGAATGTGCATCACACGTTCGACAGCACATTGGCGACACGTGGTACCCTGCGGGGTTTCCCTTCAAATCGGCACTGCCGGCAGGGCCCGATCTGGTTTACGAACACTTTCTACAGGCAGCCTTACAAGCGCTAATGGATTATCACGACTGGTACCCTAGTTTGGGTAGGTACAGGCTGAAACCAATAATGAGTACTTAACTACTAACAATACTACCATACTGATCCATAGTTCCTTATCCTTCTCGTTTATTAGTAAATTAATTTTCCGCGTCAGTTTCTCTAACTTTTGTTTTTTAAAAATATATATAATCCCCGTGTGGTTTCCGGCCCCGTGTGGTTTCCGGATTAGAATAGTGCCACTCCATGTCTTCCCGTGGATGTCGTAAGAGACGACTAAGGGAATAAAGGCTTGTAGTACTGTTAGGCGATGGGCTTGCAACCTGTCACTAATACGCTGGTAAACATCTTAGCCTGATTGTGCAAAATGTGGTTACAGAATTATCAACAAGTTTTTAGAGCTGTTGGTAATTCTGTAGCTCTGCCTACCCCACTCTGGGAACGAAGGCGTGAGTTTATGTATGTATGTATATAATCAAAAATACTTGACTAATGGCTAAGCATACGTGCGGGTCCAGAAAAAAAAAACTACTAACAAACCAGGTGAATTAGAGTAAATAGCAGGCTGAAACCAATAATGAGTAACTACTAACAAACTAGGTGAATTACGGTAAAATTTTCAAACTTAATTTTCCCGTTGTGGTCATGTTATGGTTTTTGGAAGGCTTACTAACCAACCCCCTTATTTATAAACGCATAATAGCTAAGTATGCTGAAATATGTTTTGGCCTTGTCTTTCATTGTGACATTCGAATTTGACCTAAAGTGACAAAGTATCTTTAACTAAAACGTGCAAAAACTACGTTAATGAATAAAGGAGGCGAAGGAAGAAGGAGGAGGAGGAGGAGGAGGAGGAGGAAGGAGGAATAGGGGAGGAGAATGGTTTGTCAAGTCTTGACTCTGTATTTTTGCTACGATGCACTAAATTTGAAACTTCGGGTGCCTTATTCTCTTTACTCGACATAAATCGGGAAAAAGAAATGAAGATAATTTTATATACCTATAGGTATTGTTATTTTTACCTTAGGCTTAAGATACAACATTTTTTACTCATTACATCAGGATATTGTCTATTAATTGTTTACTTCGTTACTCATCACCTTGGAATATTATTGTTTACTTGATATCGATGTTTCCATTTCTCATAGTCGTTAAGTACTTAATAGTTTTCATCACACTTGCTCGTAAATAGTGTCCTAACATGCTAGAAAAATCGACCGTAAATACAAAATAATACCCGCGGGCCTTTTTTTTTACCATTACGCCCTATCGTGCTTTTTTTTTTTAATTATACGCCAGGACCCCAATTCTTGTGCCATTCGATATGAAGTTTCATTCGAGATGAAATGTCAGTTGCATACAATTTTCAAAAAATCTCGCTTATAAACTATTGATCTCGACCGTCACTAGAATCGGACTCCTGACCACGTTTGACATTATCTGTGGTAAGTCATAGACAATGATGTAGTCTACCGCAAATTTATAAATACTGATTATAAACTGTGTGATTCCAAAATAATAATTAAAAGGGTGTCTTTGTGCACATATTAAAATTTATATATAATATATAATGGATAATGCGACTCCGCCGGACATCGCCAACGCGGCTAAAATTATTAGTGAGAATCGTAAGTTAAAAAAATATGATCTTTTTTCTGATTTTATTTCATTTCCTCGCAATTGTGATGAAAAACATTGTATGTTACACGGGTGGTAAAGGAAATACAAAGCTCGAGTCATTAAAGCCCTCAGCCTTCGGCTTCGGGCTTCTAACAGACTCTCGTTTGTAATTCTGCCTTTACCACCCTTAATACACAATGTACTATTACTCCCCTATGTCATTAGGTTAGACAAATGTTATTACTAATTAGTTTACTCTTCCCGGGATCACCCATACAAAATCAGCAGCTATACTTGTATGAATCAGTTCACTCTCAAATGTCAAACTGTGTTTTACTCCGCCACATATAACAATATCTTTACATCGAACTTTTATTTTTAATAGTCAACCAAATAACTAATAGGCTACAAAATGATTGTCGTTGCGTTAAGTAAACTCATTACGAAATCATAAACCATAGAGCATTCTGAATTTAAAAACAAATCACGATCAAATTTGCTGCGCAAAGCCATAAAACATCAACTCAAGTTAATCGTGTGTGGCATAGACAAACATAGGGTTGCCAACTGTTGAATTTGATTAAAAACCTACATAGAGTTTTGAAGCCCGCATTTATGGCACGGTATTCAAAATCTCACATATTTCACAAAACTCTGAAAAAGTAATATTTAGAATCACCGAGATAGATAACAAGTTCAAGTATTTAAAAAGGCTTGTACAATTAAACCTAACGGTTAAATGTGGAATAATTGTTAATTATATTACGGTAAAGAAATAAAAATTACTTCGTTAGTCGCAATTCAAACGAGCTCCTTGGATTAAAAAATAAGTAAATTATTTTACTGGAGAACGTTCTCAATATTCTTAATCGCCTACCTAAAAAAAGTGCAGAAAAACTTAATACTTTTGAATGGCAACCCTAACATAATGTCTAAATTTTCAGTGAGACAGCGAGTTGATCTATAAGACACGCGTTCGTGAAAAATTCGTGACTTTCCGTCACGAGTCGGGCGGCCTGCGCTTGAGTGGGATTATTCCCGTTTCGCTATTGCAATATAAATGTTACTTGGATAACCTACAATCTAAATTCAGTGCCAAGACAACATCGGGTCCATTTTAGTGGGATATCATGAAAGAGGCAACTCAACTCTACTTTTTTTATGTAATAGAAAAGGCAAACGAGGTGGTTTACCAAGTGTTTTTTTATGCCACGGATGAGGCAAACAAGCGCACAGGCCACCTGATCATAAGTGGACTCCAAGGCCCATAGAAATTTGCAATCTCGAGATACCAATCTTAAGATGACAATCTTAAGACTGCAAATGCGTTGCCAACCCTGATATATAAAATCATAGAAAATGTATATGAACGTACATACGCAACGGAATCATGGACGGGACGGGAACGAGGCATCAACGTGGCCGGAAAAACATCATCTGCGACTATGTTTAGCACGTCCCGTCCCACACGTGCCCCGTCCCGTTTCTCTTTTTTACCATGTAGGATGTACAGAAAACCTCCTTTTTGTCCTGACAGCCGTAACTTCTTGTTCTTTGTCGTTTATAGCAATAGCAATCAAAGCCACTTCTTCAAATGTAAAATTCATCTTGTTTACAACACTAGCACGTAAGTTTCCCGTCATTGTCACTTTGCGAATGCATTAAAATTCACGTCAGACCACGTCCCGTCCCCGTCCCGTCCTCGTTCCGTCCGAGAAAAAATCAAGTTACGTATACAGCGCCCTTAAACCAACAGCTTAGTAGTAATTAAGGTCTCCTGTTTAAGATTTTTTCGTTACGGGGCATGGCCCTTGGCTTTCCTTTGCAGCCGCCACTGGTTTGTGTTGTAGGATTATGAGATTCATTTCGTTAATGAGAAATGCCAAAATCTATCTGATGTCACATCTGGTTTTCCCGTCTATATTGCTGTTTTGTCAAGTTTTTATATGTTGATTTAATAGTCATCAAATTTGATGGCTGGCAACGCCTTGATCAAACGGAATTTAATAGGCGTTATAAAAATACATCGAACGTCGATGATGCGAAAAAATTGAATTGAATATTTTTAAGATTTGACCTGGGATGTAAAAATAAACTGACAAAAGTGAGGAACTGCTGAGTTTCAATTAAAAATATAAGTTTTTTTACTATCTGACTCGTAGCATTTTTTTTTATTTAGCTCTTTTACCACATAATAAAATAAAATAAAAATAAAAAATAAAAAAATAAAAAAGCCTTTTATTTCATGCAAACCAAATAACGCTTAAATATAACTTAAATAAATTACGTTTTTTTTTTTTCTAATCCTATAGTGTTACTTTTTGTACTTTGTGCTAGATATATTTTATTACCACATAATATCATGCTAATATTATAAATGCGAAAGTTCGTGTGCTAGTTTGTTACAGTTCACACTTATGTGTGTGAAATTGTGCATCAACTTGGTTCTTAAAAAGTTACTATGGGACAAACGCGCGACTTCGTATATAACTTTACGTAGAATGAGTTTTATGCTACTCCCCCCTATTTTACCCCTTAGGTAAAGATAAAAGATAAAAGATAAAAGATGTTTATTCAGTAAGTAAGCCGCACGGACACTTTTACACGTCAAAAATCTACCAGCGCTTCGCAAGAGACCACTGCTGAGAAGAAACGCCGCAAGAAACTCAACAGTCAGTCGTTTTTTAAATATTACTTATACAATTATAGAACTTAACCTAGCATTATATAAAACAATGAATTTAACATTAAAATATATAGGGGATGAATTTCCAAAAATCCCTTCTTAGTGAACCCCTAGGGTATCCAAGGAATAGTCCGTTCTTCTGTCACAAGTATTGACATACTTACTAGAAGGTCCCAACCCTATCCTTATTGTAAACACAATGATTGTGACCAATAAACGATTTTTCATTTTTCATTATTTTTTTCCAAATTTCAATTCCCTAGGTCCAGCGGCTTTGGCTGTGCGTTGATCGATCAGTCAATTTATTTTATGTAATAGATCGTTAAGTTGCTTTCACCGCCTTTATAATACCCAACTGAACCAGTGTGTAAGCCCAACATAAACCCTGATAAAATTGGCGCATTTGTATCGTAGATAATGACGTAAATAAATGGTACCAGATACATTTGTGGTCCTCTTACTGTGCAATCTCCAACAAATTGTTCACTTCGGTGTCATTAATTATTTTTATCGTAGCTGAGAGTAATTGCAGCGCATGCAATGTTTATCGAGTGCACTGCGGGACCATTTTTTATGCGGATGGGAAATAGATGTGGATTTTAATTTGTTTGCTATCATTTAGAAAATGAGCATTTCTGGATTTGATTAAGTAAGGTAGTTTAAATTTATAACATCGCATGGCGAGCGAACACACAGGCAACGCAGGCACAGGCAGGTACGTATCATAATATGATCTGGGTTCCTTAGGAAAGAACCACGACAATTAAAAAAAAAAAATTTCGGCCCTTGGGCCCTAGGTTAATTAGCAACAAAACACTAAAATGTTTAAAAAAACAAAAAACCGCCTTCAAAAAGCAAAAAATAACTTCTTTAAAATGGTAGGTAAATAGGTCAGTCCTACTGAAGTCTGCTTTTGGTTAAAATATTGTTGGACGCCGACTTCAGTTGGACTGACCTATTTACCTACCATTTTAAAGAAGTTATTTTTTGCTTTTTGAAGGCGGTTTTTTGTTTTTTTAAACATTTATTTTATTTTATACTTTTTAGTGATCCTATTTATGCTGTTACGTAGCTCCACTTCTAAATATTAATAAGAAACTATAGAACATTTCAAGCTCGCCGCAGACAACGCCGCATGTCATAGTCATATTTAAACCTAAATGTGCTTCGTCATAGTCGCTCAACTTCCTTTATCGAAATATCTTATCGCCACCCTTGAAATAGGTACCGTTAAGGAGTTCCGGTGGCCATCTGTGGTCTTCATCATCAGTTCCACTTCACCATATAGTATTTTCCAAAAGCAAATGCATGAGTTACAGTGAAAAATACCAAAATCGCTATAGGTGTGTGTATAATATTTGAGGAGTTCTCTTGATTTCTCCATGATCCCAATATCAGATCCTGATGTGGTGACAATGGGACCAACTAGAAAGTATAACCATTCGAACAACGAAAAAATTTTTCAAATCGGTCCAGTGGTCTTCGAGTAATCGGGGAACATACATAAAAAATAAAAAAAAAACCCGACGAATTGAGAACCTCCTCCTTTTTTTGAAGTCGGTTAAAAAGGCACATCGAAATTCGTTCAGTATTTTTGAAGTTACTCTCTGATTTAAGAAGTTAGGCTTGTTAGCAATTATACGGACAAAAGACGGGTGGGCGGATATTTTTGCCGGTGAGTGTATTATGAACCATTATGCATTTTGACCCATTATGTATTTTAAACTTTATATATTATAATACGTTCCCCCTGCGACTCTATTCTAATACGCGGTAAAATCCAAATCGTATTTGTCCTGTTATGGTATTGTTTTTAACTCGGCTGCTATTACTGTCAATAAGAGCTATCAAAACGTTGATAATACGATAACAGGGCAAAAACTATTTGGTTTTTACAGTGTTGAATAGAGGCCCTGATAGACATTTGCGTTCTCAAGACTGCACTCTTAAGACTGCAGATGCATTGCCAACTCTGAGGACTGAGATAGAATGCCTACAGTAATTTCACCGGTTGTCTTAATTATCACCACACTGGAACACAACAATGCGAACACTGCTGCTCGCCGGTAGGTGTAAGATGGTAATGGTATTAGCGATCTGGACAACCCTCCACAAGGTAACTTACCACCAACAAAGCCCCACTAATATCCCCAAAACAGCGTCTTTTTCTCAAACTCTTTTTGCTTATCTAAAGGTAGTAAAAATTAAATTCAAATTGCTCCATGGGATTAAGAATAAATTAAAGATAATACCTTTTCGTAATGTCACCAATAAAACTATAAAAATCACTAACCAAAAAATTACTATAATGATTTTAATGATGTTACAACCTTGTTCACTTTCAAAAAAAAAAACTTTTTTTTCTAATCCATCGTACGTAGACCTGGCCATGAGTCATAATCATAACATCATGTTAGTAAGTAGACCACAATTTTCGGCCACACCCGGCCTATTAGTTCAACCGGTTGTGTTCATTCATCGGTTTGTCTTGTACCATTTCATAGATTAATACAACTTTTTATTACACCTACTTGAAGTGTGTAAACGAGGTTTTACTGTTAGAAAGTGGCAACGGTATTTATCTGAGTTCATTGTTGATTTTACTGAATGTTGAAAACGAGCTTTTTTGCTTTTACGTCGAGACATGTTAGAAGAAGAAATAAAGAGGAATTTTCTCTAGGTCTATATCTAATACTAACTACTTATATCTATCTACATATAGAGGTCAAAATGTCTGCTCTAGCACACATTTTGACCTCTTTATAATAGCATAGATGCATCGATAAAAAAACACTTATGGAAAGCTCTATTATCCATGACTATACTCTGTTCAATATACCTCTAGGATGATCCCTGTGACAGTCGTAGCCCAACAAACATTTAGGCGTCAATTAGAGCTTGTTTTAGAACTTAACGAGTTATTAAGGTTCTATAGCAGCAACATTTACAACTTTTGGCGACATAAGAGCGTAGATAAGCAAAATCTATCACTTAAAGTTATACAACAGATTTATAAGGGTGAGCTTAAAGGTTTAAGAGATAGAGCAGTGATTTTTAACTCTACAATACGGGCAAAGCATCTTGTGTTATAGCTTTAAGTGAATCTTACCACTATAAGATCTAAATAAGAAGTAATAATTGACTACAACCTCCCAAAGTGCTATACAAGTGATAATAAGCTCTCGACAAGAACTAAGAGTTGCATAAAAGCATTAATTACCGCTATAAGCTCTACAACGGTGCTCATAAACTCTTTTATAGCACTAAATGCCTAAAGAAGTACAAACCTCTCTTGTATTACTTAAAGCCATATAGTAGAAATATTTTTCGCTATTATAGAACTTATAGTGCTTAATGTGACTTCTGTATAACTTTAGGTAGAGTAATAGAGCTTAATACAACTTCTGTACCCCTTATTTGATCACTCGTGACATATCAATATGGCGACACAACCAAAAAAATCTAAAGCAGCTGAAAATTCATGGAAATGGTTTAATTTAATATTTAATTTAAGTATTTTGCTTCATTGTGTTGTAATAATAGTTGCACGATACCTTAAAAATAGTATAGATAACGTTTTATTAGATTATTCTAAAAGTTTAATGTCACTCCATATCAAGTAAAATATTCTTCTCAGCAAATAGAGAACAGACATAGGGCGCTTAAATTATTTGTTAATAATACATATGCTTATTCACAGTGTACTTAACTTCGCAGTAAAAAGTCAACTATTATCCACTTGCAAAACGTACGCGTTGGTATATATCATTCACTTTTACAAATCCGCCATTCGTGATGGTGCCGACAAATGACATATTAAGATTTATGTTGACGAAATAAAAAAAAGTACCTATCTTATTAGATGTTAAAAATTTCTTAGAACCTGAGGCCGTTTTTTAACCTTTGTGGATCTATACTAGAACTGAAAGAGTCAATAATCACCTATTTGCAACCCTCTTAACACTTAAAGATATAGTGAGCGACATTGTAGTTCTACTGTACCGCTTAAGGAGTTAGTATTCACTTATTTGCAGCCTTCTTAGCACCTAAAGAGTTAATAAGCGTTATTTCACTCTATTGTACCACTAAAGGAGTTAATTTTCGCCTATTTACCACCTTTTTATCCCTTGTAGTTTCAGTTATCGCTATTATAGCTCTCTTATAGCTTTATTATACCTCTTATTCCATTCCTTAACTCTGCTTTACCGCCATTAAAGAACCTAAGGTGATTAAAAAGTGTGCCCAATTCGGGGGTATAGTAGAGTTATAGCGCGCTCTAACTCCAAATCGTAACACTTATTTATAACCTTAGGATCTGGTTAGCGCTCTTATAGATTTCCTATAACTCTTTTCTTAGCGCCAACGTGTTACTTGGGGGTATGTGGTAATTTCAATCACTTACACTCACAAGCGCGGTATTTAAAAATAGGCGACTAATTATTCAAATTCCTGTACAGCGTCGCTAGGTTTGTACCAATGTAGTATTTATGTAAAGATAAAGAAATAAGTTTAATTCTTGTTTATATAAGCTGTCACAGGCATCATCTTGGATTGAACAGAGTATAGTAATATAATAATAATAGGCTGAGAACGGCAAGAATTCTTTTTAAGATGCGATGTTGCACATAAACGATACGAAACGATGAACGTCATACATAAGATAAGATAATACCTTACATTATGAAAAATAAGAGATTTCTAAATTCACGTTAAGTTAATAGTAAAGAAAATAAAGCTCGTTGATTAGTTATCTTTTATATCTACTAATTGTTGTCCCGCATGAAAGTCTGTTAGTTAATAAAACTTAATTAAACTCAATTTTCCTTCTTCAGTGAAAGACCGGGGTGAATAAAACGGTCCAAGAGGTCATTACCACTTAACTATACTTTAGTTTATGACCATGAATATAATTTGTTGAAGTTCATAAAACAACATGGTAAGTTATGATTATTTTACGATCGTCTTTAATAATTTAATGTTGTGCGAAACGGTTATCCTATTATGTTGTGTTGCGGTATGGGGAACGAATAAATAGTACCTAATTCCGATACCTACTTGTCTACATTTTACCCGAGTTAGACAATAGGTAAGTATTGGTAACCTATTCAACTCCGGTTTCTGACCATTTAACAACCCTACGCAAGAAAGAACAACGAAACATTTAACTGTTTAAAAACAGCTGTACAACATGGACGGACTCAAGTACACAGTATGAGCGTGGAGCGCGCTCTCACGACCCCAAGTCCGGTCAATATTGGACCTACTAACAGGACCGCAAAATAAATGCACGTCGCAAAAAGACACAAGTCTATAAGGTATACAATGCAATTCAAAACTTATCATATATTAGCAAATTTTAAAGTAGGGTGGATTTTACTTGCCTTTTGAGTTTTTATGTCAAAACGTTTCAAAGTCGCTTTGGAAATAACACCGCAAGTGAAAATTGCGAATTTTTCGATTTTCAACCCAAGTTATATAACTAAAGATTTGAGTTTGGTAAACGCGTTGTTTGAGTTACGTGTTTTGACTTAAGCATGTGCGAATTCTTTGTAGTTCTGTTTTACAAACACGGCATTTTTGTAGTTCGTTGTCTTTTAAAATGTTTGTTTATTAAATTGCGGCAAACAAATTTAATAGGTATTTTACGGCACGAAAGCGGCCGAAATCGAATCAACAACGACTTTTCATCATAACTATATATATGAATAACATCAGTTGTTTGGACCTGATTAAGTTAAGCGATATATATTATTCTCAAAGCTTTGAAACCTCTTAATTACATTGACCACTATGTAAAGTAAAGAATCTTTAAATGGATAAAGTTAACATGTGTACATTCGGTACTGGAATTTAAATATTGTCTAATGTTACTTTTTTCATTCGTCATCAGAATGTTACAAACAAGAACACAAATGAAGCCATAACACAAATAAATATATATATATATATATAAATGCTTATGAGTACCCTGGATTAACACACAGGTACACTAGTGCAGTAGATTTATAAAAGAACCTCATGGTTGTTTAAGTAAGACTATAGTGGATGAAAGGCGAGCCCTTAAGTACCACTACATTGTGTTCTCTACATCTTCGAACGAAGCAGCCATATCATTAATATAGAACGTCACTCGGTAAGTTCGTTTAATCATCAATCAAACATCAAACACTCGAATCATAACCGCATTGATTATGTGACGTTTCATAATAATACATTATATTTAATGCAATAAAGTGTACATATTAAAATTTACGCATATTACATACATAGGTACATTAAATCACGCCTGTTTCTCAGAGGGGTAGGCAGAGACCACTTCTTTCCACCTGCTACGATCCTTAACAAAAGGAAAAAAACTATGATGCCATATCATCATCATATTTACACGTGCCTCAAAAGCTTTTGCACAAGAAACATTGGTGCTATCGTAAACTTGTAGACTATCTCATCATGTACTTAGTATTTCTTTAGTCCTAGCCCTTTTCCCATCTAGCTAGTTTCCGTTAAACTGTCCGTCTGTCCCTCGCCGCATAACGGTCGGTTAAGTGGGGCACGCTCGCAAACCCTACACTGTTGTCTAGCCCTTTATTGATATTGCTCTCACCGTTATAATAGGTGACAATGTAGACAAGATTTATCGTTTTGATGGTGCATAGTACTTAGGAGTAGATGCTACTGACAAGCGAAACAATCGTAAGGCCAAATCGATTACCATGTTGTGATTTGTAAGGTTGAGCTTCTGTTTGGAGTATTATTAATTAGCTTTATGGCAAGGAGAAGTTAAACAAGCGCACACGCCACCTGATGGTTAGTGGGATCTGAGACACAGGCATTTGCCATCTCAAGATTGAAATCCTAAGATTGCAAATCGAAGGACTAAAAAGGAATGGGTATATACTAGTTATTTCACCGGTTTTCTTATTCCCGCACCGGAATACAACCACTACTGCTTGGTGGTAGGTTAAGTAATAAAGATTGTGGGAGCGATACGGACGGGTCCCTGCACAAGGTCCTACCACCACTAAAGTTCTCGTTTTTACCCAATTATTTTTACTAAAAATAACACGAAACACGAAAGCGAGTTTAAGTATCCATTTCACAATAGAAAAGCGTTGCGCAAATCACTTAAAAATTGCTGAAATAAATTCCTAACAATAGGGCAATTTCTACTGATCGCATCGGGCAAGACAAATTGGTCATACACCGGGAATCTGAAACAATACAGATAGAAAAACAAATTGCCAACCATTTTTTAACTTTTAGGAAGCTTGATGGTATCTGTGGTAGTTCCCATCGTTGTATTGTTGTGAAATGCCTTTTTTCTATCACCATCTGTGGCACTTTTTCGAAATATCAAGTAGCATTATGACTTCCTCTTCGCTATATGGGTTGTGATTAATATAAATCACATCTCTCATAGATATGATATTGATCTATCAAACAGAAAATCTATGTGACTCAATAAATGATAGTTCCGTAAGACTTTTTCTAATGCACGCAGTAAACTGCGCGTAAAAAGTTCCCCTCCATCTTTATTCTTACTTATTTTATTAATATGTGTGTTTGTTTATTTATTATTTACATTTCAACGTCCCTATCAATCGATATGGGTAGTTTTTATCCTGGAGAAGAATTTATAGTAACTTTTTATGCCAAAAAATTGGTCAGCTCTTGAGGAAATAACGATAAACAAATTCAGCATGGACAGAGTCACGAAGTCAAGCTAGTAGGTGCATACAAACATAATCATTTAAGTCTGTTTTAACTTGGTCGAAGGATCGAAAATTGATAATCAATGAATCATCGAGAAATTCTAAGGATCAAAAATGTATGTATGGGATATATGTAAGGATGTACCTTTTCAAAAATTATCAAAAAAATCTCTACATTGTTATGATTATGATATTTCGCTATGCGTCGCAACGAAGTAAATTTTTGATCCTTGCACATTTTTGATGTGTGATGCTGTGATGTGTGTATTTCGGATCCGAAATAAAAGTTCCTCTTTAATTAAAAGGGTGCTTGACCTCAGGTGCCACCTGGCAGTGAATGCGTTAAGTAGGAACCTAATTAAAAAGTAAATGAAATTCTACCCTTTCTGTGTCATAACGACGCGACGCCTACTCAAACTCGATGACAGACTCAATCTGAACGTCCTCATTGTAAATGATAAGGCTTGTCTGATAATCATCAACGTCATCAGAACTACAATAGGTGGCATTCCTCCATCTCGGCACAGAGGGTACAGAAGCGAGTCAAGTTCGCTTCCTTGTGAACTGCGTGGACTTATGGCTTACTGGAAGAGAGATTGGAGTTAATGGAAGGATTTGTGAGGATAAAGGGTCCACAAAGTCTTTTAAGTGATGAAGATAACACGAAGGCCAATTAAAATTTTTTATGTGAGATAGGAGGAAATTGCGCCGGTACAATCATCTACATATCACTGATGAGATGGATAGTACAAAACATAATCAAAAAGGAATTTTGGTCGCGAGTTAAAATCCGCTCTTTACTAAAGAAAGAATAGATGAAGAAGTTTTTTTATGAAAATTTATTCGTATTATTAAGATACTATTTACATACTACTTATTTTTTTTTTTATTATCACTTTTATACCATTTTGGAAGTACTTTTACTGACTTACAATCAAATGCCAGGATTTCAAACAGTAACCCAAATTTGATCTTGAAATTACAAACAAAAATAGAATCACATGCAAATTTTGAAAAATATTTAATTAGTACAAAAATCAATCTTAACATTTTTTTTGTTAGCTGTATCCCGAAATAATTACCTACACTACAGTTAAAACATCAACTTTAAGAGCATCATGAGAAGAATTTTCTAACTAATGCACTCAGTTAATTTCAGATGAAGTGTTAAAAGCATGTAATCAACGAGAGAAAGACGCATGTCCATTGTCAAGCTTGCAAAATTGACTCTCAGGTATTCCGCATAATTATTAATAATTTTAGGACAGTTAATTCAAACAGTTTCCACGTTTTAATGTATTATCTCACAGTCGCTTCTAGTTACGTCTTAATTTCGCGTATCGTTGGACAATAAGCATTGTTCACTTTTCTTTTCGCTTTTTCATAGTCTTTATGAATGCGTTAGTTAGATGTAATTTGCAACATTGGAAGGTCATGGATAGAACGTGGGAGTAAATCGACTTGGCAATTTTACGGTAAACCTTATTCTTCTAAAACACCGAATGAATGGGGATGTATTGAGAATAAATCATGGTCATTAAAAAACCTTGGCCGAGGAATAGACTGATTTTCAAAGTGACTGATATTTTAAATATGTATAATTTCGATTATTTGTTATTGTTATATATCGTTAGATTTGTAGAAAAAACACCGTGTACGAAATTTGCAACAACTTTATGGAATAAAAAATAATCATTGCATTTGAAAATGAATAAAATCCGTGCCTTACGTTTTTAATATTTTTCATTAAAATTGGCTTGAGTTTTTTAGATATCATTTAATTCGGACTTTGAAAGGTATTCTTATCTCTTCATTCGGAATACAATAGAGAGAATACCTAGAGAATCTTAGTACAATTCGATCTTAAATTTATAGAGTCTACAATTGCTTATTAGGTCCAAAACTACCTAGCCTGGCTAGGCCAAAGTCAGATGTATGACAATACAATTCAATAGCTATAATCTCTTACAATTACCGTGATCAGAAATAAGGATCGTTTTACTTTAAATATACCTAGTCTGCAATGAAATAGCGTTTTTTCCGAGAAGGCAGTCTCGTTCTATCTTTATGTGCCTCTATTGTGTGCCTCAGTGCTGGTGTGTGTCTGTGTGTGAGTGTACAATTACTGAGCTATCCCAGGGGCTTCTTTAATTAGTTCAATTGAATAGAATTATTCAATTATGGAGTACGTCCAGACGAGCAGTTATCATTTAACCCTTAAGGTCATTTACATTGGAGAAAAATATCACCTTGATCAGAAAGGTAAGAAGGATCAGGTAAAGTAACGTAGCGGACATTTCATTTTTTTAATTACCGTAGAATTTTAGCTCTAAAATCTGAAATACATCATCTTTCTTGTAGCTCATCCAGCACTTGAGCATGGTTAATTAAATGCGTATAATCATTTAAAAATAATCATTTAACAAAAGAAAAGGAAAAATAACACTATGTATGTTTAACGCCTTACCCAAATTCGATGTTAATTATCTATTTAACCTTTTTAGGTTAAAGGCTATTTATTGCACATTATTAAATTAACTAAAATAGCCAAAAAACATCTCTAAACTCCTTTTTAAAAATCTCCTCCAATGCACCTTAACCGTAATTGTGGTACTTATAACCTTTGGAATTTAAACACGAATTCTGAAGTATCTAAGTACATGTTTGTAAGAAACTAGTCAGCACATAATTTAAAGCTAGACACAATAAAGAAAGCGCCCATCCCATTTATAACTGACAGTCGGCCGAACTCAAAGGGACAAAGGATCTAATTAAGTAAGCTCTGTGGCCTCGTGCGATGGAGAAATACGGTGACCATAGACTAGAACAGATTAAAAAAGCGTTGGCACTGGCAGGATAGAACTGTCAGAGTGATTGCGTTTTGTTTTGGAATAGGTTGGATTAAAACAAGTGGGTACCTACTTTTATCTACACCCATATAACGCCCTTGTAATTCTTTATAACGCGTACCGTTAGGCCACCAACAACAGTGTTGTCATTACTACTTAGTAATTATATCTGGTAGGGGTGTATACTTATTACATATTTACCACCACTACCTTAATGATTATAGTAGACTTTTAAATAAATAAATAAATATAAAAACGAATAATACGTAGGTACGAATCGCATACAAACGTGCTTACTGCCATTTTGAGGTAGATAAGTGAACTAAGGTATCGACGTAGCCTATCGAATTAGCAGCTTGAAGTGGCAGTGGGCCGGCCACATATGCCGCAGAACGGATAACCGCTGGAGTTATCGTGTTCTTGAGTGGAGACTGCGGAACGGCAAACGCAGTGTAGGACGCCCTCAGACTTCGTGGAGCGAAGATCTTCGCAAGGTGGCTGGCAAGAGCTGGGTGAGAGTGGCCGCAGATTGTGCTCGGTGGCGTACAATAGAGGCCTACGTCCAGCAGTGGACTAGTATAGGCTGATGATGAAGTGATTTGTTAGAGATTTCTAGAGTTTACGATATGACTATTAGATAAAAGTATTGTACGCGACTATGTGTATCTGTGTGTTAGCATTATAACACTTCTGATATTATGCTATTATGCTATTGTATCATAATACTAGTTTATTTTCTCAAGCTCTTAAAGTTCTTGTTTATGCTAGGGTTAGGGGGCTTTTCATGCAATAGTGATGTTACACTCTAGTTCCAGGAAAATGAAACCGATTTTAATAAATGGGGTTTGACTGCCTTAGTCGTTTGAAAAATATAAATGTGTGTCAAATCAGACTCCATGATCTGACCTAGCTTTTAATGCAGATTATGTTTTCATGAGGATGGTTAAACGCGTATTACAAATCCGTTGATATTTGCATGTTAAAACTATAATGTAAACCTCAGGGGCTTTTAAATACTCATTTCCATTTATAATCGAAATGAAAACAGGATTACGTTGAATTTACTTTATTACGCGAAAAGTTACATCACTATTAAAAGTTCACATCCATATAAAGACAAAATATGTAGCTTGATCGATTGCAAGAATTAATCAAAACGAAAATTTCCGTGTGATTTTAGTATCAGCATCCGGCTACGCACTTGAAAGTAAATATTACATAAAATTTATTTTTAATTTGTCGGAATCTTTTTTTTGGTTGTTGTTACCGTTCTCTATATCCTGCATGTCATCCTGACATGTCAAAATTTTAAGACTTTTGTCACGATTGCAGCCGGACTCTGCAAATGTCAGGATTTTTCAAACAAGTATATTTTTAAATGTGGACTAAAAGAAGATGTAGTGACTAAGATTGAAAAGGGCATGCTTCGATGGTTCGGTCATTTAGAAAGGATGGATGAAAGAAGATTGACGAAAGAGATACACAGAGCAAAAGTGAGAGGGAGGGTCGGAAGGGGCCGCCCTAGGCGTACTTTTTCGGATCAAATCGGAGAAATACTGGAAAAGGGCCAGATCTTAAGTACCCGAAACCGACGCGCATGCGTGACTCGATGTATGAATGTGGAAGAAGGATGGAAAACAGGTATGTATGTATGTATTTATGTATATTTTTATATTCATTTATTAAAAAAAAGATACCACTAATGAAAAAAATACACAAACACACTATTTATTAGACAGAGAGATGTATCCACTTTTGAAAAAATGTATACAATGACATCTCTCTTCAGTCAACTGTATCCATACAACCAATTAACAATGCAACACCATAGGAATCGTAAGCGTGTCAGCCTATACCAAATTAAGTGCCCAGCCCCCAAATTTTCATAGAAAATTGACCCTCAATTGGGTTCCTGGGCTACCAACATGTTTTGATGATTGTGTAATTCATGTACCGCAATGGTCGTACCACTCGTACCATTTCGAGTGCACCTTTCCGCTTCCCTTGCACTTGACCGAGACTCGAACTGCTCCATAAACTTTCGCTGGGCGACCTTCATTCGCGGACCACAGCCGCGGGCGGCTTTCTCGACGGATCGCCGGACCGATCGCTGGACAAATCGCGCCTTTTGTTGTCCGATTGGAACATAATATCAATACTATTGATAGCTGGCTGGATAGGTATGTAGAGATCTATGAAAGCGTCGGTACCTTAGCGATGATGTCTACTCGTGATGGTAAGGTATCGAGTTTACACCACAGCGATGGACGTTATTCGATGATCTTACGGAAAAGAAAAACATCGTGAAGAAACCTGCATATTCGAACTGCTGAGTGTGTAGAAGGGGTGATTGCACATAAGAGAGATACCATACAAGAGTTGCCTTTACGTTGCGTCGTCGCCGCTGCGTTCTACATATCAATTAGTACTACATATCTACGACACAACGCACGTGACATCTCTCTAAGATCCTAAAAAGGGCAGGAGGATAATGAACCTACAGGGCCTTGAAGTGTATCCAAAAGAGCCTAACTGTTCGTAACATCATTATTCGCCGTACTCAAAGTCATTTTAGTGACAATTGAGTTGTTCCTTTTTCAAAATTGTGTATGAAAAATCGTCACTAACGAACTACTTAATCGTCACTTAAGGAACGACTTAATCGTCATTAACTGACTCTGAGTGCGGCAGCGGTAAGAGCGCTATACCCTCTTATTGATAAACATGCAATAGCTAAAGTGTGTTTGAAGTATGCTCTGTCTTTATCTGTCATTATAGCATTTGAATTGGTCAGAAAGGGACAATGGATATAACTAAAATAGGTTTATTGTGCGTTTTTGAAAAAGGGGATAGATTTATGTGTTTTCTTAATTGTATTAATTGTACATTAATCGTATGGCGGTAGTTTAAACGTGGTGCTGAACCGTATTACCAACCAGTGATCTTGTACTTTTGAGGTATGTATACTGTGGTCATATCTCGTAAACTCATCTTTCGATTCGTCGTCGAATTATTAACCGACGGGGTTAATTTGCAAGTAAGGCAGATAATTGAAATGGCTCCTTTGTGACGATCGTCAAAATATACGCACTAAAGTCTAATTTTAAGCAGGCAGAAATTTTTAACTCCGCCGGATCATAATAAATTCTTGAAGAATTCAAAAGCGAGTTAGTAAATTTAATATTTAACAAAATATCCCAATTAAGCTCTAGGCTTGTACTATAGATACTAGACCACGATACATTTATGTAGAGAAATATACCACCTACCTAAATATAAAGAAGTCATCCAAACTCAGGAACAAACTTGCGCTCATCACAAAAATATCTGAACTGGATTTGAACCCGGGCCTCGCTATTTACTGTATGTGAGAAGTAAGAAAACTCGGTATTTAGAAAGGATTTTTTATGTTATGTACCATATTTGTTTGTTGTGGATTTTCTTTATAAAATTATAAAACGATCAATCATTGTGTAAGAAATGAACGTAAAGCAGGCATACGTGTTACATGGGGACAGACATACAGTGCAGACAATATATTATCAAGTTATTTTTATCTGCAAAAGGTGTTTCCTTTTTTTCTTAATTTCCAAATGTTATTTTCCAGGGCAATTCCGTCACGATTATTTTAGGTGACTTTTATAAATAAGTATTTTATTCTTGCTCCTATCGAACAAGTTCTATCGCAACTTGCGAGACACTATTGAGAATTAAAAAAAAAAAAAACTTATTGATTATTTATAGTTTTTCTGTGAAAATAATTAACTTAACAATAGTAAATAAATGATTTGTATTTGGATTATACATATTTGTGAATATCTGTGTCGGTTACGGCCTCACTCAGAGTCAGTTAATGACGATATTGACGATTACCTAAGTCGTTCTTCAGTAACGATTTTTCATACACAAGTTTGAAAAAGGAACGAGTTAATTGTCTCTAAAATGACTCTGATAGTCGGCGGATTGAAAAAAATGATATTGCTTTTGACATGTTATCGTATCGTTTTTAACTCGGCCGCTATTACTGACAAGTAAATAAGAGTAATAAAGTTGACCAAGGCTCGGAACCGGTTTAAAAATTACCGGTAAATACCGGTTTGTTTCGGTTTTGCTCCGAACTTTTATAGGGAACGCGAACGTTTTGAGAACGTTTTAATCCTCGAGTGGTGAGTCCAGAAACCAACGCGTTCGTTGCAACTTGTTTATTTGACTTTAGATGTGAAGACGCGCGCGGTATGCGTCTGGATTAACCGGTTTTTTAGCTTGAAACCGGTTAATTCGAAAAGAACTTTATATAAAGGTTCGTGCACAAAGCGGTAAAAACCGGTTTATGCGAACGGAACCGAAATGGTGGTTTTACATAATAACAGTTTGAATCGGTATCAGAGCCCTGGCGTTGACAATATGGTTATGCCGAGTGGAATAGAGCCCGCCTGACCTACTGTGCGTCCGCTTTCATCCGACAAAGCCCGCGAATCGCCTGGTTATTCTTATTTGATGCTTTCTCCTGTAATTTGTATCGATAAGTAAGCGTGACCGATCGAACAAGTTATGTTAGGTATAGGTGGGATTCGAAGCTGGCGTGCCGGGTTCGAATCCTGTTAAGGCATTTGTGTGATGAGCACGAGCGTTCCTGATTTTTGGATGTTTTCCATGTAGTTAAGTATGTATTTATCTATAAGTATGTTTATCATTGTCTAGTACCTATAGTACAAGCCTAAAGCTTAGAGTTTAGTTTGGGACTAAATGTGAAGTTATCTATGAAAAGGGACCTTATTGTCGATGGCGCTTCCGCCATTATTAAAGATGCTCCGATATAAATACAACGTCGCGTGACGCAGTGCGGCGTAAGCGCTATTGACAATAAGGTGCCTTTACATAGATAATGCCGCAAATTAATTTGCGAGATTGACCACTGATATTTAAGTACTATTATTATTTATCTCAGATCAAACTTCATCATCATTAAATTTAAGAGCGTAGCTCTTGTCGGTGTAATTCTCTCCACTTATTTCTATTTGGTGCAAGGTTCTTCATCTCTTGGTATCCGCTTGCTCCTACTCTTTCTTGAATCTCTCTGACATAATTGGTTCTCGGTCTTCCCGGGCCTCGTCTTCCTTCCATCTGCCCTTCCATTATGTTAATTCATTCCATGTGCCCACCCTGCAAGGATTTCGCAGCCTTGCTACTGCGACTGCCGGACTCAGACCGCCGCGTTCTATCTCGTCGCGGAAACCCGTTGTCAAGAACGTTTCTACTATTTTTTCTGTCTGTCAGTAGATCAAACTTACTCAGATTTATTTTGATGGCATTAAAAAGTTTTAATATTGTGAAAATGTAGGTAGATATTACATTCATAGGTACATACATTAAATCACGCCTTTCCAGAGGGATAGGCAGTTACCTTTCTTTCCACCTGCTACGATCCTGACAAATCCCTTTCGCTTCTTCCATATTCATAGGTACAGTCAAGGAAATTGATTCCAAGACCACTTTGGACTATTCCAAAATGACGTAATCAATCAAAGCGGAAGACACTTCTTATGATTTTATTTACAGTGTCACTTTGACATAGTCCAGAGTGGTCTAGGAATCAATTTCCTTGACTGTACATCGAGTCATGCATGCACGTCGGTTTTGGGTACTTAGGATTTTAGTTTTGGTTCTTGTGTCTGGTGTCAATCAATATATTTTCACCAATGATATATATACACATATAATATAGTAAAAAGAGGTAGATATGTTATACGCACTTCGATTGTGGCATAGGGAATGCCAATAATCGGTTATAACCGGTTATTTTCATTACAAAAACTGCGAATAACCGATTAAATTGCATTCCCTATTGTGGCACCCTAAAACCAAGCCAATTGGTACACCTTTACGTAGTCTTCCGCCGTCAACGGAACCGTGAACTAGTCTGCAGCATACACTCGTCTCTGTTTCGCTCCCGGAAATTAGCATACCATCCTGCTTTCACTTGTTATTTATGAATAAGTGTGTAACTAATTGCAATATTACCTGATTATTTGTGCGTAACCCGGACTATTTTTACACGCGGAATACCGTATAGGTAACATATCTACCTCTTTTTATATTATATCATTGATTTTCACTAAAATAGTCTTACTTCCTTTTATTATTTATTTATTTTAATGGCGTCTACAAGTTTTGTAATTTTGCCAATGTCAAGTATATATAAGCAATTGTACGGTGAATCGTCGTTGTCGTCGGCGTCTTCCAGTCCCAGTCGGCACACCATTGAAGATGGCGGGCATCCACTTCAATGGCTTATTGGCTTGGAGTGTCCTTGACCGCTTGCTCATTCAGAATCAACTTTTTACTGATATTTTATTTCATGCATATTCTTCGTCAGTGTTGGAGGTTACTTCACAAAGTTGCCTTGGATTTGCGAACCAAAATCAACGATAAAGTAATTTACAAAAAATTAAATAAATAGACAGATGTTTTCAAAATGACAGCTAGACAAGAACTCCTCCTTACTTCCTTTAAAAAACCTAAGTAAAAAGCAGATGGACGTTAGCTTACTAGGTAACCACGTCATCTGCTTTGATTTCACAAGTTTTCTACCTATAGATAACGTTAATGATTGAGACACCATGTCAAGGGCCTTGTGTAACGATATTTATGTCACTTGTTCAATGATTAATTATGTACTTAATGACCAACACTTGTCGCCGTGATCATCCTTTAAGTATACTGTCGCAATAGTGTTTTTATTAATGTTTAAACTGACCTTATTTATACAAATCTGTTGTATTATTAATTTAAGTTTTGGACAATACTGGATATGGAAAAATTGTGGAGAAAATAGAGGCATTCCATCTTAGTTGTCAGGGTTGGCAACGTATTTCGAATCTTGGGATTGTAGTCTTGAGGTTGCCAATGATGGGTGTCGCATAGGGTTGCCACCTTTTTTTTACCAGAATAAAGTATTGCTTGCCAAAAGAGGAAGAAAAATAAAGTACGCAGCATAAATGTAAAGTATTTTTGAATTATTGTTAAATACATATTTCTTATCAAGTTATCACTCATCAGACCTTGCTTTCCCACACCGTTTTTGGCAACGATAAAAGTACCTATCAATCGCGTACAAACATGGCACAACAAAGTTTATGTCGAGGGTTTTTGACGGTTTCATTGAGGTAAGTACAATTTAGTTTAAATTTATTAATTATTAGAAAAAAATATCCATTAAAAACCGAATGTTATAAATAAAGTACTTTGCCGTATTGTGCTTTATGTGTTGCGTAAAATATAACGTACGGGAAGCTAAAATAGAGTACAATACTTTATATTATACGGGTGGCAACCCTACTCTCACATGACACTTAACATCAGGTGGCCTGTTCGCTCGTTTGCCTTCTCCTTGCCATAAAAAAAAATGTAGCTTGTGTCAAATAGCATGAGTTATTTTACATCTTTGGCAAGTGCCTCTTACAAAATGATGGGAATTTCTCCCACAATCACAGTGACGTGTGTCCATTTCGTTCTCACTGAATCATTGTTGTTTTCTCGAGGCCAAAGACCACAGACCTCATCCCTCAAGCATGTAACCTAACACCATAATACTAAATCGATTCTCAGATCCAGTCATAAACACCTACACACGAACCGTAAACCGAAGATTACAATTGCTACCTAGTTCACGTGTAAAGGGCCAGAATAGCCGTTACACTCGTATATACAGCCTGAGAAACAATAAAACCTTGACCCAGTCGTATAAAGCTCTCAGAGAACCCTAGAGTGAAAGCTAGGAGTTATAGCCGACGTGGAATAACACAATAAGTGCTATTATGGGGATATAGGGCCATGTTAATCTTGGGATGGAGCTGTTAATTAAATTAAGGCGATCAGTCGTATAAAGTCGAGTTTCCATTAGCAATAAAACATGAAGAAGTTGTCAGCTGTCTACCTTCAACTTTTATACTCGGCATATAGACACTCAACTAGTTTTTTATGAGAGCTTTAACTGGCTTTATGAACGCCATTCTCACGGAAACCGTCTAATTTTCCTTGTATAAAGTGAACCATATGTCCTTCTAAGAGTTCTAACTTCATAAAATCGATTCAACGGTTCAGGAAAACTTTATAAACTGACGAACAGAGTTACTTTCGCATTTATAATATTAGTATGAATGGATTGAAAGAAACGTTAACATTAGCAAATGCAGATGCAAAAAATTGGGTTGACAACCAAACGTCAAACGTCAGTTAACGTCATTACAACATACAGAACTAACTAGAGCTTTAAATCTAGGTCAAGACTAAAAATTGCAAACTTGACAACCCTAACAACTACCTACTACAACTTACCTAAGCGTCATCCCTATTCAGCCACAAATGGCCGTCAAAAGCAATTTTTCAAGCCAAAGAACAGCGAAAGTATTGTTTGATATGACGACGCGTAACGAAACGTTCGTAACCACAGCTCAAAGGTTGTCTAAAGCGATTTTTCTTTACTACAAAACAAATTTAACAACTACACTCGCCAAAACTAGATCTGTATTTACTCTACAACAACTAAGTTATAACATAGCGGTATTAATAAGTTGGTTATTTTGTAGTATTCCATTTGTGCAGTCTTTTGTTGGATATGATTTGTTGTGTAATGGCGCCACAGTTGCATAAGAAAGCATTCTAATTTCACTTCTTGTTTCGTGTCCTTTGACATCAAGTGTTTCGCCGTGGGATATTCGCATTAAGTGTTATGATACGATCTTTATGGGTCGGGGTTTGGAGAATAACAAATTCAGTTGACCCAGAGTGGGCAATTTGACTTTCCAGAGAATTGCTCATGCCTTATTACAAGTTGTTTTGGATTTGATTTTGCAAATATTTTTTCATCCTCTGCGCCATCCTCTTATGCTGAGCATGAGACATATCATATACCAAAATGAGAGCTAATCACAAAATATATTGAGAAAAATATGTTTACGAAGGTACTTCCATTGAATAAAATAGCTATGATGTTAGTAAAATCAATGTAGGTATAAAAATACGCAAGACCAATTGAGTTAAGGAGGCAGAGAATTTCGAAGATGCTAGCTCGACTTCAACTTCATCCGCGCAGAACTCTGTCGTGTTTCCCTCGGAATCAATTACATTTCCCGGGACAAAAGGTCTTCTGTGTTTTAATCCAGTAAATGGAATATCTGTGCTCCAAATTTCACTCAAATCCATTGAACCGTTCAAGCGTGATTGAGGCTCTAACTAATCACCTTAAGCAAACAAAGCTTCTGTCATTAAGTGCCTACTCTAAAAACGCGGTTTAGTTATAATCAGAAATTATTCTCGGTGAAAGGTTATGTTTCATCTTTTCATCATTCATCATCAATTCATCATTCACAGTCTACAAAACCTACGAAAACACACATAAACACAAACAGCACGTAATAAAATAGCGAAAAGCAACAAATCCTTCTTTGTTTGTCACCTATTTTGGTGTTTTTGTTTTCAATTTAACAGATTTAATTGGTTTAAATAGACAGACACGTACTTAAAATAAGAAACAAATGAACGAACTTACAAAATTACTTGAACTACACTAATCTAACGATCCGCTGCCAGTGGGCATTGTTCCTAATATGCTGGGGGAATGCTTATTCTTTGTGCCAATTTTGGTGATTTATATTTATATGTCTTTCCACAAATGCGTCTCTATTACTCGTTGTATTATTTTTTCGTGTCCCGTCTAGGTTATACTCTATCCACGAAACTAACAATATTTTTCTATGGTATTACCTAGGAATAGGAAGGATTGGGATAGGAAATAGGAATAGGATGATTGTCGGTCTAAAATTCTAATGAGTGACGTAGTTTCCCAAGCGGATAACATAGCGGGTTCGGCCGTAAAGCTTTTACGAGATAGTTCGCACGTTCTTAAAGCTCTGGCGCACCTTACGGCCGGACTTGTCCAGTTTAAGATGGCTATTCAAAGTAATTTTATAGCAGTATCGGTGTAAGTATTTTACTCGGGATTTGAATGAGAAGCGGACTGTTTGTAGTCCATACAAATTACAAACGTATAGTTAATGAATGACGCAAGAGTTTTTAGTTAATATGCAACTTTTATCTACCACTACCATGACGCTAGGTTTTTATCTGAAAATAATTTTATTTTTCATTAAATAGGTAGAGTTTTTAAAACGACATTATTTGATAACACACTTCTGGTGCTGACTGTAGTTGTCACTGATAAGTAAATAACAACTAAAAGACGATATTAAGGAGATCACACCGGGTGTACGATACTAAGGAGAACGCTCGACATGTAGTGTTCGTCGTGCTGCGGCCGCGTCTGCTCATGAATAGGGACTTTGAACGAGCCCGAAACATGTCGAGCGGTTTTCGACAATTACGTGAGTAACCCGGTGTGTAACTCCTTAATAATTATGTCTGAGTCTCACGGAAGTTTTATGTTTAAAGTAAACTAAAAGACGAGTTCAACGCATCCATACTCAACGGACATACTTTCCATTAAGGAGTTCCTATGACCACCTTCCGTCTCCATCATTATACCAGCTTGACAGTAAGTACCTACCAGATATTATTGTATTGTTATCAGAATTACAAAAGTATGCGAATTTCAAGAAAATTCGTCCATAGAAGTAGACTAAAACTGACTTCCAAGATTTCACTAAAATACATCGTTTCTTTGTTTGTTAGATACAAGTCAAGTTAATATAAGTATGTTAGTAAGTTTCTGTAAAAAAAACACTACTTTTTGTTTGCAAAGTCATTATTTGCTAATCAAGACCGATTAATGAATCCAAATACGGCGGATTTACGTTAAGTATAGCGGATGTCCTGTCGCCTCCACCATCCGACTCCTTCATCCGATCAGGGGGGTTATTATGACAGAGCTATGCAGTTCATTTTACGTAAAGGACAGAGCTATAGCAGTTATATAGCTCTGTCCTTCTCTCTCAGCGTAAACTGAACTGCATTGCTATATCATAATAACCCCCCAGCTCTTAGATAAATACTATAATATTGCATCGTCATAGGGTTTACATAATATGTGACTGGTTCAAAATTGACTTGCAATATTTGACTTAAATTGGCATTCAAACATTGCAAATTAATATGTAATAAGCAGGGATCGTAAAATGCGAGCAAAATTCATTGAAGTGCTAGGGTTGTCACTTATAATATAATCGAATAAATTAAATATGTATGGGGGAATGTGTTCATACTTATGAAAGCACTTGTTATCAGTATGGTAATAAATTGCCCCTATCAGTGTTCATGGTTTATCTATAATGTTAAACTAAAACTTATTAAAATTGATAAGCACATTGTCTATAGATTTACGAGTATTATCTTGTCATGATTGTCAATCTCATTGTAATATTTGCATTGTCTTGCCATCTTACTTGCAAAAATTATTACTTACTATCCCAAGAGTAAAATTGGGAATTATTTGATATGAAATTGCAAATATAATAAAAAAATATACCAGCCAGTAAACTGAGTATCGGATTGTGTTCAATTTCATCAGTAAAAAAAAAAATGTAATTGTATTATTTTAGTATCCAATATTTTACATAAATTTAGAACCATCGCCAACCCTAACTGGTTGTCATACGTCATTTCAATGAATTTTGCTCGCATTTTCCGATCCCTGGTAATAAGCGTGTAAAAAGTAGGAAGAAGAAAACGTGACCACATCGCCATAGTCACAAGAGCGCAATCTATCTATCTATAAAGTCGACTATAGTAGGAACTGCGCCTCTATTCAACACGGTAAAAACAATATCGTATTTGACCCGTTATCGTATTGTCAACGTTTTGATAGCTCTTATTTCCTGGACAGTAATGGCGGCCTTACCGCCTAGAATAGAGGCGCTGTACTAGTGTACAGTCGAGTTCTTAAATATGTATACACTTTTGTACCTGGTCACTTTAATCGCTCTGAAAATTATATATGGCAGTTTAAACCTGACATTAAATAGACGAGGTACTAAAGTGCACACATATTTATGAACTCGACTGTACTAGATGAGAAGGATCTGTAATAGTACTAGTAGAGTACTATAGTGAAAGATAATAGAGGAGAAACAGGGTTAATAGCACATTACGTTAAATTCACGTTCTTCAATATACCCATCAGATTTAAATTCAAATCCCATCCGGCATCAGTGGGAACCAATAAACACAAACGAAACACGTCCAAAACAAAACGCAATAAGTGCCTGTGGACTACATACATTCATACCGCCTTTTGCTTAGAGACATGTTTGTAAAATTCAGTGCCATGAAAGCAATATGGGGTCAGTTTTGGAAGGAAATCGTGAAGTATGGATCTGGACGTGGTTGTAGTTTTGTATGTCGAAGTGGGACAGACGGCCGCACGAACTCGTTGGCATACTTAAAGCTGGCTAGATAGCGCCTGCGGGTTTGCTTGGGGTTTGAAGAGGTTAATAGTTAGGTCATGGTACTCATAGTATAGATGTATTAGGTCAGCCTTGCCTTGCATCATGTTTGTAATGCAGTTGATTCACTTATGCTGATTTTTCAATCTTTAGATAACACTATCTGTCGGATAAATTGTAGTTCTGTCCTTATCTTTCTTATGACAAAGAAAAGGACAGAGCTACAATTCACTTGACAGATAGTGTTACCTGGAGATTGAAAAATCAGCCCTTACTCAAACGCCGTAACGGGTGCGCTTTAATTTTGCTGAATTGACAACATATCGGAATTTTTATTTGGCCTGAACTGAATATTGAACGAAAAAGAAGTCAAAATAATACCTGATGAAAGTTTCAAAAATAGTGCGTTCTAATTAGAAACTTCAACAAAGTTGTGTTACAAACCTAGAGTATGGTTGTGTATGGTTATTTAAAACGGACCAACTATAAAATCGTTGCCTATTAGCTATGCACTATGCGCAAGAGCAGATGAGAGCGAGCGAGAGAGAAAAACATTCCGAAGACCGCTTAACTACTGAATTTTATTCAGCTGCATTTTTCAATGTAACAAATACAATAAAACAGTACACAACTAATTGTCCCACAATACTAACGAGACCATAGTTAATATCTCAATGCCAATTAAAGTCACAGTGACCTTTACACACAATGCGTTTAAAAGTAAAAAACACTTATCGTTGACACAGCGCGTTCCTTTTCAGATGCGGTCTATTGGAAATCAGCGTTGACGAGACAAGGACGAGCCAGATTGACGCCTGCGTGGAATGAAACGTTTTTAATAGGGTTGTCGACCTTTTAAAAGTAAAATAAGGTTGTTATTGACACAATTTCGTGACACATTGTGTAGGGATCAATCAGTATTGATTGGCGAATACAAGATTGCCGTTTGGATATGGATATATCAATATACAGGGTGTCTTAAACTTGACTTAAATATTAAGGGATAAGAAAGTACCAGTCCAGAAAACCAGTATATCAATATAATATATTAACTTTCAAATAGTCGATGATACTGCAAAACCGTGTAACCAACAAATTTATTATAGAGCAAAATAAACCTTAACGTCTTAGAAAAAAGGTGCAAATTGCTCCTTATTAAAAATGTTACTTACGCGGTTTTGCAGTTTCACCGACGAAATAATTATTACGTTATTAAGTTTCGGAGTTATTGATTCTGGTAAAAACGCCACCTTATTAATAGGTATAAAAATAACTATAATTTGTGACAGAATTATTTGTTATTCGATACATTTCTTTTAGACGTTTGAATCCCCAAGACTACAATCTCAAGACTGTAATCCTAAGACTCCAAATGCGTTGACAACCCTAAGGACTAAATAAGATGGAATGCCTCTATTCTACTAATTTCACCGATTGTGTTATCCTCACACAGGAACACATCAATGCGAACACTGTTGTTTGGTGGTAGGTTAAAGTATAGATGGTAGCCATCTGGAAGGACCCTGCCTAAGGTCTTACCACCAACTATAGGCTAAGCTGGCAAAGAGAATAGAGAAAAGTGGCAATTACTCCACCGACAACATCATAGCTTCTTAGTTCAACTTTGTTAGGCCCACCGTACTAGAAACAAGAAGTTTTTTGGTCAGTGGGACTTTGAATCTACCATCAAGGCAATAAAGTTCAATTACGTTTGTTGGATAATGCCATTTTCAGTATATGAGCATAGGAAAATAAACCTTATTCTTATTGAAGCACAGTTCAAATTAAATTGCCTTGATTATGTACATCCTACTGCTCACTGGGCCTTACGAGTATAATGATTGTTTTGATTGTCTAAATACTTTCTATTGCAACCGGATAGAAAACACAATAAAAAGCAAATGAATTTTAGAATCGAAATTTATTTTCTTCACGCCATAAAAGTTTTACACCATCTCTTTAACAACAAGGTACTCATTGAGTTGTATGAGTGTTTTAGTCAATAGGGACAAATCTCTCATAAGCCATTTTACGGCCTCATAATAAACGTTAATAACACGAGAGTTATAGAAGAACCTATCAAATACGTTATGAGGAGTAGTTGAGCGATATGGTTGTATCTAAAGACAAAACGTCCTCATAACTTAATCGTCTAGTTATGAGGACGTTAAGCTAGCTGGGAAGCTAGCGGTCCTGGGTTCAAATCTCGGTAAGGGCACATATTTGTGTGATAACCGCTAATATTTGTTCCTGAGTCATGGATGTTTTCTATGTATCTAAGTATATATTTCTCTACATAAGTATTTATATCGTTGTCTAGTACCCATAGAACAAGCCTAGAGCTTAGTTTGGGACTAGGTCAATTGGTGTGACATAGTCCCCTGATATTTATTATTTTTTATAACTTTTAATCCTGGTACAACATTTTTTTTATAAATGTTGTGGTTTTAAGGTAAACAGCAATTATTAGAATTTGCCGTCGAAGCACATAAAGGCATCCCTTTTAATTCTTGTGTAGGCGTAACATATGTGGGCTCTTAATGCCTTACATGATTCACACAATAATGATATTTAAACATAAGGTGTCACTCACGATCCTAAAATTAGGGCCCGTTTTACAATCTACGAGTAAATTTATCTGCCATTTAAAGTTGGCTATTTTTAAGTGCGACAAAGAGCTAAATGTATCTGTCAAATATGCTTTCCTTGTCGATTATGAAACAGGCGGAGAATCTAATAACACATTGCCCATCGAAAAGGAACACCCTGTAAGCGCCTACAAGACAAATCAATCCTAATTTGTTTGATTAAACTAATTTAAAATAACCTGGCAACCCTAGCGCAGACGTTGATAGATGAACCGTCGCAGGCGCAGGTGGACCCTAATTGGCGCTTTGCATGGACCCCCCGAGCCTTACCGTCCTAATGAGCACTATCCGATGGCATGTGTGGTCGTGCTATTAGAGGGCATGCGATTGCGAGGAGGTAGCGTTGGCGTCTTTTATTAAGTTGTAGTAAGTAGACGACGGTCTAATATTAGCTTGCAAAGGAAGTAAATAAATAAATAAATAAATGTAAGAGGACAATCTCACTAAAATTGACCTAGTCCCAAACTAAGCTCTATGCTTGTAGAGTCGACTGCAAAGATATGGATCAACTTTATCATCTTTGTGATAAACCAAAAGTTAGATAGTACCTATACAAATAATGTACCTATTACCTAAGTACATCTCTTTGTAGTCGACTGTACTATGGGTACTATAATAATAAACTTACTTAATATAGAGAAATACATAGAAAACATTCATCATTTGGGTACATTTGGTACATTGGGGTGTTAGCATAAAGGGGCAATTGAGGTTGGATCCCATAGTGTGTATTATTCAACCATAAATAAAATTCAAAACCCATAAAAAAAGACACCCAGTCTTTGGCATCCAAAATACCAGTGATTTTAGAATTGTTGCCGCTATCCACCACGGGAACGTACAGACCTATTCTGCCCTCCTTGGATAAAAGGGCGCATGTCTCACAGAACCACGTAAGTATAATTGACCTTATTTCTTAAGGCAGAAGGTTAAATTTACTTTGACTATTAAAATGCACATGCGTCCTTTTTATTTAGAAGGGCAGTATTATTTTATCGAAACACCTTTCATCGAACGTATCAATATGCAGAATTTTGTATTTTATTTTTTCATCGTCTCACTTTTGTTTTGTAGTCCCATGTCAAGTCTAATCTAACCTAAATTAATGTTTAAGATATCCAGAAAACTTAATTGTTTCAGGTTTCAGCAGATATCTCGCATTTGATGAAATAAAATTTTATGAAACGTGACCATCGATGGAGTGAAACTCTATAAAATAATGGATTACTTTCCACCCCAACATAGGCAATACCACTCTTTAGACTCTACAGTCATTTTGAAGATTCCTAAACAATCTAAATGTAATCTAAGACGCAAACTATGGTCTTCAAGCTTTCTAAACGCCGTGATATTCGTATTTCGAAAAATGTTTTCGAAAACTTGCCATATATCGCAGGATGTATTTAATACTTTCCAGACGCGGTTGTAAACATCAAATTTCCGAAAATATCGACGATTAACTTTCTCCGTTTACAATAGTATTTCGGAATGCTTTCGAAACTTAACACGCATAAGCAGGTGCATATTAAAAAGAAGGTTGAAAATACAATACTACTTTTCACACGATCTTTGTTTCCGTAAATAAATAAAAAAGTTGCTTATTAAATAGTGAATCTCGACTATGAATATGTCCTGTTTGTTCGGGGACTACACAATATGGTTCTCGATCAGTGATATAAAAAATCGTCCGTAAACAATAACGTTTAGTAGGTTACATCTAATGTAGGCACTGACGCGTCACGGGGAAACGTCGTCAATCATCATCATATCATCATCATCATCATGTCTTTATCTTGTATCTATCTCTTTTTAACCGACTTCAAAAAAGGAGGAGGTTATACGTTCCACAGTATTATTTTTTTTTATGTTTGTTCACCGATTACTCCGTCAATTGTCGACCGATTTCAATTATTTTTTTTTGGTTTGATATTGTATCCTTTCCAGGTGGTCCCATTGTCACCAAATCTGTATCTGATGAGGGGATCAGTGAGGAATTGAGGGAACTCGTCAAATATTGTAGGCAAACATATAGCGATTTTAGTATTTTTAGTAACAAGTCCAGCATTTGCATTCAGAAAGTATCATTTGATGTAGTGGAACTGATGATGAAGACCACAGATGGCCACCTGAACTCCTCAATGGTACCGATTTCAAGGGTGGCGATAAGATAGTTGAGCGACTACCTACAACGAATAATATTTACTTGTTGAAATATGACTATGACTTTCCCGCGGCGTTGCTTGCGGCGCGCTTGATATAAGTTAAAGTTTCATTTTAACTAAGAAGTGGGACTACGTAACAGCGTATTATGATCACTAAAAAGTATAAAATAAAATAAATGTTTTAAAAAACAAAAAAAACCGCCTTCAAAAACGAAAAAAATAACTTCTTTAAATTTGTAGGCACCTAATAGGTTAGTCCAACTGAAGTCGGCGACCACAACATTTTCAACAAAAAGCCGACATCAGTTGGACTAACCTATGAGGTGCCTACAATTTTAAATAAGTTATGTTTTGTGTTTTTGCAGGCGGTTTTTTGTTTTTTTAAACATTTTTAGGTTTTCTTTAGTGCCCTCCACAATACTCCACATTCATACTTAAAACGCTGTTAGCTCTCCTCCTCTGACGGGGTACACAAATTAATAATTGTATTCAAAATAGGAGCGAACCAGTAAATTTGCAAACTGTCACAGTAACCTGTGTTTACGAATAACAGGAAACTAAGCAAAACACAAAGAGATCATAAAATATACCCAAACAGCTTAATAGTTGTAAATTAGTGGCGCCCACGCAGCGCTTCTTGAAATATGGCCGCTTGTTCGCTCCACTTCTATGTGGAACGGACGCTTTCCCGTGCTTCCATTTTAAAGTAGATAAATTGTAATTTATTGTCATCAAAATATCAAAACTAGGTTATGTCAATGATTTCATTTTCAAAGAAGTCGTTGTTCCCTCAGGATCTATTTTTTATTTAAACGTAATGTATCCGGTGTCATGTTCCAGGCCACAAGCTATATTAAAATGTTAGTAGGGAAATAAATATAATGAGTAGATGCTCTACCATCAGGGTCAAATAAACACTACCTAGCATGAATTGTGTGTGTATGTTACGTTAAAATATGTACCATGATTGCATGATTACATGAACTTTTAGCCATGACATATGAAATGAAATGAAATATTTTATTGATAACGCTCGTTACATGTCAGAGAAAAATAAGAATAAGTGTACAAATGAGGTTTTACTACAATTTATACATACATACATACATACATAATCTCACGCCTTCGTTCCCAGAGTGGGGTAGGCAGAGCTACAGAATTACAAACATCTGTAAAAACTTGTTGATAATTCTATAACCACAATTTGCACAATTAGGCTAAGATGTTTACCAGCGTATTAGTGACATGGTTGCAAGCCCATCGCCTAACAGTACTACAAGCCTTTATTCCCTTAGTCGTCTCTTACGACATCCACGGGAAGACATGGAGTGGCACTATTCTAACTCGGCAACCACACGATAATGTTTGTCATTTTACAATTTTATAGCGTTAGCGGAATACACAGAAATTCGTCATAAGAATAAAATACGTTTTCCAAAAGCCACTTTTTCAGTTTAGTTTTAAAGGTCGCGGTGGAAGGTGCATTCCTGACCGCGTCAGGTAAACGGTTGTATACTGAAGGCGCGAAGTAATAAACGGATTTCCCAGATTTTGCTAGTTTGGATGGTTCTGGCACTAGTCTATTCGTGTGCTTATTGCTGTGCAGGTGACCTGCGCACATACAATCATCCCTACCTAAAGTAAAGCAAAATGTCGCCAAGAACTTAAAAAAAAATACTTCCATACTTTTCTTATGTATGTTCGTATTTCGACGGCAATAGTAGGTACTAGTAAACAAACAATATTTAACAAACCCTAGCGCGGGAATAAAGCTTCGAGTACCCATTTCCATTTATACTACGTTTTTTTTCCAAATTCCACTCTCAACGCATTCATCGGACTTTTTTATTTCAGAACAAGATGTGGTACAGAATCGAAAACAGTTTTTTAATATAATAACTTTATCAACGGAAGCTTGCGGCATAAATGTCACGTTATTTATAATGAATATTATGTTCCTCAGCGGTATCTTTATATCCTTAAGCGGTTTACTTACTTCGATGCATAAAATAAATAGAAACTCTATTTCACTTGATTTCTACCCAACTTGTTTATCAAAACATAGCTTTAATGCGATGCGGCCGCCTTTACTGTCAAGAAAATAAGAGCTACCACAACGTTAACGATATGATAAGTGGACGCAAGTTTACCGCGTATACTTATAAAATATAATTTTCTGTTTAATTTCTTCTTTATGTAACTGGGTTTCTATTTACGGAAACCTATAAAGTTTTATCGATTTCGTCATAAATTATCAGCAAGACCATTGACTGCGAACGCCAAAAGCATGTAAATTTAACTTAATAGAGAATAAACAGCGGTTAAGTACCTAAGTAGGTATAAATTATAACAATTTTTTGAAATCCTTTTTTTAATACAAGCTTTTGTCTATACTTGTTGCATGATAGCTTTGTAAAGAATTTATCGTGTTTTAATTCGATGTGTCTACCTCTTTTTACTACAGCGGAGATCCTGATCCTTACGAGTACCTATCATGATTAGCACAGACATTTGAGCCAATTCGGTTAATAAATATTAAGAGTTTTTAAAACCTGCCAAGTTCCAGTCAGTCAGAAAACGATAGAGATATAGAAGTCATATGTCTGTGTCCCTTTCACTGCCTGGAATTTGTGCAGATTTTTCAGCACATGATACAGTTCCTGGGCCGAAATCGACTTGCAAGGTTGACTTAGTAGTTACTTCAACTTGTACAAAAAACTCCTGATTTTGATCACTATAAAACTCTGCTAAATATATATAAAATAAAGTAAGTACCATTTTATATTTCTGCTGCAAAACAGCCGAACAATACTGGCAACACATCATTATAATAAAAGGCTAGACGCCGCGCCATTTTCCATAAAATAAAAGGCAAATAAGTATAATCTCGTGAGGTCAGGCGTGGCTGAACCGCATTGTCTTCCCAAGCCTTTATTCAGGACATAAATGATCTGTCTCTTTCGGAAAATAACTAGTAAGAAAGGGACAACGTTACAGCTGAAGTAATGGCTTCAATGGAACAAAGACGGACTATAAAAGACCCAATTGTCGCATATGGGTAACGCTGCTTTTGTTCAACTTTGTATCCAAAAGGAATTTACTGCGAGCTTATGTAGCTGATAAAGCGCCGCAAGCTTTTAAAGACCTACAAAACCTCTGTATTTTTTTAACTGCATAAATAACTTTGTTGCAGAGTTTGCAACGACTATGATTTACAAGTTTGTAACAACCTGTCATTTTGTCGTCCCTATGTTATGGGCACTTGGTTCAATCACTTCGTTCTGGCGTTTGCGTGATGAGCAGAGGTCGGAATAGGTAGTGCTTATTAGCCTAAACTTGACTCATGTTCATTCATGCGCGAGTGAGATGGGAATACGTTATTGAATGAAGATGCAACAAGTTTAGGTTAATAAGCACTACCTATTCCGACCTCTGGTGATGAGTATAGTGGTTTTCATCCACAAAGGTGCGCCTCGCCAAGAAAAGATATTATTCCAACGGCTGATCGAGTGAGCGAAGTCATACGAGCGGGCTCACTCGACAGGTAAAGCAATCCAATTGAGAATGCATGCCGTTATTTTGTTAATACGCTCTGACGACGGGACAACATAAACTCGCCGGAAAATAATATTTTGCGGAATTTTTAATATTTATTTTGCGGGATATAAAGTAGCCTATGTACGTCTACGTGCTATAATAGACTATGGACTGGAGACGTACGTATGTACATGTCGACCATGTCGTACATAGTCTAATCTGTGTTTGAACAAAAATTTACATCTATCGGGTGTAGCGGAATACGGATCAAACATAGACTCTATCCCTAAGTGTTGCCAGACAACTGCGTAGTTGAGTGCTCCTTGTCTATGGATAGCGGTTTAAAAATATTGTTCTAATTATTGTTGTTGTATTGTTCACTCTGTTAAATGTCTATTGGCTTTTAATTGCATTTTTTTATTTATTTTCATTTATATCTTCATGAACTTGGTTTTTTTTTGCTTGTCACTGTTTTTAAATGTAGATAGGTATACCTACTCGTGATTTCATTAAAAAAGGGCCACTGAAAACCAAAGGCCTGGGTTGTGGCCCGCTACGCCACGGCATTTATTTTGTGTTACTTATAAATATGTGTTGTGTCAAATTTTGACAATAAAATCATTTAAAGATACGTATTTTATTCTATTCTATTCTATCGCATTTACAATATTAGTAAAGATAGATACCAGGGACCCTGAAAATGAAAGGGTTAATAAAAGGTTATTTAAACGTGTTTTGAGGCACAGTGAGGCTTTGTACTGTACGGGTCCTGTTGATGTTGACCCAAACAGTTTGAGGCGAGGTCAGCCAACAAAGGGTGATTGTAAATAAAAGTCAAGTGTTATGGCTAGCTTGGAATTTTATACAGTGTGTTACATAATGTTTCCTGGCGATTTTATAACTTAACTGCATAACTTTGAGCTTTTATGTTGGTCACGATCCAATTGGTTTACTGAAAATTATTAATATTCAATCCCATATTAAAGTGGATACGCCCTACTACGCTACTACGCTACTACACTACGCCCGGGATACAAAAAGTAAATCAGGAAAAGTGTGGGTGGGCGTGTATTTTTTTTTATTTTTTTGGTATTTTGATTTTAAATTCAAAAGGTAATTACTATTTTTAAATTGTCAATAAATTGGCATGTTTTTTAGCTTATGGGCAACTAGACGGTAGTGTATATTTTTTTCACCATGGGATCTGAAAGTTCGATCAATGTACGATTGAAAATGCAAAAATTAAGTTTGCGATTATTATTATTTTAAATCCATTGTAGTGTCACATTAATGGTGATGCCTATCTGATAACATAAGTATCCAAGAATATTGAGAAAACCTTTTTTTTTTAATTTGCTTAGTATGGTGCTATGATCAAAACATTGAACAAGGGTGTTCATTTTCGAAAAAAACCTAAATGTCCAAATATCTCGAAAACCGTGCGACTTTTACTTAACCTATTTTAGCTTTTTCATTACGTCCTAAGTACCTTCTATCCATACTTCAAGGATTATCCACTTATTACCTAACACCCTGTATAAGTGTTTTTAAGTCAATAAAGCTAGAGAACCGTTGGCTCAAAAAAGCACAAGTTTTTACCTAGTTAGAGGATCGGAAGTCCGACCACATTACTACTTTCTTAACTCAATATTTATTTTATTTTTACAAAAACATTTCTGTTCCTATTTTAGTTTTTTTAACTGTTCCATCGTCTGAATCTGATTTGTATAAAAACTGTCATTCAAACTACACAATCGCAGGTAAAAAAGACTGTACTGCTATTTCTAATAGACTCATTCATCTCTTACAAAGAAGTCTAGGCAACTTACAGGTTAGTTATAGTTCTCTTAGAATCTAGGCCACGATGCACAATTTAGTGCAACAGGTCGTAAAATAAAAAGAGTTTCGGGTTTGGTTAAAGTGGGTTACACTAGCGTAAGTACGGTTAAGAGCGAGTGAGAGAGACATATAAACCTTTAAGGATCTTTTCAGAGTTCGCACACGAAGGTACTACGGTTTGTACCATTATTTTTTATTATTTTTTGTTATAGCGGCAATGAAAATACACTCTGTGAAAAATTCAACTTTTAAAATAAGGTCCATGGGATACAGCCCGCTGACAGACGGAGGCTTAGTTATAGGGACCCTTTGGCAATCTTTGTGGACGGAACCCTCAAAAAACTAACCTGTCATTTACTAATATGACTTTGGCGTTGATTTTTTTAAAAACCAATTATCGTTATTTTTTGCACTACCATTTTTATGTACAATACCTAAAGATACAGAGAGCTTTTATAATAGTGTTAGTGTATATATATATATATATATGCTACGTAGCCATGTAATCGTTATCATCATCATGTTAGCCGAATGATTTACAATAAACATAAAAATCCTAACTCACGTTTGACCATTTTTGTTGTTTGTTACTATATAATCATACCAAATTTGACCGTTTTTAAGATACAGAAAAAAATACTTAAACAAAATCATTTCATGTTTGGGGACCATCTTTATAATTTTATTTTCTTTAAAAAAATGTTAGTAAATCCGCCGTAAAAACACATATTCTGAAGAAAGGAACAACCCCTGCCTTACCCTATGTTAACCTATTATAGGATACATTTTCAAAAATCCCTTCTTAATGCACCCCTAGGATATCCAAGGAGTATTCTCTCCAAATTTCTAGTCCCTAGGTCCGGCTTTTGGATGTGTGTGGATCGATCAGCCAATCAGAGGGCCCTGCCAAGATGCATTGCGCTAACTAGCGTTTCTATTCGTTTCGTTTTTAAACCAATCGCGTCACTGGTAGATCACGTGACTTTTCGTATCACGTCATCTACCAGTGACGCGATTGGCTTAAAAACGAAACGAATAGAAACGCTAGTTAGCGCAATGCATCTTGGCAGGGCCCTCAGTTTCTTCTTTTATGTACAGTACCCCAACGAACATGTTAAGCACTTTAGTGCACTGTCATAACAAACATCAAATGATAAGTATGACTTTAACAATCGCAGTCACAATGCCAAGGTTCTTAGTATGCCCAACATTTTCATTGGGTGACTATACAGATATAAATGAGCTTTGAACTTTAATTAAAAACCTTAGCCCTGTACGTGCAAAACAGTGCAGCTAACGGTTGGTCCCCAATTAGAGACCCGCGCAGTGAGTTGGTACGTTAGTCCCGACCAATGGCTATCGCGATTAACAGCTTCGGATGATCGTCGTGTGGAATTAACCGGGAGTTTTCTAATTGGATTTCTCTTTATTTACAGGGTGTTTTACGAAGTTAAGTCATGTCATATTGGAGTAAGCGTGCCTTATTCAGTCCAGAATATCGAAATAATTTATTATTTCGAGACTAAAAAAGGAACATCATCATTATTAAATACGTCATTTTCGTTTCACAACCACACACTCGCATTAAACATAGACTTCCTAAAAATCTTCACAAGTAAGTATACAACAGTGTTGATGCGCAGTTTGCTTCTAGCGTATTAGGCTACATACAATAATTACTAAATAACTAATTCTTAGTAAATATTATCACGTTATTCTCATACCGTCTTCCTAATCCAAAAGAGCGCACGTACATTCAAAAGCTAAGGAAATTTCGACTCTCTACTGTTAGCAACAAGTTTGTACATAATATGAGTTTAACAATACATAGGGCTTTTTGGATTATGGTGGTACAGCTCAGTACTCAGCGTGTCAGCTCAGGCCCGCGAGTCCGGAGATCCGCGCTTCCTTAATAAGGGCTTACGGGCGAATTTATGCGCAAGAGTGCTTTATAAGCTGCTGCGTTCAGTAAGCGATCACTATCGGAATTGCCATGGCTTATAATGTACGAAATAGCAAGTTCTATTAACAAATTGTTGCATAGATAAAGAGAGAGATATAGAGATTTTTCGCATATTGAAAATAGTACCAAATAATTGAGACATGTACGTAAGTAGAAATCACAAACTCTACATAATTTCCTATCTTCAGCTTATGTATTCTTATCGGTTTTTTATTTGTTCTGAGGGGCATCTTAACTGTCGAATTTCAGCTTTTTTTGCACGTTAATCGTATGAGTATGGAATTCATCAAAAAGTTACATGGCCGCAACTCACGAGTAATGCTTGTGGTCATTAAAACGTCCTAATAGTCATTGCATTATCATGCGAATTACATTCTTGTTTACCGACTGAAAAAATGAATTCACGAATATTGTACCTACAAAAGACTAAACACTCTTTTATCTAAACGTCAAACGAAAGCAATAACGATAGAGTTACGGCACACGAAGCTGGTGCGCCGGCGGGCGATCCTCCATAAATTGCAGCGTGCTGTGATCGCCGGGTTTAGCAAATCGTTATAGAATCAGATTATACGTTGCGAACTAGCTGCGCCGGCGACACTGGAGTAGAGAACTCAGCTAGTCCATTTCGATTTTAGTCATGGAGAAGTCATTTTAATATAATCATAATATTTAGGATTTAGGTTGTGGTATTAAGCACACGTTGACAAAAACCCTAGAACCCTACTAATATTATAAATAGTTTGTCCCTTTTCTACGCGGCATCGAAGCGACGGATCGACGTGGGACAGGATACTAGCCTTCCTTATTTGCTATAAAGGAGTCCTACTTCCCCCCCCCCCCCTAAAAGAAATGGATCGAATAACCAATCACCCTGTATACTTTGCAAAGTCAATTTAAAATACCTATAGAATGTTTCCTGCGGAAGACCAGCTCCAGTAACACGCTGAGCTGGAACCTGGAACCTTTTAACATCGTCTGACACTAGATTTTGTGTTTATGTTTTAGTTTGTTAATTTGTTATTGTACTTTTGTTAGACGTATCAATGTAAATGAACGTTTTTATATGCTTCTTTCTTTCTATATGTGATCAAATTTAAGATCTACATGTTTTCTACGTATCTACGTTTTTTTGGAAAAGTACTTATTTTCATATAAAATAGGCTTTAATTGCTTTTGAGTATTCTACGTATCTACGTTTTTTTTTGGAAACATACTTATTTTCATATAAAATAGGCTTTAATTGCTTTTGAGAATTCTACGTAGGTATATACGTTTTTTTTTTGAAACATACCTATTTTCATATAAAATAGGCTTTAATTGCTTTTGAGTATTCTACGTATCTGCGTTTTTTTGGAAACATATTTATTTTCACATAAAATAGACTTTAATTGCTTTTGAGTATTCTACGTATCTACGTTTTTTGTGGAAACGTACGTATTTTCATATAAAATTGGTGGCTTAAATTGCTTTTGAGTTTTTTAATCCATAACTGTACAGTTCCTTAAAGAAAGTGCGTAAAGATGTTCTTCGTTACCATGTTGGTAACGACAAGAACGAACTAAAAATTGACACTTATAATTACAAAGTTCTAACCAAGCTCAACATTTTGCTGCCCGACTGTACCATCGTTCGTATAAGCGCCTGCGCAGCTACAGCTGCGACCGCTATTATAGCGGCAAATCGTACCAGCCGGATTTACGAGCTGTCACCGCACATTTCGGCGCGCTCTAGGCAAATCGCCGCGATGCAACAAGGTTGCAGTAGGGTCTGCAGCCGGATATTGCTTGAGACGGGTAGATACCTCTTTACAATGAATAAATATAAATAAATGTTAAGGGACCATCTCACACAAACTAACATAGTCCCAATCTAAACTCTAGGCTTGTGCTATGGGTAAAAGAACGATAAAAATATTTATAAGGAAAAGTACATAGTTACATATGTATAAAGGTTCGCCTATGGAAGCCCTAATCGTCATTTGTCCTAATGCATCGTTTGTCCGAATTTTCATTTATCCTAACGCCATTTCCACTTAAATTTTAAAACTTTTTAGTATTGTTATAAATGTTATAATACAACCCTAACCTAACCGAAACGAAGATATAAATGGAAAGCTTTTGTTAGGGATTGTGAGGGACACCCATGTATAAAACATCTAAATAGGAATAAATACTCGTGCTCGTGACATAAACTCATGCATGCTCATACCGTTACCGGGAACCAAACCTGGAACCGCTGGTTTCGTAGGCAGGCCCACTACTAACTAGGCTACACCATCGTCGCATACTTACTGTCGTAAGACATAGAGCTGGAGAACATGGTGGTGTCAGGCGTCCAAAGACGATATCAAAGATAGAGGTGCAAGGGAAGTATCAAGGGCGTCGCCAAGGGGGACAGGGGGGCTACTGCCCCCCCTAGAGAATCGAAAAAATGTAGCCTTTATTTTTTATCAATGTTGACATTCTGACATTCAAGTGCCGCTATTAGTACTCTCCCACCCCTCTTCTATGCTTCTACTAGCCTCCCCCTCCTTAATCATCGGCTAGCGACGCCCTAGGGAAGAATGATAAAGAAAGCTTAACCCCAACACCATATGGGATTAGTAATAGCTAGAGAGAGCCGCGATATTTCGTTACGGGAGCGAAGTATCACAGCAACATGCTTCAACAGGCAATGTATCTTACTTCATAACTTTAAAGATGAAAGGTTAACTTTCATATACGCCGCCATTGATCACCCTGTAAAGTCATGTTTGATTTATAGAGGGTGTCCTGTCTTAAACCGTTAAGTACCTTTATTTAAATGTGCCGCTTGAAAGTTGGTAATGTTCACGCACGTTAAAGGAAGAGCTATTAGTGGAAGATCCGAACCTAAATCGACCTTCACCGAGCTGATAATAGAACGAAACATATTTTATCATGAATTTAGTATATTAGAAAACATATTAAAAATGGGTTCGCTAAAAAAATCCTGGGCAGACTATTTTTAATTATTTTTCAAAAAATGATTTTTAATTAAATGTTGCAACATCAGGATAATAATTTTTTTTTGTCCTGACTGAAAGTATAAAACATATAGAATATGCAGCCGTTGGGTTGTCCACTATTTACCTGGGCGAACTACTGGGTTGTCAGGTATAAACAGGTATATCGATGCCAGTTACTTTCACTGAATTGGATAATTAAAAAAAAATTATATCATCATAAGCGCTGTTTTATTGCGAACACGTTGATATAGGGTTGTCTGCGAAAATTCCGGTCCTATTAGGGGTTTGCGAATTTTAAAGATTTTAATTTCAACGCGCGTGGAAATGTGTGACAGAGAGATCCGAGGTAAGTATACTGTGTAATAATAAAGGACCCAACATCGCAGTCGCTTGTGATGGGACCTTGAATAGTAGAAAGTGCGCAAGCTCGGTGTGTAAACTATGGAGGGTAGAAGTACCTCTACTACCCTTCATATAGTAAACAGTGCGTGTTATTTTGGAGTAGCTAATGACTTATAATATTATATTGCATCGAAAACACGTGTTTATCGGAGATCAAACTCCTTTGAAAATCCAGGACATTGTCGAAATGGAAGCAAATGAGGAGGAATCTAATGAATCAGACGAATTCGAGAGTCAGAATGATACTTCTGATGAATCAGATATTGAATAGAAAATATTTATTAGAATATATTTTTCATTAATGTTATTTTTGTATTTATACTGTTTTGTAATAAAATTTTAAAGCGTAATATAAGATGTCTAGTCTATCTTTTTTGTTATTTTTTAATTTGAATTTTCGGCTGTCCACTTTGTTTCTATTTCCCGAAAGAGCAAAAATACTTCAAAGTAAGTAATTGATATTTTTATTGTCTATTATAGATTATAGATATATTATTATGGTTATAACTCAATATATTGATATTATATTGTTTTATATTAAATATATTTAATTATCATGTAATTATCGGATCTCTCTGTCACACATTTCCACGCGCGTTGAAATTAAAATCTTTAAAATTCGCAAACCCCTAATAGGACCGGAATTTTCGCAGACAACCCTATATCAACGTGTTCGCAATAAAACAGCGCTTATGATGATATAAATTTTTTTTAATTATCCAATCCAGTGAAAGTAACTGGCATCGATATACCTGTTTATACCTGACAACCCAGTAGTTCGCCCAGGTAAATAGTGGACAACCCAACGGCTGCATATTCTATATGTTTTATACTTTCAGTCAGGACAAAAAAAAAATATTATCCTGATGTTGCAACATTTAATTAAAAATCATTTTTTGAAAAATAATTAAAAATAGTCTGCCCAGGATTTTTTTAGCGAACCCATTTTTAATATGTTTTGTAATATACTAAATTCATGATAAAATATGTTTCGTTCTATTATCAGCTCGGTGAAGGTCGATTTAGGTTCGGATCTTAGACTATATTTATTTTTAATAAGAATTCCCTACTAGGATAATAAATATGCGAAAGTTAGCCCATCGGTTTGCTGTGCTTTCACCGAAACCGCTAAACCAATGTTAATAACATTTGGTACTAAAATAAAAGACAGCTTGACTCCCGGAAAATATGTTTTATCGCAGAAAATTACAATCCTCCCGAGGATATAAAGTTCTAGGCAGACAACTGTCACTAAATCTTTGAATCGCATTATAAAAAGTCGCGGACGGAAAGCTGGTACCCAAATAAAACGTCAAAAACTGGCGCAGACTTCCTAATCACAATTCCATGTTAAATTTGCGTACAACGGAGTTCTCTTCAAATCTTATGCTAATGGGCTTTAAGCTGGTGTGTAAAATGGACTTCGCCGCAAAACGCCACCCACAACATTATCGATTACGAATCGATGTTGCCAACAATCGATATAACTTGGGCATTTTCTAAAATAACTTGGTAGCGGTACTTTATTTATTTTGGGAAATTAAGATGTTCTTGTATGAAGATTTAAAAAATATTATAATCTGATGAGTTTTAACAACGACCCGCCCAGGCTTCGGGATGTATAATTCCCAACCTTTCTTAAGAGAATATCTAACTTATGTCGAATACACCGTGTAAAATATTTTATCTACACTCATATCATAAGTCCTCTATTATGCGTTCAAAACCCGTAGGCAATGACCGGCATTACCTGTGGTAGTAGGTGACAGCGATGACAGCTGTTAATTGTGGAAGATGTTCCAAATTTGGATCTCATTACCTTACAATAATTGATAACGTAATTACGTTACAGCTGTCATTGCTGTCAACTACTACCACAGGTAAGGTAATGCTGGTCATTTGCCTTTCGGCTTCTGAACCCATCTTAGAGTACTTATAATATGTGTGTAGATAAAGTATTGTACGAGACTCTGCGTAATTAGCATTACGCAACCGTCACGTAAACTACAATAGTAAATACTAAGCTGTGAATGCACAGATGCGGAGGCCCTTAAACTTATAATACTTTAGAGATGATTTCGAACTATAAATAGGGTGTTACAAAATCATCCCATTCGTTGTTTATCGTAAACTAATAATAAATTATAAATTGTATGACTCTTTTCGTTATACTTTGGACTTTTTATGTTCTTAAGTATATATGAAAACGATAACTACAGGGTATCAGTACGCCATATCTATGGCCAAGACTTAAAAAAACCGAATTTCATTAATTTATCAGTAACATCGGGGTCGTCAAAGTGGCCGCCACTCCGTTTCAGATGCGACACGCATATCTCTTGTTTTATGTGACTAAAATACATAAATATATAATTGCCCTGCTCATCGATTTTAGAGATAAGAGATCGTTTAAATTCATATGGCGGTATTGGAGTGTTAACAATTTATGGGTTAATAATGGAAGATGGAAGCCGCTAGCTAGACGGACTTATATGGAAAAGTAAGTTGTTTTGGGAGAAAGTTTTTGCTTCTAGCTTTTCTGTATGTCTATGAGAAGAAGCTGGACGTATTTTATTGTATGTGATTGTGGAATAATTCAATGGTTTGTACATAACATTATAGTTAATATGGCTAATTGATTCTTTTTAAAAAAATCTGGACTACGGATATTGAGAGCATATAGGTATTTAAGGCGGGAACACCTTCAAATTCCGAATATTCATTTGTACGAATTTACATTTTTCCAAAAGCTATGTCATGCTGGAGCTGTTTTAGAATAAATTCGTAATTTAATTGCCATACGTAGGTTAGGCTAGGTTTGATTTATAAACGATATTAAAAATAAAGTCTTCTATCAAAACATTCCATTCGGAATTATGAAAATTTGGAATTGTGAAAATTCGAAATTTTGATCAATTCGGAATTATGACTTTTCGGAATTATGTAGCGTACCCATTCAGGCGTATAACCATTTCATATTGCTTGTTTGTGGCTAGTTTAGTTAATAGTAAAATATCCAGACCCTTATTATAATTATGAGTTTTTACGTACGTTGCCGAGGAAGCCGCTGCAGGGTTGTATGGGCGGTGGCTGCGCACGCGCCGGCTCGGGCGAGGCGCGCTCCGGCTGGCCCATCACGCGTCGACCATGCTGCGCACAAATAAACAAATAATCAGTATAATTGGTAGGTCAGTTTAGCTCTAGGAATAGAACACCCTGTATAATAGGTAAGTAATTGATACCAAGGGAATTTGGGAAATTAAGTACCTACAGGCTGTTGTAAGATTTTCTGGGTGAATGTTAGAAAACTTGTAAAAGTCAGGACACCAGTAAAAGATTACACATAACTAATATTGTTACTTTCGAATTTGTAAAGTTCGTGATAAAACTTTGGGCTTATTATGGTCGCGTTTAACGCTGTGGATAAGAATCCGTCACTCTCGCTCTTACATATTTGTCAGAAAGTGACGCACATATTAGCCGCAGTGATAAACGCGACCATAATTAGGCCCCCCGAATATTGATTTAGAGTTCTTCAAATTTCAACATACTTATTAAGTAACAAATTACAAACATTGCAAAATTTGGACAAGAACCTGATTTAGATGGAAAACTTTATTTAAAGTAAAAAATAACTATATTAATCATAATAATGCGCCAGCCATATATTTAGGAGGTGAACAAACGGCCTCGAGCCAACGCCCGAGAGTTATACAATACATCCGCGATCCTATTGACAATCGTGTTTTTCTTGTTTTATTGTAGAAAACGTTAGACATTTACATTTCTGATAAAACTGTTAGGATATATAAAATTGTAAGCGTGGATTTTCTAAACTTAAGAGCTCTACATTATAATCTACAGAGGGCTCAGACAAGATGCACTACGCTAACTAACGTTTCTATTCGATTCGTTTTTAAACCAATCGCGTCACTGGTAGACCACGTGACTTATCGTATCACGTCATCTTCCAGTGACGCGATTGGTTCAAAAACGAATCGAATGGAAACGTTAGATAGCGTAGTGCATCTTGTCTGAGCCCTCAGGCTTTTTATAGCACGGGGAAGGAAAAAAGCAGACAAGCCACTTGATGGTAAGTGGAGTGAACTCAGAGCTAGATTGGACATATGCAAGATCACTACCATCATCTTCTCTACCCAGCGCCAAGCAGCAGCTCGCATTGTTCTGTTCGCGTGTGGGGATAAGAAAACCAGTGAAAACTAGTATGGATTTATTCCATCTTAGTCCTCAGGGTTGGCAACGCATTTGAAGTCTTATGGCCTGGCCACGACATTGCGCGAATTGCGGCGCGGCAAGCGATTTTCTTATACATAGCGTGTAGCGTGTAGAGTGCCAACTAACCGCAGAACGTTGCGCGTCTCGACCGTGCAATGTATTAAGAAAACGCTCACCGCGCCGCAATTCGCTCAATGTCGTGGCCAGGCCGTTAGGATTGCGTCTTGAGATTGTAGTCAGGAGAATTCAAATGTCTATGGGCCACAGATCCCGCTTAAGCACTCTACGCACTATCCCTCCGCACTGTCTGTCCGTGCACGATGCACGACGCAAAACGATAGTGCGTATAGGCTTGCTGGACGACAATCATAATTATTATTACCGTGATGGACATACTTTTTGTCCAACGAGCCCCAATATCAGCAAATAACAATAGCTTTTTTGCAGGATATAGTCCGTTCAGAACCATCGGACAGACCGGCCAGATGGTCGTGCGCTGCTGTTCTTCAAGATGGATAACGCGTAGAGGGCTTTACCATCAGGTAGCATCACAGCTCGTATGCCTTCTTGTTACCAACCCGGATCACACACCATGCTGCTTGGCGGAAGGTGAGCGGATAAGGTGGGAGCGATACGGACGGACCGTGCGAAAGGTTCTTCCCTAGGACTTGGGCATCATCACATTTTTGAAAACGAAAAGTGTCCTAGCCATTTGGGACTGGATCCGAAAGAACTATTTAAGCACGCATTCGACAATTCTGTAAAACATTCAAAGAAAACTTATGCCTCTATTACTATAAGCAGGGTTCGAGCTTTTCTACCAAGTCTCATATAAAAATTTAATTTTCTTAGCATCGCACAGTGCAGTCCTAAATGTCCTCCTTTCCTAGCGCACCCCTTAGCTGCCTCGCACAACTGTGTTGAATACCGCAGCCTGTATAATCAGGTAATGGTACATTATTAATGTACTTCAACCATAATCAACAAATTTCTATACATTTGTGCAATCCTGAATGTTAATACAGCCTATTGCAACTTTTTGCACGTTACAAGGTGCATTTACAACTAGTAATGTTTATAAATGGCTATTCGGACAAATTGAAATGGAATACTTGACATAATGCAAATGTTAAACATCGAATTATAATATACCTAAGGAAATTTGTTGTTTAGGTTCAGAAAGACATAAAGAGGATTTTTTTGGTTCATAGGCTAAGCATTCATAAGGGTTATAATTTTAGTATTATAATCAATCAATCAATCAATCAACAAGTAGGATAGACATTCTAAGTTTAAATTAGGTTATTGAAGGGCCGGGATAGGATAGGATAAACAAAATGATGATGTTTATTTAAACACTGCCAAAACAAGAAGCTATTAAGCTTTGTTTCACACCTCACACTAGTTTAAAAGACGTTAAGAAAGCTGATCTAGTCAAGTCAATATGGTTTTTACACCTGAGTGGGTGGGGTGAAACGCATCGCAACACAAACGAGCGATCTTCCCACACCGACACCAAATCTAGCAAGCCAACGACAATGAAGTGGCCTTGAACACTGACACTAATTTGGCAAACAATAAATAACTTAGTTAAGTTAGAATAACCTGTCCAACGGTTGAATTCGCAACGATTATATTAGGCATGAATTTAAATGTTTTGCCAATCACCTTTGAACTTACGGGCTAGTTTAACGCCTTGTGATACTCTTTAGAATAAACGTCGTTTTTGTTTTATGGTCTTGTTTCCGCGAAAATTATTTTGAAAGTTGTTTTTTATTTTTAAATAAAATTGGAATGTTTATTTTTGGAACTGCATTTGTTTTCGAGTTTTCTAACACATTATAGCATATCTGATTCCTTCGTCACACTTAACACTTTTGTCTAATTTGTTACATTTTACGTTCTAATTAATTTGCACTAATGTTATTAATCATACAAATCCATAATTATAAAAACAAGAAACCATCAATCAGTGCTCTTTGGCGTAAATTTTGTGGACACCTGTAGAAGCCGTAGCCAAATTAAGCGAGAAATCCTGTCAAACTTTATATTTTAAAATAAAAGGTGGGAAATTTAGGTGACAGCTTCTTTAAATTATACATCACCCGCTCCCATGACGAAACGGTTATCTATAGAGAATGAGATAAATAAAGAAGTTTAAAAAAGGAATATGCCTATATTTGGAGCAGATATTTTATTGCGTACTGTGTGACCCACATTTCCTTACAACAAAATAATGAACAAGAAACAAACGGTTACAATACACGAACCTAATCGAGAAACAAATAAAATCCGTCGCGGGTCGTTTCCCGTGTTAAAAGAATCTCGTTTTCATACTTTACGAGTGTTTTGTGATAAAATAAATCCTTTAACGTTTTACGACGATTCCATTTTCACTTACTGTTTCTGAACGATCGTAGGGTCAAGTGTTATCCCGTTGTGTGATTGATTTTCCTCGAATTTAGTGCATAGGTAGCTAGGAAAAATACCATACGCACCTTCAGAACAATAGTGACCTAATTGAGAAATTTTAAATTTCGAGTTAGGTCTCTATGATAATAAATTTATGACTCGAAGTTTGAAAGCACAAATTTTGAATTAGGTCACTATTGTTCTAAAGGTGCGTATGTGCACAAAGTTATTTAAAGTAAGTAAAGTTTTCACTATATTTCAAAAAATAGCTGTCCAGTTCGGGTTATTTATTACAGTAGCGGCATCGAGTGATGGCACTTTTGAAGTTTGCTCGCTCATGAAGTTCCCTAAATATTGACAGCAAGTATGAAGGAACAGATGTCAAACTTCATTGTTGCAGGTACCGGAATAGTGATATACTGCTGGCGCTGTAATTTACCGAAACGCCTTTCGTAACTAGCTTCATCTTGAGTTTGTTTTTATTTGCTCGCACTCTCGCGTTCATCGTTTTAATCGTAACTAACAAAAACATCTCAAAAAACTAACAGCGTGATGATAACAAAGGACCGCTGACTGGTACAACAACGTATGACAATGAAGTCCCTGCACTTTCACGTCGACGCCGCTGGCAAACTCACGTCCTAGCTGAGTTAACGCGGTTTAATGATTATGTATTCAATTTCACATTTTGTATATTTTGACACAATATTTCAAATTTCTAACAATGTCGTCTTCTTCTAGCCACACAGTTTATTTCGAGAGTTTGATCTACAATTTATGGACTTTTATTTTTATGCGTCATTTCTTGACAGTTCCACAACACTATTTGTCAGCTATCAAAAGTGCCATCACTCGAAGCCGCTACTGTAAGTACTGTAGAGCTTTCTGACATCCGTAATATATTGGCAACCAGACTGATTAGATCATGTATGTATAATATCATCTACTTTTGTTATAGATATACAAATATTTTAGAATAAAGTTCTACGCCAGGTAGTTAATGCTCCATGGTATGTTGTGGCATCGTGACTTGGGGATTCCCTTGGTCAAGCAAGAGATCATAGAGAAGAGACTATATCACAAAATACAAAGAATGCCGCAACTCCAAAACCACATAAATAGCTTAGTGCTACTATTATTATTATTTATTTATTTATTTTAATGGCGCCTACAAGTTATGTAATTTTGCCAATGTCAAATATATATAAGCAATAGTACGGTGAATCGTCGTTGTCGTCGGCGTCTTCCAGTCCCAGTCTTAGTGCTACAACCACCGCCTAGAAGGCGAAACCCCAGCTGACATTAACAAAAGTGACACGCCGCAATGGGAGCATACTGCGCAAGACATCTGAATGGACCAAGACAACCAAAATAGAGCTTATTGTCTCAAAGAAAAGGACAAATTGCACTAAATAACAAGGAAAAAGAACTTGCTATCATAAAATTTTGTTCATGTATTCTACTAATTATGTAAAAATAACAGAATTTTGATCAGTGTGACGCACTTGTAACTGAAATATTAAGAGTTCTAATCAAGTCTCTAGCTTCATCCTGTAAATGGAGAAATCAAGTATAACGTAACGATTAACTAGAAATTTCGACGGGCAGAAGTCTCCTCATTTTCATGATAGTAAGGAAAACTAAACGACGTACATTTTTATGTCATTCACATTGTGACAAGAGCGAAAAAGGTACGTCTCTTAGTTTCCCTTACTGTTCCTATCTTGGTGTGTCGTGATCGTGTGTAAACTTTACAAAATCAGGACACTAAGTACCTATCAATATTCTTCCGTGCATGTTCAAACCCTCGACGATCGCCAATAGATTTACGGCAAGCATTAACCTCCGTTACAACACTGAACCCAAGATTCGTACCCCCATCCCACCTATTTAATACGGCGAAATTGCTCACGAACAAAAACATAATTTGCGTTATGCATGTTACAGTAAGCATGTATTACAGAGCAATGTTATGTAAAGGGTGTAGTTTATCTTTTATTACATGATACCGTTGGTCGATTAATCATATACGTCTTACATTGCATGGGTATTTAATGTCCGTAGATATAATAGATATTGCTTAGATTGAAACGGTTTAGTTTAGAAAATAAACCTACTTTGTGTAGGGTCCGATCGATCGATTGATCAATTACTATTACCATTAAAGAAAAATCCTACGAATATAGGAACACCGATAGTCCACGCCTTGGATTAGCACATAATTATCCTTTTGTTCCGAAAACTGATAGTTTCCGAAGACGATAAAATAATTCCACGTCGATGAAGTTAAAAGGTGTTTCATAAAAGTATTTACCGCGCAAAAAAAACACGCCAATACCAACTCCAATCAAGTCCAACACGGCAATAAACAATAATAGCACCTTCGGCTCACACCATAACGTCACAGTAAATTACAGAACACCCTCAAGTAATTAAACTTCATAATTATAAGTCAGCCTAGACGCTAGAACCCTACGGATTGCATTCTTCTATTTATAAACACTATCTTAAATTATAGAGGGATTGTCTATAGTTAAACGAAGCACGACTCATGAAGTTGTTCAGCTTTTTTTTCTTGCGTTAGAGCGTCCCCAGCGTCGGGCAGGTAATAAATGCAGATAAAAACGTACCATAGACTATAGACGGTTCGTAATTGCGCGCGCATCAATCTATGGTTGGAGTTTGCGTTACAATTTTCTTATTGCTATTTTTATAATGCATTTGCCAATCAGGTTAAAATTTCCAAGCAATTTAGTAGGAAAAAAGTTTATTAATAGAAGGAAACTATACTGTAATCTTTCGTAATGTATTTCTTAGGTGCATGGTGGTGTAATGTTTCACAGGAGAGTTTGAGTTTTTTGCCTCAATTTGGGTGCTACTTACACCCACTGGCCTCCTAAAGTTTTTGTGCACCGATATTCGTGCCGCAGCGCGGGTAAAAATCAAGTTCAAGTCAAAGTAATTTGGGTTAAAAGTTAACTTCCTTCCGGTGCATTATTGTCCATTTCTCCACTTTTTGTGTGAGTTGTGTTCATTTACGGTTCAATTAAAAATGAACTTGTATCTTGCTAATTACAGATAGTACCTAGCTCTAAAACGCTATGATCACTTGATACATCAATATCAACATTATTAAATGCACACCAGGGGCCTGTTTTATAAAGCTACAAATAACAATTTACAGGTGTGTTATTCTCTCAAAAAACGGCGGCCGGTCGAACGGACGAGCGAATAAAAGCGGCGAGTTTAAGTAGTCCCGTCCGACCGAACAAAACACATTTTAGCGCGTGCATTGTCAATTAGGGAGCCTTATACGTTCGAGAAGTCATGCTGCCAAATTGAATACACGCGCTAAAATGTGTTTTGTTCGCTCTGTCGGGACTACTTAAACTCGCCGCTTGGACCTTCACTCGAGCGAACGATCACCTTTGCTTGTTGAGAGAATGACAACCCAGGTTACAAGAATCCATTTGACACAACCTGGACCAATGACGACCAGCCATTTGAGCAGTGTTGCCGGTTTAGACCTGTAAAATTGTTAGTTGTAGCTTTATAAAACGTGCTCCTGGCAATGAGTTCTGAGACACCCCATTACATAAACTTAAAATGGCAACAGTGTGATACTGTTCATAGAAAGTCTCCAAATCTTCTCAAAGCCGATTGGACTCAGTGAGTAAAATATTTTAAGTTCAGCAAACATGTTCTAACATATACAACTAGAGATAAAAAAATGACCCATTTAAAATTAAAACTACTTAATTTATTTAAGAACACGAGACTCAATTCTGAATATAGGAATTACGACGGACATTATCATTTACATTCAGAGATGACTTATCCTTCTTTATGACATATTGGACAAGAAAAATCATCACCCTGTATACCGGATACAGGCTGATTAGGTTGTCGGTGGTCGGGGGAGATAAATAATATAAATAAGTACAATCTCGATCGCAGTGTGCGGCCGCTCGTGAGAAGGGATTGATTTCAACTTACTTACCTACTAACGTTACACGTATAATTGTTTCAACAAAAACTTTCTAAATTATACGAAGTCGTGAGCGTGACGTATGTAATAAAATATGTTTTTGATATACCGTATCAGCCGTAATTATTCAGTTTTTATTTACTAAAACAAAAAGTAAGAAAACGTTATGAGACTTAGGTATTATTTGACATTGCAACTTCAACTTTTTAAGGTTTGAATCATTTGGATATGTTCTGGCTAGAGTCTAGTTAGGTATTTCATAAATAAGTGATTATTGTCATTCTTATATTTTTTGTTCTGTTTTAATTCTATTTTCGATATTAGAATTGAATAACACGCCAATACAAATTCTAATTAGCCGTGTGGTTGCCGGCTTTGAATAGTACCTCTCCATGTCTTTCCGTAGAAGTCGTAAGAGGCGACTATGGGAATAAATATATAGGTAGTATGTTAAGCGATGGGCTTGCAACCTGTCACTAATATACATTGGTCAGCCTGTTTGTGTTTGTGCAAGATTTTGTTACAGAATTAACAACAAGTTTTTAGAGTTGTTGGTAATTCTGTAGCTCTACCTACTCCACTCCGGGAATGAAGTCGTGTAGTTGTTTGTATGAATGTAGAATATCTATTCTACATTCGACAGCTGTTTTACAAACATTTTCAACGTGATAATTAGTCACAAATATTCCCTTGTCGTTCTTGTTCTACGAAAAAACGTGTGCTATTATTATTTTGATCTAAAAAGTAATCTAAAGAGGTAATAAATATTAGGATCATCGTAGTCATCAATTTCAAAGACCACAGTTGCCAAAGTTTCTATTGTATATTATCGATGGCCAGTAACGTTCCGACATCACCCGAGGATCGCCGAACACAAACCGATCGAATGCCATCGCGTCGCAATCGACAAGCTTACCGAATCACCGATCTAACGTTACCATGACCTTTATTAATGTGATGTTTAGATTGAATTTTGAATTGAACTGATTTTGATAAATGATTTTAATTTGGTGTAGCGGCTTGACAAAGGGTCCAATTTGAGCGTATCTCGCATCGCTCGTGATCCACCGTCTGAGATAGTCTAGAGTTCGTGAGATTTTGGCGTTTACTTGAACAGTGTACGTAGTTGAACTCTGGCTTCAAACAACAATTTGTAAACATTTAAACAAATAAAAAGCTAGACAGGATACCTTGGATTCGGAGACACACAATCAGACCCCAAGCACAATCGCAATTAACTATTTCTGAAACAAGAATCAACCTTGCCAGACAAAGATGGTGACATAATGCAACTGCAAAGTTATGATCGCGAATTAAAAACCAAATACATGTGTGTGTTACTATTTTAAATGCGTAAGGAACAAAAGATTATCTTCGCGGAACTGTTAACAAATGCCTTTATAGCTCATTCACCTTTCAACATGGCGCCAGTCGAGCGAATATTATAATAAGTCTATTTAAATAGAACATTCTCGAATCCTATTTCTAGAAATAGCGGCTTCAATCAAAGCCTAGTCTTAACATTTTTTTTTGCAAAACGACCTACGTCCATCGCTTGCTCTTCCAATTCAGACTTTACACCTCATTTTTTTAGGTCCAAAATAATAGTAACCAAAATTTTTATGAGCTGTTTTGAAAAGCGGTTCTTGTTTCCACGCTTTGGTGATACGGAGAATTCGCGGCCATTCAAACTGGCCATTTGATATGCGTACGCGCAGGTAACTCGATACAGAAGGCTGTACTTTGTAACGTTAGTGCAAACCGGACGCGGCGCCATTTCAGAAATATACCGGAAATAGTGCTCATAATTTTTTGGAATCGGTCTTTTCTACTGTTGAAGATAATTTCAAAGCTAAGTCGATAAATTAGGTTAGGTTAGCTGAACCCCATTTTGCGGAGCTTCTATTTCTGTACGCGGTCCCTTTGAGCAAAATACTTTTTGTACAATGTGTTTATCATTCCATTTCTCAAGGCACTCAATAGAATGCCAAAAATATACACATTACTGGTAACACTTACAATTATAGTTACGAAAGACAACATTCAACTCTGATAAAGAACAGCATTAACTTACATCCTGCGGAATAACACTCAACGGTTTCGATAACATCCCTAATAAATCGCGGATTAACTTTCCTTTTGACACAATTCTCATTGATTACGCAAGACACTTACAGAGGATTACTCGGCAACAATGACATAATACTAAGGACAGCTCTTACAAAGGACAGCTTCAATTTCTTCTGAGATTTCTCCGCAAACTCATAAGTTGTCTCAGCGACTTATAGTTAATCCTTGAAAGGTATCCTTTTCAAAGACTTAGTGAGCGAGGTTACACAAATCTTCTGTTTCATGTGTAGAGATAACGATCAGTTGCGATGGAGAGTCCTCGTGGTCGATGCTTGGCAGGGAAATAGATTGCAGTTTCGACGCGTATGCGACTTTAGATTGTGCTTTGGGCTGAAAGATAGCAAGAGGTCTTGATGAATAGCGTGCCCATGTGAAAAAGGGGGAAGGGAAATGATTGAGATTGGAACTAAACGAACGAAGAATTGTTAAATGCGTTTTAACGTAAACGCGTTCAAATGAAGAACATTCTACAGAAAGCCTCTTGTAGCAAAATGACTAACGTATAAACAAATGCCATTTAAAACAATTGCGCATCGGGTGTTTGCGCACACGTTTGTTATTGATAAATACCGTTCTTTCAATAGGTATTTCTTTGTTCCCGGGGAGGCCGCATACCCATTTTAGCTATCATGGTCGGGTTATAGGAAAATTTTCATTAATTCATTCATACATCTAAGGTAGGTATCTATCTCAGTAGTTCCTGATGATTATCTCGGAGACCACGCCACAGTTGTCAAGATGGCTGATAAGCAAACAAAATATCGAAGCGATATCACCCGCATCGGGTAAAGGAAAGCACATATCGTGTTTATGGTCCGGGTGCACAATGGGTAATTACAGGACGTGGGCTGTAGGGCCACTTTTGAGGCTATCTCCCAATCTAAGAACACTAATAAGCCTGATTTGTGCTAACTTTGTTCTAGCTTAGTCTTATACTTGTTAACGCTGCATTGTTGCTTGGTTTATCTGCCATTGTGTTAAGATTTGTCTTTTTTTTCATTTCTGTTTATTTATGGACAGTGTGCATTTCAAAAACAAACAGTCAGGTTAGCACGATTAAAACCGCTTTATATTTTATCAACAATAGTCTGAGTTGATTGTTTCTTAGACATTTATGTTATAGTGTTTACGCTAGGCCCGATGTGAATCATGCAAACCGCTCACAACAATTGTATTCTTAAATCTTTATAAGAACATATACCTACATTTCCTCGTTGATGCTACAACACCGTGTAACTAACAAATTCATGAGTTGCAAAATGTAGCTTACCGACTTACTTGATAAGGTGTATTTTGCACTGTATTTAATTTGTTAGTTATGGAATATTGCAGTATCACTAACGATTTCTAACTTAATACAAGCCGTGACATTTCGCGCAGCTCATATAACATGTTCCTGTCGGTCGTGTTCTTGGCAGAACTGGCTCCACAACCCGACATGGCTTCAGTGGCGAACGTTTTCATTTCGAACGTCTGCTCTAGAGCAGTTCAATTAACTTTCTGCCCGGCGGCGCTGAAAATACGTTTCGACTAGAAGATAGACCACATAAAGTAAATGTTGCCATACCTACCTGCGTCAGGTTTCCGCCCGACGTATTAGGGTTTTATTTGAAGGCTGGTCATGATTACGCTCGAGCTTCGGATATAGATTTTATCTTAATTTAAAGCACAAGTTGGGCCTCATATGGCTGGGTTTATCGCGTGACAAAATGTGGATAAAACATCCGTCACTTTTTGACTCTTATATAAGTACGAACGTGACGGATGCTTTATCAACATTTTATCACGCGATAAAGGCAATCATACTAGGCCGAAGTATAAAGGATGCCTAAATTCGGTACGCGGTTAGGGAATCGAGGAATTTCAAGATTTTTCGACGGATATGAGATTTTTTTCATATGGTAACTAAATTTTACACATGGTAAACTCTAGTAGAAAAACATTTTGAGAAGAAATTCAAATGAACGGACATTTATTTTCAACAAGTGGTTTAGAAAAACCACTTGGTACAGTGAAGTAGCTAAGTGTAAATATGTAGCTTCGCGTAAATACCTATGTATCGCTTCTTCTGCCATAAGTTCAATATATAACGCGCTCTCAAATCGTACTTGATTAGTACATTTCCAACACACCTCAATACCTAAATCTTGGTATTTAAAACTTGTAAGTCTTTTAACCAACCTAAACCAATTACGACAAAAGACGAAAGGTATACTTATGTGTACAAAAAATGAAATAAATCTGGGTGCTGTCAGCACATTTTAGGTTTCTCTACTGAGCAGATTTTAGGGCTTACAAGTGTCCAAAAGTGGCTTCGTGTTACGAGTGCGACAGGAAGTTCAGCATTCGTCGGCTAATAATACCTATCTGGGTGTGTCTTTGGCATTTTAACCGCCCCGTTATAATTTTCGCAGTTTGAACTGCAAATTTTGACCAAATATACATTTGCCATCGGGTCCAAATAAAAAAAAACAATAGTATGTCTAACCAAGTCATGTTCCCGTAAGGTACCAAATTATCTTTTTTATATTTCGTCTTTATCTCCGGTAATTTCGCAAAATATGAAACTCAAGCGGAAGTAGAATTACGAGTAAATGATAGAGTAAAATCCTCATCATTATACACTATTTGAAAACTTAACCTTGAGGTTACCCCTTAACCTGCCTCTTTAAACCCTAACTCGGAAGGCATGAAAATTTATAATTTAGATCTATTCCTGTAAATATAAAAGCATAAAGTGAATCAACCTGTATGTCATTCAGAGGACTTCCTAGTAGGTACAGTCACGAGATTAAATTTTGTACCCACCTTAGGTCCAAAGTAAATCTGACATTCTACAACAATAAGGTTGAGTTTCCTAAAAGTTACAAATGACTTGACATCTCTAATGACATTGACGACTTCAAGCATATTGTTCTTGAAATGGGTCCCAAATTAACGCTCGTGACCGTACCTACAGTATCTTAACTTTTCGTTAAACATTATCAACTAACTTCTAACAAAGAAACGCAACGTATATACTTATAGACTAATCGTGACCTTTTATCAATAGACGGTATACATTGCTAAGGTAACACGCTGATAGATCACCGGGTTTCATACAAGCTGCGCCATGTACCTACACATTGGAAATGTCACCTGTCGTTATCAGGGTGTAGTGAAATAGGTGGCTGGTATCATCAAATCATGATTGAAGCAGAAATTAGGAGATCAGTAGAACTGAAGTTACCGACATTGCTCTGGTAGATTGTTTGTAGAACTAATGGATTTTAGAGCGAAAATAAGGACCTGCTGGCCTATTGCCTAACGCTCTCGCAATAGCAATTGACTTCAAAGCGGAACAATTGTTTTCATTTTGTATGCAGAGAAGCCTTCGATTTTCAAAATGAAAACGATTGCGATTGCGAGTGCGTTAGGCAATAGCCCCTCCGGAGTAGTTCTTCCCTTGAGGCGCAATGTTGGTAGGCCTGCCACAAGGACCGACGATCTGATAAGGATCGCGGGAAACAGCCTGGGATAGGCTGTTCGCAGTGGACGTTTATTGCGGTCTCATATCATGTTTTACATGTTTATATTGCATATTGTACTATCTTTTCAATTCACTTTAAACCGTTTCGAAATTGGCTATGATAAAGGATTTTTTTCGCTTTTTCATAATTAATTAACGTCTATAGGTACTATTCTCCGTTTGGCCTAGTGGTTGTCTGGTAGAAATGCCCCCCAAAGCGAAGAAACTAAGTAATTCTAAGCGTAGCGAAGTCGCCGGCCTTCATAAGTTTACCTAATAGTGTTTTAAACCACGTAAACACGACACAACTAAATTTTACGTAGATATATATTAACCATGCTAGAATAACCCTCGGTATGGTGCTGAGTGTGGCCCTTATTAAAGCCATAATGTTAAAGCTAACGGCACAGCTGAAAAGAGATTCCTTAAAGGGATAAGTTCGCCTTTGTTCTACTTTTATTTCTGTAGTTTTAATCTTTACATACAAGTACAAAAGAAGTCGCTTCCCGCCTTCTGACCCTCTGTATGTACGCTTCTTTAGATCTTTCAAAATACGCAACGGATTTTAACTTGTTTCATCATTAAATAGAGTGATTCAAGACGAAGGTTTTAATGTATAATAAATTCTAAATTATGTTTAGTATAATAAAGTAATTACATAAATTCATAGATGCGTATCTTTTCTTCATTCCTATCGTGCAACGTAAATTTAATTAGTTGTGTGCATCTTCGTCGATTGTAAACAATACCGCACCGCATAAATAAACACACAATAGCTAAAACACGCTTAAAATATGCTTTGTTCTTGTCTGTCACTGTGACATTTTTATCTAACAAAAAGTGACAAAGGACACTTTAACTAAAATAACTATATGAAAAGCAAGCTTTAAAATCCCGCCTGCATTTTGTATACTGTCCTCGATATACCTATGTTAATAATTGTCATTTTGCCATTGTTGATATTTCAATTTTAACAGTTTAGGTATCCTATGTCACCCGGGATGACGTAAGGATTCTATCGGTACCTCACACATCTAAATCGGTCAAGGGATTTAGAAGTTATAGTGGAATAAAGAAACTCACATACATACATACAAACATGAACCCTGAAAACATTACACTCCTTTTTTTGGGGCAGTCGTGTAATAACCTATTATACCTAGTGCATTTATGAGTAAGCAGTACGCTGTATACAGTTGGCTCCAGATGTTAAGGGGCTCTATCTGCCATCTCCTATTGCCTGAGGCTGAACAGGCCGCTTTGTATAACGTTGAATGACCTCAGCTCGATGGGAGATTCCCATTGACTCGACCAACGTGCGACTTTAGTTGGAAAGCTCAGAAAATCACAACAGTTAGAAAACCACCTCATCATCGGCATGTTTTTAGGGTTACGTACCCAAAGGGTAAACGGGACCCTATTACTAAGACTCCACACTCAAAAAATGAGAGCCAACGAAGAGAGATTTTCACTTAGTTGACATAAAATGAATACAGTAGCTAAGATATTCGTTATATAAACCAAAACTGATAGTAACAAACAGCAATTTCTTTAGTGATTCAACTAACATCTTAGTTGATGTATCTAAGTCTTAGTTGGTGTATCTCTCGTCTTGTCAGGCTCGTATGGGGTCAAGACGCTTATGCACAACAATCACAATATTGTTACAAGCGACCAATTATTTTTTTCAGTGCACTGTCCGTCCGTCTGTCACCAGGCTGTTCAAGAACCATGATAGGTAGACAGTTGAAATTTTCACAGATGATGTATTTCTGGTGCCGCTATAACAAGAAATACTAAAAACAGAATGAAATAAATATGTAAGGGGGCTCCCATACAACTAACGTGATTTTTTATAGATAATGGTACGGAACCCTTCGTGCGCGAGTCCGACTCGCACTTGGCCGGTTTTTACATAAATCATCTAATGCTACTTATTTTTAAGGCGCTTTTAAAATAATCTGTTGACTTTAGGTATGCCACTGCTGCTGCCCAAGAAATATCTGCAGCAGGAGATGATCTATATTCATCTCAGCCTTTGCTGGTCTACAAAAAGAGAAGCAAATTAGATAAAATAGATAGTAGGAACCTTGCCTGGTGCCTTAATTAACGTTAACATAATGGTTTACATAATTAAAAGCTACTATACTCGAAACTCTAATTTAAGACCAAAAAAACTACGACAGATACGTCACTGTCATAAGTGTCAAAGTCAGATATGTCAGTGTCAATCAAACATTTCAGAGTTAGCCAACCTTTTTGCATTGATGATCAAATTGTTGTAAATATTTTATAATGTAGATAATTCTGACATTTTCAATATCAAAAATTATATTTAACAATAGGGAATATGCATATCCCAAAACAAATATTTTCTCATATAGTGTGTTAAGTCATTACTCATTAAATGGCGGGTGTGTGTGTTCAATAGCGATTTTTTTATCGGCTAAAACAAAATGACAAGCTAAGTTCGGATGCTTTACACTTATGCTTGATTTAAACTTGACAGTTACCCATGGACATCATGGTGTCATGGCTGGTAAAATGCCCGATGATTGTCATTATAAAGTGAGCTACACACTTTTGGCCTGTTATTTTGTCGAAAATCTAAACGTATGTAATATTTAAATTGCATCTAACGTTGTTTACAACTATTGTTTATTTATCGTACCAAATGTTATTAATACCTGAAGTATTACAAGTGCAATAACAGTTTTGCTACCAAAAATCTTCTATGGTTAAATATTTAATAGGCCATCTTTTATTTGTGTAAGTAACTTGAATTAACTTGTTTATATAAATCGAAGGTTTAAAACTACCGACAAATAAATATTCTTAGTGCGGTCTTTTAAAAAGTGGAAATATACTAAGGTAAATATCTTTTTTTTTAGTGGCAACCCATGTTGGTCTTTAATTACGTTTTCGAGTATACACTACACTACAGAATAAATACCGCAATGATCAAGTTTTGTACGTCAATGTATTAGAACCTATTCATAAGCTTTCAAGATTCACGTGGTAAGGTTTATTTATTAACTAGCTGTTGCCCGCGTCTTCGTCCGCGCAGAAAAATAAAACAAAGCCTATGTTCATCAGGGATAATGTAGGATTCTAATGGTGGAAGAATTTATCAAATCAGTCCAGTACTTTCGGAGCCTATTAAATGCAAAGAAACTAACAATCAAATCTTTCCTCTTTATAATATTAGTGTAGACTAAGTAAGTGGGAATTCGCTACCTACTAGGTAAGTAATTAAAATTAAAATTAAAAAAAAGAAATTGTTTATTCAGTAACTTAAGTAAGTGACAGTATCTGTGCCGGTGCCGTTTATTAAACGACTTCAAAAAAGGAGGATTTTCTCAATTCGACCGTATATATATATATATATATATTTCTTTTAATTATACTAGATAAGACACTAGGCACTTTTGCTAAGAGAACACGGCTCTTCCACATGTTGTGACTTACAATTTAGTTTAGGTGCAGGTAAAATTGAAACCGAAGAAAACACAAGAAACTACCAATCATTTGCCTTACAATAATAACGCAACCTGTCTTCTAATACAAGGATTTCTGGGCAATATCATTTATTCTTACAATAACTCGACAGATAAAAGCTGATATCTAACAGATCAAACGATTCTCTATTTCTATTTTCTACAATTCTATTCCACAGACGGATACATTAAACATATAACACCCCTCTTCTTGCGTCGGGGGTTATAAACTATGTAGGACAGCATGAATGAGTTTAATGAATGACATTAAACCACTTTGCGTATGCAAGACGAGGGTCGATTACCTCATTGTTTATGAATGAGATTCTATATCTATTCATTCTCCTTACTCAAGTTCATAAAACGACGATGTTTACGAACATGAATAAATCTTATTTGGATCAACACTAAACTAAGCCTATTTTAAAAGACAAACTTACCCCTGAAATACCGTAATAATAAACCCACTGTTTGAGCACGTCTCGCGAGCGTCCTTTCCACAAATCACGTCGAAAAGTTCGCAACACTAGAAATTAAGTCCAAATAATGTTTTCGTAAGTTCACTGAGACACAAACCGGCGTGTCTCGTTCTGGCCGAGGCACCGCGTGCATTCAGTGGATGAAAGTGTAACCGAGGTTTTTGTATAGCGCTCTCTTGCTCGCGCGCGGATGTGAGAGGAGCAGAGTAACGACTGAGTTCGGCTTGGAGCCGACGGTGATTGCACCCGAGCTTTTCAAAATTGTTTGAAAAAGTGGTCGCCTGGTGATTTGGGCGCTTAAATTTGCATTGTTTTGGGCGCTTGATTCATTAATCGAAATACCAAGGTGATGTTTGGCTTTCGATCACGCTTGAATGGATGAATCGATATATGCTGGATATATGGTAGTCGGTGTGGTATTCCCGTCACGAAAATTTGTCATACATTATAGGTATATACTGCCCTCAGATTCAATCTTCACCAGTGAGTAAAATGGTCGCACTTGCTAGAAGAGAGTTGCCTGAGATTATATCACCATGTTTTAATAGCAGTAAAGTAAAAAAACCGTTTGTAAATTGTGACGCAATGGGAAAGTTACCGTTGTTAATGTTAGTCCTTACCTACGTGCATTTTTTTTTAAACCGCCCTTGTTTTCCATAATTTATAATAATTAACAACCTTAGGATAAAGGATTGGGTTGTATTGTAACCAACATCCTTATCCTTACTAACATTAAGAATGCAAAGGTGTGTATGTTTGTTTGTTTCGTGTTCTCGGTATTTTTTAGATCGTACCCAAGGGAATTACGATAAACGCCTTCGATATTATAATTAGTAAAAGTGCATTTACCAACATGGGCAACTTGTAATGGAAATTTACAGCCGCTCGGTTACAATAGACGTGTGTACTTAATAGAATGAGACGTGCGTATTGTATAAAAAAATGCTCGTATAAGTGTACTTTGAGGCCCCTGCACACTAGGTTCAGCCATCATGTGCCAGCGTAAGAGTAGCATTTACACCTGAGGCGAGCTAAATATTCTTGTATTTCACTCTTTCGCATTACTCCGTCCGTAGTGGATCTTCCCAAACTCCCAGATCTCCTCGATCCACCGGTGGAGCAGACGGTAAATGCTAAAAGAGTTGCAAGTGGCACAGGATCCACTCAGATCACCGGTGGATCACAGTGAACTCCAGTGCCGTGCGCTCAACTAGTGGATCGAGCCGGTGGCACCTAGTGGATTGAGGGACCTTTGTCATGATAATATACTTAGATAATAAGTCTATATCCATTAGATGTCACTTTTAGCCTGTAATCTACTAAACTCACCAGGTACAGAGGCCCTACTTTGAAAATCGAAGTTCGAAGTTAGGTACGTTAGCTCCATCCCTTTCTCTCGATTTAGTCTCGAAGGACGAGTGACAGAGATGGAGCTAATGTAACTTCGAACTTCGATTTTCAAAGTTGGGCCTCAGGACTAAAGGAACGTAGGTAGTCAAGAACTTAAATTTGGGACCCCCTTAGGTAAAAAGTCAATCTGACATTCTACAACAATAAGGTTGAGTTTCCTATTAGTTACAAAGGATTTGGCATCTCTAATGACATTGACGACTGCAAGCCTATTTTTTTTGAAATGGGTCACAACTTAACTTTCGTTACCGTCAACAGCTTTTAACTGGTGAGCCACCGTAGAACTGTCACAATGACAGCATCAAGTCACGAGAAATAACATCTAAATTAAATATGGACTTTCTGCGACATGGTTTTTCAACAATTAAAGTTGTAGACTGCAATTTTGCATCGTCAATTAGACTGAACGCGCCTTGTATAGGCGCGGGGCGGGCGCGATCATCAGAAGAGGCGCCAAATTCAATGTATTTAGGTATTTATATTAACGCATTTCAAATCCACCAGTGTCGCCATGTTCAAAAATAATTCGTACAAAATATAATTATTTTTAATTGCAATTATGTCACTATTCAAATAGTTTTTTTCGTAATTTAGCGTCACTGTTAATTTAACGAGCGTACGGTTGTCTCATTCATTACAATAGTTCGGGAGCCACGACACTAAACCTAGTTCGATAAGGACTACCAGATTAGATATTATGTAACTAATTAGTCACTTCTTTAATGGGGAAACACGAAATGGCAATGCTGCAATGCAAAAAGCCGGCAAAGCTATTTTTGTTGTTGTTTTAAATTATACCTAAGTCCGATGTCTAGTATGTTAAGACTCCCAAGTATCGTTTGTACCTCGGAACAGAGGAGGGATAGGACTGTACGACAGTGCAGTTTTGCAATATTCTCAGTTGTTCGCACCCCTTTGTCCACACGGCGGACAACTGGGATATTTTTTAGCCGGGCCTAATCAGTGGCAGTGGCAGCAGCATGATAAGCGACGCCTCGTACTTAAGTATCGAGTATGATCGACCTCCTCACAAAACCAAAGCCCATCAATTTCAGTGTTAGAAAAACCACTGATGCATTTTCCAAACAGTGCAGTGGAGAAAGTGATTGCTGCAGCGATTGAAGGTCGCCCTCCGCGCACAGGTTTTTTGCATTGCAGCATCGCCATTTCGTGTCCCCCACTAATGACGTGACTAAATTATACCTACATATAATCTGGTAGTCTTAGGGCTGATTTTTCAATGTCTAGATAACACGATCTGTCAGGTAAATTGTAGCTCTTTGTCATAAGAAAGATAAGGACGGAGCTACAATTTACCTGACTGATCATGTTATCTGGAGATTGAAAAATCAGCCCTTATTGAACTAGGTTTAGTACCAATTTCACCATACGATGTTAACTAACCACTTAACAGACGATTAGAGCGCTAACAGCTGCCAAAATGTATGAACGAACGGTCGATTGATTTGATTAAATTTAACATCGTTTGGTGAAAATGGAACTTAAGTGTCGTTGGCTCTTAACAAGGGCCCACCTCACCACCTCTGAACTGATTATTATTAATTAAGAACCGGAGCAAAATCTTGATAGTGGAGCACCCTCTCCATGAACGTTGAAGTTGCTGCCCGGAGCAGGTGGCCACCAATTCACAGGCACCAAGGAATTGTATGCAATTTGAATTCTCCATCCGCGTCGATGGCGCAGAATATGTATTAAAGCATAGCTTGGCAAAATAGTTAAGCGTGGTGACAGATGGAACTTCAATATTTTTAAATGATACCCACAACATTGTTGAGTTAAATTAGCACACAACGCTCCTTCTTTTCCCCCAAGCTATAATCCAGAGGAAAGGCAAGTTTGAAAATAACAACAAAATAGTTGGATTGTTTATTTTTTATTTCCTTCCCACAGGTGGCAAGTACCAGAGTAGTGAGCAACCTAACGTTAGGAAAATGGTAACTATTACCAGGGATAACCCACAGCTTGACCGAATTTAGCAGTATCTAAGCAAATTCTAAGACCAAAAACATTTATATTTTACTTTTTAATATTTACTACTATTTTCTTATCTATAGCTTCACATACACAGTGAATGCATGTTGTTTCTGGATGACAAAGCCGATTATTTTTTAGTTTTGGAAAGTGCACAATTTTGAATTGAAGCCAGTAGAGAAATCCCTGTAAAGACAGCTCCTACCCCGGTCTATAAGATACTCTTTATTTCTAAGGAAGTCAGAAAAGTTCGACAAGAAAATATCGTTTGATATGAGGTGTAAACAAATATGCATGTAACCAAGGCTGGTTGCCAGCGATCGGTTGCAAGCGGACTTGTCAGTCGAGAGTAACGCGTAGCGACACATCACGAGTTAAAACACCACTACTCGAATATGTATCAGTTTAGATCTTAAATCATGCGCCGTAAGCTACGTGTCCAAATATAAAGAAACCTACACAACTCCCGACTCAACTTTATGATAATTGATAACAGTGTAAACACAAACACAATTTGATTCAACAATCCTCGACTGTGAAAGAAATTTCGAAAATTCAAATACAGTTACAATAACGACGAAAAGCTCTTCGGCCACATTTTATAGTGGCTTATCAAGTGTAAGTGATTATGGGGACTGTAACCTAGCCTGAGAACAACTTGCGGACTTTGTTTACTTAAAAATGGGTAGCGTTTGACGATAGTCAGATGATTATAAGCGAAAGGATGGTGATGACACGCATACCCCTGACTGATGAGGATGTGCATAACATGTGCCAGGTGATTAAGTCCTTGCAAGCTAATTCGGTGGCTAAGTTACTTGCCAGCTGTGCCATTTGTAGTGATACAGATGGTTCGGATGGCACAGCACGGCAGTCTGCAGGGGCTGGTGTTCGTGCAAAACATATATCGTCCCCTTCTAGCCCCCACAGACTAGCTGCTGCGAGCAGCATATACAAATCCAGATGTTCCGGATGTCGAGTATCAAGGTGCATAGGCACATTACATAAGATTAATACCTAATCAAACATAATATAATATGCGATCTTGACTCTATTACAACATTTTTTTGTGATTTTTTAACATTTTTTTTTATCAAGGTATCGTTTAGCGAATATTAATAAGTACAATATATAAACTTATGACAGAAAAAATTAAAACTGTGATGGAATCAATGAACTGTGACGTAATAAAAAAATGAGTTAATTAGCGACTTTAAAAATACTCCAACTTACTAATGAGTTAAATGTAAACAGATTACCAGATTAGATGAAACAAGTTGGCTCCGGCACCTGAGATACGCAGAGAAATATTTCACTTGAACAAGAGTAATCTCCACGAATATTTAAGACACCGGAACCAAATAATATAAAATTATAAATATTACATACATAATAAAACTGAAAATACTACACATTAAATCCACGATAGTGTACGATATATATACAATATTAGCAATTCTAACGGAAATTTCGTTTTTTTTTCTATATTTTTTCGTTTTCAGTTATTACAAACAAAAGTAAATCACACTACAAAAAATATATAAAAACACGACATATAAAGTAGCAAAATCGGCATGAACATTAAACTTTTATGAGATTGTAACTAAGTATGGTTTAAAAATGAAATAAATATGTGTAGACGGGGCTGTGCGCGGAGCCGGCGGCCACGCGGCTCCGAGCGGCGCCGGCCCCGAGCAAAACGAACATATATGAAAATATAACATGCACTTCTTATGCTTTACATAAACTATAATATAACAGTTACGCCTATATGAACCGTTACAATTCATATTAGCTGTAAATTATGTTACAATTTGCTGCCGGTGCTTATAATCGCCGCCGCGCTCTTGCGTCGAATCAAACGACCATAATTTCAAAAAGGAAAAAAGTTCCCTACTCTATTCCAGTCCACGTGAGCCTCGGCGCGTTACAAGCAGCGGCAGCGCTCTCCGCCGTCCGCTGGAGGCGGCCCTGTCCCAGGCCGCGCTTCACTCGTACCTCTAGAGCGGGCGGGTCCGTCCCGCCTTCCTAACATTACATTATGCGGCTACTCAATAAAATCGCCGCGTATAACTTAGACATATGGACAAACCGCTAAAACAAACCGTCTCTACCCTCCATAACTCAATAACCGCGAATACAATCATCGCTACGTTAACCAAATGTTCCAACTCAAAATGAAGTAACAGAAAACAGTACAATTTTAAACCATTAAACGTTTAAATTGGATTTAGATCGCATGAAAACGTAAACGAAAAAATACTAACAAAAATAAAATACCTGCTTTATCTACACTTTATAATAACAATTTTAAACAATTTGGGACGATATTATTGTAAGAATTATATTAGAATCGTCCTTTGTGCTCGATACGGAATGCTGGGACCCGGTTTTGCGTTGCGCCGGCTAAACGAACGTGGAATCATAAGTTAAGTATTTGAATGAACGCCATAAACACAAGGTAAAATGTAGCACACGACAATGACTAAGAAATTATAAATTTGAAACATCTTTACATTAATCAATCCACACCAAATATTGTTGATCATGTGACTGCGAGCCCGAGCATTCCGCAGAGCACCACTACTCTTCAATATGAAATCGCTAAAGAAAATGTTCAACTAAAAATAATGTTACAATATACGCCTTCCCGCAATATCTTAAGACGTAAGATATGTTAGCACACGTCTAGCCTTCTCGTAACACTGTCCGAACTCCGACCGAAGTAAAGTTTTAAGGCATCTCTAATCCTACTTTATCGCTAACTCTCCTCGTACTCGAAAGCTTTTTGAGTCGAGGACGACTCGAACCGATTCGAAGCCGCGTCAACCCGCGTCATCTCATACATATTTTAATAACTTCGAAATAACAATACACTTGATGAATAAAGGCGATATATACAGAGAACGCGGATGGTTTCGAAATGATCAGCGATCGCGCCGCGACATCGCATCAACTCCGATACTCGCATTACCACCGGAAGGTCGGAAGCTCTCCACTCAACGGAGAGCCGGTGAGAGGGATTCCGCGATAAGTATCCGCGTATCGATGCAATGTCGAGACGGGCGACGACTACGAAGAAAGAAACCTCCACCGGCAACAGACAATCCGCACTCTACCGCTCGACGGGACGAGCCGCGTCATCGCAGTCGAGCGCTCGATGACCGAATCGCGCCGAGCGACCCGCCCGCCGGAACGTCAATACGGCGGACGAAATTAATAACTCCTGCGAGGCGAAACTTTCGCCGATCGCGGGTCGACGAACGGAACCGGGGCGGCCCCGGGAGGATCTTCTCGAATTTCCCACACCCGCCGACCTCTTCCTCGGGCGATCGGAGTCGCTCGGTGCCGGCGCGCCTAGCGCGTGAGCGGGCGGTCGTGCGCCAGCGAGCAGCAGGCCAGGAAGCGCGCGTGCGGGTGCGGGCAGCGGCCGGCGCCCGCGCAGCGCAGCGCCGCCGAGTGCCGGCGCTTGCGGTCCGCGCCGTCGTCGGCGCCCGCGTGCGCCGCGCTGATGTCGGACAGCAGCTCGTCCCACTCGCGCGTCAGCGAGTCGGCGCGCGCGGGCGGCGCGGGCGCGGCGGCCGGCGCGCGGCACGACGGGCACGAGCCGGCCGCGCTCCAGATGCTCTCCATCGCGCTCGGCCGCATCTTCTTCGCGGAGCGGCCGCACTCCTCGCACCAGAGCGGGCGCGGCTCGGTCTGCACGCCGGCGTCGATCTGGCGCAGCGGGAAGCGCAGCCGGAAGGCCGGGTCGTCGAGGTCGGGGCACCGCTGCGCGGCCGTGAGCCGCAGCCGCCCGTAGTCGATGCTCTTCTCGCCGCGGTACTCGAGGTACCGGTCGCGCGAGCCCTCGAGGTACGCGCCGCCGGAGGCGCTGCGCGTGAACGCGGCCGCGGCGACGTCCGCGCGGATGTCGAACGTGTCGCCGTCCTCGTAGCGCACGACGTCCGCGTCGGGCTCGCGCGCGATCGGCCGGAAGTGCGTGCGCGCGGAGGTGAGCAGGTCCTCGCCGGGCGGCGCGGGCCGGCGCGCGGGCGCGGGCGAGGCGGGCGCGGGCCGCGGGCGGCGGCGCGGCGGCACCTCGACGAAGCCGCTGCGGTCGCGGCTGTGGTTGATCGCGGTGAGCGAGCGCATCGCGCGCGCGACGCTCTCGGCGGCCTCGCAGATGTCCTCGGCGGCGTACATCGCGTACGGGTCGAGCGGCGGCGCCTCCGGCTCGGCCAGGTTGAGCGGCTCGAGCCGGTCGCGCAGCGCGTCGGCGAGCCGCGAGGGCGACTCGCGCGGCGGGCACCCGTCGGACGCGTTCGACCAGATGCTCTCCGTGAGCGAAATCAGACTGCTCTTCTCGATGGACGGATCGGCGAACAGGGTGTCCGAGGGCGAAGCCAGGAGATCCTGGAAGTCTATCGGGAGATCCTGATACTCGTCATCGGGAGTGTTATTCTGATCTTTCCACAGAGCTTCGATGCTGTGATCGAACTTGGCTTCGAATTTAGCGTACAGCTCCTCCTCCATGGGCGTGCGGATCCGCGGGTTGAGGTCGTCGGCGACGACCCAGTCGGCGTCGAAGTCGAGGCTGTCGTCCCAATCGGGCACCATGTTTTCGTTCAATCTGAACTTAATTTGCCCGATCTCCTTCAGCTCGTCCGTGACGGTGTTCTCGCAGGTCCCGTAACCCTCGTCGAACGCCATAGCTCTGATGAATTCCTTCACCGGGTCCTGTGTCTCGATGTCCCAGACGCCCTCGTGCGTGACCCACTCCGGCAAGCTCTCCTTACTCTCAAAAGACCGACTGTAACTGTTGCAGCGCTTCTTACTGTTTTTCCTCTGACCGTGATAAGAGTTGCGGCGTTCTTTACCAGTAGAGAACTTTTTATTTTTGCTATTCCAATCCTTCGCAATTATTGATAATTCACTTTGCATGGTGGACTTTGAATCTGTGTCAGTTCTGCGACACCAGGCTGGCGGAGGTAGATAGTACTGCAGTGGCGACTCTTGCCCTTTCTTCAGCGCCGGAAATGCAGCGTAATATCGACGGACAGCCTCTGTTTGATTGACTGAACAAGTGGGCATGCCTACACGAAACGCGCTTTCTTGTTCCGTGACGTCTTGAAATCTTGTGCACTGTTGATCAACAATGTTGTCAAGATTGTAGTCCTGAAAGGAGACAAAATTACATTTTATAAAATATAATATAACAAGAGGTGCACTTAACCCCTCAAGTATTTGTCTTCAGTCAATATTTTACTTTATTGTAATGAATGACAATTAGGACAGAAAATAATCAAGTCCCATGCACTCGAGGTGTTAAAACACTTCCAAAATCAATCCCAGTACCAAGTGACACACCAAGTGCTCAAATCCAAACCAATCATAAAATAATTGTAAAAAGATTTAGAAATAAACATTAGAAATAAAGAACAAATTATGCAGTCCAACGTTTTGCGCGCTGATGTACCCCTTGTTTTTTTTTAAATGTTGGGTTCAGTAGTTTCAGAGGTAAGGGGGTGGGGATTGGTGAATTTTCATCTATTTGCTTAAAAAACTTTAAATAACGAAATTTTAATATTCTAGCAATTTCATGTTTAAATTTTGATAAAACTTTTCCTTAAAAATTTTTGACTTTTGAGCACATTTTCCTTAAGGCTTGTCATTTGTTTTCACTATAAAACTGTTTAAAACTAATAACTTCATAAACATTTAGCATCAACTAGGTACGCTGACAGCGCTGTAATAATCTAGAAGACTTAACTTTTCTTTTTACATTGTTAATAGAATAATAAGAAATGATTTTATTTGTAACTTCTAAGAAATTCATATACCTATAGGTAATAAATAATGAAAAAAAAAGTGCGTTAACCCTGCTTTTTTATTCCCTGGCAAACAGGACAAGCCTTAAAGTAATGCACAAAAGAAAATACCGTAAGGGGGTCAGTAGGGATTAATGGATGAGTAGGGACACAACCTAAAATAAGTCATAACTTGTTACAAATAAGAACAAGTATTATAGTGCTAGCGGTACACCGCGATTTTTCAGTGAAATAGGTACTGCAAAAGGTGTTAAAGGCATGAAAATTGGAACGATTGATCTTTAGGCCATAAGAATCAATTTGACCCGTAAAGACAAAAAAGAAGAGTTATGACGTCATATGGCGTATGGAAAGCTAGTAAATAATATAAATATGATTGAAAACTCCTCTCGCATTAGTATTTATCATCCTCAGTGTCTAAAGTCGAACTTTTAATACATGTTTCAACTACTTGTGATTTTAGCACACTGCTATCGCACAGCCCTTTCATTAGATACCACACACGATAGGTTTCAGAACAAAAAATAAAATTTCCCATACAAAATAAAGATGACGTCATAACTTGTCTCCTTTTTTTTTTCGTGCTACAGGTCAAATTGATTCGTATGGCCTAAAGATCAATCGTTCCAATTTTCATGCATTTAACACCATTTACAGCATTTTTTGGCGTACCGCTATGACTATTAAATGGACAGTAACGTTACATCTATTGGAAATAATTTCAGTCCTTTGATTAGTAACATATGCTTCATTTTAGGTTGCGTCCCTACTCACCCATCAATCCCTCACCCCGTTTTACAGTACTCCGGAGAAATTAATATAATTACAAAACAGTACTATTAAATACAAATCTGTCAACTTACAGCTTTAAGTTAATAGTGTTAATTACCTTCATGTTTGCAGCTTTATGTTGAGTTCTACACTAATAAGGCAATAAATTAAATAAGTGTTAAACTAGGAACAACAAAGCATCTATCTAGATATATACATTATAGATAGTTATATATGCAGTGAACTTGCATTGCACACCATGTTGATGCATACTTGGAATATGTACATAAATTAGATATGCAGCATCATTACAATCAATGGAACAAATCAACAATACTCCCAAACTAAGGTGCAACCAAATCAAGGGAAACTGCAAAATGTGCCACCATTCCATAGGCAAAATTAGAGGAAATATGGATGTAGGTATTTAATTATACAAAATAGCCGTTGTTGTACAACAGAGACAGTATGGTAATTGATATCTAACAAAGGAACTTGTAATCAATGCATATTGCAACATAATTTGCCTATGGATCAATCCATACCGTGTATAGGATGCAAAACCGACCTTTTTGCAAGTATTCTTAATATTGTTAACCATCTTCACTACATTCCCACCATTAAGGTCTCTTTCCAAAGTAACCGAGCACTGCATATCCTCTTGATAGTGACAAAAAGAACACAATAAGTTAAAATAAAATTCGTACCCCATAAACAAGGTTTGAAGGTAAATATCATCAGTTTACTTTACCCTCATTACCATTAGCTGATTAGAATAATTAAAATTTCCTGCCTAATCACCATGCAGCTATTTTACGTAATTATATCATTTAGATAGGTATTACAACACATCAAATTTGATAATTCAAAGCACTATGTTATATTGCAGTGGTGTGCATTTGTTTTTGTATAATACAATGAACACGTTCAGTGTCAGCAATGCTATGCATTCTACGTTGTAGCGCCTAGAAGCATTTTTCTGCTATTTAGCGGAAATAAGCTACAAACAATAGACCCGACTATAGAGTTGTGAAACTGATTACTGAACTGATTTTGAAACTAGAAATAATTTATGACCGTTAATCAAGGTAGGGTTCTATCAGATACCCTCATACCCTTAAGGACATGTTGTTCAATTAACAAGTAAGATGCATATTGATTGCATTGAATATACTTGACTTATCCTAACTCAGTTTACCTATATATATCAAAAAAAATTATAGCCATGTCATGTCATTCTCGCTATGCTATCTTACTTTTGACATTAATTATCTCTCATTTCATCACCACTCTCTGCTTAATGGTTCCAAAATATAAGACACGAAAAACTTGAATCAACTCTTAGCTCTGTCACACATTAAATTACAATAGGTCCACAGGTTTGCTAGCTTTATTGTTTGTTTGTATTTGTAAGTTATGTCATGAGGTAAGATAAATTAAAATGTTAGCAAGGATATACCTGTGTGGCTGGTGTGGATATCAGATGGAGGAGTGCGGGTTGCGGTCTCGGGCGGTGGCAGGCCTGCAGGCGGGCGCCTGACTCTGTCTCTTGTGCTTACGCATCCTGCCCCGGATACTCTCTGTCGTTATTTAACACCATCATCATGCTTAAAAATCGAGGGTCCATTATACAGGTGCCGTGGGCCGTGTGATAAAAATCGATCCTTAAGAATACCTTCGTACTAATACATTATTAATTTCTTTGGCGTATTCCTTGCTTGCGGCTCGATTTTAGCAGCGGTTCCGCGTCTAGTTCAAGTGCAGTCGCATTGTCACTAGCTATTTTAGCAAATGACGCACTCTTTCACCCCCTTAGAATCTGCAATACATTATTCTTTATTTATTTTTGCTGTAAACACGTGATGTTTATTTATGTACAAAGGTCATTGAGATTAATCGCTACGAAGAGTAAAAAGCCATATAGCCGCCCCGCCGCGCTAAATGGGTCGATGGCGCCAAAACGTCACGTACTGATAGAGGGTGAGAATGTTACAGTCGGCCTTTACTAGCCTTTAGCTACGTTACTCTACAAGACGACATGTCCTCGTTATTAACAAAACAAACCACAGGCACAAACCTTCTATTGTAATTAGTTTTCACTGAGTCATAATCGCACTAACGAGAGATACGATGCAATTTCACAAGAGGTGACAGTATTACATGATGCACTTTCACTAAGGATAAGCGACTCGCATCCGTATTGATTGAAGGAAGTGGACAGCTGAAAACAACCGCGACTCACCTGTATTATTATATATGGGGTTAAATTAACATGATATATTTTATACACACACACCCCACATGAGAAAAAACATGGCAGCCGTGAGTGAGAGTCAAAAATGCTAATTTTTGCGCAACTCGTCAGAAAGATTGTAATAGACAACTTATTAGCCAATCGCATGGCTCCACTATTCAATTGTTTTTAAGATGGCGGACCTGCAGCCTGTAGCTATATTTCTTGATATTTGTAATTGGTGGAAATATTGAACTGGTTTCCTATTGGCCAGTACTGCTTTCTAACATCCAATACTAAGCCGGCTTTTCAGCCGGATATGCAAGTTTATAGCGCCATCTTGGACCGGGAACATTCAAATTTACCTAGGTTTATATTTAGGCAAGTTTGTTGATCGGTGATTGGCCTCGTGAAACAAGGACAAAGACTCGGCACAACGTCCTGATAAGGTCAATGTTCTTATAAAGGAATTAAAGGATAAAGCCGATAAAACACACCAAATAGGCAAATACCCTGACGTATAACTGCGTCACGATTTTTGACTCATATTTTACGCCGACCGGCGCGTCGTCACGCACGTCTAAGAGATAGTATATTTTTTGCGGTTTTGGCGCAGCTCAATATAATGTAACCTCAGCGTATTTTAAGCTTAGGTATTTTTGATGCAGTGGCAACCTACCTGTATGATCGTTCTTTTTATTTCCTTCTTTTTAAATAATTGTTATTCATCCAATCCTTTGAATCGCATCGTTTGCCACATTTATTTGTGACGTATTCATTGACATTCAATGGATGTATTACTAAATCACTGTGGTTGAAGTTGTGTAGCCAACACAAGTGATTCACAAAATTAGTGCACACACGCACAAACTTTACAAGATGGATTGCCAGTCGCAATCGTCATCTAATAACACATACATACGAAGGCATCCAAAAATTGATTTCTACTAGCCAAAAACTACATTTTTAACCTTTGTACGCCGCAGTGAAATGATTAAAGCGAAGTCATCTTATTCTAGGTGGTATTTAAATAAAGAAAACAAGGAGATTATGTAATGATCTTTTTATTTTCTTACTTTATTGTAAGTTCAAAGTATTCCCGCACATCTAGTGAGTAATGGCAAAATAGTATTAAATTTTTACAACGCCAGTTACAATTGAAAAAATAATGGAATGAGGATTAATACTTTAATTCGTTATAAGGAGTATAATTTTGAACATTAATCTATATAATGTTGTCATACAACCAGAGGATCTACTTCAAAAAATAAATATTGCAATTGCTTCCTTCTCTTTTGTGTCAATTGAGGACAGAAAGAACCAGATTATTCAATTTAACCAGATAATTCAATTTAAGATTTAAAGTTACCCGCATGTTAAATAGCGGAGAAAGCCATTATACCAGGATTACTGACAAAAATGTTTTTCGTAACCATTTCATTATAAATCCTCTATATTTCTTCTAAATAATTTTCGTCACATTGTAAATGCAACATAACTGGATATTTAATACTCAAAGACATAAACGAAACCCATTCCGAAGGCATAATAATATATCTTTCAGCATAATATGTTTTTGCACAAGTATTGTGTGATTTCGCATTATCGCTTACATTGGCATAGCTTTTTGTTTGGCATATATTATGTATGGATAATGCATAATTTGTACGTAATATTAATTGCGCATAATTATATGAATTAAATTTCGTAAATGTTTATTGATGTTACTAAATGAAACTACTATAAAATAATTCTTTCTCGGATTATAAAAACTATCCATGTGTAGTTAATATACATTATTTATTAGACGTAACATTGATGCTATATTTTTCACTGTCTTAGAGACTTAAACCGTGGTTGCAGTGAGTGATTTGGAAAAGTTCGTGAAGTAGCAGTTATTTTATGCATCATTCTCTTATCAGTGAGCCTCATGCTACAATATTTATACATTAATTGTGCAAAACCAAACCATGCCTTTAATTTATGCATCAGATATAGATTAATTTGAAACGTGTATCCAGTTTCTAAAAAAAATATACCAAGTATTGAGAAACGTCGGACAATTTGTGCATTTGCATTTTACCAACACAAAAACTAACATTACATAAACAGTAATTGATCACAGAAATGCATAAACAATAAAATAAAACTTTTAAAACAATTACAAATAAATATATAACCAGAAATAAATAAGACTCGGCGACTTTGAAGAGGAATCCTGTTCCATACTGTGTACGGATACAGGGTGCTTGTAAATTATATTTACACGACGTATGATAAATTACATGTTATCAAATGCTTATTGTCATTAGGGTAACACATTAATTACATAACTACATTATATCGCACTTGTAAAATCAATTTGGTGGAAGACAAACGCGTTGAAACGTCACTGATTTGAAAAGTGCGACATGACAATGCATTAATGGTCTACGTGGCAGCGGCATCAGAACCACGAGATTCCAACAAGGAAATAGCCACTATTAGTATGTGTTAAGGCTTATCTGGGCATTGTTTATACATATACATATGTGGTCAATTTAATTTGGTATATATGAGCGCGACATCTCTCATTGCTAAATGATAAATGCCCGAAGAATCGCTCCAGATCTTAATAGAATATGGTCTTTCTTGTCTAAATCACGTGGTTTTAATATAGCTGTCCACATATGTAATAAGCGCAACGATAACAGCAGTTTCGATTTAATGAAAACCTTAACAGATTCACTGCTCATGCATGAGTGCCCTTATTGTGCATATTTGACGCACCCTGTGATTCTAGGGCAGTGAACGTGTTAAGATAGCTACAAAATCAACTTTTCTCGGCAATTGGCTATTTTCTAACAAATGAATAAATATTTTCAAAAGTCAAAACAATTATTTAGAGATTTGTTGGACGTTGTCATCAGTTTTAAATGTCAAATAGTGTTCCTAATAACACTAATTAATAATTAAAAACTCACAAAAGAAGTTGCTTTACCTCAATAAATGAAAGCGGTATCTTTTATGTTTTTTTTTAAATTATTTTTTCGGCCCTAGGCCTATGGTTTCATCCGCCACGAGGTGACGTCACAAACGCTTCGTTTTGGATGCGTTCTAAACAATCAAGTTAAAACCTCTAACTTTCATTTTTAAAACATAAATTTGTAGAAAGTTCAATTTGGTAATGCGATTTTATTTCAATCAATTTCAAAGAGCTGTTTAAAAAGTATGAATTTGGCGCGATTTTATTTTAAATCAATTTCAAAGACAACTTTAATGGTTAATTTATTTCGTCCTAGGAATAATCCTATATGCAACTATAGCCTTCGCTAGAACGAGACGCCAATTCTCCTCTACAATTGCCAAGAAAAATTGTCTGTGCTTATGGATTACCGAGAAGCCGTTATGGCTAGTTTCTAGACGCAAACCAGCAAAAGGCTAACGGCGGAGCTAGACATTTACAGTCATTATATGTACACCTTGACTAAGTATATCTAACGATCTCAATGGCTCTCCCGCCGTGAGCTCTCTTCTGGTTTCGGCGGGATCTCGGGCTTCGTTAAATCTTCAGATTTGGATTCGGCGATCCTTTTCTGGTCCCGCCGCTTTTGCGCTTCTCGGATCAGATCGAACAGACCCTGGAAAACAACACAATTCACAATTTTAGTGTAGTATGGTTTTGAAGTTTGAGGATAGGACCTCTATGAACTGTCACTTCTTATGTTTACATTTATAACCAGTGATCGGAATAGGTAGAGTATATTCACCTAAAGTTCGCAAATGGACATAATATAGAGTGGTTACAACCGGGTGAAATATTAATTTATTTTTATTGAATTCCGGATTTCCGGTATTTTTAATGCTAAATATACGTAATCGGTATGGGATATTTTTTGTTAGTTTGTAATAAAAGGGGGCTGTAACTCATTCCTTATATCTAATTATGTAATAGGTGGAGTATATTTACCGAAACTTCGTAGAACAGAGACAAACTGGAGACTTCCTTGCGACTACATTTCGAGTACCAGAAAAATACCGTAAATACGGAATTCAATAAAATAAATTAATATTTCACCCGGTTGTAACCACTCTATATTTTGTCCTTTTGCGAACAAAAGGTAAATATATACTCTACGTATTCCGATCTCTAGTTATAACCTATACTTACTAGCTACACATACATCAGTGGTCACATATCGCACTGCCAGATCAACACAGTATCATTTCAAAAAACTAGCTTGTTTTGTTTCAAGTTCATAGGAAATGTAATAGAGTCGATTTTAAAATGTAGTCGTATTTTGAATTAATGCTGTATTGATCTGGCAGTGCGATATTTAGGGATGCTTGCCTTTTTTCCTTACAATTGCCTACAAATATGAATTTGCAATAGTAACAACCAATCAAAAAGGTATTAAAGTTCGTATCGTTAACTAATAAATGAACTATGGTTTAAAATGTGTGTACAATTTATCTCCCCAGAAAACGAATCTTTTATTTTATAAGGATTTGAAAAAAAAAATTAAGTTTTTAAATCCTTTTAAAATATGTATAAGGTTCCTTTTTACACGACTGCCCCAAAAAGGAGTGTTATGTTTTCAGGGTTCATGTTTGTATGTATGTATGTATGTATGTGAGTTTCTTTATTCCACTATAACTTCTAAATCCATTGACCGATTTAGATGTGTGAGGTATCGTTAGAATCCTTACGTCATCCCGGGTGACATAGGATACCTAAACTGTTAAAATTGAAATAACAACAATGGCAAAATGACAATTATTAATATATGTAGGTATATCGACGACAGTATAAAAAATGCAGTCGGGTTTTTAAAGCTTGCTTTTCATGTAAGTATTAACAGTAATTTACTATATAAGTTGAAACCTTAGTTGATGATCTAAAATAAATTTGTAATTAGCAATAAAATTTGCCAAGAAATGGTCAAAATTGAGTCAAATTTGTAGACAATTGTATGAGAACAGCGCAAGCGTCCTTAATTATGTGCCCAACATTGTATCTATCACCCTATCTCACTATTGTCATGTGAGCAGAGATGAAGTTAGGCCGAAACTTACGATTTACGTAAGTAGGGACGCAGCTATCTGTTACAATGAGAAAAAACACTCTCTCTACTTCTAACCAATAGATGCGTCCCTACTTACGTAAATCGTAAGTTTCAGTGTAAAGGCCGCCTTACATAACATGCGAAGTAGACATTTGCATTTGACATTGACCAAGTCTTTGGAGGTTTTATGCATCAACTACTTATTTCTCTATATCAGTATGTTCATCGTTGTCTATACTTGGGTAAATCTAGGATGATCCCTATGACAGATCACACAATCTAATTTAAACTGTGTTGCAATGTGAATAAGGTTTATTTTCCTATCATCATAAACTGAACTGCATTATCGAACAAACGTAATTGAACTTTATTGCCTTGATGGTAGAATCAAAGTCCCACTTACAAAAAACTCCCTGTTTGTAATATGGCGGGCCTTACGAGGCTATACTTGGGTAAATCTAGGATGATCCCTATGACAGCTGTCATCACACTAACATTATAAATGCGAAAGTTTGTGCGTGTGTTCGTTTGTTACACCTTCACGCTGCAACGGCTGGACGGATTTGGACACAATTTGGAATGCACTTAGATCGAAGACTGACATGGAGGAAACACATGTGAAGTAAGAGAAAGAAACTCGACACTAAAGTTAGAAACATGACCTGGCTAATTGGTCGGCAAACACAAACACCCAAAAATACTAAAAATAAGAACCGCGATGTCCAGTAAGATCACGTGATAGGATCCCCTGCCTATTAATTTTGTATGTGGGGGATCCCACCAGGTGATCTTACTGAACATCCCCACTAGGGTGGTCCAAAATAGTATGAATAAAAAAAAAGTATATCAAATCCTTCCTCCACAAGACTTATTTTTGTTTACTTTAAATTAGTTACTTATGTGTCAAATTTAAACTTGTTATGTGATCGTTTACTGGTCGCCCAAAGCGTTTAGTTTATGCCAAGAAGATCTGTCATACAAAACGACATCTAGTAAACTTCGCAAAAACTAAAACCAAAAGCAAAATATTGTTTGCCTACTGCTGCAACTCAGAATACAGTGTCATGATCCGTCCAAAGACTTTCTCATTCGATATCTTTGTTAGATGTGTGAAGCTCTATACATTTTTATATGAAACAATTTTAACATTATGGGCGACCTGTAAAGTTTTTTCAATTGCAATAAAACTTGGTATAGCGTATTCTCGTGTATTTTGAAATAAAAAGAAACTTGTGGAGAAACAATATTTCGCACTCTTGATTTTTGGACCACCCTAATCCCCACAAGAACTAGTCTACAAAGCTATCCTGAAACAGGTATGGATGTATGGAGCTCAATAATGCAGCAATAAGTAACATTGATATTTCATTGAGAGTTTTCAAACAAAAATGATCAGGATGGTGTTCAAAAAACCGTGGTACAGTCAGCATCAAATATACAGGATGTCCCTAAAACCAACGCTAAAACTGAGAGGGCTGATAAAGCAGCTAAAAAGCCATCGATTTAACCCCCATGTATGTTCAGTGATCATTTTAATCTGAATTCTTGTAATTTTCCCTTATATCCATGTCACGAAAAATCATTAATTTCATGTTTTATTTCATAAGTTTTTCAGTGGTAAATTTGTTTTTTCTATACAAAGAGAAAAGCAAACACTGGGACACCTAGTGTTGAGAAACAAACTTTACGTGATTACTTAAAAAAAAAAAGAAAGAAAAATGGGCAAATAGGTTTAAAAACTTCGAAACTAGTAACAATCGCTCAACATACATAGGGGTTAAATCGATAGCTTTTTAGCTGCTCTATCAGCCCTTTCAGTTTTGACGTTGGTTTTAGGGACACCCAGTATAGACAAAGTAAAACTTTCAAAAATATGTAAACCCGACTCTGCTGCGAGGGAATAAGGGTGTATATATATTTCTGAAACCTTGTTAACGTATATGCATATTTATGACGCTGAAAAAACATCTATGAAGACAGGTCTTCCAGCGGGCCTAATATGGTTACGTCATATCGATATGATAAACCGTTTTTATCTCGGGAAAAAACGACAAATTGGCACTGTCGACGATTGCTAACATGGTGGCGTCGATTAATTTAAATTATCCCTTATCCACCGATATAGCTAATAAAACGCAATATTTATCGATTTGCTTAACATGGATGGCCATTTCTATCAGCTACTGACAACTGTGTTTAGATTAATTTATATGTGTTGCATGTTGGTGACTACAAGCAATCGATAATACTATTAATATGTGAAAATACAAAATATCAAGTGTAAGTGATAATTTTATAATATACTTCTTGGCGAAAGCTGCTTAGTTGCTTGCAAAAAATACGTTTTACTTGTATTACGTCGTAAACATTACTTGTTGTCAAGATATTGTTACTACAGACTCACGCTCTAAGAAGAGAATGACAACAGAACGATTCTCAGAAAAATGATAAGGGACGCCATTTGAACCAGAGGTTGAGTTTCGGCACATTTGAAAGAAAGAAATAAACCTACTTAATATCAGAAAACACGACTGTGAAACTTATCTTAATAACATAGTTTTAAATCTAATACAAAACATAATTACATATATCATTCACTCTTTTTGTTGCGATCATTAAAAAAAATAATTACTTCCTCAATAGGCTAAGAGCGGTTTCAGACTAGCGTTTTTCCCAGCCCGTATAAGCTCGTTTTTGTACACTCGTAAACTTACGCGCGAACACGCTGGAATAAGCGGGTTCACGCGCGTTCAATTTACCCAAAAGCCAAATGTAGCGCGCTTGGAAGCGCGTATGTAAAAACGGGCGTAATACGCGCGGAAAAAACGCTAGTCTGAAACCGCTCTTACGGTTAAAGTCGCGCGAATTTTTTTATGTTTGAACATCGAACCATAGACCATTTATACCACCATACTAGAGATTGTCATAGAAAGTCGTAAAGATAACCAGTACATTTTAAAAAGTATTTAACGTCCGATCCCTCAATACCGATTGCAAACGATTTATTTCAGGAGCATTACAAAAGCCCGCTATGCTTATCAAACATGTCAAAGAAATTATTAATTTCATAACACTGGCATGGCAACTTATTAGTTAAATAGTAGTTCAGTAATTTAACCACACCGCGTTTATCGTAGCGACGCGATATCTTTACCAACGTTGTCAACCATGTTAGGGTTTTTATAAAATAGACTTATTGTATTAAATTTTATGCATAGTCACATGATAAAACTTCGTCAACCATATTAGTTCCGCAACAATGAAAGAGATTAAAACAATCAAAGACCGGCTTGAGAATCACCCAAATAAACTAGCACATTCAATGATAACAACTAAAAAAATGAATTTTACCAGCTTACGCAGATGCGTCACAATTATTACCGATTGATACAACTGAAAAAAATAAACAGCTATGACAGAGTAAGAGGTACGCGACCGATGGGTCCCTATAACGCCACATATTTCAGCGGCAGCAGACAACAGTGACGTGCAGCCAAGTGCTACAGATTGCGAAGGAATGCAGAAAAAAAAAAATGAATAGTACTAACACATTGGCTATTTTTCATCCCGGAAAATTTAAAAGCGAAATCTACGCGGATGATGTCGCGGGCAGATGATATATAATAGACAAATATAAAGGGACAATCTCACATAGCTCTAGCCTTATTTTATGGGTACTAGACAATGCTGCCCTGCTAATCCAATACGTAGTATCTCAGATAAAACTCCTGTAGCAATATCAACCTTATTACTAACAAAAGAGAGTTAAAACTGCTTTGGTTATTAAATTTGGGATACTGCTTATTAGCTTAGCAGGGCAGAATGTTAAACACACTTATTTCGAGAAATACAGTCAAGGACTTTAATTGTTATGCCAAGCTGGAACCCTGTCGCAAAACGTTAGTCATTCATTTAAGCGTAATTTCTGTCATGTGGTTTGACGCTGTCATTATGACAGGGTTCCATAGTGGCATAACAATTAAATTCCTTGACTGTACATATAACATACTTAAATACATAGGTAACATCCATAACTCGGGAACAAATACTGGCGCTCATCACAAAAATATTTCCAGCTAATTTGGGATAACAACTTAAGCCCTTACTTATAAACGTGGAGTAACCGTGGAGTAGCTAAACCAAGCTTTATCCTTATCGGTCATTGTGACATTTGAATTTGACAGATAAGGACAAAGCATGGTTTAGCTACTCCGCGGTTACCCCACGTTTATAAGTAAGGGCATTAGAGTTTTGTTTGAACCGCTTGCGCAGTTAGCGTCGTATGTGTATTCCCACAGTACTCGCTACATATTGGACGTGTATCCGAGGGGCAATGGCCTTGACTCGTGTCATAAAAATGGCAGCACGCCAGTAGGTTCAGTGCCACCGGCATTACACTCAGACAACGAGGCGGCGGCGTGTTAGGCGGTGAGCAGGTTAGGCGGAGTACGTTAACCTCTGTCATACCCTTAAGAGCAGTATACTGCATTAAAAGTTATTTTAGTCCGTACACCCATAAACAAGAACTTTTCGAGCATGAGACATGTAAAATACATTGAGACAATCAATATTTGGAATCTATCATACACTTCTTACTGGGGAAACCTTTATAATTGATTATTGGAGAAAACTGAACGAAGATAGCCCATTATCGGGAGAGTAGCATGCTGATGGAGAGGCCTACACTCAGCAGTGCCGGTGCTAAGGCTGAAGAATAAAAAGATAAAATTCAAAAAAAGTAAAAAAAAATATGTCGGCCACACTTGTCCTTTGTCACTTAGTATTTGTGTGCAGCTACTTAAAAGACCGACTGACCCTGCAGGATAAACAGACAACATACATAACATACATAAACTCACGCCTTCGTTCCCAGAGTGGGGTAGGCAGAGCTACAGAATTACCAACAACTCTAAAAATTGGTTGTTAAAGGGTTCTCGAGTAGCGTGGGTAGGCCAACAAGGTGGACCGACGAAGTAGCGGAGGTTGCGGGAAACCGATGGATGCAGGCGGCGCAGGACCGGTTCTAGTGGCAAACCTTGGAGGAGGGCAATCCTCGTAGGTTCAGTGTTTTTTGCGCTCATTCCCAAAATACCACCTCTTTACCGGATTCCCAAAACGCCAGCTTTGAAATATTAGATATGGATAATCAACGTTACCTTAATTTAAATGTTACGTTTTGGAATGCCAGTGTACTGAGAATCTGGTACTCTGGTACTCCAGCAATAAACTCCAGCAGTAGTCCCTAACACAAATACTAAGAAAATTCCTTCAGCCTGAGACTTCCCCGTTATTTATAAATTTTGAAGGGGTTATTTGTAATTGTTCTGTACGTTTAGCGTCTATAACACCTCAATTACAATGAAATTACTAAAAATATTATGTACTAAAGTGAGTAGTCAGATCCGAACTACTATAATTAATTTGTACTTATACAAGTAAGCCCCCTCTGACGAGGCTATGTCCAGCAGTGGACGTTTTGCGGTTGAAGGGATGATGATGACTAGTGTTGCCAGACGTCCTGATTTTCAGGGGTCTATGGACACGTCCCGATTTAACCGTGATCGGGTGCCAATTTTTTCCGATTTTCAGCACATCACTAGAGCGATCATATATAAGGTAACAAACGAAGGTCAAAACCGATACGCCACATTGGTTATTATAAGACAGTTGTAATACGCGCGATTTTTCAAATGAAGTTTGTACTGTCCCGATTTGAAAAGCCAGGTTCCGTTTTTTTATGGCACAGTTCGAATTCTTGTAGGAGTAGACCTGGCAACACTAATGATGACGTACCTTGCCGCCTTTCTGTGTCTCGGCACTCTGCGCGAGAGCCGCGACGGCTGCTTTGTCGAGCGCCTTCTGAATCTTGCTCTCGACCTCGAGGATCTCCTCCTTGTCCAGCATCTCCACCAGCTCCGTCATCTGCTTCTCCGACAGGTTCACGTTCTCGTTGCCGATGATCTCCACCATCTGGAAGTTGACCATCAATTGATTAGCAAATTGTTATAAGTGTTGTGCCTATTTACTTAAACTTGATGCATGTTCAAACTCAAACTTAATCTGACAAAACCACACTGCATCACAACAAAAATAATCTAACATGTTGACAGAAAAACCTAGAAGGTTAGCATAGAACATAGAGATATTTACATACAAGTAGCAAATTTAGAGACGTTGCGCTGTAGTGTGAGGTCAAAAAGTTCTGCAGCCAGAGCCACAGCACTGGTTTTTAGCTGAGCCTTTGTGTTTACCTAGTTCGTAGCTGAACGCGAACGAGTACGACAATGATATTTATTCATGCGTGACTGAGATCGGACTATGTTATGAGCAAGTATCAAGTTTAGGTAAAAAATGTTGATTAGTAAATAAATGTCTGGAAACGATCTTGTACAAATGAAATCATATTCATAAACGCAGAGTACCTCCTTCTAACCGACCGCCAAGCAGCAGTCGCTTTGTTGAGTTCCGGTGTAGGGTGTAGGGATTGACCATAAGGACAACCGGTGAAATTATTAGCATAGAGGCATTCCACCTTAGTTCTATGGTGATGGATTTAGGACTCAAAATCGAATTACGCAGGGTGGCAATGGCGGGAAACCAGGGGTATTGCATCCAAATCTTTCGAGTCATTTAAGAGTGAAGGACAACACAACAACAACACACACATTGTGATAATATTATACTCATATTATACTCATACTCATTACGGGGATGTATTAAGAAAGGACCAGGTCAGGAGTACCCTAAACCGACGCACGTGTATGAAGAGACTCATGGTGTGGAGGAAGCGAGGGAAGTTTGTCTGGATCGTAGCAAGTGGTCTCTGCCTACCCCTACTGGAAAGAGGCGGGATTGTATTGTATGTATGTATGCATACTCATTTATTGATAATAATTATATAGTGAGATAAAATTATATAGTTGAAACATAACGTAGAATTTGTTTTTCTTCGTACAAAAATAAACTACCATTTACAAACTAATTATGTTAATGTTACAGCCGAGTTCAAGTTCTATTTCCGACCTGCGTCATCCTTTGTCAGTTATAGGTATTCCCAAAGGAGGCAATTATCATTGAAATGTGGACCGATTTAGCTTTGTATGATATTTTACATACGTTTAGTACCTACATGGTACGATAAAACGTTACTTTGAGCGCTTTAAATGAATATTTTACGACTTTATCGCAAAGTATTTATGTAATGGGCTACATTAAATTGGTGACATGCGGAAGGTAATATTTTACTATTTACCCATTATTAGAAAGAAAAGTCCAAACCTACCAGGCAGAAGCTTCCACATAAATGAAATCAGTTAAATTTTCGTAATCCTATTTATACATGTATTTTATTTTTCAGCTGTATGAGTATTTTTGGTTGTTTTTATTTGCACTCTGAACAACTCTCAACTATCGAAATAAGACCGGACCATATCTAATATGTAATACCACTAGGCTACTTACTGGTCTCGGGGAAGGCCAACTTTATGATTGCATAAAACATTATTACAGTTCGTTCAGGATTCTGTATTGCCGTATAATGAGTCAAGTGATTTTGTTTGTTTACTCAGAAAAAGGAAAGCAAGAGTTTTTCCGCGACTCTGTCGCTCGGATATCCCCTTACTAGTCTTACGATAAAGACGCACTGGGCCTGTATTCAAGACGGTAAAGCAATATTGTTTGACATGTTATCGTATCGTCAACGTTACGTTAGCCTTATTTACTTGACATTTAAGGCGGCCGAGTTACAAACAATACCATAACACGTCAAAGGCAATATGGTTTTACCAAGTGAAATAGAAACTTGACAAAAGCGCGTGAAGCTAACCCCATGTACTTCTGTTTAGTCCACCGGAGTAAATACTCTCTATCCGAATAATTATCCTGGCGTGTGATATCCACGGACTTGTATCTCTAATAAGTCCCTGGTGATTGTCGACATTGGCCAAATACACCTTTAATACAAGGAGTGAAAGCCATTAATTAAGGAAAGAAAAAATTGAATAGAAGCCCTTAGCGAGAAGCGAAATAATACAACAGTTACTTACCTTCAGGACATCATCAATCTTCAACTGCCCGTCAAAGTCATCATCCAACCTGCCCAAGACGTCCTGGATCATCTTTAATTTGGCCTCATCCGGCACCTTCTGGAGGCTCTTAATGGAATGCATCAGCTCATCAATCTGAATCAACTGCTCCTTGGCCTTCTCCGGCTCAGACTTGGTATCTGAGAGGGACATCTGTAGGGCCTTCTCTTTGTTCTCGAGTTCGATGAGGACGGTGTCCAGTTTGCCTATCATGTTGTTTACTGCTCGGTATAATCTGGAAAAAGTGTTTATATTTTTCAAGAATTTTGCTTTAGATTTGTCATTTTTTCTGGTTGAAAAAGATGACGCAAAAATAAAACTATTCTTTTGTTAAAATTTATGGATGGAAGCCGATTTAACAGATCGAGGTACCAAATTCTATACAATACGTAATACGCTTAAAGCCTAAAAAAAAAGACCCAAACGCATTGAAAGACTAAAAAGCGTTGCGTAGGCGGTTTGGGTTGAGTCACACAAATCGTCCTATTGAAATTATTTACAATGATCGCGCTATCATCGCAAGGTCGCAGTCGAGACAGTCTCGCTTATTGATAAATAATCAGGCCAGTTGGTCATGAATATCAACACAGCCCGTAGACTTTCACGTGCAAGGGTTATCTATATTAAAAAGGTGGAAGATAAGAGATTATCGTTGGATTGGAAGATATTGTTAGTGTATGGTCTGTTACTGCCTCGCAGAGGCAAAGCTAATAAATTTAAGAAGTGGAGTTAAAAATACTCCTTTAATCACTTTGTGTGATTAGACAAGAATTTGATAAATATTCGTTTTCTGTTTTTTTCCGAATATGTTATTTATTATATCAACGCATGTTTTATAATTAGTTGTACAATTAGCATACCCTCCTAAAAATAGTACATAATAAGGCCACTGAAATAAACATCTAGTGAAAACACTTCTGGTATATAATGTTCATCTCATCATATATGTATGCGTGTTATTAACCAATTATTATGTGTTTTTTAGCCATATAGTATTGTAACACATGTAAATAATATTTCGATCTGTCAACATGTTCCCCTGATCTCACAGGACAGGCCTCGCCTAGTGTGGGAATCATAAGCAATCTTTTAAGTTTTTAACAATATTTTTAAGAATAAATTTTCATTTTCATTTTCAAACAAAGTAAAATATATTAGGGTATAATTTCACACAAATTGATCTAGCCCCAAACTGAGCTCTTGGCTTGTACTATGGGTACTAGATAACGATAAACATACTTATATAGAGAAATACATACTTAAATAAATAGAAAACATCCAAGACTCAGGAACAAATTCGCGCTCATCACACAAATATCTGTCCTTACCGGGATTTGAGCCCGGGACCGCTAGCTTCATAGGCAGGGTCACTATCAACTAGGCTAGCGCGTCGTCGTCGACGGTGTAACACTCGCAAGTGAATTTGGCAGTTAACATCGAAAAATATTTGTATTTTATTAAAATAATCACAAGTACCTGCGAGTGTAGCGACACTATCTAAGCGAATGAACTAAGTATACAATGATGGTATGTAAAGGCGTTAACTACCACTTCGCTTTAAAAACTAGAAGGGTTTTTAAAGCGAAGTGGTAGTTAACGCCTTCAAGATAACTAAAAAGCGAAGTAATCGATATCGCAAAACGCGCGTCATGGAATATTATATTCAAGGTCTTTAACAAACTCTCATATAGAATGCCCATTCTGTTTCAAGTTATCAAATGGCGTATCAATGATGTAACATCTAAGTTTCTCCATAGTACAATGTTTGTTATGCTCTTACTTCCTTTTTACTGCGACTGTGAAGTTAACATTATATCGTGTGTTCTTTATTTTCGCATGTTACCGGCAAAATTTTGAATATTACCGTATAATAACTTTAACAAAAAGCAAGCTTTCAAAACCAGACTGTTGCTTACCAACTTTAAATCGTTATAAATCCTAAATGATCATTCAAAATGAAAAATGATGAAAGAAACCTAAAGATGATTTTTAAATCCCTATTCAAGTATACCCAACTTGTCATACTTGGTCGACTTTTTTTTATTTGCACAATATGGCGTCTGTTTGCCGCCATATTGAATTTGATTACTGTCATATCTTCAGTGACACTCACCAGATTAAGACAAATCGATTGACATAAGAATCATCAAAATCGGATAACCGGTTTAGTTTTTATAGTGACACAAAGGAACAAACATACATATAAAGGCAGTGAAACACATTACCCTCCTCCTTCGGCAGTCGGGTAAAAAGCGTATCATGACATAAAACTACCGATTAGGTGGCTGTCGCTAAAGCGAAATTCGCCATGGATAATGATACTTTAACTACTTATTTGATACTATTTTATACTTTGTCATACAATTTATTTTTGTTTATAATATGTATTGTGTCAAATTTTGTCAATAGATTTATTTGTAGTCTCTTCTGTTATTTCTAAATATATTTTTATGGAACAGAGAGAAAGAGAGAGAAAGTGGCCGTAAGGTGGCGCACTGGAAACGGCGTGGCTAAGGCGATTTTAGTACTTAACGGAATGGAGTCCTTATCCGCTTCCCCACCGCCCTTGAAGGCCGGACTACAAGCTTTCAAATAAAAAAACCGCATTACCTTATCTTATTATCTACGATGTTTACTTTCAGCGTAAAAGCATCGGATTGTGTACTTAAGTTGGTAATAAGTTAACTCTATGGTACGTAGCCACCGCTAAGGTTCGAACTCGGTACCTTGAGATCACGAGTCAACACTCAACACCTCAAGCCACCGGCGCTTTAAAAAAACCTCACTAAAATCGATAAATCCATTCAGGCTCAAGCGATGACGAATACAGCTCTCAAACTCATTTCATGAAGCTGTACCGTTAACTGTTCCAGACAGAAAGAGAACGAGATACAGGAGTCGTATAGTGCCTCATACTGCCTCGAACTTTGCAGGTTAAAAGTTTACAATGAGAGGCCAAAAGTTGAACAGCCTCAGTTAGAGGTTGTGGCGGGCTATTATTCAGCAACTCGACGAGTTAAATATGCGCCTATTTTGCGTGGGGAATTGGTGGCACTACTACCCACCCAGTTTCATCAGGAAGCCTAGCAGACTCTTCATGTTGCCGACGACTTCTGGTACCGACCTCGGTTCTAGTCCGAGGTTTCGCGCCCGGTATGTTGTCACCTCAGGACATTCCATGATGACGTTGTCAGCAGTCTCCTCTGCCGTTATGCTGGCTTTGCACAGGGGGCTTAACAGCTACAGTTAAACAGTGGAGCTTTACCTTCTAGCACCCTTCGTGAGTTTGATGTCTGCCTGCTTTGTCTTCACGATCTCGTGCATCTCCTTAACATCCTCGCTGTACTCTGAGAGCCCGGCCTTCAGTTCCTGGATGCTTTCCTTCTCCATAAGCAAGGACTTCTTTTGTTCAGCTGGAAATAGTACATAATTTTGTTTATATGATGCATTGCATTTTTATACTTAGAAAAGTACTCTACAGCTGAACATAGAATTTGAAATAAGTACTCCTGAAGTAGTAGCGGGACACTAAGAAAGGCATTTTCGAAATTCAACTCCTTACGGAAAAAAATGGGGGGAATAACGGACATATTTTGTTATTTACGCATAGTTTGTGGTGGACTTCTTCTATTTTAATTACTTATAAATGTAAACTTATAGCCTATTCTAGTTGGAACATAATTTTTATCATTAAATCTCTAGTTATTAAAAAAAAACCTGTATGTTTAAGAAATTGTGAAAACAGTTCCAGCGATATAAATACTGTAATTGTCCATCAACAATTATGTCATCAATGACATTATGACCAAAAAAATATGAGAAACAAAGGGCTCCCTAATATTATAAATGTAAAAGTAAATTTGCCCGTCTGTTTGTTACGCTTACACTGTTAAACCGATCTCGATGAAAGGGCATTGGGTAAGTTTGTATGAAGAATATTGACTTTTTTTCATTTTTACATAGTTATTTAGAGCACCTCTAAATGCACATAGATATATAATTATAATTTAATGCGTTTATTATAATCAAAGCCGAGATATTTAAGATTTAAGTATTAAGGTTTTGGTACTGAAAGTACGCCCAGGTATAAATATTCAAATATCTCGGCTCCGATGCACTTAAGACACACACATTACAATATAACAAAATATATTTATTTTGAATGGATCTATCACTATGACGAATGGCCGCTCACCTTAAAAATGTATGACTTTTACATATGACAAAACTTTTACCCAAACCCCATTTGTATGGAAATAGCTTGAACCCCTAGGCAGGACATACTTAATACCGCGAGTAGCAATAAAATGACTTCTAAGCGGACGGAGAAATATAAAATAATCATATGAGCTTCATGAGAAGATCCAAGGTCATCAAAAAAGTAATTGGGTTAAAAAAAACAAGTGACCTACCTCTCTACCATCCCTGAAAGTTCCTGTACTCTACTATCTAACATCCTATATATGAAGAATTGAAGATAACAAAATAAAAATGTACACAATCGAGTGCATGTGCACTTATCCACTTTAATTATCTATCCAAACAATTGCAAGTTTCATATGAATGAAAAAACCAGTGGCAATAAATAATCCTCAATCCTCAATCAAAAATGATTTAAGAACACACTAGATAATACTGATAAGCAGATATAGTTGCGATAACAAGGAAGTGTAATGATACACTGATAATCAAGCAACTTTCAATCTTATAACATATGATTACATATGCATTATACACAACATAGAATAATCTAATATACTGTATGATCAATAAAACGGTTTACAGAACTATTAGTGCAATTGAATAAACACAGGAAATTTCCTGTGGTAACAAAATGTACAAAAATACATAAATTATTAAATGAAATAAAATGAAATAGTTTTATTCTGGAAACAGGTTCAATGAAAAACAAAAAAATACATGAGTGGCACAATCTAAACTACTAGAAAAAAATTGACACTGAATAGGTAGAGTAGGATACCTATAGTTAAAGTTGCACTATCTTACATAACAGATATTTAAACATGACTTGTTTAAATATGTAATCCTAAAGTAAAAAATCTTATTACAAGATGTTCTTGATAACTTTCCTTGGCTAGAAAGGAAAGATCCCAAAATAACTGACAGTCATTACAACATACTCAAAACCATTTTGGCAACCACTAGCAAAATGGGGCATTACCTATGAAAAGGGCCTTATTGTCGATGGCGCTTACGCCGCACTGCGTCAGGCGACGTTGTATTTACATCGGAGCATCGTTAATAATGGTGGAAGCGCCATCGACAATAAGGTCCCTTTTCTTAGATAACATCTCAAAATATTGCCATTACAATTAGAAATGAACTTGAACTTCCTGTAATGGCAATATGCCAAACCAGCTCACCAAAAGGTATGTTACACACACAGAATCATCTGAAAAATTTTAGACAAAAGGTAAAAGATATTTGTGGAACTGACAAACCACTTCAGACTCCTTACTTTCAGAACTGAGAACTCAAAACATTGCTTGTTTACTGTATGCGTCTCCAATCTAAACGATCATGCTTGTCACACAGTTTGCCCTACAGTGGATTCACACAGACAGCAAAGGTTTTTAATCAAAGGTGGTATTCTTAGCTGATGAGCAAAACTTTGGATGCTATATCCCATTCACTCTTCACTTGTAACTAGGTCTAGAGAAAGTAATAGAGTTATCACAAATTTTTTTTTTTTTGGAGTATTTGAGTGTATGCTTACCTAATTTTTCTAAAGCATCTTCAATGACCTCTATGTCCTTGCCTGACAGACCTTCCTCTGATGTTGCCTTGGGACTAAAACTTGCTATAACTGGTGCAGGGTCATCCATTGTCAGTTCACGCTCTATCTGCAATTCAGGAGCTTTATCTTTAATCTCTTCCTTCTCCCTTTTCTTTGCATCAAGCATCTCTTTCTCCTTTTCAGCTTCAAGCATTTCCAGCTTTTCTTCTTTGATCTTCAACTCTTCTAGCCTGATTGCCTCCACTTTAGCCTGAAATTTCACAAATATATTTTGAAATCCTGTGTATTTACATAACATTTCAAAACAGTAATAATATGTAACGCACCTTAAAGTCGACCTTGCCTTCCTTTTCGCCAATAGCAGCCTTAGTCTGGGTTACCACTTGTTCAGGCAAGGCAGATATGGTTGCCTTCAACTTGTAAGTCGTCGGGACATGATCTGGCACCATCAATGCTCTGGACAGCAAAAGCAATGAAGGGGGTACCCTTTCATTCAAGGACAAGTCTAACCAATTTCGTAATTCCTTTCTCAGTCGCTCTTCTGAGACACCATAGGCCCTCATCCCTCTTGACTTGCATGCCTGTTGCAACTCAAGGTAGTTTAAGCTATTAACACCCTCTTTAGCTATCATTTTATCATCAGCCAATAGTGATCGCAGCTTAAGTCTAAGATTAAATCGCAGCATAGCACTAGTACCAATAGAAGTACAACCTAGTACTTTGCACAGAGCAATAAGATGGGGCCGCTGAAGAGAGTCCAAAGTAATTTCATCTTCAAAAAGTTTTGAGAATTTCATAATTTCCTCACTAGTAGCAACATCATCTGAAGTCCTTATTTTATTGAAGAAGGTTTGAAACTCCTTAGCCAGTTCTGAATGTCTATTACTGGCTTGCGGAGCCATTTGATCCAGAGTTTCTTGGAAAAATTTAGCCATTTCTAGTTTAACTTTTAAATGCTGTTTTAACTTGGCATCTCTCTGATCTTTGCTCTCAAATGTTGATGGTAGCATATTGGGGAAGAATTTAATGAAAAATGGTAGAGTAAATTCTAGAAATGGTACAGCAACAAACACTATGAATGGGACCATGCGAAATAAGTCTCCAATAGTAGTAATAAGTAGCTTGTGTTCACGTCTGGTTAAAGAATTACCTATGAGAATTTTTGCAAGTAAACCAGTAGAGATCCTTACTTCAGTAAAAAGTAACCTAAAGCCATGATAGTAATGTCTGAGTTCATCCATTATGCGTGTCCCCAAACCTTTTTTTACAACTACTTTTTTGGGGACATTTTCCTCCATACCTTTCCTAATTGTTTCAACGGTGACTTCGACTTTAGAAGAAGGTTTAAGTGGTTCTTTTTCATATTTACTGGAGGTTGTGGCTATACCCCTGAAGTATAGAGGTGGTGTATATAAAACCATCGCATTGACTGGCCGCTGTGCGAACTCAGACTTTTGATCAGCCAGTAGACTCCCATAATAGGTTAGAGTTCTTGAGTGTTGCAAAAAATTTCGATACTGTTTGGTTTCCCATGTCAGAGCTAAAATAAAAAACATAAAATTAAATATACATTGCCCAATATCAGATATACTTACATCATAAACATAACTTTACTGTTAACTATTTTATAGAGAACAAGAATTCAACGGAACGAATTGTAATGGTTACCAGTGTTTATAATTATATTATAATAATTTGGATGAAGACCGTAAGCAGTGGCTAAACCGCTAAATATGACTCACGATTTTCTGTTAAAACTCATTAGAAATTACATTCGAACTCGTACAATATATGCTGTTAGAAAAATAAAGTACCGTTTACACAAACATTACTGAACCAATCTGAAGTTTAATCCGCCCGAACGTAGAGGTTATGAAACATCCACAAATCGGGCATAACGTCTGAAGAAACTTAGTACTTACTTGATCTTTTTAGGCACCGACAAGAGCACAAAATTATTCTGTTCATGTTTACTTCCCAAAAGATTTATAATATCGTTTTATTCAATGAAAAATATAATAATAACAAAATCAACCTTTGTACACCATGACAATCGTGAGGAAAATGCACAGAGAAAACAACAAAATGAACATCGTTAATGCTGGGTTTACATGGGCTTAGTAACTAATGCTTAGTACTTGTCACACTAATACCCAACCCAATGTGTAAACCATGAAGTTATAGATAAAGGTGGAAGCAACACTCTCTAGACCCAAATGAAGCGTCTTGAATGTACTTTGACGTCATTCTATCTCAAACACTTAGGTCCCCCTCCTCTCTTTCTAACTAGGGTAGATAGAAAGAGAGGAGGGGAACCAAGTGTTTAAGATAGAATGATTTCAAGGACGCTTCATTCGGCTTCACACAGAGAGTGTTGCCTCCACCTTTATCTATAACTTCATGGTGTAAACATGCTGATTAGTGCTTAGTATTAGTGTTTGTGTACAATGCAAGTGAATAGAATTCGATCCCATTCACTTAGCGACAAGTCGACAGCTACGACAAGTGCTTAGTGACAAGCTGTACCTTTAATAAATACCTTTCTACTAATTTCGACAAGTAAATGGTTACTTCTCACTTGTCACTATGCAGATTAGGACTAAGCGATTAGTGACAAACGCTAATGCCGTGTAAACCAAGCTAAAGCTCATCTAGCATAAATCGCGCTGCGCAGTTACTGCAAGCGCCATCTACATGTAAGATGACCAACTAAGATTGTGAAGGATGCAGTTATACGTTAGATAGAATTCGCTGTATTTGTTTTTCTATAGTTGGGCTCATTTTTGCAGGAGTCGGCAAATATTCGTGTCGGCATCTCTTTCTTTCTTTATTCTAAAGTTAAAGACGCAAACACGAATCTTCCTGCACCGAATCCGTAAATATGGTCTCATGTCGTGTTTACACATCAATACATTATTACTTTGCACGGCAATTTTTAAATTATAACCTGTCAGGCCAAACCAAAGCCAAAATCGATTTTCGGCACAGATTATAAAGGGTATTTTCGGAATTTTCTGGTTATTAATCTGTGGACTTTTCGGTAGGCGGTAGCCAAAGAAGTAAAAAAAAGAAGTAAAGTAGGCAGTGCAGGCATGTTTAGGTTAGTTTTGTTTAGATTTTAACTTAACTTATATGAATGTATAGCCTTCTGCAATATTTAAAGCCGAGTTTTACTAGTACAGTAAAATACATAACTCGGCCCATGTCAGGCAGTAAGTATTTATGTATAAACATTGTGTACAAAAAGGTTAGGTTATGATCACTTGTTTTCCATTATTTTATGTTATAAAATATGGTTTTATAATTACAGTAAAGCAGTTAAAGCCTGCGATACCGGCAGCCAAAGAGGCAGCTAAACGGATAGTATGGGTGGACTTGGAAATGACTGGGTTAGACATAGAAAAGGACCACATCATGGAAATCGGGTGCTTAGTGACAGACGCTCAGTTAAACGTGGTTGCCACGGGACCTAACATCGTCATACACCAGCCTGACTCCATATTGGAGAGCATGGGGGACTGGTGCACGGCACAGCATGGTGAGGTATTGTGTTATGCCTATTGTATACAACTTACTGACAAAGAATTACTGTTCTGGACAAGACATACGCTCCTCCTAACCCCTTGGCGAATGAGATAAAGTTACTTTCTTAGTTAGTTAGCGTTAGTTTCTTTCTTCTCTAAAGTGAACTAGTCTTGATGGTCTAAGATCCGAATAGGAGAAGATTTGGACCGGGCTGTTTATTCGAAGAAAAGTATTTTATATCAAATTTAATACGCTAAATAATATGTGGCGAATAGGTAGGCTGAAAATTTTCAGTCCAGTACTTATATCATTAAAAAAAGAATTAAAAATGAACTTTTTTTTTAAAATTGCAAATGTTTCTTTAATAGAGAAATTACATACTAATCGAAAGTATGAAGTCTATAGAATATGCAAACGTTAGGTTTGGTGCAAATTATTAGAACCGATTTACCTGTTTATACATGCCTACCCAATAGTTTGACGGAAAAAAATAGTCAAACTATCGTTTGCATATTCTATAGGCTTCATACTTTCGATTGGTATGTAATTTGTCCATTAACCCTTAATTTGGCAAAAATAAAAAAAGTCGGGAATTCAAACCCTTTTTGATTTTGAATCAGAAAAAAAATAAAAACACAAATCAAACAAAAAATGTGAACCTTATGGTATGTATGGTATACCATACACTGCCAAATTAAGGGTTAAACAAGCTATTGTAATTTTTTAAAACAAAATTAAAATTAAAATTTTTAATTAATTATATTTGGTATAAAATACTTTTTATCGAATAAACAGCCCGGGCCATATTGTCTCCTATTTGGATCTCCTACTATGAATAAACGGAGAATTAGGGAGTAGGGTTAAAATAATCTTTAGATGCGTTAAATGTCATCCACCTTTCTAAAGCTACTTGCTGGAATAGGCCTCAAGAATTGCCACAATGATCAGACTTGAGCCATCCACATTTATGTTCCCTATATCTGTGTCTGTCTTTCTATTGGAATTGACAACCTATACCATCTTTACCATAAGAACCCGCCCCGCGGGCCGCGCCCAAGGGCCATCCTCAGGGGACCTGAAGTACAGACAGACAATTTTTCTCACAAGATCATAGTATAAAAATGTTAGTAAGTATAATTTGCTTTCTTTACTTTCCAAAATACAAAGAAAGAAAGAAAAAAACTTTTAGTGCCTATAAAAATTACAAAGCAAAGTTATTGTCCACTAGCCGTGGTGCAAAAATAAAATGTACAATCATGTTAAATTCAAATCAGCTGTAAATCAAAATGAAATCACTTTACCCTATCTTTAAGTTATACTCTATTGTCATTTTGACACCATCCACCACCACCAAGCACCACCATCTTATTCATCAACACACTGCCAATCAGCAGTGTTCGCATTGCTGCGTTCCGGTGTGGGGATAAGACAACCGGTGAAATTACTAGCATAGAGGCATTCCATTCCATCTTAGTGCTCAGGGTTGGCAACGCATTTGAAGTCTTGGGATTGCAGTTTTGAGATTGTAGTCTTGTGATTTCAAATGTCTATGGGTCTCAGATAGTGTTGCCAGACATCCCATGATTTACGCTGGTCCTCCTGATTTTCAGAGGTCCATGGACAAGTCCCGATTTAACCTTGATCAGGACGCCAATTTTCCCGATTTTAGCACATTCCTGATCATGAATAAGATAACAACTGCTGGTCAAATACGGTATGATACATTGGTGGTTATAAGACAGTTGTAAGTCACCCGAATTTTTCAACTATTATTTGTACTGTCCTGATTTTTTATTAGGCCAGACCAGATCTTCGTAGAACTTGACCTGGCAACACTAGTCTCAGATCCTACTTACCATCAGGTAGCCTGAGTGCTTGCGAGTCTTCTCCTTGCCATAAAAAAGAATCACTAAGTTATTATAAATTTAAAATAACTCCAATTTAACCGCTCGGACGTCATTGACACACATTCCGTACTAAATGTTTGAAAGTCTAAAGTCACTGCCGCCCCAGGGGTAAATGTCAACTAAATTAAAGTCTACCCTAGACTAATTTTCATGCTAACATAAATATGTTTCATTTGCATTTGATTCCAGAGTGGTCTAACGGAGGCTAGTCGAAAATCTAAAGTATCCCTTGAAGATGCTGAGAAACAGATATTGGATTTTGTCAGCTCTCATGTTCCTGAAAGCAAATGCCCGCTGGGAGGGAACAGCGTGTACATGGATCGTTTGTTTTTAAACAAATACATGCCTACTCTAAACCAGTATTTACATTACCGGATAATTGACGTGAGCACTATCAAAGAACTGGCAAAGCGTTGGTATCAAAAAGATTTCTCCAGAATACCACAGAAGAAGTTTAAACACCGGTCCATTGATGACATAATGGAGAGTGTTGCGGAGCTCAAGTATTATAAAGATCATATATTTAAAGAATAATTTTATATAGCTAAGGTTTTAGTAAATGAAATTTATGTTTGCATAATAAATAATGAATTAAATATATGTTATTTATTATACTTTGTGTGCAATATTTATTTTATCTCATTCATTATAATTACCTATTCCGGTTATATGGGTAATTGTTGACCAGGGCCGGTATTCTAGGCGGTGAAAACCATATCGTTTTTGCCCTGTTATCATATTGTCAACGTTTTGATATCTCTTATTTACTTGACAGTAATGGCGGTCCAGTTAAAAAACAATACGATAACGGGTCAAATTGATTTGGATTATATCTCCTAGAATAGAGGGGCAGTAAACCTTGAATAATTTCATTTAAATTATTTTAATAAGACAATTATTAAGAGCAGAGGGTAAAGTCACCAGTGATCAGCCAGACACTGTAGTCGGCCTCTGCCTATACTTTGTATGAGTGGGAAGAGTACGAAAGATATATTTCCCACTCTTCGCACGCATATAAGGTCGACTACTCGTCTCTGGCTGACCACTGGTGACTTCACCCAATATAAAGTAGTACAGTAACACCAATCGGCAATCTTCGTTTTTATATGAGACACGAGTGACACACATTCTGTAAGTTGCGAATGCGAGTGTGATAGCAATAGCTAGCCGAACGGCCGGGAATACTGTATAGTTTTAAAGTAACTGTACATTTTAGTACCTTGTCACAATAACGTTTTAAAGTGAGTGTGGTTTGAATTTACAACTACATCAATAGCTGCGACAAGGTATTTACATGTACAGGGTGACTGGAAATTCGCCATATTCCTTGAAAGGGGTTATTCTACAGCTCATTTGTAATGATTTAAGTTCAGTCAACCAGGGGTCAAAACTCATCGGTTTTCGAGCTATTCACGTTTTTAGAGTTTTTTTTAAATATCCTCCTTTCGACCTAAAACTAGTAATTGTGTAAAAACTGCGTCATTTAGAAATAAAAAAAAGCATTTTTCAAATAGCCAATCAACTACTGATTACGAAAAATAAAAAAAAACGCCAAAAAAATGCAATTTGGGGTTAGAAATTCTAGTAATTATTTTCCAAACTTTGTAACATTTTAAAGCGTAACTAAAAAAGAAAGTAAGTATAACACTTCGCGTACAAATTACAGGAATAGTTTAATCAATTCATAAGCTTTCTAGAAAGGTACAATCTATGACATTTTAAAATTAATTTCAATTTAAAATTTTACAATTAATAATAATATTAATAATAGCAGAAATGTTCGCGCTTAAGCTCCATCTTTTCCACCAAAAAAACGCGGGAAGTGTTGTAGTAAAATAGGAACGCACTTTTTTTTGACCCCTGGTTGACTGGACTTAAATCCAGTGGCGGATCCACGGGGGTGGTCAAGTACGTCATGACCACCCCCTTCGGCACTCGTAGATATGGGTCAGAAAGTAAATAGTTGTGTGGAATTATCTCGCACTTGACCGAACTTCTTCGTTCAGCAGTTAATGACCATCCCCTAATCTGAAAGCTGGATCCGCGCCTGCTTAAATCATTACAAATGAGCTGTAGACTTTCTAGGAATACAGCGAATTTCCAGTCACCCTGTATAAATAAGCTAGTCAGTTCGACTGTACAGAATTATAAAATAAGGATAATATAAATTTCTTAACACATTCTCTGCCACGAAGTGCTATGCGCTAGCAACCGGTTTAAAAAATACCGGTTTATTTCAGTTTTGCTCCAAAAATTTCTAGGGAACCTGAACGTTTTGAGAACTTTATGTTACCCTTAATTAACCGGTTAATTCCACGAGCGGCGAGTCAAGCGTATGCGTCTGGATTAACCGGTTTTTTTAAGTTTGAAACCGGATAATTCGAAAAGAACTTTATATAAAAGTTCCTCCAAAACCGGTTTGTGCGAGCGGAACCGAAATGAAAGGTAAGTAGGTAGGTAGGTTCCTACATAAATTTTACCGGTATCCGAGCCCTGCTAGTAGAAAACTGCCTACGAAAATAGAACCTGACTAGCGGGTTGCCGGCGATGAATGTGTTAATTAGTAATGACTATTGCTTGCACACAGGCATCTGTCAGTATAATTTGATATGTAATGCCAAAGTGTGAAAGTGTTAGACATCAGAGTACTATTACCGCCCTACTTAGAAAAAAGGGCGTATGTCTTATAGAACCGCGTATGTATAAGTACCCTTATTTCCTAAGATAGAGGGTTAAATTTGCTTTGACTATCAAATTGCACATTCGTCTTTTATTTAGTAGGGCAGATTAATACTCTGGTTTTACTGTAAACAGTTCAATTGTCATCCTACCGATAATCAGCACCATCATTCAAATATAACTGTGATAATCATTCTAGAATTATATACAAGGTGTTCACAAATTGTCGATAACTGCTCCCTATTTCACAATCCTGACAATGACAGGTGACATGTGTTAGTACATTGCGCAGCTTATAACGAATCCCATTGGAAAGAGTCTGACGAGTGAGTGGTGATACAAAAAAATGGGGAATTTAAAATCTGGTAACACGAAATCCATAGCGACGTGATAGGTACAAAAATAATGTGATAATGTAATGTGACAGCTCGTTTCATAGGTAAAATTGTTGCCATGTGAAGAATTGGCACAGAATGCTTGTATCACGAAGTCACGATTCGCTGGTCAGACTATAAGAACTTGTTAACTTTGTAATGTATAGTGTATAGGTACCTAATTTACAACAGGAACTTTCTTAAGGTAAAGATAGATTTATTTACCATAAGTAGGTGTTCTGAAAAATACATGCCATCGCCACATGAGGCCCGTTTCAAGAAGCTACAAGTTACAAATTACAAGCGGAAGTCTCTTTCTAACTCTTTTACTTGAAAAGGAGTTCCGCTTGTAATTTGTAAGTTCTAGCTTCGTGAAACGGGCCACAGGTCTTTATTTAGGTGTAACATTAGGGAAAATGACAAAGAATACCTACTTTAACTGAAATAGGTTTATAGTGCGTTTATGTATAAGGTTTACCTTGATAAAACCTACATCCATACCAAAATCCACCACTGTGTGTTGTGTACTTTACCAACATAATTTAGTCTTGGGATCATGGCAACTGTTAAGTTCATAGATCAGCCCTGGTTCTGGGGTCCTACTTTGAAAATCGAAGTTCGGAGTTACGTTATCTCCATCCCTTTCTGCCAATTTAGTCTTGAATGACACAAGTGAAATGGACGCGGCATCCGAAGTTTCGAATTTTGTGCTTCATAGTAACAATCCTGGTTTTGCCTAGCAGATCTGAGGTTCTACTTTGAAAATGGAAGTTCCAAGTTACGTTAGCTTCATCCGTTTCTCTCGATTTAGTGTCGAGTGACAAGTGACAGGGACTCAGCACCCGAAGTTTCGAATTTAGTAGGTTCGTACCATCCTGGGCCGAGATTCTAGGTCTTTGACCTGTTACCGTATTGTCAACGTTTTGATAGCTTTTATTAAATTGACAGTATGGCGGCCGAGTTAAAAATACCATAACTACAGGTCAAAGACGATAATAGTTTTTAGGGGAGCGCATTTTTTCACATAACTTTTTAAGTCCCATTATCGGAAGTCCGAATTTTTTTCTAATACCATTTTACATCATAATGATCACTCTTCATACTCTTCATAATTTTATTTAATACTAACGATAGGGATTCATAATCATATGAATTCATAACGCCAATATTCATGGAACATTAAAATTTTCTTAACCTTTTCAACGCCACAGTCGGCTCTGGCCGTCAACTAAAAGTCGTGCCACTGACGCCACGTCGGCTACAGCCGACAAGCGTTCAAGATTAAAAGAGACTTTGTTTGATAGCAATAAGGTGTAATTTGCATAGCATAGCAAACATGTTTGGCGTGTGGGTGGCACATTTTGTATTCGACGTATGGCGTTCAAAAAGTTAAATATCTTACGTGTAGATAAGGTTAGGTTAGATAAGTTAGGTTAGATTTATAAAAATCCTCAAAAAGTAACATTTTCTTATTTTTTTTTATTATGAATTGTGATAATTATGACTTAAAAAGTATAAACAAAAAAAGTACCTATGAGAAAAAAATTTATGAAGAGTGATTATTATGAATACAAATCGGTAGGACAATAAAAAATTGGAATAAGAATTTTATGTGAGTCAATATGGACCCGGTTTTTACCGACTACAAAACTTTGAGTGCCGAGTCTCTGTCTTTCGTCTCTCGAGGCTTAATCGAGAGAAAGGGATGAAGCTAACGTAACTTCGAACTTCGATATTCAAACTAGGCCCGGGTGTCTGATCTACGATTTTAAACAGTTGCTTACGAGTTCAGTGAAGCGAACCTAATCTATCTGCGCGGTTTGAACATTAGGAACGGACATAAATACTCGTAAGTCGACATCTGTGGCCCGTTTCACGAAGCTACAAGTTACAAATTACAAGTGGAACTCTCTTTCTAGCAGAAGGAGTTAGAAAGAGATTTCCGCTTGTAATTTGTAACTTGTTGCTTCATGAAACGGGCCTCTGTTGTAACGTTACTGAGTAGAGAATAGCACCCCGTATATTGTGATGTCATTAACCAATGTCAGGAAGCCACTATCGATAAATGTCTCAGTGTTACCAACGTTCATTAGTTATGGTTGAGACACTCGTACCTATTGCTTGCTAAATTTATATCTCTAGTCTCTACCTTGGTTAGAGTTAAACTTAGTTTAACTCAGTTCAGACATGCCATGCGAGAACAGTACTTTTTTCAGCTTTAACGTTCTTTATTTCAGTAGGGTTCCTCTATTAAGCTGAAACTTTTTACGCCGAATTTGTTTCTCATAATTTTTCTCGAGCTTTAACGGAAAATATTTTTAAAAAGGTTTGTGTAATCCTGGTAGAATAGAACTGAGTAGGTTAGGTTAGGTTTATTTTATAACTTTTCAAAAAAGTCAAAGAGAATAATAAGTAATTATGCAAAATTAGTAGTCTGCGAAATCATTCGGACAATCTTCCGATTTAGTGTCGAAAGTCGAGTAACATCCCGAGTGAAGTGAGTAAGTATGCTTTAATAGGTACCTTCGCGCTGAAACAACTTACTGGATTTGAATCAAATTCGGAATAGAGATAGCCTATCACTATACCCCGGATTTTGGTCGCAATGACGTCACAATAGGTAGTTTGGGGAGTAAATGGAACGGTGTTAATTAATACGAAAAACTAACGGTTTATAACCGAATGAATACTAATAAAGAGTTTTATTATAAACGTTAAACTGGCTTTTAACGAAAGAAAGGGAGCGGCCGAAAAACTAAAGCCAGTTTAATGTACAAATGTATGGTTTCCAGTAATATACCGAAAGATAATGTTGATCAATTGACTAGGCAACTTTTATCGTGATTGCCTACTGAATAACCGAATAAATTCCAATAAAACTCTTTATTAGAAGTTATTCGGTTAAAAACCGTTAGTTTTTCATATAAATTAACACCGTTCCATTTAATCCCCAAACTACCCTATTGTGACGTCATTGCGACAAAAATCCGGGGTCTACCTATCACATTCAGTAACAACGAACCGATAGTCGGGTACGCTGTTCGTAGCAGATTTACGCTAAATAGTGGGAAAAATGCTGCTACGGGCTACAGCGTAGCACTTGTAGCCGTGACTGGCGGTGAACGTGTTACACCCTGAATAACATATAGACTGCCTTTTATCCCGAAAATAATAAAACAAAAAACCGCCTTCAAAAAGCAAAAAATAACTTCTTTAAAATGGTAGGTAAATAGGTCAGTCCAACTGAAGTCGGCGTCCAACAATATTTTAACCAAAAGCAGACTTCAGTTGGACTGACCTATTTACCTACCATTTTAAAGAAGTTATTTTTTGCTTTTTGAAGGCGGTTTTTTGTTTTTTTAAACATTTATTTTATTTTATACTTTTGAGTGATCCTATTTATGCTGTTACGTAGCTCCACTTCTAAATATTAATAAGAAACTATAGAACATTTCAAGCTCGCCGCAGACAACGCCGCGGGAATGTCATAGTCATATTTAAACCTAAATGTAATTCGTCATAGTCGCTCAACTTCCTTTATCGAAATATCTTATCGCCACCCTTGAAATAGGTACCGTTAAGGAGTTCCGGTGGCCATCTGTGGTCTTCATCATCAGTTCCACTTCACCATATAGTACTTTTCAAAAGCAAATGCATGAGTTACAGTGAAAAATACCAAAATCGCTATAGGTGTGCCTATAATATTTGAGGAGTTCTCTTGATTTCTCCATGATCCCATCATCAGATCCTGACGTGGTGACAATGGGACCAACTAGAAAGTATACCCATTCGAACAACGAAAAAATTTTTCAAGTCGGTCCAGTGGTCTTCGAGTAATCGGGGAACATACATAAAAAAAAAAAAAAATATCCCGATGAATTGAGAACCTCCTCCTTTTTTTGAAGTCGGTTAAAAAAAAGTTCCCGTGGAATGATCAACACGGCAAAGTCGCAGGCAGAAGCTTACTCAGAACCAGTGTTACCTGATTAGAATTTTGTAAATCTGTAGGTTGAGGCTCAAAAATCCGTAGTACTACAGACTTTTTTTTAAGCTTCAATAACTGACCTAAACATAAGGTGGAACTTTAACTTCGCCATATTTGCCCGTGAAGGCGTGAAATACAACCATTAAATTGTTATTTAGTGAAGCATAATGAGTAATGCCTGCACTGCACGTCCCATCGCTAAATTATAGGTATTCGCGGCTTTCTTTTATCTTGTGAAGGCAAGACGAATATTTGGACAAATACTTACGAGGTATTGATATGTGTTAACACAAGAAATCATATAGGTATATAATTTTTTATTCACTTATCCTTATAACGTTACCTACGTATTTAGTAAACAATTGAGTTTTTTTGGAATTCCGTAGATTTTTCAATAAAATCCGTAGGTTTGGTACAAGGCTTGAAATCCGTAGATCTACAGACTTTTCCGTAGATCTGGCTACGCTGCTCAAAACCCCAGTTCCTCAATATCTGAATTCTCGTAACAAAGGACTAGTTCAAACATCTTTTATCGTGCTTCAGAGCAAACGGACTCAGTCAATAGAGTAATAATAACTGTGCAAACGGGCCGCTGATGGCTCACCGCGGCGCGTCCGACCTTAATATTTCATTAAACACCTCTAAGGGATGCTACACCGTGCCACAAAGTAAAACACAGAGAAAACGGATTTTTGGCGAAAGGTTTACAAGCATTTTAAAATACCTAATTGAGATTGCAAGCGCTAAAATGTTGTTAGTATGTTTTGACGGGACAATTTAAACTCGACAGTTAATAATTTGTTTGTCGAGTTGTTAAGCGAGTTGATTAAAAGAATCATTTGCCATATTTTTCATCGCGGCGCGTCCGATCTTAATATTTCATTAAACACCTCTAAGGGATGCTACACCGTGCTACAAAGTAAAACGCAGAGAAAACGAATTTTTGGCGAAAGGTTTACAAGCATTTTAAGATACCTAATTGAGATTGCATCGCTAAAATGTAGTTAGTATGTTGTGACGGGACAATTTAAACTCGACAGTTAATAATTTGTTCGTAGAGTTGTTAAGCGAATTGGTTAAGAGAATTATCTGCCATATTGCTCACCGCGGCGCGTCCGACCTTAATATTGCGTTAAACACCTCTAAGGGATGTTACACTCTGCTACATTGCGGCAAAAAGCGCAGAGAAAACCGCTTTATTCGTCGTTCGTCGAGTTGTAAGCTTGTTTGTTAGAAGAATCACCAGCAGAAGAAGTATCAGTACCTATGGCTATGGGAACCTGAGCCTCTATTGTAATGGGTAAAAACCATATCGTCTTTGACGTGTTTTGGTATCACAGAATAAGAACATATAGCATAGAAACCGGACTATAAGACGTACTTTGCGTCAGCTATCTTTCTCTACTTTTTAGATTACGTATTACTTACATGAGAAAAAATGAAACATAAAGTAGGCTGTTTTTTCTTCTTACTGTCATTGTCACAAGGTTTTACACAGGGAGTTCTTTGTCCTTCCTATAGCAAGGATTTGTCTTTCCTTGTCTATAGGTCCAAATACTATAGGTGCTTATAGGTCCAAATCACGCCTTACTTGTGACGATGTACTAAATAACGAAATAACAGGTATAGATTCATCTCTTTCCAACTCACTATGAAAACCATAAGTAATAAGAAGTGAACCATAATGTTTTCTGCTTATTTAGTACGGTTTCTATGTCTTTAGTCTTTATTCTGTGTGTTAGGTATTGTCAACGTTTTGATACCTCTATTTATTTGGCAGTAATGGCGGCCGAGTAAGGCAATATGGTTTTACCGAGTGGAATAGACGACGATTGCTCACCGCGGCGCGTCCGACCTCAATATTTCATGAAACATCTCTAAGAAATGCGACAACGTACCACATTGTGCTGCTGCAAATTCAAACCTATAGACCAATGCGTCACTGCTACATTAGTAGGTCGTAGGTTCTTGCTGCCTAGTGAAGAATACCTTGATGTTTTTGTTCATGGTAAGTGTTTTTCTCGAAAACCTCACCTCTTAATTCGTCGAGTAATTAACTACTAGCGCGTCGAGCGCCCTATGTGCACACCACGATTTTTGCCGTACATCGCCCATTGTACTTACACACCGTGCACACAATGTATCTGCGCCTTTTGTTGACATAATTTAAAAATATTGATCCGGGGTGGGTCCACATTTGTAACATTTCATCGTAACATGAACCGTGACCGTATCAGTAACGCGTGTCAGTAACGGTTATGAGATGAGTTGAGAAGGTAATTTGACCTCGGTTTAGTTGGGTGGTTGTTCCGACCGTGTCGAAGTGGCATTAGCGTAATAAATCCTGCGCCTCTATTCTAGGCGGTTAAATCCAAATCGTTGCTCGTTTTTAATTCAGCCGCCATTACTGTCAAGTAAATAAGAGCTATCAAAACGTTGGCAATACAATAACAGGTCAAAAATTATATTGTTTCGAATAATTTGAACGTTTTGAATAGAGGCCCTATAGCAGCCACCTGTAGCTTCATCCCTGTATCGACATTCGAGACTAAATCGAGAGAAAGGGATGGAGCTAACGTAACTTCGAACTTCAGGGTTCAGAGTTGTTCATGAGACTAACTTCATCTTGCCGCAACGTACCACATACCTATTACTTTAAGATAATAATGTAGCATGCGGCATTGTGGCACGGTGTGACTGTTTACATAATAACGTCAACGATTATTTTCAATTCCACTACCCCTGTAATGAAATCGCTTTCACGGTTCTCTTTGTAAATATATTAGGACTGAAGTATCCGTATTTTATCAACGAAAGGCGATAAATAACGAAAGACGGTGAATTTGATTTTGTGAGTATTATAATGTAAAGGTGCATTTAAACGGACAATTGTAGCTACCGACGTCTCATTCTATTACATAAAATTACAGTAAGACCGCTATAAATAGTAAGTCATAGTAGCAATAAGTTGCACGTGTGTAAGTACCTTTAGAGATGTCAACTCGCTTGTTCATGTTAATTGGTTTGAGACTTGCGACTAAGATTTAGTACCTACCTTATTTTGTATGTAGGTAAGTACTTTATTGTATTTTTTTTATTGTATTTGTTGTGATTTTTTTTAGCATTCCATCTTAGTCCTCAGGGTTGGCAACGCATTTGAAGCCTTGGGGTTGCAGTTTTGAGATTGTAGTCTTGAGATTTCAAATGTCTATGGGTCTCAGATCCCACTTAACATCAGGTGGCCTGAGAGCTCGTGTGCCTTCTCCTTGACATAAAAAAAATGTACGGACAGGAAAATAACAAACAACGAAAATACAAAAACGCAAAAAGTATGTTCTAAGGCGAACTTATCCCTCGGAGTTGCGCTTATAGCGTCAAAACCTTATGCGAGCTCCAAATGCTGGCTGTTTGTCACAAACACCGAACACGTGCCAAACACCGACTACAAACAGCCAACACAAACACGCATCCCCATGCTTGGCGAACGTGGTAGTACATCTCGGATTGGCAAACACGTTCCTTTGATTTGTGGAAAAAACCGACACCAACGCCGATCACTGGCGAACACAAACAGGCAAACACCCATCCACATGTTCGTGTTGGCTGCTTGGTGTTCGCTGTTTGCCATTGTTTGCCAAGCGAGTGGACGGCGCATTATAGTGCCCGGCCGATAAAAAGTTAATCCTAAGTTCCTGACACATCGCACAACCATGAAGTTTATGAATATGGCTAATGTTGACAGCAGTCAAAAAATGCTGTTATTATATTACTACTCCTTCACACGCAACAAATAAAGAAGAGCCCCCTTACTAATAATCGTTGAGTAACGGTGGTATAGCTATACAATGTTTTGTCCTTATCTGTCAAATTCAAATGTCACAATGACAGATAAGAACAAAACATTGTACAGCTGAGGCCCTACTTTAAAAATCGAAGTTCGAAGTTACGTTAGCTCCATCCCTTTCGCTCGATTTATTCTCGAAGGACGAGTGACAGAGATAGAGCTAACGTAACTTCGAACTTCGATTTTTAAAGTAGGGCCTCTGTAACATCGTTACTCAACGTTTATTAGTAAGGGAGTAAGTGTACAGTCAATGACTATAATTGTTATGCCACTATGGAACCCTGTCATAATGACAGCGTCAAACCACATGACAGAAATTACGCTTAAATGAATGATTAACGTGATGCGATAGGGTTCCATAGTGGCATAACAATTAAAGTCCTTGACTGTACCTATTAGTGTACCATTGTGCAAGAAAACACGGTTTCGAAAATCAATGCAATCTTGCCAGTTGACTTTTAGTGTTGGTAGGCCCGTAAGATCGCTAAGTACTGAAAAAGTTTATTATGGTATTTTATATAAAGAAACGTCATCTGCGCGCAAATACGTTCCGCAAAAAGAAAGGCAAATTGCCTTACTTTTTATCTATTTATCTCTTTCTTACAATAGCGTTCGCTATGGATTGCCGTTATTACTACTCCTTCACACGCAACAAATAAGTTTGGCATTGTTTTACTGCTGTCAACAAAGTCAGAAACTTCATGGTCGTGCAATGTGTCAGGATTAACTTCTTATCTGCCTAGTACTGTAGTTAGGGACAATCTCACACCAATTGGCGTCGCCAATCAAGATACCCAGAAAGACGACACGCCTAGCAGCTCGGTACCTCTTACTGGAAGTGACAGCCCTCCCGATCTCACCCGCAGGCCTTCCGATAGTGACATGCGCCGCTGAACAATTCGCCTACGGCGTATCGGCAGCATACTTTCAAATGGGTATTCTCGCGCTATAACGTCATTATTGTAACGTTATAAACCTCGGACCCATAGCGGTACCTATTCATCATAACGATGTTTTCTATAAAGATTATGTACAGTGCGACCAAAAAGAGTAGAAATTAAATGAGGGCGCCACTTTCTACGTAACTGTCACATTTTTGACGTAAAATGCGTAAACATGGCAACAATTTAGTATGGAATTTTTTTAGTTCCATTTTATTTAATTTCTACTCTTTTTGGTCGCACTGTACTTACCTAATAACGTAATACGTCACCTGTTTTACTGCATTAGGGCGTATACAGAAAGAAAGCTGGAAACTTATAAGCGCTTACCGGCGCTTGACAGCGCTGGTAACCCGCGCAGGAAAATATATGAACGCGCGCCGATAAGCGCTTATAACTTGTCGGCACCGTTCAGTACTTATAAGCGCTTATCGGCGCGCGTTCATATATTTTCCTGCGCGGGTTACCAGCGCTGTCAAGCGCCGGTAAGCGCTTATAAGTTTCCAGCTTTCTTTCTGTATACGCCCTTAAGGGTGATGGACCAGTGTTGGATACTTTTAGCTGACAGGCACCAGTAATGGACACTTAACTCTTAATTCAAATTTCATACGGTCAGAAATTGATTGTTGCAAAACAAATGAATAACGCTTATCTTCTGTAAAATAAGAATGAAGTGCCCATCATTGATCCTTGTCCATTACTGGTTCCGTCACCTAATTCGCTGGTTCGACAATACCGCGGTGGCCATCATTGCCGCCCATCTAATGCCGGCACCACACTTCGCTATTCGCTATTCGTTATGCGGCTGCGCCGTATTTGTTAAAATATTTGCTATCGCGCTTATGCGTTATGCGTGCGAATAAAGAAAACACAGACGAATAAACCCTCCACACTTCGTCGAATGTAGGCGCATAAGCCGAATAACGAATAGCGAATAGCGAAGTGTGGTGCCGGCATAACATGCACCATACATCAATACATCATATCAACATAAGAGTTGCCAGCAACACGATTAATTGATTTAGGACATTAAAAGTTTGTACAAACTGGCAACAGCGCGCAATTCATAACGTTATTAAAACGTTATTGCCTGTTTTATTTATTACGATGTTTATAACGATGTAATGTAGCATAACGTTATGAAAAAAAATATCGATATATATGTATAGGTACATATAAACCTAAACATTTTTTTAACACAAACGAAATATAATCTATAGCGTTATGATAACGATATTGTTCATAACGTTATAAAGGTCTCGTGACTCTTCGTGTCACGTGATCTACCAGTGACGCGATTGGTTAAACGAAACGAATAGTTAGCGTAGTGCATCTTGGCAGGGCCCTCGGTAGTGCACCGGGGTTAACTTCACGCTCCCGTTCCACCTTCCTTTAGCGACATTTACTTGGATGTCGTCACCGCCTCCTATCATGGCTTGGTGCAAGCCAGGTAAAAAGAGTTCTCTGCTTACTACAGGTTCTTTAGGTTAAACCCGCTGGTCCTTAGTCTCAGTAGTTTAATAGTAGTAGTAGATAATAATAATAATAATAATAATAACTGGCGGGTTGTCCCCGCTTGGCAAGTGCGAATTGAGCGGCGTATCGATAAGTTTAGGACTCTCATAGCAAAGCTAATCTGCTTCAGGGGGGGGTAATGAACGCCCCCGTGTCATGCGTTTCGTGAACCAAGCCTTTGCTGGGACCGGAATAAGGCCCCAGCATTATATGGCTTGTGTCACGGAACGTATCGACTTCCTGAAGCAGAAGGTTTACGCGTGGGCAAGCCGTATTCGTCGCTATAGAGAGCGTGTGGATAGATACCAGCAAAATCGCCTCTTCCAAAGCGATCAGAGGAAGGTGTACCGAAAGTGGGAAGGAACCGATCAAGGTGTGAGCGACGGACACCTACCGGATCCTGCTACTATGATTAATTTCTGGCGCAGCATCTGGTCGGTGCCTGTCGTGCACACAGAAGGAGACTGGATGCGTGCTGTTGAACACTCGTGTAAGGCTATTGAACCAATGGGGCCTATTACCATCTGCCCCGAAGACGTCAGTTGTGCAATTCGAATGGCTCAGAAAGGGAAAAGTCCTGGGCCGGACGGATTGCACAACTTCTGGATTAAATGGTTCAAAGCCTCACATGAATGTTTAGCAACGCAATTCCAAAATTCCCTTGAGCTCGGTTCCTTGCCACCTTTATTAACAACTGGTGTTGTAACGTTGCATTTTCTGCGTAAAACGGAACCTAAAGACTGGGGAAATATTTAAGGTGTATATGGCATTACTGTTCATTACTTTTGAATGTCAAACGTCAACACCATAGTTTTGTAGGTTAGTGTTGCCGCGTTAGGGAAATTACTATAGGATTATGGGATTATTAAATATTTGGTATAAATCAATAAATGGAGTAAATAGTTATTTACATTTATTCAATAAACAAAACAATTTAAAGATATCTTTTGGCTGTAATTGTACATACAAGAATTAAACAAACACATTTCAGACAAAAGAACATTTAATGTAGTAAGTAATATATTAATTAAGTACCTAATTACCCATAATAATCAGATTAAATTGTATAGCTACATTCTATGCATTTTATTGCATCTATATTTTGACTAGCTTTCTGCTTGCATAAAAATCAGCAAGATGATAGCCATTATAAAATCAGACTTAAGCTGAACGACAGCGGAGGAGCCATCCTCGATAAAATAACCAAGCTCCTGCTGTGGAGATATAGTACTTACTTTCAGATATATTTCGGTGAAAGAAACTTAGAATGTTTCTCACACGTGGAGAGGAGGGAATGTCTTAGCGTCGAGATTACCAGGGGTTTTCCTTGAAGTTTTCCGCTGGACTGGGTTATTTGTTTTTAAGCATTTCAAGGTTTTGTGTGTTTTTAAGAGCTTAGGGTTTTCTTAAGCATTTAAGGTTTCGTTAGCTTCGTTTAACCATATTCAGTATGTACTGATTTAAGTTTCCGTCTACATAGTTTCTGTTATTCTGTTTAGGTTTCCGAATAATTTAGCTTTCTGATTTGCCTTTATGGTTGGATGATTTATTTTGTAGTTTTGGATTCAGTTATTCCGATTCAGACTCCAACTATATTCAGGTTCCGTAAAGCTATGAAGTAGTTTATTCAGGCCTTAAGTATTTGGCAGGAACACTCTTTAGATCTGTAAGAAATAAATTCATGTTTAGGTTCCTGATCATTCAGTAAATTCATAAAAGTAGTGAAGTAGGATATAAAGGTATAAACAAACCTTTAGTAGGCGTGCTATAGGCACGAGGATTCAGCAGACCTTCACAAGCTGCTGTGAGCTGCCCGAGGGTACTGTGGCTTGCAACGCAGTGTGCTGGGGCCGCGCCACCAGCTTGCCGTCCTGGTACTACATCGAGTAAATCGTCCAGGAACGAAGGTTTTCTTCAGATCAAGGTCTGTGGAAATTATATTTATAATTAGGGAATTAGGATATCAATAATAGTTATTTGAACTCAGATTGGAATTGGTGGCAACTCTATAAATAGGGACTAACAACTTACTATCTAAGAATTGTGAATTATAACATAAGAACCTTTACTTTATGTAAAACGACCAGCCTTCCGCTGAGCTAAACATATTTTCTGGTAGAGTAAGAATTATGCGCAAAGTTATGTTCACAATTTAATAACATCATGTATAGAGCTGCATAGGAATAAAGACTGTGATATTTACTAACCTGTTTCATTAAGCTCCTCATCATACGTCCTAGAAGACTCCATATCTCTTCAACTTATTCTACAACATTTTGTCTCTTGTTTATTCCGTTTATATTCAGTATTGTCGCGTGTTGTACCTCCGGGTGGTACGATCGTCACAGTGTCACCTTCCTGCTCCACAAGTCTGGTAGTACAGCGGAACCAAAAAACTACCGACCCATTATATGCTTGCCTACCATCTACAAGCTCCTTACATCCATTTTGAGCACAAAATTAAATGCACATTTTATTGCAAATAGTGTTTTGGCCACTGCTCAAAATGGATGTAAGGTTGGGTCCCGCGGTACTAAGGAGCTCCTCCTCATAGACATGGCCATTTGCCAGCGAGTCAGACGAAGCAAGGCAGCCCTTTCGGCTGCTTGGATTGACTACAAGAAGGCTTATGACTCGGTGCCTCACTCATGGCTCGAAAGGATCTTAGAGTTGTATAAAGTTGATGCAACTTTGAGGTCCTTTTTAGGTGTGTGTATGAGGCAGTGGGTCACAGTCCTTCGTCAACCAGGTGCTCGAGATGTCCCCTTTGCTTCGCCTAGCTTGATAAAGATTGAAGAGGCATCTTCCAGGGTGACAGTCTGAGTCCTTTGTGGTTTTTCCTTCGCTTCAATGGCTGGGTGATGCCGCTGCTCACATACTCCTTTGGCATACTAAGGTGGACTCAGACTGAGCTGGACGCCCTGGATAGGAGGGTCCGTCTACTGCTTAAATCACATCGCATGTTGCACTCACGCTCATCTGTTATGAGATTGTACAGTCAACATCATAAATAAGTGATCATTTATGTACCTTGTCACTTTAACGTCGTGTTTGAAATGTCATACAAAATTGTGAAACGATTGAAAGCGACAAGGTACATAAATGATCACTTATTTATGCTGTTGACTGTACATCCCGAGGAAATGTGGAGGTCGAGGCATGTTAAATGCCTTAGAATCTCCACAACCGCGAGGTGTGCAATCTCAGGGATTATTTCCTTAGCAATGAGTGTGGGATGCATCGTGATGTGGTTGCAGTATACAAGAGCCTCACGCCCAGGGCTTGAAATACCGGTATTTTTGACCGGTACTGTGACCTTGATGGGGAACCTGTACCAGTCTAGGTACCGGTACCGTGGGTACCGGTACCACGCTTGGTACCGGTACTCGTTGTACCGGTATTTTGTAAGAAATACAGGTATTTTACCGGTACTATACCGGTACCAATAAGGCAAATACCGGTATTCAGTAATAGTGGGTATAAGTGCGAGGAAGGGATAAAAAATACAGAATAGTATAGGCATGGTACCTATGTTTCAAGCGGCAAATGGCCTGATGGTCGGTCAGTTAGATTAAGGTTACTTGTCGATAGTCGACGGCTTGAGGCACGCTAACATAATATTATTTCGATTAAAATTTTGACATTTGGTGGTGATGGTGGTGACGGTGGTGGTGGTGGTGGTGGTGGTGGTGGTGTTGGTGGTGGTGGTGGTGGTAGTGGTGGTGGAGGTGGTGGTGGTGGTGGTGATGATGGTGATGATGGTGATGATGGTGATGGTGATGATGGTGATGATGGTGATGGTGATGATGATGGTGGTGGTGGTGGTGGTGGTGGTGGTGATGGTGGTGGTGGTGGTGTTGGTGTTGGTGGTGGTGGTGGTGGTGGTGGTGGTGGTGGTGGTGGTGGTGGTGGTGGTGGTAATGGTGATGATGGTGATGATGGTGATGATGGTGGTGGTGGTGGTGATGATGGTGATGATGGTGATGATGATGGTGATGATGGTGATGATGGTGGTGATGGTGGTGATGGAGGTGTTGGTGGTGATGGTGGTGATGGTGATGATGGTGGTGAAGGCCGAGAAGGACAAGCTCAGCAAGTACCTTGACTTGGCTCATGAGGTGACCGCCATGTGGGATGTTGACACGACGATCATTGTCCCGATAGTTGTTTCGGCAAACGGTCTTATAGCGAAGAGTCTCGACCAACACCTCAAGAGACTCTCGCTAAATGGCTGGATCAAGGGCCAGATACAGAAGGCAGTACTCCTCGACACGGCACGTATTGTGAGGAGGTTCCTCTCTCTGCAGCCCTAACCACCGGTAGCTTGAGCCCTGCCCCGCTGCCGGCGGCACTCGTAGGTTAGGTTTTTTATAATGTCTATTTTTTTGTATTAGTATTGTTATTTTACTTTTATATTTGAATATTTGTTATAAAAAACCTAATGTACAGAAAATTAAATAAATATCTATAATAATAATAAAAATATTTATTGTTCCAAATGACATAGCTCATATACAGTTGAAGCCCTGGAGACTGTTAGTTCTCACTGTGCTACAGTCTCCATTGTCTTCCCCAATAGTAGGTACAATATTATTAGAACATTCAGACTTATAGCTAAGAATTACACTTTAAAATCTTATACAATAAAAAATATATATTTAAAAGTAAGAAAAAGTGTTTGTTTGTGTATGTGTGTGTGATGTATGTACCTAGTACCTAATAGTAGTTTCAGTGGTGATAGGAACTTGGGCAAGGTCCGTCCGGATCGCTACCACTACCTAATCTTATTCTTTAACCTACTGCCAATCATCAGTGTTCGCATTCTTGTGTTCCGGCGGCGGCGTGAGGATAAGACAACCGTTGAAAGTACTAGCATACAAGTAGAGGCATTCCCTCTTGGTCCTGAGGGCTGGCAACGCATTTGCGGTCTTAGGATTGCAGTCTTAAGGTTGTAGTTTTGAGAATGCAATAGGGGTGCGTCCTGTGTAAAAAAAAAAACTAATTAGTCCGTCAGTAAGATTATCAAAAAAAATTGAACAAGTAAGTATTTTTTGCTTTTTCGAATCAATCAAAATTGACGGTAATATATAACGTGCATCAAAGTTCTTGGAGTGGGGCTCTTGACGTCACAACGTGGTATAAAGTGTGCCATGGCGTGACGTCACGTGAAACTCCAACGCACTTTATCTTCGTCATTTTTTTTTAATTACCAAAAGGAAAAATATGTGTCAATATTTGTTGATAGTGTAAATGACGGACTAAATAGATTTTTTAGGACACTAGCCTATTGTCTATGGGTCACAAATCCCACTTACCATCAGATGGCCTGTGTGCTCGTTTGCCTTCACTATGCCCTAAAAAAAAAAACAATTTCCATACCAACTAACCATGTTATTTGAACGTTTTACGAAAAATAGTAAGTAGTTTGAACTTGGAAGCGATTTACGTAAAAAACACTTCATTTAAAGAAGAAGATTAAACCTCCCTTTTTACCTTTTACCTTTCCTCTTTACCCTGAATTTCAGGCGACTGCTCGACTGTTCGTATTAAATCAACCCAGTCCATTCAAAATCAGCCACCCGTGAACACTGGAGGTGTTAAACCAACCCTCTCAGTAACTTCGCCCGTGGCTAAATATAAAAGCAATTTATTCAGATAAAAACCGCAAGGTCGCGACCTATGAGGGCACTTAGGGGTTAACTCTTTGGAATTACGTAATTTACTTACTTACAAGCGTTTACCTTTCGGCTCGTTCGCGAGAAGTGTATTACTTTATTTTTATTTTTAACTAGGTTCTGCCCGCGACTTCGTCCGCGTAAATTTCGATTATCGTTATTCTCCCTGGGACTTTTTAACTTTCCGGGATAGTAGCCTATGTGTTAATCCAGGGTAAAAGCTATCTTCATTCCAAATTTCATCCAAATCCGTCCAGCCGTTGCAGCGTGAAGAAGTAACAAACTAACACACACACACACACACACACACACACACACATCCAAACGCTCACGCACACGCACACGGACACGGACACGGAAACGCACGCACGCACGCACGCACGCACGCACGCACGCACACACACACGTACACACACACACACACACACACACACACACGCACGCACACACACACACACACACACACACACACACACACACACACACACACACACACACACACACACACGATACGGATGTACCAGTTAGTTGGCGTTATAGATAAGTAGGTAGCTAGCTGCGCACTTTTATACGAGTACCTTGTAGCATTAACGCCTTTGACAGATTAGAGCAGCAGTTCAAACATATATAACGTTAAAGTGACACAGCACTAAAGTGTGCTGGTACTTATAAGCCCGAACGTATAAAATGAAAGGAGTGGATCCAAGATTTGGTTTATCGAGTGACATAGGCAGCGTAAGCTCCAGCTCTTGAGCAGGGTAGAGCGCGATTTCAAGATTGTCTTTTAACGCCCTTTGCAAACGCTTTTCAGTTTATATTACATAAAAATTTGCATTTTTGGAGCCCCTTGGCTTGGTGCCTAGAGCGACTGCTTCTGTCTCTACCCCATGCGGGTTGGGATACATGGATTTTTTTCCACTCTTCCTAACATGTGAAAAACTTGTACAGTTATTGAGAAAAAATAAAGGAAAAATTGAGAAATTACGAAGAAATAAAACAATTCCAAAATACTTTAAAAAGTATAATTAATAATCTATATTCTTTTGAAGAAAATATGAACAGTTGGAATAGACGGAACAAGCCACAAAAACTGATACTACTAATGTTATTTAAGAGTCATAATTTGTTATGCAGAAGACGCGATAAAAATATTTAGTTTCTTTATTAGTATGATTTATTGAATAAAAAAGTGAAATAATGAAAAATGTTTTTCTGCGAAACTGTACCTACTTTAGCTATGTTGGGAAGAGTGGAAAAAAAAATCCATGCATCCCAACTGGTTGGGATAGACGGAACAACTCCCCCATGCCACAAGTTCCCAAAATACTGCTTGAACTTCATTTTAAACATAGCTTCAAATAATTATATAGTAAGATTGAAAAGGGCATGCTTCGATGGTTCTGTCATTTGTATAGGATGGATGAAAGAAGATTGGCGAAAGAGATATACAGAGCGACAGTGAGTGGAAGGGTCGGAAGGGGCTGCCCTAGGTGTACTTTTTCGAATCAAATCGGAGAAATACTGGAAAAGGGCCGGATCTTAAGTACCCGAAACCGACGTGCGTGCATGACTCGATGTATGAATGTGGAAGAAGCGAAAGAGATTTGTCAGGATAATATATCCCTCTACGAAAAAGGCGTGATTTAATGTATGTATGTAATTATATGTTACTGTGTACAGTAAACTTGAAACAAGGCAGGGGGAGGTCATGGTTGTCGTGACCCCCTCCTCGCTAAGTTGTAAGAGCAGCGTCAGTAAATTCTTTTTAATTTTAGTCGTTCACGTTTCGTTTTCACCATTCACATTGTGTTTTGTGAAGCGAAGAGCGCAACGAAGAGCGCAGCAAAGGATTCTAAGTAGAATTTGAGCGCAGCGGGAATTCAAGCAGCTGGGCCGACGGTGAAAATAATTTTACTACCAATTGACGCATTTTCATTGAAGTGAGCTTTCAAATTGGACTCGGATATAGCGACATTTGCCGACTCAGAGGAGGCATTCGTCATTTTTAATAGACACCATTAACTTTACCTAAATAACTAGGTTTTATTTAATAACTAGCTTCTGCCCGCGACTTCGTCCGCGTAGATTTCGATTATCGTTATTCCCCGGGATCTTAAAATTTTTCGCGATGAAAGTAGCATGTGTGTTAATCTAAGGTATAAGCTATCTCCATTTTAAATTTTATCCAAATTCGTCCAGCCGTTGCAGCGTGAAGGAGTAACAAACTAACACTCTCTCACACAAAAACTTTTGCATTTATAATGTAGGACAGGATAGTAGGATTATTCATAAGCTTTATCAAATTTAATTTCTCAAACAAGTATTATACATACATTGTCATACATACATAATCTCACGCCTTCGTTCCCAGAGTAAGATCTATATTTTACGTAGACTAGAGACCCCTAAATGTCAGTGACTATCGATAATACTCTCTTATCGATGGTCACTGACAATACCTTAATAGCCTCCAACCCGGTCCTTTCAACCAATATATTTGAGGCCACGGGTCGGAGAAAGATCAAAGGAATATTGAAAATCAATGAGCTTCTTGGTCACTGAATATTCAGGGCCTAAAGGGTACGCTATTATCTAAAGTAAGTTTATTTCGATATCGAATTCACTGTCGAGTCGAACCATTTTTTATGACCACCGACCACCAAGAAATACGGATGAAGGTGCGTTTAGCCCAAGCAAAGGAGTGCTCCAGACCATGTTTTGTCTTTATTTTTACAAAGAAAACGTAAGAGATAATGCATAGAATTCTAGTTCGTTCGCTTGGTCTAAATCGGGCCTAATACAAGCATTTTAGGGCCGAGTTCACCAACAATTAAACGGACGATTAGCGTTTTAACGGGTGTCAAATGTATTGATTAACAGCTGATTAAGACTTAATCGTCCGTTTAATTGTTGGTGAACTCGGCCCTTAAACTGCTAATAAGACAGCGATTAGACAGAGAGATCCGATACGCACTGTGACGCCATGTAAATGTAACAGGTCGTTCATATAAACTCCATGTTAAATTCTGTTTTGCTAGAAAGAGACGGGAACAAAAGTACATTGTTGCAGAGGATACGTAGTTGAGGCCCTCTAGTGTACGAGTCCATAAATTGCACTTTCTACCGAGGCAGACATAGTGCTTTTCACAACTACTGAGAGGAAATAAAATAAAAAATCATATTCAAAACTCAAATTTTAATTCATGTTAATGTGACATCACCGCCAATTTTACCATAGATAACTTCATTTTTATCTGGACCCCTATTCTCGTGGCACTCGAGATTAATAAACTAACATGCGAGATGAAGATGTCAACTCCATATAAAATTGTATTTGTTTCGCCATTTATCCCATGTAATTTCATCTCTAGTGGTTCGAGATTAGGGGCCAAGTTTGAATTACATTTTAAAAAAAAGCAGGGACATAGTTTTTAGTCTGTGTATCTTTTAACAAAAATACACCTAATATTTTACTTCACAAAATGGTCGATATCAATTTTTCATTTTAAGGAGCTATGACACAAAAATTGATTGATTGATTTTCATTGGTACTTAAAGGTGGACAACAATGTTCTCGACCAATTAGCAAACACGCCGACAAAAACATTCTTGGTCTGTCCTTATAAGTGACGTTTTGTGACCCCAAACAAGACCACCTATGGCCATATTTCCGAGCAGTGTTGTGAAAATATGTTTGTTACATAATCAGATTTTATTGAAGCTGTGAAAATAACTCATGAATATTACTTATTCAGCCGACTTCAGCACTTTCAGCTGGCTTATTCGCATAGTTCCATTAGCAGTACTTTTTAGTGCGAAAATAATAATATATTTCCTTTAAAAGGTAGGTACTGCAATAAAGAACTACCTACTGCGAATACCCGTTTCAGGCGGGTAGAGAGAGAATAGCGCCGCAGATGTAAATCCTTCGAAATGGGGCAAGGCGCCCTTTACCATTGACAAATGAATGGTTTTATAAAATGTCGACCGCTCGTTGGTTTTTATGGATTGAAGATCTTAGGAACAAACGTGGGCACGATCTAGTGTTTATAATCACTTGGTTACCTAGCTGGCAATGTAGTTCAAGTGAAATTAGAAATTTTTCAATTTCGAACCTTATGGATAGGAACACTAATAAAACAATGTTGTTTATAATCGCATTAAGTACTTTGGTTGGTAATCACCTAATTACTAGCCTGGTCCGGAGTTCTGGCTGACATAAGACATAGGTGAGCATTTCTAAAAAAGTTTAATTTGACATTTACGACTTCGATTTGCAAAAAACAATGCAGGTTGGTAGGGTGAATGAAGCTGAGCCTAAATAACATAGTCTCCCAAAATGTCCTCATACATTTGTATGAAACTTTCCTTTTTTGTTACTAACTTTCTTTGGTTCATGGTAACAAAAAAGGAAAGTTTCATACAAATGTATGAGGACATTTTGGGAGACTATGTTATTTAGGCTCAGCTACATTCACCCTACCAACCCGTAATTTTTTTGCATATCTAAGTCGTGAATGAAATGAAACTTTTTTAGAAATGCTCAAGTACGGTCACGAGCGTTAGGTAATTTGGGACCCATTTCAAGAAAAATATGCTTGAAGTCGTCAAATCAATCAATCAACGCTTGAAACTCAACTTTATTGTTGTCATATTGACTTTGGACCTAAGGTGGGTACCAAATTAAATCTCGTGACTGTACTTAGGCGAGTAAGCCATCGTTTTATAGAATTTCACTTTATCGATTGTATCATTTTATCGAACGCTATTTTCTGCTGAAACCGTGATGTTTTCAGGATATCTTAAACATAAATAACGTAGGTTAGGTTAGAATTGTGATTACCAAAAAGGCTTCAGTACCTTGTTCCAGAGATTATACCCTCTACAAACAAACGTATAGTCACGGTAAGAAAAGGTTCGTCAGTTTTGGACCTTAATAGCGTTGAAATAGAGTCGAAAAGTGACGACCCCTACCGTAACTATACAAACGAAAAACCAACAGCAAACCTTACCTCTTTATAATATTAGTGTAGAATAGATAGTATAGAGTGGTATAGATAGGTACTTACAAGATTTAGTACTTCTTGCCATGCGATCCCGACGTCGCGAAACGCCGTCGAAGTTTCACTTAATCCCCGTCTCGTTCACGTAAACAAACCATGGTGATATAAAGCGCGAATTAGACTGGCAATAAATATGGCAGAAATTGATAGCTGTCTTACTTTAACTGCACTTCTAGCTCGAGAGCAAGAAGCACAACTTAAAAGTTGCAGTAAGACAGCAATCACTTCTGCAATTTGTATTGACAGTCTAAACCTCGCTTTACGAACAAAACTGAAAGATTAATGTGATTGTTTCGAAACATTGGAATTTGCCCCTTTCGGTTTTCAGTTAAGTATAGTATTTTTCCACAACGGCGCGCCCCACCACTCAAATCAACATTGCAGCGCTGCGTCAGTAGAATTAAAGAGTGGGGCGGAACTTCCTGCGTTAATAAAAGTACCTGGAAAACCGAGCATCGCTCGGGTTGCAAACGAAATTTCCCGAAGATGACAACTTGACAGATCGATTTTTCGTCTCCGTAAAACCCTGTATTTCAAATTTCATCGAAATCGTTGGAGCCGTTTCCGAGATTCAGATTATATACAGTGGTGGTCACATAATTAGGGACACTTGCTTTTTTCCCATACAATTGCCTACAAATAGATATGACTAAAATTTGGACCACTATTTAAAAAGTTCTTGACCAATTTTATTGCTAAATACAATTTACTTTAGATCATTATCTAAGGTGTAAATTTATGTACAATGAACTAATGTTAAAAACGAACCTTATATTTTGTAGGGATTTAAAAACTTAGTGCTGACCCGTCCATACAAAGTTTTACAACTATAATATATCGTTATAAAATGAAAGATCCGTTTTCATTAATGAACGATGAGTGTAACCAAATATTAAATTAGTTAAGAACTTTTTGAATGGTGGTCAAAATTGAAAAGCCATATTTGTAGGCAATTGTATGGGAAAAAACAAGTGTCCCTAATTATGTGATCACCACTGTATATTATATATATACAAGAATTTCTCGTTTAAAGGTATTAGATGAATAAAAGTCAAATAACTTCACACTACAGCGCAATATCTCTTTGCTCTTTATTATAACTCATAAGAAAACACGGAAACGCCCGTGCTTAAGCATATAATAAATGTTAGTTATTTTTCAACGTGATAATCGAACATAGTTTATCTTTAACGGAAGTACAAGAAAATCTAGTTTTTTTTATATTATCAAATATCTCATCCTAATCCAATTAGTTTAAAAGAATCAAGTGGACAAACAGACAGACAGACGCAATATTTGTTTCATACGACCTGTGGCCCGTTTCACTAAACTACAAGTTACAAATTACAAGCCGAACTCTCTTTCTAGCAAAACGAGTCAAAAAGAGACTTCCGCTTGTAATTTGTAACTTGTAGCTTCGTGAAACGGGCCTCTGGGGGCTGTTTTATAAAGCTACAAATTACAATTTACAGGTTAGAAGTTTCCATTTGACACAACCTCGACCAATGACCACGGGCTATTTGAGCAGTGTTGCCAGTTTAGACCTGTAAAATTGTAACTTGTAGCTTTATAAAAGGTGCCCCTGCGGTCGTATTGTATTACTTTGTCTGTTGTATTGCAGTGTTTATCGAATTTATATAGTGAGTTTAAAAGTTTTGAAACATTTACTACTGTAAAGTCAAAGATCAAAATTATTTAGCTCGCTAAATTAAGTATGAACACCATGCTATTCCAACGAGTGAATAACCATAATAATATACCCGTAAATGAAGAGAAGGCAGACATCTGTCTAGCGTCATAAGAGTCGTAACACGTCGAAATAGCCCTCTGACGTCACAGATCAAACGCTTTTATACGGTTCAATAATCATAACCGTTTTATTTTTACGCTTCGATACACAATACCTCTATAAAACAAAGATTTTCCGGCCTAAACCAATATTGTAACACTTTATACATAAAGTCTTATTTATTTATTTATTTATTTATTTATTTTATCAATTAATAAAATGTAATTTGTTTAATTAAAATCTTCGGAGTCATGTCCACACTATTGCGAGTAATGACACCCATTTGTCCGATCTCTGGTCATTACACTAGGAAAAAAAAACGTGGTGACCTACTGCCAAAAATTGTTAATCTCCAATTAACCTTTATAACTAATTTAGATACAATTAATATACAAAAGCGACATATTCAATAAGAAAATGCACAGACTGTATATTATAATTACAGGGGACATTTGTCACATCAATTGACCTAGTCCCAAACTTAAGCTCTAGGCTTGTACAGTCAAGGAATTTAATTGGTGACCCACCTTAGGTCCAAAGTCAATCTGACATTCTACAGCAATAAGGTTGAGTTTCCTATCAATTACAAATTACTTGGCATCTCTATTGACAATGACATCTTCAAGCAGATTTTCTTTGAAATGGTTAGCAAATTAACTTCCGTGACCGTACTATAGGTATTAGAAAACGACATAAATACTTATATAGAGAAATATATACTTAAATACCTACATAGAAAGCATCCATGACTGGGGAACAAAATTATTCGCGCTCATCACACAAATATCTACCCTTACCGGGATTTGAACCCTGAGGGCTCAGACAAGATGCACTACGCTAACTAACGTTTCTATTCGATTCGTTTTAAACCAATCGCGTCACTGGTAGACCACGTGACTTTTCGTATCACGTCATCTCCCAGTGACACGATTGGTTTAAAAACGAATCGATCGAATCCGTCGTTTCGTTTTTAAACCAATCGCGTCACTGGTAGATCACGTGACTTTTCGTATCACGTCATCTACCAGTGACGCGATTGGTTTAAAAACGAATCGAATAGAAACGCTAGTTAGCGCAATGCATCTTGGCAAGACCTCTGAGGGCTCAGACAAGATGCACTACGCTAACTAACGTTTCTATTCGATTCGTTTTTAAACCAATCGCGTCACTGGGAGATGACGTGATACGAAAAGTCACGTGGTCTACCAGTGACGCGATTGGTTTAAAACGAATCGAATAGAAACGTTAGTTAGCGTAGTGCATCTTTGCAGGGCCCTCAGTTCGGATTTTTATTCCCACAGAAAAAATGTAGACAAGTTACGTCACTGTCAAAATGACATTTCAGGGGATCTCAAAGTTTGGGCCAACAAGAAATATAATATTAAGTTATCATGAATGAAATAAGTTTATTTAGCATATAAAAAACTATACAAAGCTTAAGAATAACACAACTAACAATTTGCTAAAAAAGGAAAAATAATATATTTGAGAAATAATTGAAATTAAATCGCACAAATGAATCACTGGAAAGCGATTAGGTACTACGGGAGCACGAATTGTGAAGCGAAGCGGTGAAGTGACGTCTTACATCAATCAAGCGGCCCTCAACTTGTTGAATCAGGTGTTTTGAGTCAAATATATATACCAGTGCAATAAATAAATTATACAAACAAAAACAGTTATCTCGTTTTAAATTAATACACCGAAGAATTTATATAAAAATTAAGTTTGCCATCAACAAATTAAATTCTTCAATCTTGATTAGGTACAAGTTTTTTTTATAGAAAGTCGATTTCTTATAAATGTGGAAAGTATAAATATTTTGAATACTGCAACTTTGTTCACATTTTTTCTGTGGGAATAAAAATCCGGCCTTAGGCCAACGCGTTGTCATGCTAAATCGGTTGTGCCATGGGCACATGTTTAAAGCCCGCCATACATGTACAGGCCGATCGGTTCAGGCCGAACTGCGTCAGTTCCGCCTGACCGGATCGAGTGGCCATACATTTAAAGAAAATGATTTTACAAAGAGATAAACTGTATATGAGGTGGTGTAATGACCCTAGAAATATGATAAAGAGACTTGATTACACTAAATATAGAAATAGGTGTAGTAAATCTATCACCAAATGTAACAATGAATATGACAAGCAAAGTATTTTAGATTGTAATGGAAACATTAAAAAAATTTGGGATAAGATTAATAATTTGTTAGGAAATAAGAAGCAGCCAATAGATAGCATTATACTTAATAATATGGAAAAACATGGTAGCTCAAAGGAAATTTGTGATAAGTTTGCATATAATTTTTCAAATGAGATATGCCAACTTAAACACATCTGTCCCGAGAAATGGTTAGAAAGAGATACCTATGTTAAGAGATCGGACGTGAGTATGAGGTGGCAGCCGGTTGATACTAAAACTGTGGTGAAAATAATTAATGACATGAGTATGAAAAAGGCTCCTGGCAGCGATCTCGTTCGCATGTCCGATCTTAAACTAATAGTGGACAAGGTGAGCCCAGTTATAGCTAGCTTAATAAATTTATCTGTAAATAATCATAGTTTTCCGGAAAAATTAAAAGAGGCCCTTATTCGTCCTATACATAAAGGGGGTGACCGCAAAGTTTTTAGTAATTATAGACCAATAGCGATTTTGTCCAGTATAGATAAAATTATGGAAAAATGCATTGTTAACCAAATTGGATCTTACCTACAACGTAATAATATAATACATAGATGTCAACATGGGTTTCAAAAAGGTAAGGGAACGCATACTCTTTTAGCAAAATTTACAAATGAAATTAATACACATTTAGAGAATAAGAGAATAGTAATGGCGATTTTTTATGATTATAAAAAAGCATTCGATACGCTTGAAACAGAAACTCTTTTACACGGAATGGGTGAATGTGGTGTTGGGCAGCCGCTGAACGAATGGTTCGGCGACTACCTAACATCACGCGCGTATCGTGTTCAAGTTAATGGGGCACTCAGTGAGGAGACTGCGGTTCATTGCGGTGTTCCGCAAGGTTCTGGATGCGGGCCTATTAGCTTTCTGATGCATGTTAACAGCTTAGGTGGAGTTATACGTCACAGCACACCCTACATGTTCGCAGACGACCTGTGCACCGTGAGTGCCGGAACCAACCTCGCCGATATGTGTCGCACGATTCAATTAGATATAGATTCAATAGTTAAATGGTCTCATGATAACGGTATACTTTTAAATTCTAAAAAAACTAAACTTCTTATAATACATTCACCATATTTGAGAGTAGACGATCAGGTTCCCTCGTTATTTACACACATCTATCAATGCTTTCATGATTCCCTCGTCAACTGTCAGTGTATACCAATTGAAAAAGTAAATTGTGTAACTTATTTAGGTGTCAAAATTGATGTTAGTTTTTCATGGGCTCATCATATAGACTATATTTGTGCTAAGTTAAGAACGTTATTGGGAAAATTTTATCATTTAAGTTACAGAGTTCCTATTAGTACCTTAAAGTGTTTATATTTCTCGTTAGTAGATTCCATATTGGGATATGCTCGTGATAGTTATGGTCTCACGTTTAAAACCCATTTAGATAAATTAGAATCATTGCAAATAAGGTTTTTAAAATTACTTGTTAATAATAAGACTAGAGAAAGCTGTAATAAAGATAATCGGAAATTGTTTAAAATTTGTAAAATCCTTCCAGTTAGTGTAAAACATAAATACCTTCTAGCAATAAATAATCGTGATAGTCAAGAGCATAACCTATCTCAGGTAAGTCACAATTATGGCACAAGGTCGGTATCTGCGGGTAAATTTGAGGTACCTAGAGTGAATAATTACTTTGGTGATAGAACATTAAGGAAACGTGTGCCATATGTGTTGAATAGTTTGCCCGATGATATCCGGCATGAGCCAAATATACGTAGATTTAAGAGGTTAGTCAATAAATTTTTATTAGAGTCACTTCCATACTAGACACACTGTAAGACATAGCTAAGTATATTTATATTTAAAAAAAAAAAAACAGATTTATTCACGGACACATTCCTGCAGTCAAACTGTTGTAACAGTTTTGCAGGGCCTTTAATATTATTGTATCATGTTGTTTGTTTTTAATAAATAAATAAATAAATAAATAAAAATGTAAAGACCGATCAGTTTTTCCAAGGGCCAATCGTTTAGGCGGACGGATGCGATTTGCCTTCAGGCCTTATACACATACACGATGCTATTTTGCATCTGGTAGGTTAGACCTGAAGGTAAAACTGATCATGTATGGAGTTCTGTCCGGTCAGGCAAATCGTTCAGGCGGGCGGATGCGATTTGCCTTCAGGCCAAATTACAGATACCTACACGATGCTTTTTTGCATCCGGTCAGTTAGACCTGAAGGCAAAACGGATCATGTATGGAGGCCTTAAGTGGTTCTTCAGACAGAATAATGATAACAGTCTTACGCGTAGCAAAAAGGAAAATTACCTCTTTAGCTACTTGCATAAGTGAAGTACCGACTGCCACTTTATCTGCATCTTTATTTGCAATTACTATATCATATAACTTCAATCGGCTTATTGCGGTGGTATTTCCCGACCGCTACGACTTGGGGACCTTCAAGAGACCAGCATACTTACCAAAGGCTGGCAACGCAGCAGCAAATCCTCTCTAGGTGTTGCAAATCTCCATGGGCGGCGGTGATCCCTTCACATCAGGAGAAGCGCTAGCTCGTTTGCTCTAGCTTAAAAAACCTACTTCAAAACACAATTGAAAAATATGTTTTTAAGTGTTTTGGAAATGAGACATGACATGACAGTCCTTAAAAATGCAGAGTTGTACCTATAGGATTATTTTTTCGGCTAAACGGCGTAGGTACGATCAGCATGTTTTTCAACAATTCATAATCATAACATCGCACAACAAAAAGGTGTTTCAGTTTATGGAATGGTTACCTATATATTTAACCATAATTATTGGCATGGAAATTTTATACTTACCAATACAATACTATTGACTATTGCTTGCTTAACTATTACACATATCATTCAGATATATAAGTAAAAAAAAACGCATTTCATGTCTAAGATCGATGATTCACAAAGTTTATGTATATAAGAACCGTGTAAGACTTACAATAACCCAAACACGGAAATGAAATTCGAGATCAAAATCTGACAGTTCCCATCTTGATTATTTGGTTATTTTAACATTATTTCATACTAACATGAATGAGAACTCGTGTGACCAGTAATATTAGGGTAAGGTTTATTGATAAAAATACACATACACATGAACCAAGGTTAAGATTTTGATCACGAATTCCATTTCCGAGTTTAGGTTCACTTCTTGCATCATATCCAGGGTCTGTGTTGGTGCTGTTCTCATTGCCCAGGTTGTCATTAGACATGCAAGTCTAAACCTTCGTCAGTTCTTCATCTAATTCTAATTTTCAGCCAACATTCGGTTTAAAAATATCTGATGTATCTCTCCGAGTATACTATTACTACCTAGAGGCATTATAACATGTCAGATATTTCTCAGAGCATTGTTGATACGATAATATGCTCTCTATTGAGGTAAATGCCATTGCTAGGGCCGAATACCTCGAATATTCCACTTTCCCTTTAGTGGTGTCAAGTTATCAAGATGCGGTTTGCGTAGGCATTCCGAATTAGCGGAGATGTTGGGGAAACTGATCCGGCTCAATCCGTTGAAGCCTCAGATCATAATGTCTGAGATAGACATTATACACAACACTTACACCATTTTTTTACCTGTGTGTGTACCTATTTCGAATAAGAGATATACGGTCCATAAAAATAGACTTGTCTTATTTAGTAAACGCTATTATAACCTCAAAATGCTCCCTTTTCGCCTAAAATAACAATTTTGTCATAAACCATTCATGATATTGTACAATCAGGAAAATGGTGTGCCAAATGTGGTCTCTAATTGCTTTATTCAGCAGAAAACAGTACTTTAGGCAAAAGTGATGCATTTTGAGGTTATAAAATTGTTTACTAAATAAGGCAAGTCAATTGGTATAGAGTATAGACAACGACAAGTGAGTGTAGTCTCTCCGTATGTAGTAAATTTGCGAAATCTTGAGCCTTGAGAGAAATTCGGTACTTGTAAATCTTTATGTTCTATTCTTTTACTTTTTAGTTTTTTGGGTTAAAATATTTGATTTTTTAGCAGTGTGATTTTGTCAAATAAATGTTGAGTTTGAGATTGCATGAGTAAATAAATTCGTAATGTACTTGTAGACATTTGCAAACCCGTTACTTACCGGGAGTTTTTAATACATAACCAATTTATTCTTCTTTCTCTCGTCTATCGGAGAAACAGCCTACCTTCCCAGCTGTTCGAATGTGCAGATTTCCTCACGATGTTTTACCTTCATAAGAGCTTCGGGTAATGTATTTAAGTTAGAAAAACTCATTGGTACATGGTGACCGCAGGGGTTCGAACTCGGTACCTAGCGATCACGAGTCGACCCCCTAAGCCACCAATACTCTGTAGGTGAATTGGCAACGGTGATAAAACTCATTTTTCCACAGTAAATAGGTAATTTTCGTAAAATTGGTTTATCCCCAAATAAAAATTATTTTGAGTATTTTACCCCTACAAATGACGATCAGATATTTCGACCACGCGAAACATAAACACGTAAACTAAATAGCGTTATTTCGACCCGCACGAAAATAATCCCGGAACGGTCCGGGCTTTACGGGGCTTTGCGCGGGAATAAACTATTTATCATGGTCAGCAGAACACACGTAGAAAAAACAGAAGTGTGAACACTGAATGCTCCAAGCGAGAGTAGGTAGAGTTTACGAAAGAAAAAAAAAAGGTAAACTGAAGTTGAAAAACACCTGCGATTTGCAATTTGTTCGCTTCAAAGGATTCATTTTGTAAGAACGACAAAAAGCATATTTACATTCTAGTAGTATAGTTTCAGGTAAGTTTGATATTAGTTTTACAATTAATTTCATGAAAGAGCTCACTATCTTGAGTTTATTTCCTACCTTAAAATTCATTTATTATTACGTATCTTACAGTTATTTTCTGACATAATATGACAGAATAAAACCGGTCAAGTGCGAGTCGGATTCGCGCACCGAGGGATCCGTACCCCCGCACAGTAAGTATATTCAGATTTGAATTGGATTTCAAATCGAATCAGCGCAAGTTTCACACTTGAGTATTTGTTGTTTTTCCATAGGGTTTTGTACGAGGGCTGTTTGATAAGTACCCGTTTTCTAAATATATTAATATCACTGGCTGAAAATAAGTATACCACCTTTTTAAGCCATTTTTCAGAGGCAGGAAAATTTAAAAAAAAAATGGCGTTCTTTTGTTTTTTTTTTCTCATTTGACAGCGATTCAGTGATTAAAATTGTTAAAATGGAGAAAGAACAGTATCGGTCTGTAATAAGATTCTTGTTTTTGGATGGAAAAACATGTGATGAAATAAAAGTAAGAATGCAAGCGGTGTACCATGAATGTGCTCCTTCTATGACAACCGTCCGATATTGGTATAACGAGTTTAAGCGGGGGAGAACAACCGTCTTTGATGAGGATCGCCCAGGCCGGCCGATTGAGGTGACTACAGACGATATGGTTAGGAAAATTGAAAATATCGTTTTAGCCGACCGCCGAATTAAACTTCGAGAAATCGTTGATGCTGTAAACGTTTCAATCGAGAGGGTTACATATTAGAAGTAAAATTGGGTATGAAGAAAGTATCGGCGAGGTGGGTGCCGCGTTTACTCACGGATGAGCAAAAACGGAACCGACTGACTACTTCGGAGCAGAGTTTGGTCGTGTTCAAACGTAACCCGAAGGAGTTTCTGCGTCGTTTCGTGACCGTGGACGAAACGTGGGTTCACCACTACACCCCGGAAATGAAAGAGCAGTCGAAGCAGTGGATTTTACCGGGTGAACCTGCTCCAAAGAAAGCAAAAACCGTCCCATTGGCTGGAAAGGTCATGGCGACTGTTTTTTGGGATTCCCATACATATTGACTACTTAGAAAGGGGGAAAACGATAACAGGGCAGTACTATGCCAATTTATTGGATGAATTTGAATTTCCTTCAACACCGTGTTGAAGGAAAAACGACCCCATTTAAAAAAGAAAACAGTACTGTTTCATCACGACAACGCCCCGGCTCATTCGTCCAGAGTTGTGATGGCTAAATTAACACAGTTACGCTACGAACTATTGCCTCACCCCCCATATTCTCCGGATTTGGCCCCATGTGATTTCTTTTTGTTTCCCAACCTAAAAAAATGTCTCGGTGGTAAGCGATTTGGATCAAATGACGAAGTCATTGCCGCCACAGAGGCCTATTTTAATGACTTTCCAAAATCATACTTTTTGGATGGTTTATTGAAGCTTGAGTATAGGTGGAACAAATGTATAGACTTAAAAGGTGACTACGTAGAAAAATAAATGCATTATATACAAAAAAAAATTTTTTTTCCAAAAACTGGTACTTATCAAACAGCCCTCGTACCTACTATAATAGTCAGAGATCGGAATAGGTAGAGCTAATTTGCCTAAACTTGACGCATATTCATTCATGCGTGAGAGAGATGGGTATACATTATTGAATGAACATGCATCAAGTTTAGGCAAATTAGCTCTACCTATTCCGATCTCTGATAATAGTACTAAATTTTACTTCAACGAAAATAACAGAAGCATTTTAAAAGAGTTTATCTACACTCATATCAACCCTCTATGATGCATTCAGAAACCGCAAATTATGACCAGCATAATAATAAACTCTGTTGTTGGAGCAATTTTTTTATCTGCGGCTGTAAGCTTATGGATTCATAAGAACATCAATTTCGATGTTCTTATGACATTCAAATTTCGAACATCTCTGAAAAACAAATAAATTTGATTTGACCTCTATTCTAATATCAGCCAAGATGACGTTTAGTTCGAAATGAATTGTCAATTTGCATACAAATTTGACAAATGTCGCACTTAAGTAAGATATCGAACAATATGAAAGTTGGAGCCGACTCTAGTTTGTCTCTGAATTAAAAAAAAAACTATGACAGCTGCCAGAAAACTTTTCAATCTTTTCATTACCGCCATTACCGGTTAAAATTAAATATGCAGCTCCTGAATGCATCATGTCATGGAGGCTTACGATATGTGGGTAGATAAAGTAGTGTATGTAACAGTACATAATTAGGCATTAAAACACTTGTGTGATGTTATTATGAAACGAGCCGAAGGCGAGTTTCATAAACCCACACTCGTGTTTAATACCCTTCATTATGTACAGTCACATAAACTACTATTCAAATAGCAAATTAAAAGTAATTTTAGTAAAATAAGTCTTACATAACTTGTTACAAACATAAACAATTATTAAATGGACAATAACGTTAGGTCTATTGGAAATAATTTCAGTCTTATAATTAGTATCATATGCTTCATTTTAGGTTGTGTCCCTCCCTACTCACCCGTTAATCCACTCACCCCGTTTTACGGTACTTAATGTTAACACCGAAATGGTCACCAGTCAGCATGGTTTCAGGCTTACATTCCTTGACGATGGTTTTGAGGGCTATTATATACCTTCGTAACGATAAAACGCCTAGATTGGGGATTAAAATGTAAAACTATGTTGAGAGGGGTTTCATTTAGGTTTTTGTACGGAAGATTTTTTTGTTACATAAAGTTTATTAATATTTCGCCGCTTTATCGACGCGGGAATAATTGAATCCGGTAAATAAGCCCATTTTTCCGCCCTACTCAAAGTTTGTTAATAAAAAAGCTGTTTTACTCGTCGCCAGGATTTAAAGCTTTTCGGACCTCGTCTTTACTTGGAGCAAATAAACTGAGTGAGTGTAATCGGTTTCTCTGCTTTTTTTGAATATTCACGCCGTTTTGAAAAAATATTCGCTTATTTTCAATGTAAATAGATGATATCGTAAAAAGGAAGATTTCTGGTTGGCTTTCTTTAATAAGATTGTTTATTGGGTCTTTTATTGCAGAACTAAATTAAAGCTGAGGAAGTTTATGTTATATTGTTGAATGTTTGTTGTTCAATAAGTAACTTTCAAACGGCTAAACGGATTTAAAAAATTGGTGTAATTAATATAAAAAATAACTGTCTTAGTTAATTTATAAAAATATCTACTGTTCGAGTATGCCGACTTGTTTATCAGAATAAAAAAGTAAAAAATCTCGGATTAATAGAAAAATATATGGAGGAAAAAAATTAGGGTACACGAAAAAATATTTTTTTAAAAGCATTAGGTATATTTCCATCATAGGTCAACTTATACCCCCTTAAAAAACGGATCTTAGGTTTTTTCTTTTTAAGTATTTTTTTTCTATTAAACAATGATCCTAAACATTAAAGAAGCCATGCGATTTCGATGTTACACAAATATTTTATAAACTAATCAAGATACGTAACATTTGTTTCCAAAAAATCACCTATTTTTTTTTTTTACTTTCCACGCGGTGTTCTTTAGCGTATCGAATGTCCTGGATTATAAAAAGGGTAACTAACAGAACTTTGTCAAGCCCTCAAAAACTCCGTTATTTATTCTATAAAATACCTGTTATAAATTTTCGCTGGTTCCGCTTTTATTACAGCAGAGATCCTATGAACTCTTTTCGGCTCCGTCATGAGATAATTAGTATTATGCGACTTACATTTAGATTTAGGTACTTATGCAAAATTTTAGCACAACTAGGTACAGTCAAGGGCACCAATATGTATACACAACAGTCTCAAAAATATGTAAACATACCTTATTACTATCGCAATAAGGTCTATGTATACATGCAACAGCATAAATAAATGATAATTTATGTACCTTGTCACTTTAACGTCGTGTTTGAAATGTCATACAAAATTGTGAAACGATTGAAAGCGACAAGGTACATAAATTATCACTTATTTATGCTGTTGACTGTACATATTTTTGCACCTTTGTGCGGGTATTTATTTTTACCCTTGACTGTACAATAAATTGAGTTGTAAGATTATTTTGAACAGGTGAAGCTAATTAAAAGCTCGGAATTCATTCATATCGCGTGCGACTGTTTTGAGTCCCGACGTGTCACGGCCCTTTCACGTCTCATGGTCAATGAAAGTCATTGACTCGCACGCGATATAAATCAGAAAATTAGTTTCGTTCCAGTGTAAGTGACGAATGACGGTGAATTTGTTTAGAACGACACAAGTCTTTGTTTCAATGTAATTAGTCTATTAATGTGAATAGCGTCCGCACTCTTGAGTCAGTTAATGACAGTTAAGGCGTTCCTTAGGGCCCGTTGTTTGATCAGTAGTTAATCAGGCCCTAAGGGCCTGTTGCTTGATCAGTAGTTAAACTAACTAATCGTTAAAAACCGTAATTAATGGTTAAATCTCAAGGAAATGTGTCAAATTATCGATTCCTTTCTCGAATTTTAACAATTAGCTGAGTTAACTACTGATCAAACAACGAGCTCTAATGGCCTGTTATTTGATCGGTAGTTAAATAATTAAAAAAAAAATCAGGGGACAATCTCACACAAATTGACCTAGTCCCAAACTAAGCTCGAGGCTTGTACTATGGGTACTAGACAACGATAAATTTACTTATATAGATAAACACATACTTAAATACATGGAAAACACCCAAGACTCAGGAACAAATACTCGCGCTCATCACACAAATATTTGCCCATACCGGGATCGAACCCGGGACCGCTAGCTTCGTACGCAGGGTCACTACCGGCTAGGCTACCGCGTCGTCAAACTAACTAATGGTCAAAAAACGCTACTAATGGTTAAAATGTCAAGGATATGTGTCAATTTCCATTCCTTTTACGAATTTTAATAATTAGTTAGTTTAACTACTGATCAAACGATCGCCCTTAATGACGATTTTTATATAATATTAAAGCCGGACATATTTATTTTTCTGCTGCTTGGTTTCTTCAACCTTTTTTTGAAGCATTCGCATCCGTTGCGGAGTTTTAATTACGTATAATCATGTATATAATCGTGTCGCATCCGTTGCACTTTTAATAGCGTATAATTAGTGTACCTAGTCGTGATTAAGTCTCTATTAAATCAGCATAATGTCGAACGTCAGTCTCCAAAATATGGGTAAACAATTCCAGACATATGATTCCAAAATACACCCCATTGCAAATCTTTTTCTTAGCAAAGGTGTTTTTTTACCCGACTGCGGCGGATCCCAAAAGGAGGGTTATGTTTTTCGCTTCGTTCGCTACAGCAAAAACGGCTTGGACGATTTTGACAAATGAGGTATCATTGGATTCGTCTTCGAAGCGAGAGTGTCATAGGATACTTAAACTGTTAAAATTGAAATAAGAACAATGGCAAAATGACAATTATTAACATATGTAGGTAAATCGACCACAGTATAAGAAAGGCAGTCGGGTTTTTAAAGCTTGCTTTTCATATAGTTATTCTTGTTTTGTGTGGGCATTTTTCCCAAGACGGTTTTCAACTTAGGGCGAATGAAAGGTATGAAATTATTCGGGAACGGATTTTAAAGCCCAAGGGAATCTATTGGTACGGTCAACTAATTTGATTTCCAGGCCACTTTGGACTATTTTAAAGTGACGTTGTCAACCAAAACATAAGAGACTTCCTATGATTTGGTTTACGGACGTTTTCCAAAAAAAGCGCACGTAATTATATTGCTCATAAAAAAATAGTGCCATCTCAGACAAAACTCCTGTAGCAAATGCAACCATTTTACTAATGAGTGAGGATTTCAACTGCTTCGGTTACTGAATGTGTGATACAGCCTACTGGCGTATCTGTCAAGGATCGGAAAAACGACCGTCATTTTGAAAACATAACCCTGTTCCGTTTAGCAGAGACTTCCTTGATATTAATTAAAAATATTATTAGGTATTTTATAGATTTATTAGGTATACAATAATTTGTATGTACTTAGCGACAATTTTATTAATGAATGACACCGAAATGTTAATTAGAAAACACAAACACACGTACAAACAGTAAACCAATGGCAGCGATTGCCCCAATGTCCTCCGTAAACTGTGAACAAACATTTTCGACTCATAAATAGGTCCTAAATTCACGTCGTTATGGAATAACAGGCGAAAATTAAAAAAAAAGACATTCTATTTGATTGGCGAAAGTGTTTTTTCCCATAACCATTATGGTTTTATTCATTAATAATATTGTTGCTGAATAAATTATAAATAATGGTATAATAAATGTAAAATACCTAATAATATTTTTAATTAACATCAGAAGGAAGTCTCTCCTGTAGGAAACAGGGTTATGTTTACAAAATGACGGGCGTTTTTCCGATCCTTGGGGGCAGTACATAAACATTTAACTAATTATCGTGACGTAATGGAAAAAGTTACCGTCGTTAATTTGGAAAATCACGTTGACGAAGTCCATAGAAATAAAATTGGTTAAATGTACATCAGTTTAATATAATTATGTAAGTATGAGGTAAAAATAATATTCAGTAATAATAAAACACAGTGTAGTTTTTTAACTAAATTTATTCCCAAAACTATACTTTTAGAAACCCTACATTAGTATTCATCAGTTCCAACACTGTTTTTCATCAGATACATAGCTACAATAAATTCAAGTATATTTTCACATCACAAAATTCACAAATGGATTCGATAGAGACCTCGGTACCTAGGTAGAAGATCGTATAATTTAATAAAATTAATCCCAAAAGACCCAAGTGCTTTCACATTTACCCCTGATATCCTAAAAAATCTTTGCTTGTTTGTCCTTTCACGGCAAGAGGATAGGTTTTTTGCACAGAGATTGTAGTTTGACAACCGGGGAAGGTCTCATGTTAGTTTTTTTATCCCGGGGCCACAAGATTTTGTCCCAGACAAATCCCGGGAAAACTCCCGGAAGGACTTTGTTCAGAAATGTAATAGGTAATGGATTTTCAATTATCAACAGGGCGTTTTTCAAAAAAACCGTACATAACTAAGAGGACTGTGAAGCTAAAAAAATCCATACAAAATGCGATAAGGATTCTTTCCCCTTAAACCTAATCCGATTTTTATGACTTTTGAATATATTGTGGATATTATGAAAAAGTATGTCTGTACGTTTTCCTTTCCAAGAAAATAGATCTTATAATGAAACAAATTTAAAAAACAAAAAACGGAAACGTACAGGCACACTTTTTCATAATATCCACAACATATTGATTCAGGGGGTGAGAAACGTTATCGCCCGGAACTAAATTTGTATGATTTTTTTTGACAGCTACGCGATTTTAGCGGCGCATCACAATCCTCATAAGGACCAAAATTAACAACCGTTACTTTTCCATAACGTCACGACAGTAAGTCATACATTTATTTACTGTCCTGATACGCCAATAAGCGGTATGTTACATTGAATAACCGAAGCAGTTTCAATCCTCACTGGTTAGTAAAATGGTTCACTGTCTTATAGCAGTATAGTTAATTGACGTGACGTAATGGAAAATTTACGGTTGTTAATATTGGTCCTTAATTAAGAGCACTTTTTTGGAAAACGCCTTGTAACCACAAAATAAAAGCAGATAAATATATAAATAATTCCATAATTAAGGACTTACACAAAAAAGTTAATATCGAAGTTCTTATATGATTCTGACGGTGATTTTGCACGAAACGGATAAATCTAGTTTTATTTTAACCCTTAAATCTAGATTTTAACCGTGTCAAACACTATTACACAACTAAATTGTAGGTCCTATTTACTTTCGCCTAGATAAGATACTTCAAGGCATGGCCTCATGAATATTTTAAAGTCTCAATATTCCTCAAAATGATTCTATGGAAATCCCAAAGTTTTTTGTGATAGCAAGTCCGTAAATTGCTTCATAATCTCGCATACTTTTACACTGTCTATTATCCTGTCCATCCATATTGACGTAGGATAAATACGCAAGTTCTTATTTCCATTTACTCAAACCCACGCGAGTAATTTATGTTATTTAGATCCACGTTTGCATTTGACCTAAAAATACACTCCGAAACGTATTTGAAGTTAAGAATCAGGTCGGAATGGAAACGGTTGCATACGAGGGGCAGAAAGATATACAAAAGGGTCAAAGGCGTTTTAGAGATAAGATGTTTGAAAAAGGATTTAAATGTGAAAGCACTATACTATATTAATTCAAATAAAACGAATCTATTCATATTCTTGTATAATTATTATCTATTTTTCTAGTGCTATGGTCTTTCTGTGACTATAAGACTAGAAAAATAGTTCAAAACGCGAAGTTGTTTTTAAAATCACGAAAGTTCTAAAGGTTGGAAAGTTTTGAAAGTAATTCAGAAATTAATTAAGTTATAGAAATACAAATATACCTACCTACTAGATAGTTGTTCAATTTCTAAGATTGTGGTAAAAATTGGAACATCTAATAAACGAGAAATAGGTTACTTTTTTTCACGTTTCATTATTTTGGTGGTATATTGAAACTTAAAAAGCTTAGAGCCTCGGTACTTTCTCTGTATCCAAAAATTAAAAGAAAATAATCTTACAAATTTTATTAAACTATATATTTGTAGCAAAAGAAGTCCATTGGAAGATAGAAATTTTCGTAGAAGATAACTGCTTCAATAAATTCGATAATGCAGTTTATTTACAAAGGCGATTGAAAAATAACTGATGATTTAAAATTCGCCTGACAGATCCAAGCTTATAATAAAGATATGTTTTTTTTTTTAAACAAAGTATATAATAGGAAAAATATGGTGTTTATTGTAAAGTTGGAAGCCAGGTAAAATATGAAATGGAATATTTAGTTTTAGTTTTAGGTGAAGTTTAGAGAGTTGTTGAACACGTTGTTAAAACAGTGGGATTTTAGTCAGGATCATTAATTTTCCTACAATACATCTGTATTTTTTCAAGGCGACAATTCTTTACAAGCCTGACGATACAATAACTATTGCATTTCTACAGTCTATTGTTATTAAGGTACAATTGATTAGCGCACAATAAATATTAAATCATTTTTTAAATCTTAAAGTATTTGTATAATTTATCTACATTACGTAGGTTCCTATTAAAATGACTAGGACAATAAAATGTATGGATCACAAGACATTACTGTATGCAATGTAGAGTCGAAAACACCTAATAGAAAGATCGTTTATCGTACATAGATATACCGTTTACAATATTATAAAGACGTGTAAATAAGAAACTGTTGTAACTAAAGCCAGTATCTGACTTGATACAATATAATTTGGCATATTTAATATCAAAAATGATGGCCCACGATTTTTGTTTTTAAAATACATAATTGTTAAAAAGTAGTTACAAAATAATTTGAAAATTCGTTTTAAATGTATTTCACAGTACACGGGAGAAATCCTAAAAGGAGATAACGTTTATTATTACTACTCTAATAGTATCTTACAATATTCCATATTATTCTCTATTTATTACATACATGATTATATTTAAGGTTTTATTTGGTTTATCTACATAAGCAAACATTAATTTGCCGAAGTTACGAAGAGCAAAGCAACAATTTTTATTTAACTTTTGAATAACTTTGCTCTCAGTAGATGATATTAAATTTTAAGCTTGAGTCATTATTTCGCAAATATTGCGAATAAAGTAGATGGTAACTCATCGTTGCATTTGCAACCATAGTCGCTGTTCAGGCGTTCGAATAGATCGAAAACCACTCTGCACTCCGGAGTTCAGGAGCGAGCATTTAAAACTAATACGAATTCTATTCGGGTCGGCTCCAGAAAGCAATCACACGCCGACTTGAGTTGGAATTAAATTTCGAAACGCCAGCGTTGTTTGTTATCGTCGAACTGTAAACGAACTCGCGTTACTCACGTACGAATACGAATTCGTTGTAGTGGTTCCAGCGGTTCTCCTCCGAGTCAACACCGGGCTTCAGCTCGGCGGCGCCGCCGGCGGTACCGCTGCCGCAGCTGGCCGCCAGCTTAAAACCGTTTTCTTGCAGGTTGTCGAACGCCTGCTCGATGAACGAGTGTTTCAGGAAGAAACGCGACGTGTACCGGTCTGCTAAGCCATGGTCAGGATCGCGCGACTCGTTCAGCGTCTCCCCAAACACGTCACGACACAGCGTCACCTTCCCGCAGACCAAAATACGGGACAGCTTCCGGAATTTAACGTCGGCTAGGCCGTCGCGGCCGAACGCGAAGCTACCTCTGTATCCGACGGTGATGCATCCTTTCTCGCGATTCGGCGGGCGAGGGTCGGTTTCCCGGACGGCGTTTTCTAGCCCGGAGAGATTGTAGTGTTTGGCTTCACGCGCGAGGCGCTTGTGTTCGCGGAAGCACTCGGGAAGCACGAGGCCGCCGTCGCGGAGGTAGTCCAAAACATAGCGGAAGAGGACTCCGTCGCGGTCGAAGAAGATGCGGCCGCGGGCGTCGCGCGGGTGGTCGGGGTCGCCGAGCGCGCGGGCCGGCAGCGAGGCGGGCTCGCGCAGCAGCGTGTCGCGCGTGGTGGCGTAGTGCACGCCGCCCACGTTCAGCTCCAGCACTTCGGGCGGCGCGTCCGCCATGTCGGAGGGTCGAGGGCGCAGTGCCGCGGCGGCTGCGCGCCCCTCGCCCCTCCCTGACCCACTTACCGCACTCCCGAGCCCATCAATAACGCACGCCCGGGTTACTGACTTGAACCTAATTATTTCCCACCCTTTCGAGGGAAAACTTCTCCGTAAAAGCCTTCAAGGTCGCCGTCTATTGTTAGCTAACAGATGGTTTATTATTCCCGATGTTCCGAGTGCCGGTCGCGTGCATACGCGCGCGGGCGCGGGTTCTAATCTAAACTGTGCAGTTTACTTTGATGGCGCTTTTATACGACTCGACTGGACTGGACACTCGCGCGATAATTGTTTAGCCGCTGTTATCACGTCGCTCGCTGTAATGGAGTTCTGCGTGTGCTTAAATTTTTATTCATTACAGGAGTTTTCAGTAGCGTCGGGGGAAATACGTTTTGGGCATACCTTTATGAACGAGATGAAGGTTGACGTAGGGCAAACCTAATTAAATTTTAATACGGTCGTAAAAACAACGGTTATGAATAAAAAAGGAGTTTGCGGGCTTAGAATTTATTATCAGGAAAATGAATACTTAAGTTATTCGTTATAACATAACACAAATATATGATCCACATAAGGCTCTACATTCATACCTACATTAAGACACTACATTCGTATATTCAGATCGTAACATAAAAATACCTTATTAATCTTTCTTGATGACAAAATCGTCAAATGAGAACTCATTGATGTCTTTTTGGTTTCTAAACTCCGCCTTGTCGATATGGCTGCTTGGGCTCCCTGTTGTTTTCAGCCAGTGCATCCTAGAACAGAGAATTCAACTTAGGGACGTATTGACACTGATCTCGAGAGAGATGTTAGTTTCAAGAGGCATTAAAGTGCACGTTAAGTCATAGAAAACAGACATTTTTAACCGTCTTTACTTGAGACGGGCATTTTCTTTCTCTATTTTCTAAATGGACAATAGTTGGTCTACGTTAAGGGCGTCGTACGCATCGTATGTTAGCGTAACGCATGAGGACTCTTAACTACGCCCACTCGATTCTACTATTAATAGCCTGAAAGTGCGTGGGTAAGACAGGCGCCGCGCCGGTTTGCGAACTTTTCCACTTCGATGCCCTTAATAGAGCCTCCATTATGGAAGCATATCTCCTCCACTATACAAGATTGTACTATACTTAGCTGAAAACTATATGAACGCATTTTTTTAACACGTGCTCGATTTTTTATTAGTACTTAACTGACCTAATGGTTCAAAACTGTAATCAATTGTTAAATCTGAACCAAATCTGTCACATTTTCGATTTGATTATCGATTTTCAGGTATTAAGCAGTTCAGTTTGCTACGGATCAAAATACGGTTTATTTATCATAAATATTTAAATATAGCCTATGTCACTCCCACAACCAAGACGAATCTAAAGACACCTCACTCTTCAAAAACGTTCGAGCCGTTTTGGCTACAGGAGGTCACAATGGAACAGACATACCTACATACGCGCGAAAAATATTACCCTCCTTCTGGGTCAGTCGGATAAAATATGGTGCAATGGGGCGCCGACTTTAGTTTGACTGACTCATATCTATACGTAATAAAAGGAATTCGAAAAATATGAACGCATTTTTTTTTTCAAAATTGCATGGAAACTCTTTGTAAAAAAACTAGCTTTTTATGGACCTGACTGCAGTCCAGTGGGAAGGTATAAAGAGATTTTTAATTCAGGAATATTTAGTAGGTGTCCTAGTAGGTAAGTTTTTTTGACTTGGGTGGACATCCGCCACTTAGTCCATTTTCTAGTTATGGCGTCATCAAAGGTGGCAGCCGCTCGATCTCTTAAACTGCTTATATCTATCTTAATACTTAGTCAGTATGTTGTAATATTTTTTTTAAAGGCGAATAGAAATGTAATTAAACTGTCACTTAGCATGAACAAACCATAATTCTACAGAAACATGTCCAGAGGGCCCTGCCAAGATGCATTGCGCTAACTAGCGTTTCTATTTGTTTCGTTTTTAAACCAATCGCGTCACTGGTAGATCACGTGACTTTTCGTATCACGTCACCTACCAGTGACGCGATTGGTTTAAAAACGAAACGAATAGAAACGCTAGTTAGCGCAATGCATCTTGGCAGGGCCCTCAGAATTCAGAACGGTTACCTATCGTAAGTTTGAAAAACTTTGGTCAGCTGTTTCGTTTGTCCGAAATTTCATTTGTCCGAAAATCACTTCGTTTCTCTGAAACCGTTTAATTTTCCTGGATTGTTATAAAACACTAACCTTACCAACAGGTTTTGTAGGTATATCTCTTTAAACATTTTGAAGTTACCACACTTGCAGGCAGGGCTTGAAATACCGGTATTTTTGAGAACCGGTACTGTGACCTTGATGGGGAACCTGTACCAGTCTAGGTACCGGTACCGTGGGTACCGGTACCACACTAGGTACCGGTACTCGTTGTACCGGTATTTTGTAAGAAATACAGGTATTTTACCGGTACTATACCGGTACCAATAAGGCTCGAATACCGGTACAAATACCGGTATTCAGTAATAGTGGGTATAAGTGCGAGGAAGGGATAAAAAAGACAGAATAGTATAGGCATGGTACCTATGTTTCAAGCGGCAAATGGCCTGATGGTCGGTCAGTTAGATTTAGGTTACGTGTCGATAGTCGACGGCTTGACGCACGCTAACATAATATTATTTCGATTAAAATTTTGACATTTGGATTTGTGTTTTAGATTATAAGTAGGTATTGCCGAGTTTTTCAATGGACGGTGACGGTAAGTGTAATTACACATTTTAGTTTACTACCTATGTCTACTCCTTCAGTCATATATTATCATAATTTGTTAAGTAGGTTATGGAGCGTAACAACTGAAAAAAGACTAATATGTAAGATGATGTTAGTTGATGATCATGATGATGGTGATGAAGATGATGGTGATGATGATGGTAGTGATGATGATGATGGTGGTGAAGATGAGGATGGTGATGAATATGGTGCTGATGATGGTGATGTTGATGGTAATGATGAAGGAGGTGATCATCATCATCATCACCATCATCACCATCGCCACCATCGTCACAATCATCACCACCATCATCACCATCACCACCATCACCACCATCACCACCATCATCACCATCATCACCATCATCACCATGATCATCACCATCATCACCATCATCACCACCACCACCATCATCACCATCATCACCACCATCACCACCATCACCACCAACACCTCCATCACCACCATCACCACCATCATCACCATCACCACCATCACCACCATCACCACCACCATCACCATCATCACCATCATCACCATCATCACCATCATCACCATCATCACCATCATCACCACCACCACCATCACCATCATCACCATCACCATCACCATCATCACCATCACCATCACCACCACCACCACCACCACCACCACCACCACCACCACCACCACCACTTTGCACTTTTGGTCAGTCTTTTTTAATGCTTTGGTACACACGGACCTTCGGATTTAGATTCATTTTGACGCGGCGCTGCCAAGGTCGTAGGACTAATGACACAATTGAAATTTGAAATTGTTCAAAAGCTGCAAGCCAAAGGCGCCGCCCGGCAACAACGCCGCGTTCGGTGTAGGTACAGTCAAGGTCAAAAATAAATATCCGCACAAAGTTGCAAAAATATGTACACATAGACCTTATTGCCATAGTAATAAGGTCTGTGTACATATTTTTGAGACTTTGTGGTGTATACATATTGGTGACCTTGACTGTACATGGTGACAAGTCGACAACCAAAGCAGCGGCGCGAGCATCGAGCCGCCGACGAGACTTGACCTTGTTGCACAAAACGGCAACGTAGCTGGAACCTTTATTAGGAACCGGTATTTTAAGGTACAAATACCGGTATTCGTATTTACCTGTTCTTTGGATTACCGGTATTTATATTTACCGGTTCTCTCGAACCTAAATGAAAAATACCTTTAAATACCGGTAAAGTACCGGTATTTTTGGAACCGGTTCCAAGCCCTGCTTGCAGGAGGAGCAACAGATGATAAATAAAAAAAGCTGTTGCTCCTTCTGCGAGTGTGGTAACTTTTAGGATATGGGATTAGATTCAACCAGTAAAAATCCTTTTTAAGATGGTCTGAACATGTCTCTGTCTGTAGTAAGTAATCTAACTTGGCCGGACACACTACCGTGTGTCTTGATAGGAAATAATACACATTTAAATAAAAAAAATGTTAGAGGTTGTTTTCAGGAATGTTTAGTAGATGTCCTTACCTACTAAACATTCCTGAAAAATCTCCATACGCGAACTCCCCTACAGGACTATAGCCAGGTGCAGACTATGGGAAAACATGATAAGATTTCATCACAAAAATCTTCAATTTACTTTGAGTACTTGTAAAATTGGGTAATTTAAAACAGGTGTGGTTTTTAATTCAAAATATACCTCTACGCCATATCTTGAACTCAATGAAAATGAATCGAAATGTAATTTCTCTAATGAACCACCAACATGGGCTTGGTTTAAGGGATCAATTTTATCGTGGGTTATAAATCAGGTGGGACAGTGGTAGGTTTAGGGAATGTCGATATTTTTTGCCATTTCCCCCCAAAAAACCAGACCAAGCAACTTTATTTACTTTTGATGCAAGTTTGGAAAGTGTATAATTTTGCACGAGTCCCGAGGTGACTTGGCCCGAGCTGCAAGAGGGACAAGACCCAGGACGACCGAAAATGACAGTACGGCACGTATATCAAACGACGTTTGCGAAAAACTGTCATTGAAACAAAAAAAAACTAAAAGAGACACTTTTACTTAATTTTTAGTCTGATGAAAATACAAGGGGCAATTTAATCAATTAAGGGTAATACAATGGAAAAGTAAAAAATACTAGTGCGAAAAATCCAACTACCCGCACGATATACAGCTACAAAAAGCACCACCTTTTGAGCAAGTATGTATTTAAATCTATGTATTTAAATGTCAAGTCTACCTTATTATTTAATCAAGAATCAAATGAAATAAACGAGTGTCATTAATGCGAGTGTAAACAAACGAGTGTGATCAATCAATTTTATTAATCAGTTTGAGTAGTTTTTAAGTACTAACTTAAATCTCGTCGATAAGGATTTCATTACTACCACGTATAGGTAGTCGTTTAATGCCATTACATACCAGTGTTTTCTAATTTATATTGCAGTCTTAAATTCTATCTAGTCACACGTAAAATAATTCTTGCTAACAATGCCACCCGAGGGAGTGCTAGATTCATTTCCTGAAATCGATAGCAGCTGCTTTTATACTCACGTTGTTTGTTTCCCTGAATTTCATTTCCACAGTCGCATTGTCTTTCATGTTAGATCGAAATATACCTAGGTTAAGTTTCTGTTAGTTTTGCATTAGACAAAAGATCCCATAATTGTCTTCTCAATGTTATAGAAAACCGGGCAAGAGCATGTCTGACCATGCTCAGTATAGGGTTCAGAAGCCGTTACTAGACAAAAACTAACCCAAAAAACAACTACTATGAACTAATTCTCTATTTAAAGTTATCTGGTGCTGTTAGATGATTTTAGTAGGAACAAACACTTTAGTCGCCTGTATCTTAGGAACCAATCAAGTCTACTTAGTCTTGATAGTTTTCTTTTAAAATTCGTTATATTTATGTGCTTTCATTTAATAGATTTTTCTGATTTTAAGCATTTGTAGCTTTGGCTGTTACCTACACTTGACTCTAACAAAAATAGCACCGGTCCCTTCCTATTCGATCCGATTCCGATCCCTTAATCGAAAAATTGTTTTCATAAACACGCAATATTTTCTGCGCTCGGACGGAAATACATGGCGAAACTATCAGAGTTGCTCGCTTGACTACAGACTCCTTAAAACTGAAAGTGAAGCCCAAGAAGTCCTACTCACATAGTTCCCACTTGTTCAGAAGGTCCCTGCATGTGCCCCAGCACGGTGCCTTGAGATGTGTTCTTGCACCAACCCCGCAAGCCCAACTTCTCTGCTTGTGTCTTTGTGTACTGCGAACAAATGAATACTTATAAAACGTTTGAAAAACTGGCAGGTAGTACTTGGGCGAGCTTATCGGCAAACGTTTACAATGCCTATATACAATGTAACGTAAACGTTGGCACACTATACAGCCTCGGCCAAAAGTCTTGAGCACCCATGCGTTTTTCTTATAAAAGTCAAACTTTAAAAGGTGCATTTATTTCTTATATTATAGAAAGTTGAATATCTATCGGAAAAAATAGTCATATTTATTGACGTTAAGCGTAATTCCGTGGAAAAAAATACAATTAATCATTTTGTTGTAAAACCCGATTTTTTCGAGCTTCAGATTTCACACGAAAATAGTTACTTCAAAATGATAATCTACTAATAATTTGCACACGTGCAAACACATTTAATATTTTACATCTTTGTGTATTTTTGAAATTAGAAAATAATACTTTATTTATAAGTTTACAAAGTAAAAAGTGGGGTGCTCAATACTTTTGGCCAAGGCTGTATATTACCTGGCGGACTTTCTATTATATCTGAAAACGCCGATAGAATTAATTCAAAATCTCCACTACCGTTGAAACTTCAAGTTCAATTATTTGATATATGGCTTCTGTCCAGTGGGACAATTCTGCCAGTGTCAAGGTTGGAAGTTACACGTGATCGGTGTAAATGATATCAAAAAAATCATATTTCGACGTTGTACGGTGATCCTCTAGCCTCCGTGAAGCGATGTAACTTTACGAAGACCAGATGGGATTTTCTTGGAGCAATCCTTCCAAAGGCGAAACGTGTTCAAACTTGAATTCTTCATTATACTGCACATTTGAATGTTAATTTACTGCATATTAATACATCATTACTATCCATTAAACAACAAAATATGCAAAAAATAAATTACAACTAAGAAAGCGACGCCATCTTGTCGAAAACCCAAAGAGAATCCCCCGTTGAAACTTGGAGGTCACAGGAATCCACTGGATTCTCAGGTGTTCATCCAGCAGCGAACGTCATTCGGCTGAGAATCACAGAGCAATGAAAATCATACCATTCGAAAATTGACACCTTGGACAACCCCAAAAATCTCGAAATCTAGAGCTTGCATTACGACGATGTGCTGCTGGTTAGAATGTTTGCCCCTGGCACGACCCGTTCTTGGAAATATGTTTACTCTGTTTCTGACAAATAATTGACAAAGTCTAAAAGATGACATGTTTATTGTTTATTCCATAACATCAAAGAGTACGTAGGAATAGAAAAGTTATGTCACTATGAGTTAAAAAGTTTGTTCATCTATAAAGTTTTTTATTGATTAGGGCCTGTTCGCGACTCCGCGTAAAATCGTTTATGGCTATACACTCGGATACTATCCATTTTTTTGGGATAAAAAGTACCGCAAGTTCTTCCCCGGGGTTCAAGCTATCTCCATACCAGAATTTTATTAACATCGATACAGCGGTTTAGCTGAAGAAAGCATAACAAACAAAGGTCTCAACGTCAACTTTCACTTTGATAATATTAGTATGTGTATAAGGACTAAATATTCAACCTATCTTTACTTGTTAGTTAGGTTACCGGGAGAGTTCGGGCTATAGCAAGCTGACGCGACAGCAAGGCACGACGTATTATGTATTGTCACAAAGGCACAATATTACACGCAGTATTTAATGAATCTGTAGCCGAGTGTACTCATATCGCATCGTAGCCGTCCCAACAAGACAGGAAGCGGCCCTTGCGCGTCCCTAGAGCCAGTTCAGACTCGGGCGATTATCGCGCGCTTCTTATTTAATTAAACACCGTCTTCTACGCGTTCAGACGTAACCGAGCAGTTTTATTAAAAAATCTTATTCTTATGAGCTAAACTATTCCTTCGCTCTCCTTGAGCATTTATTATTAATTAAATTTAAATGCTCAAGGCGAGCGAAGGAATAGTTTAGAGGAACAAACCAAACTTGGGAGTCTTATCAATATCATACTAGAAATCGGATTTTAAATTTTTCTTTCAAAAAAAACATTTAATAGCGCGGCCAGATTTTTTGCATTGCGAAATCACCATTTCCTTTCCCCCCTTAGGGTGCGGCTCCACAGAGGCGGAGACGAGAGGAGCGGAGCGGAGCTGTGCCTATATTAACTAATAGAAGGCGCATGCGGTTACGTCGAGCGCGCCTTGCGCACGTTAGTTTATATTCTATTGGTTAATATTGGCACAGCTCCGCCCCGCTCCGCTCGTCTCCGCCTCAGTGGAGCCGCACCCTTAAAGTTGTGCCCGCTCTGTCAGGGAGCGCTCCGATCTCGGTCAATCGGTCAAAGGAACTAGTTCGGTCTTTTAGTTCCTTTAGATCCTTTAGATTTTGAGATCTGAGCAGAACACGCTTTGAAATAGATACTATTGGTCTCGTTTACATCGAGTGCCGTGCCGTGCGCTCTTTACTCGTTCGCTCTGTTTCGCGCATACGTACAACAATTGCTACTGACCTAAAGGACCGAAGACCGATTAAGATCGTTTACGAAGAACTAGTTGCTTTCGGTCCGTGACGGGAATTCATTCCTTTTAGTTCTTAGTTCCTGACCGACACAAGCCTACCCCATTAACGACTAATCATATATATTCGCACGGCTAGATCTAAACAGAAGTAACTCAAAATACAACTGTATTTGAAAATCAACTTTATTATAACTTCTATGAACTTGAAACAAAACTAGCAAGGATTTTGAGTTGATGCTGTTTTGATCTAAAAGTGCGTATATCATCTGGTAGTATGTATGTAGATATGTATGTAAACACTTTATTGTACAAAACAAAAACAATACAATGAAGATTTTAAAAAAAAATGTACACAGGCGAACTTATCCCTTTAAGGGATCTCTTCCAGCTAACCCTTGGTAGTCTTATCGAACTAGGTTTAGTGTCGTGGGCTCCCATACTATTAATGGAATGGGCTGCAATTTAGATCAAGCATGTAAACCTGATGACCAGGGGTCGGACAAAAAGTGCGGATGACGTCAAACTTATAGGTGATTTCAAATAGTATTTTTGATTTTCATAATCAATTATAGTGCCACTATTATTATATATAATAATAGTGCCACTCCATGTCTTCTCGTGGGTGTCGTAAGAGGCGACTAAGGGAATAATAAAGGCTAAACAAACTTATTAATGTTATGGATACCGCGAAATTGTAGGCAATTTTTTTTCCCCGGTCAATCAATTCAGGGAAAAAAAATCATTCAAGCATATTTTAAGTCTGTGACAACAATAATAGACTTGTTAGGAAAATAGTCATTAATCTATGCATAATTTCATGAAATAATAAGTATAATAACATCAAATTATCTTTTTTTATTTTTACTAATCCTACCTACTGTTCCCATCTTTGAGTATTAAACCTATTTATCTGAGGTTCCCACAGATTTGTCCTAATTAATTTTAAATAATCGTACCTTATGGTGACAAGTTTCGTGAAATTTATTTTATTCACTACATCACCCCACCACCTGTATTATTAATTCCATGGATGTATTTACGATTATTTTGTTAATACTACTTCGTTACTACATGTCACACGAAAGTTTAAATACAAACATCATCCTGTGTGCAAGATTAGGTAGGTACGTCATTTTTACGTCATCCGCACTTTTTGTCCGACCCCTGCTGATGACCAGGGAGCGGAACTTTGGTGCCGGTGACGTCATTATGACGCAAATTCGCGCGATGCTTTTATATAAACAATATTGCGACACACCACTGATTCTTAATAATGATATAATGATAATGTAAATATTAAAACAATGACAAAGACGATATGAATAAAATATTTTGTTGGGTCATGTAATTCTAACGAAAAATATTATTTCCACAAGTAAATGAAAAACATTACACAAGTAAATGAAGAACAGCTTAAATGAAATTTCGTTGGATTTCAAAGTATGCAGACTCTCTACCTAGTCGGTTACTAAGTTCTGTTACTAAGTTTGAGGCAATTAAAACGAAATTATGTTTATTTTTTAATTTCAATATGTATAAAAATTAAAAGCTTAATTAATGTAAATTTTAAAGAACAAATAATCATTCTTGTTAATTGCCGCAATTTCCGACACGATCTTTGATCGATGTGATCATTGTGTCATGTGATCGATCGATCGATCGATGACTTCTCTGTAAATTTCACTTTTTGAAAACGCCTATACGTTAGTCTTTATTTACCAAAGAACTTTTTTTTTATAATATTTTATTTCTCAACATGACTTAATTCCAGCTTATGAGCCCAGAGATTTGGTGTGTTTTCGTATTTCTGCAAAATCATGTGAAATCGTAAAGTCGATTTAATGAGACATCAAGATTGACCGATGTACAAACGGATCTTTAGTTACTTGGAATATTTTTGTATCAGAATTCAAAGCTACAAGTCTGTTCAATATGTCACGCAAATTTGAACTCTCTACAAGAACTCTTACAAAAGTTGTGGCCGTTATCAGTATCATCGTCGTGCGTGATTTGAACTATGATTTTCTCGTCCGAAATGGGAATACTTCAAGCTCGTACATCAAATAATTGCAATAGTTAAGAATACATTATTTTTATTTTTATTCTATATAAATCAATGTTTTGATTAATATACACGTTTATGCAAAACTGCTTTAAAAAAATATATAAATTGTAATTAATCTCAGTAACAGAACTTAGTAACCGACTAGGTAGTGTATTTTTACATACACAAAAACGTATCGATCGAGTTTGCGTTTCTCGTAGGAATAACATGGTTACTTTCGCGTTCGAGATGGTTTGCCGCGGGAACAGCAACTTACACTCTAGGCACAGAATGCTTAAAATTCAATGGCTGATTTACATTGGGCCAGTAAAAGCATGCCAGTAGCAGTACATTGACGAGTTGGTTTTCACGTTTGAAGCGAGAGCTATTGTAACGACGCAATGTACTTCTACTGACATGCTTTTGCTGGCCCAATGTAAATCAGCTATTACATCCCATGTGCTTGGTTGCTGTTAAAACATTAACAAAATATTAAATATAAATTTGTTATTGTCTCCAACAATTCTCTTTTTAATATGACAATGACAGTCAATTACCTTATTTATAAGTACCAACATCGGTAAACTAAAGAGGCCAATAATTTGTTATTAGTGATGAAGTAAAATCTAGATAAAAACACTCTGTATGTTGCTTGACGTCATACGCATGTCATCGGCACCAAAGTTTCGCTCCCTGCTGATGACAATGAAATATTATGGTATCTAAGAGCTAAGAAATGATGGAGCCAGACAATGGCGACAGGATCTCCGCTATACTAAACACAGACTCGTGTCGATATCGCTTGTTTCGGAGAATATGACCCAGGTAGGCTACTTTTTCCTATAACGGTTCGGTGACTATCACGAAATTTAAATTCCTGTGCTTAGAAAAGCATGGGTCTGGGTCCATATACAGGCTCAGCCTAGTTTGGGGTCCACAAGATATCGAACCTTTTTTGTAAACCGTGTATATTTTCTGAATAAATTTATTCTTATTCTTATGTAGATGAAATGAACATTCTGTGAAGTGATACATTCTAAAGTACGGCCAATGAGACGAGATAAAGAATGTAAACAGAGTGACCGTTACTGAGTTGTGCTTGTAAAAGAGAGCTGTATTCGAAGTATTCGAACGTGTATTTCCGCAATTTCTCTGATTTTTACTCAATCTAACTTTACTTAATGTTGATTTGTGTTGGATTAACACCAAAAAAAAATTTTTTATATATATATATATTTTTAAGAATTTGTTATGAAATGAATTTCTTACACTGGTGATAATTATCCGATAATTATCTTGATAATTTCGAACCCTGAATTAACAAGGGTAAACCGTGTCGGGACTTATTACTTGTGTCTGTACAAAAAAGTACAATCTGCAACAGAAACTTGTTCCAAAACTGTTTTTTTTTATAGAATCCTAATGAAATTTCTCCCAATAAAATTGTTCAATTCACAATTCAATTATTTTTATACTTTATTACCCACAAATATTATATTAAAACACACTCACTACTCTTTTTATTGCTGTTTTCTGTTTTTACTTTTGTTTTCTGTCCTTTTGGCGACTTAGGTCTATCAGGAAAAATGACTAGGGCGACTTAGGTCTATCAGAAAAAATGACTAGGGGGACTTAGGTCTATAAAGACAAATGACTAGGTCGACTTAGGTCTATCAGGAAAAAATACTAGGTATAAAAATGACTAGAACGTGATATTGTCAAGAAAATAAATAGGAGAGATGTATTATTAACTAAGTATAAAAATGCCGATATCAACAAAAAGTCAAAGATGTTTATTACCTAAGTATAAAAATGCCGACATTTAAAAAAGTACAAGATGATTATTAACTAAGTATAAAAATGTCGACATTAAAAAAAGTCCATGATGGTTATTACCTAAGTATAAAAATGACGTCAAATAAATATCAGTTTACTTCAGTCATGGGTACTTCAAATCAAAATAGATTGTATATCTTCCTACCTCTAAAGAGGCTTTCCACCTTTATGTTAAGTGTAATCACGTGAAGCGTCTCATTATGATAAAAATATAATGACAATGACATTAGATTTTGTTTCAAGAAGAAAACGCGTAAATAATGGATAAACAATTTATTTTAACGAAGAATCAAAAAAACAAACCAACCATTATCGAAGATGGGTACCGGTACAATTTGGACGGCAAAAACCCAACAAGCAAATCGACTCGATGGCGGTGCGTAAATAGAGAGTGTTGTACAGCTTCTGTGACATCAAATGGAGACCAAACGAAAATAATTCGTAGGAGCCATCATACTTGGGAAAATAATGTGAAGAAAAATAATGTATATATGGCCATGCGAAAATGTAAAGATGAACTATGTAGTGATTTGGGATCCGTACAGGAAACGTATGAAAAACATATGGAACCTTTAAAAAACGATTCTTCTTCTTCTTTCTTTCTTCTTCTTCTTTCAAGTAAAAGACGGTTTACAAAAACTAGTTAAAAGAACTCTGGAATCTGAAAAATTAACTTACAAGAACTTGAAAGAAGTCAAAATTCCACGTGGCTTGTCTGATGGATTTTTAGTTGCCGAAGATGGAGTAGAAGAAAAATTGCTAATATTTTCGTCGTCGATGTCGAGAAATTATCTCGACACATTTTATGGTGATGAATGTTAATTTGGTGATGGAACTTTTCAAGCATGTCCTAAGCCATTTTATCAGATATATAGTGTACATTTAGATTTAGGATCAAATGTAAATACTAATAATGTAGTCCCAATAGTTTATGGCTTGCCGCCGAATAAGAGTGAAGATACGTACATACGGTTTTTCACCTTATTGAAAGAGAAATTGTGCATGAATATAAAAGAGTTCAAGTGCGATTTTGAAGTTGCCGTAATGAATGCAGTGATGAACGTTTTCCCAGAAGCGGATATATATGGCTGCTTTTATCATTTTCAAAAGACTATAAGGAAGAAGGCCGAGGATATTGGACTGTACTTTGATACCAGAGAAGGAAGGAAACTGATCCGATTAATAAGTAATTTACCTCTCATAACTGCGGAGAATATGTGGGAAGGATGGACTTCAATCCTCAACACTGTTCAAGAGAATAATGAAATAAAGCAATTCAAAAACTATTTCTTAAAATACTGGATGAACAAGTATCCATTGCACATTTTAAGTTGCTCTACTAACACACATAGAACGACGAACATAGTTGAAGGGTGGCACCGGAGGCTAAATACGAAAATCCCTAAACGGCCGACTCTGTTTCGTTTTATCAAAACAATTAAAAAAGAAGCTATACATTTCGACTACAAAATAAAGAATAGCTTGTATTTTTCGGAAAAGAAAAACAGAAGGAATAGCGACATCCTTTTTAATAAGACATACAAAAAATATTTAGACCAACTACAGCGAAAGGAAATGTCACCACTTCAGCTTATTGATAAAGTTATAGATTTCAGGCGAAAATATATGTAGATTATAGGTACTAAATACACGTAAACGAGTTTTTTTTTATTTTAACTAATAAAAAAAAACTCAGCACTCAGCAAACAGAATAAAAGTTGTTTTTTTTAATTTATTTTGTTTTAAGGCAAAATAAAAGAATGTTTTTATGGAACATCGCAGTTTTATTTCATTTCGCCTAAGCCAAAACTACAAGTACTAAAAATCTGAAAAATATGTCAAATGAAAGCACATATAATGAATTTAATAGGAAAACTATCACGACTAAGTAGACTTTATTGGTTCTTGAGTTACAAACGGTTTAAATGTTTATACCTACCCAAAACTTATCTGCGATGTAAGTAAACTAAACGCGACCAATGTCGATATATTGGGATAATAGAGGGGGGCTTTCAGCTTTGAACCTTGCAAAAAATCTAAACAGCGCTTTTTTTCTAGAATCATGTATTTCAACTTAGCTCTCCTAATTTTTTGCCTAATTTCCCCGGGCTACAACTGTTTTCCAACGGCATAGATATGTTTGTCGTGAGGACTAATTTGTTTGTAGTAACGGCTTCGGAACCCTACACTGAGCATGGTCCGACATGCTCTTACCCGGTTTTTCTCAAAGTGGTTTTTGTATTCGAAACACTTCATTTAAGATAAAATGCCGCTTATTACAATTAAATCATTTTCGAAACATAAAAAAAAATGCAGGACGTAACGTTGTCACGCAAACAAATATTAGGTCGCTCAAATATTATGAAGCTTCTTATTTTGTATTTTAAGTAACTCAAATAAATGTTTGTAAGTTACAGTTCTGTTGATTTCTCGTCACTCGCAGTAGTCGCTCACCTAGTAATACTATAACCTAAATTATAGTACATTGTGTATTAAGGGCGGTAGGTAAGGAATTACGATCGAGGCTCCAGTAGAAGCCCGAAGCAATGACGGAGTTTAAAAAAAAATCGACGTTTTGAAACAAAAAACTATTAAAATCGATTATTACGACCATTAGTTGAGAATTTAAGTAACACGTAGGTCGGTAAGTATTTTTTTTTAATTTATAGCGCAGCACACAGGTCATGCAAGTTAACACGAAATTGAATGAATTGAATGTCGCGAGATTGCAATGTAATTCCTGTTTAGATAACATTTGAAACACTTGGTAAGGGATTGTTGACATTTTTATACTTAGACGTTCTGGATCATAATCTTGCCAAAATAATATGTTAACATTTTTAAATATTGGCATTGCATTGCACCAGTGTCCGTTTCACTGCCGCGAGGACACACATTTGCGTGCTGTGCCTGTTACCTTCATTGTTTTCTTGAATCATTTGTATATTTGTGTGTCTTATGGTTGGTGAATAAATGTATTTCTTCTTCTTTCTTCTTCTTCTTCTTCATTTCTATACTTAAACTTTCTGGGTTATAGACATTTTTACATATTGACATTTGTAAATATCGTCATTTCTATATCTCGGCATAAATAGCCTTCGACAATTTAATTTTGTAAATTTGACATTTTTATACCTAGTCATTTTTCCTGATAGACCTAAGTCGACCTAGTCATTTGTCCTTATAGACCTAAGTCGACCTAGTCATTTGTCCCTGTAGACCTAAGTCCCCCTAGTAATTTTTCCTCATAGACCTAAGTCGCCAAAAGGTTTTCTGTGTGTCTTATGTGTGTAGTGAATAAATGTATTTTTCTTTTTTCTTTTTCTTTTTAAAACATTGAATTACATGAAAATTTCCCATGCTCTTGACAAAATAAATCTAATTTAAGTTTTTAAACTTTCACACTTCTAATTAACATTATAAAATGTCTGAATGGCATAATAATGTATTTGGCATTGAAATTTTTGTGCAGCAGCTATGGTAACAAAGATTTTAATTATTAATGTCATGAAACCATACGGTTCAAATTGAAACATACACTACTTCGGCATACCCACCTTGATAGATTAAAAACGAAACATTATTTTATTACCTTTATTTATCTAATATTTTATGGAGGCTTTAGTACACATATGTGACTTTATCAGCCTCATGAGGAGACACTGCATAAAAAAATATGGGGCACTGCCTTCAGAGCGAGAATCTCCAGCAATATTGGAGTACTTTACAAAGTTATAAAATTAGAATAGCATCTCCAGACAACGGGCGTGTCAGCACTGCATTTGCTGCACCTTTATGTAAGTTAAGGTGACTGAAGTATTTATCCTGCCCCATATTTCACCATCTTGACAATGATAGGTGACAGGTGACAATTTGCTATACATTGTAAAGCTAACAATGTTTCACATCACCAGCTGCACCATGTACACTGAAATGTCACCTATCACCTGTCATTGTCACGATGGTGAAATAAAGGGCTGGTCACATTCAGCAACTTTCACACAGTGGGGACTGAACTACACTCATCATATTTAAAAATAAATTTAAGGGAATGTGCCCAGATATTACACGAAATGCTATCGGAAGTAAATCCCTGGGGAGACTGGCCCGATCAAACCAAGGAACCAAGAACACTTTACTCTGAATGGTGCTGTACCAAATACCTTTTTTTTATCTAATGTTTTATAGAGGCTTTAAAGTACACATACATGACTATGTCAGCCTAATGAGGAGACTATATAAAAAATAGTTAAGCATCACTCCCTTCAGAGCGAGAATCTCTGGCCATGAAGGAGTGCTTTACAAATTTGTAAATCAAATAGCATCTCTAGACAAAGTGCGTGTCAGCACTGTATTCACTGCACCATTATGTAAGTCAAGGTGACTCAGGTATTTATCCCTGAGACTTCACCTTTACCTTAGATTTATACCTTTTGTTACAGACACAGCATCAATTACCAATTTAGTTTTCATTTAAAGGGTTAGCAGTTTATTTTAAACAGGATTTTGAGCTAGTGTATAATACACATTCAGCATCATACTAATCTTGTTAAAATTATTGTTTATAAGAGTCCATAAAACTTTTTTGTGTGGGTGCAATTGGTAGGAGTTATTGTTGTAATTTTCTAGATTCAATACTGCTGTGCATAAATAACTTGAACCTTAAGTAAGTATTAAAATTTCCAAATATATATATTAGAATAATGTTCAACCATGTTAAACATTAAGATATTTGTATGCCTTGGCGGGATGTAGAGGTAAAATATATTAAAATGTAACATCTGTTTTACCTAGGTATGTTCAACAACAAATTATTGAAATTTGAATGTGAATTTTGAGGAAGTTCACAAATGTATTTAAATTCTGATGCAAATGTATTTCTAAGCAACTAAAGATCTGCTTATGGACCCGTCAATCTTTATGTCTCATTAAATCGAATCTATGATTTCACATCCGTTTGAAGCAATACGAAAACAGACCAAACTTCGAGCTTCATAAGCTGGTTTTTGAGTGTTGTTAAGAAAATAATGCTGATCTCTAAACATACCCACAGATGAGAGGCTTCGCAATATTAAACAAAAAAGTTTCTTAGTTAACAAAAACTAACATTTTAAGCATTTTCAGAGTGAAATTTTCAGAAAACTCGTGCGTATTTTAATCGGTGCCGGCCGTGAATGTTAGAAGATCGTATCGGAAATTGCGGCGAATATGTGGACTAGTTCTTAAAAACGTACATTAAATAAGCTTTTAATTTTTATATATTCTGAAATTAAAAAATAACCATTTCTTTATTTATTTTTGTCAACTGGGAAAAAATAGTTAAAGTAGGATAACCTTTATTTCTACCTGATAAATAAAAGTAGGCAAGTACCACTAAACCGCATTATTGGTACATATAAGGAAAATTAAAAATATGCATTTTCTAGTTTAACTTACCTTCCGGAAAAATACACCTTGTACGCGACCAAAAACTTCGAAATCCACTGACCTAAAAACCATGTCCACTGTTGGCTTTATGCACTGGTTGTTACTATTCTGAACATCGCACGTCGTATGTATTAAAAAAATTAAAGCAAGCATCGCATCTATGTGGTGTGCTATATTTGTTTTCCCGGCGTTTATTTTAGACTTTTCGCTGAAGACTAACTACTTAAGCGCGGCTCAAGTCAAGTCAAAAGAAAATCTGTCACTGAACTGTCAAATAAGTGCCGTTCAAATACAAACATCTGTTTCTTAAAATTGTGTTGCAAATTCCTCTTGTTTATGTTTGTTGTGATTGTTAAGAAAAAAATGTAAAAGTAAATTTAAAACATAGAATAATGAAGAATATCAAATGAAAAAAAAACACTGCAGCTCCGTAATAAGCGATTTCCGCGATGTGAATGTTAATCGGTACAATACGTAGTAGTTTCAGAACCGCAGTACGTACCTAAATATCTAGTTTAGCTTCGAAAACAGATATTTTGGAAATAAATAGTTCATGTTGCATCTACATGTTGTAGACTATTCTAAACAGCACCTTAATTTATTCCAAACTCTTTTTGCTAAGCTAGCATAAGATTTACGATAAATTTATAAAGAGGTGTTGCACCCGATAAAAAAACTAGGTACCTACTATAAACGCAAAGTGCATTAGTGCATCTCTTATAGCTGAGGGCCTATTTTGAAAATCGAATTTCGAAGTTACGTTAGCTCCATCCCTGTCACTCGTCATTCGAGACTAAATCGTGAGAAAGAGATGGAGCTAACGTAACTTCGAACTTCGATTTTCAAAATAGAGCCTCTGCTTCTGATTGTTCGAGACGGTTAGAGATAGCACGCATGCACGAGCAACTTTTATTTCAGCAACTTATTTGTCCCTCTTCAGGTTTGAATGAAAGTCCGAGCATGTAGCGACGCGACATGGAGACTTTTTTGTCCACGGGTTTGGAGACTGGCCGGCGACACCACTGTCCCCCCGTCTATTAGTTGCAAAAGGTAATAAAGGTTGCAATGAGTGCGCACGGCGTAATAAAAGTGCCAGCCTGCCAGTTGCCGCTTAAACCGCCCCCGTCGACAGACTCGACAGAGCGTCTCTTCACTGAACGTATGTTATAAATTATAATATTTAATTGCGTATGCTACTTTACTACAAAATAGAGAAATAATGTCGATTTTGGACTCGGATTGTATACGTATATACTTAGCTATTGTCATTTTCGTTTAGGAGGTCTTTACAGCTTTTAAAGACCGATCACACTTAAAGGCCCAGCCACACCGCTTGCGTGACGTGCACGTGCACGTGCGCGTTCGCTTTCCTCTGCGTTGTATAGTATGAACTCTCATTACGACATGCTATACAACGCAGTGGAAAGCGAACGCGCACGTGCACGTGCACGTCACGCAAGCAGTGTAGCTGGGCCTTAAATGTAATCTGAGAACTAGAATCTATTTATTTTTATCTTACTCCTTTCCAGTGTCCTACATAAGCGAACTGCACGTGAATGCGAAGCGATGCAATGCGACGACGCCAGTTTTTCAAAGCTCAAAAGCGAAGCGAGCGACGCGATCACGCGACACATTAAAAAATTAACATAAAAAAGCTGTCATCACATCACCATTTCCTTATTTCAGCTGGAAGACGTCCACTGCTGGACAGATACCTTTACACACTAGGAACGGTCCTGCGCTTGCGTGTATCGTTTTCCTGCCAAACATAACCACGTCGACAATCCACCTTGTTGAATGTCTACCCAAGCTGCGTCTTTCGGTACTTGGACGCCACTCGAGAACTCTTCGACCCCATTGGCCATCCGTTCTGCGAGCGATGTGCGCCGGCTATTGCCACTTAACTCTAGCAATACAGCGCCCTTAATTTTTCCAAACTCTTTTGCCAACCTATAAAAAGTCGAGATTGCCAAAACGCACTCAACACGACTTATTTTCTAGATATGTCTTAAGATTTTTAAAAATAATTCTCCTGTCAACTTTTTACCTTCATTGTTTGACATTGTCAAAATTGTTTGCTGGACGGGGTAATTTATATAAAATCTAGTTGAAGTAATTTTATCGTACAGCATGTTTTTTTGCCGTCTGATTACCCAACAAATACGAATAACGCGTGATGTCCGTTTGTTAGGGTATGTTACATTTTAATCACTATCGTCCATCATCTAAAAAGTAACATCTGATAACATATAGATTTTTATTCTCAGACTCTCTTTCTATAAGATCGCTTCATATCCGAAAATTCCTGTTATATTAAACCATGGCATACATACAAGCCAACACGACAACGACCGACGTTTTGAGTATAAGAATTACGTAAAACCAAAGAAACTGCAGCACGATCTCAAGAATATGGCGTTGAACAGACCGATGTCTCCTTGGACGGAATATTCGCTAACTATCCCCTCCGGCACTTCCATATTTCAACGTGCCTGTGGTAATTAGCTAAAGTTTTATGGGCTCTTTACATTTACGCGAGAACGCGCGAATGCAAACCGCGAACGCGTGAAAGTGTGAATGTGGAGGGCGTTCGCGGGTTCGCGCGTGGTTCGCGGCTTGTTAACGCCTGAGGCCCTACTTTGAAAATCGAAGTTCGAAGTTACGTTAGCTCCATCCCTGTCACTCGTCATTCGAGACTAAATCGACAGAAAGGGTTGTAGCTAACGTAACTTCGAACTTCGATTTTCAAAGTAGGGCCTCTGTTGTCGGTTTTTGGCCCGCGTCAAAGGGCCTGCGAACGCGCGGACGCAACAAAAACTTTTATAAAATATTAGCCCAATACCACTAAGACTGAACAAAATGTTACAAACATTATTCTAGTATTACGATGTATACTCGTTATCCACCATCTTTGTTTCCTCTATTTCTTTTTAATTTGTTTTTTACTTTTAATGAAGACCTAGTTACATCGTCGAGCGCGTGAACTATACTGTGTACACTGCGAATGTGGAGCCAAGAGGAGTTCATGCGCGTAAGGCTGCGGCTCCACTGAGGCGGAGCCGAGCGAAGCGGTGCGGAGCTGTGCCGATATTAACCAATAGAATCTAAACTAACGTGCGCAAGGCGAGCTCCACATGACCGCATACGCCTTCTATTGGTTAACATTGGCACAGCTCCGCACCGCTCCGCTCGTCTCCGCCTCAGTGGAGCCGCAGCCTAAGGCCTCCATACATGATCCGTTTTGCCTTCAGGTCTAACTGACCGGATTGAAAATAGCATCGTGTATGTGTAATTTGGCCTGAAGGCAAATCGCATCCGTCCGCCTGAACGGTTTTCTTGTATGGTGTCTTGTAAAGTCTTTACATGTATGGGCACTCGATCCGGTCAGGCGGAATTGACGCAGTTCGGCCTTAACCGATCGGCCTTTACATGTATGGGGGCCTTAACGTAGCCCGCGAATTGCGCCTGAATGTAAAGAGCCCATTATTAGTTGATCTGAGTTTTATTGCAATTGCACTGAAAAATATGTTGAAATCAGGGATCAATACCGGTATTAATTAAAATTGAAATATCTTCCTTAATTTGCATTATTTCCTTGATATTTTCGACTGTAATTTAGGTAATAACACTATTCTATTATATAAATTCATTGAAGAGCAAAAATATTCAATAACAACCGAGATACCGAAATTGAACACCGGTATTTATGTGTATGAAAATAATACCGGTATATCCCTGGTTGAAATTGTTATTTTTAGCCTTTATTCTCATATAGCGGGATTTTTCTAAATTTATCTCTAAAAAAGGAAAAATAAGTAATAAACGGACTGACGCTAGTTGTGCCTAAGAATAAATTCACAACGACGGATTGCACATGATAAAATTGCTAGGAACTGGCAAATTTAAGACTGGCCACCCCTCCACTAATCGACCTATGTGCATCCGTGTTGCCATGGTAATAACAGTTCTTTTATAATTATTATTTACATGTGAGTCAATCGCATCCCTCCAATCAATCCAAGCTCTCAGTTTAAGATAAGACCTCGTCTGGTACAAAACGCGATGTTTTTTATAATCTTTATAAAAAACTAACTAAGGTCTGTTCATTCTTACTTGTCTTCTAAGTCTAGTAAACAACTTTCTAACCTAAAAATTAACCTTTTTTTCGCTAAAGCATTCACAGACAATACTTAGCCGAGTGATGTCCATAATGTTTATTCTGTTTACCTACTTTATTTACGATAAAAGAGCTGTTTTAGCCAAAAAGGTTAATTTATATATAAGACAAGTAAGAATGAACAGACCTTAGTCTAAAATGATGTTGACGAAAATATTTTCGACCAAACCATCATTAGGACAAAATAATCATTAGGCGATGTGACGGGCTCCTCTATTAAAGCAATCAACTTGAAATTGGCATAAGTAGTTGTATAACTCGCATCTATTTTAAGAAAAAAAAAAAAAAAAATTTACTATATATTTGAGAAAGATATGGGTGTTCGGATCGGTAGTTATAAGTAAAACACCACATTTACAAGTCTAAATTTATAATGTCACAACACAGTTCACAATATACACTAATAGTTTATTACGGAGTACACGTTACAGTAAGTTAGGGAGGTTAAGGCGCGCTAGGGCTCCGTGAGCGTAGGTGGGTTCGACGGGACGTTGCGTAACGAGTCGGTACCGGCGTCGGAGTGGCTAGCTCACGTGACTAACGAATTCACCCGAGCTGAGGCGAAGTTTACCGAAGGGCCGCCGGTTGCGTTCCGATACGCGCCACATCAGCCCCCCCGGAGACCCTTAGGTCGTAAACATCGTGAGGGAACCTAACTCGTCTGCCAGAGCGGGTTAGATATCCTGTCTTCGTGGCAGGCACGTACTCTGGCTTGTCGGCAGGCGCGCGGTCTGCATTGGTAACAGGCACAGGTGCTGATCTGACGACAGGTACAGGCTTGGGAGCTGGAACTACTGGAAGCGTGTCGGCTGAGGGCTCGTGCAGGACATAAGCAGGCTTTATTCGGTCAATCGATACCGTCGTAGGTTTTCCCCCAATGTCAATTTTAAAAGTTTTATCTGTGCGCTCAATTACCCTGTAGGGGCCGGAGTAAGGTGGCTGCATTGGCCTGCGAACTGCATCTTGCCTCAGGAATACAGCGGGCGCGTTTGAGAGGTCCTTGTGTACAAAGGTTCTAGCGCTGCCATGGCGGAGGACTGGGGTTGGTTTCAGGTTGCGAATATAGCTGCGGAGACGTGATAAGAAGTCGCTATGATCTGTGACTTCAGCCGGGGCTGTCAGGAACAGGTCACCAGGTAAGTGAAGGCTCTCACCGTAAACCAGTTCTGCGGATGATGAAGATATGTCGTCCTTCCAGGCGCAACGTAATCCTAGAAGCACTAGTGGAAGTACCTCATACCAATTCTCATTGTTATGGCACATTATGGATGCTTTTAGATGACGGTGAAATCTCTCCACTAGTCCGTTGGCAGCAGGGTGGTATGCCGTCGTGGTAATGTGATTGGACCCAGTGAGTTTAGCGAGTTCTTTAAACAGGTGGCTCTCAAACTGCCTTCCTCTGTCGGTCGTAATCCTCTGTGGGCATCCAAAGCGTGCAATCCACCCAAAAAGAAAAGCATGCGCAACCGTCTCTGCCGTCATATCTTGAAGCGGTATCACCTCTGGCCATCGTGTAAAGCGGTCCACAGCAGTTAGGCAGTAGCGGAAACCATGCGATATTGTTAGTGGTCCGATGAGGTCGATGTGAACATGGGTGAAACGTGCGGAAGGTAGAGAAAAAGCATGTACCGGGGCTCGTGTGTGCCTTGACACCTTGGAACGTTGGCAAGCGATGCAGGTCTTGGTCCATGCTCTGCAGTCTTTGCGGATGCTCGGCCAGATGTATCGCTCGGTCATCAGTCGAATGGTGGGCGAAGCGCCGGGATGACTGTAGCTATGTATCTGGTCGAAAGCTTGTTTGCGGAACTCGGGTGTCAGGTAGGGTCGCGGTGACGGGCCTGAAACATCACAGTACACGCTGTTACCAGAGTCAACAGGGTTTATTTTTTGTAGGTCCAGAGATGTTGTATTGGAAATTAAAATCCGTTGTAATTCACTGTCCGATTCTTGGGATACAGCGAGCTTTGATAAACATATGTCATTAGTTACAGTTTCAATCCGAGAGAGGGCGTCTGCTACGACATTGTCTTCCCCAGAAATGTGTCTCACATCGGTGGTAAATTGGGACACAAAGTCCAAGTGTCTGAACTGACGTGGCGAGCATTTATCTGAAGCTTTGCGGAAGGCAGAGACGATCGGCTTATGGTCAGTCCAGATGGTGAAAGGCTTCAACTCTAGCATAAAGCGAAAATGTTTCACAGCTTCGTAAATGGCGAGAAGCTCGCGGTCAAATGGACTATATTTTCTCTGGGCAGAGTTCAATTTCTTAGAAAAGAAAGCTAAAGGTTGACAGTTGTCATCTACCTTCTGTTGCAGCACAGCTCCTATAGCGACATCTGACGCGTCGGTCACCAGCATAAGGTCTGCCGTCGGGTCTGGGTGAGCTAGCAGAGTAGCATCAATGAGGCTCTCCTTACACTGGGTGAATGCTTTCTCGAGCTCGGCAGTCCAGATGATGGGAGTGTTCGGTCTGACATCACCACCTGCGAGGAGCTGGTGCAGCGTTGCTTGGATCTTCGCAGCATTTGGTAAGTAACGTCTATAAAAGTTTATCATACCAAGAAATCTCCTTAGCTCTTTCAGGGTCTTGGGCTGCGTGAAGTCCTTTATGGCGCTGACCTTCTCTGGAGTCGGGCATGTCCCCTCTGCAGTAACCAGGTAACCAAGAAACTCGACTTCTGGAACACCAAACACACTCTTAGCAGAGTTTAAAACCGCACCATGGTCTCGGAGGCGCTCAAGTACTTGGACCAGGTGAGATTCATGCTCTTGAGGATTATGAGATGCAATCAGTATGTCATCAATATACGGGAAAGCAAAGTCTAGGTCTCGTAGAATCTCATCCATAAATCTTTGGAATGATTGAGCGGCATTCCTTAGCCCAAAACTCATAAACGGAAATTCAAATAAGCCGAATGGCGTAGTAATGGCTGTCTTGGGTATGTCTGTGGGATTGACTGGGATTAAGTGGTAAGCTCGCACCAAATCAATTTTGCTAAATACTGTACAGCCATGCAGGTTATGTGAGAAGTCTGCTATATGGCGTACCGGGTATCGGTCAGGTATTGTTCTAGCGTTTATGCCTCTATAGTCTCCACACGGTCGGTATGTACCATCCTTTTTAGGGACCAATTGAAGTGGTGCTGCCCATGGGCTATCAGATCTACGTGCAATACCTGCTCTAACCATGTCCTCGAACTCACGCCTGGCGCGGCGTAGTCGATCCGGCGCCAACCTGCGTGGGCGACTGTACACGGGCGGCCCCGCCGTCGTGCGGATGAAGTGGAGCGTCTGATGTTTCACCTCGCGGACTGTGGGCTCACCAGAAGGTCGCGTGACCTCGGGGAACCGTGTAAGCAGCTTAAGGTAGCGGGATGTTCCTGTAACAGTCTTAATTTCGCACACAGAAGACACAGTAGCAGGAGAAGCGTTAGCCTGAAGTGCAGTAGTGTTGTCGACTAGTCTGTGGTTTCTGACATCCACAAGTAGGTTATAAAACGCCAGAAAGTCAATACCTATGATGGGTCTAGTTACGTCCGCTATCATGAAACGCCAGTGAAATTCGCGGCGTAAGCCTAAATTTAACGTGATATTGATAAGTCCGTAGGTATTTATAATTGTACCGTTAGCCGCGTAAAGTTTATAGTCACTATCAAGCGTCTTTGTACACACGTGTCGCACGTATTTACGCGGATATACACATAAGTCCGAACCAGTGTCTATTAAAAATTGTATGTTAGAGTTTCTATCACACACGAAAATGCGACGGGCGGGAGCGTGGCAGCCATCCTCAGCCGCCATTAATGACTGCCCTTTTCGTTTCCCGGATATGTGCAGGGCGCGCGACACTTCGTTGCATCCGCTTGGTATTTGCGATGGTACCAGCAGTAACCTTGGGTCTCGGGATCACGCGGACGACTGCGGTAACGCTGACGCCAACCAGGAACGCGGCCTTGGGAGCGCGGGCGCGACCGCGAGCGCGATGATGCAGTAAGCGCGGCAACTTGACGCGATAACTCCGCGATGCATTTTTGTAGCTCATCGTTGCTCGTACTCGTAGTAGTTGGTGTGGCCGACACTTGCTGCACATGAGGTTGGCCGATGACGTCGTACACGGTGTCGGCAAGCGCTGCTAATTCGTCCAAACTGCTCCCGGGTTGCGACGCAATGATCACTTGGATATGCGTCGGCAGTCGGCTCGACCAAATCGAGCGCACGAAGTCGTCGGGCACGTTCGGGCCGGCTAAGTTTTGCAGATGCCGCATAAACTGTGATGGCTTCCGACCGCCGATGTCCTCGTGGGATATTAGTTGTCGTACACGCTGTTCCTGCGACGAGGACAACCGTGTGATCAGTTCACTTTTAATCCTGTCGTATTTCTTTTCCGACGGCGGGGTTTTCACGATGTCCTTCACCTCTGTTACGTATTTATAGTCTAGGTTTGCAATTACGTAGTTGTATTTCGTGCTGTCTGCCGTTATGTTTGCCAGGGCGAACTGGCCTTCGAGCTGCGCGAACCACAGCGCCGGTTCATCGGGCCAGAACGCGGGCACTTTTACACTGACACTACACTGTTCTTGTAATTGTAATGGCGGTTTGCACGCGGCTGGGGCTTCGTCGCCGTCTACCTTAGCCATTTTAGTTCCTCTTTTCTAACTTGAAAGTCAACACAACGCGCACTTTTTGCAAAAGAAAATGTTCCACGTGGCGTGAATCACGTCGGGGTCACCACTATGGGTGTTCGGATCGGTAGTTATAAGTAAAACACCACATTTACAAGTCTAAATTTATAATGTCACAACACAGTTCACAATATACACTAATAGTTTATTACGGAGTACACGTTACAGTAAGTTAGGGAGGTTAAGGCGCGCTAGGGCTCCGTGAGCGTAGGTGGGTTCGACGGGACGTTGCGTAACGAGTCGGTACCGGCGTCGGAGTGGCTAGCTCACGTGACTAACGAATTCACCCGAGCTGAGGCGAAGTTTACCGAAGGGCCGCCGGTTGCGTTCCGATACGCGCCACAGGGTCTAGAATGGGGTTGGAAAATGAAAGTGATTTATGAACAGAGATCGGACAAATGGGTGTCATTACTCGCAATAATGTAGACATGGCTCTAAAGATTTTAATTAAACAAATTAAATTACATTAATTGATTTCGTACATGAACTTTAATCTTGAGCCTTTGCAGGACAGTAATAAATAAATAATACAAAGACGTGATGAGTGGCCATTAATTAATCTAGGTACTTAAGTTTGCACCATTAACATCCGTGGATTGTGAAACGAGTTTTTCACCTCATAAGTTTATTTTAGACGTAAAAAGGAATAAAGTAACCACGGAAAAATTATAAGAAATACTGTTTATTTACTTTAATAAATCTACACACAAGTCTTTGTATTATTTACTTATTACTGCCTCAAAAGGATCAAAATTAAAGTTCAGGTAATGTAATAATCAATAATGTAGAAATCAATTAATGTAATTTAATTTGTTTAATTAAAATCTTTGGAGTCATGTCCACATTATTGCGAGTAATGACGCCCATTTGTCCGATATTTGTTTATGAAACGGAGTGTCAGTCATTATTCATTATGAAAGGGCAACCTGCACTTTTTAAAACTTACTTTTTATAATTTGCCGTGACGTACTTTTTGATTTATAGCCAAAATGTTAAAAAAAGACACTTCCCCCCCTTATCCCCGAAGTTTATAGACCAAAAAAATAAAAATAAACCTCATTTTAAAATAGTTATAAGTATTTTACGCACAAAATGAAAATGAAGTTGTCAAATTTTACAGTTTTGGAAAAAAATGCAAAAAGCTTTCAAAATCTGAATTAATATTTCATCATCATATTCATCATCAGCCCACATCAGTCCACTGCTGGACATAGGCCTCTGCCATAGCACGCCACTGAGCTCGGTCTTTAGCTCTTCTTCTCCAGTTACCACCAGCTACATTGCGAATATTAGGCTAATCAAAATTGACCTTATTGTATAGACAATAAAGTTCCTATTCATATATCATTAAATTTAATATTACATTGAGAAAAATAACATTTTTTTATTTTTTACAGGTACGATTTTGTCATTTTACTTCTTAGTAATTGCGGGAGGCGCTTTATTCTTACCAAGAGGAATAGAGACTTACGTTACTACACTTGAAAGCTTAAACCTAAGCTCGATTGTAGTGTCGATTTTAAAATTCCTCCTTATATACCCGTTCTTTTACCATTACTTTATAGGGCTGAGGTTTGTCGCTTTTAACTTTTTATTATTTTTGAACCCTTCCACTGCGTATCAGACTGCGTATGTAGCTCTAGCGGCATCTGTTGCGTCGGCGGCTTTCTGCGCTTTTGCTGCGGGTTAACTGACAGACAGACAGATTCCAGGGTCCGTATTATGGTCGCCTTTATCGCGGTGGATAGAGCATTCGTCACTCACGTACTTGCATCCTGGTCAGCAGACATAGGAATCCAGGGGGCAACATTTTATGACAGGTAGAGAGTTCCTACATCGATAAACTCAATTATCAATGCTTGTCTATATACCAGTGATTACTCCAAGTTTTTTTTGTAAAAATATGTAAAAAATAAACAAAATAATAACGTAATTGTCATCTTCTTTTTTCAAAACGATTTTTGATACTTGACTCATCACAATTTTTTCTTCATTACTGACCCATTTAATATTGTTAAAATAAACGAATAAATAAAGAATTTGTATCAAATTTTCGGGCGTTAAACGTCTCGGTTTTGGTTGATAAATCGATTTCAGGTGGCCAAATGAATTTTCAATTTCTGTGGAGGTAATACCATATCAATTGTTTTAAATATGCTGCTGTGTGAACTTCATACTCGTCTTGAAAAGAATACAAAAAAATACATACAATGCGGGGGGTGATGACCAGTATGTGGCAAAAGAATCGATAATTGAGTTTATCGATATAGGAACTCCCTACCTGTCATAAAGGTTTGCCTCTTGGATTCTGTCTGCTGGTCAGAAACTGACAGATGTCTTGACGTTTATCCACATCGATAAACCCGAGCATAATAGGCCCGCAGCGAGGGCCTTTGCTTTGATACTTAAACGATTATTACGAATTAATCTCTTTATTTTGCATGTACAATGTTTTTCAAATTACGAACACCTCGTGCATTGTCGTCTTAGTCTTAAATATGCAGTTGGACCTTTTAAGGAATAACTGACAATTATTATGATGTATTACGCAATGTAGGTATTCGGTGTCGCTCATCTCAGAAGAACATTGCCTTAACGCAGTAAGAATGTATAAGGTTCCTCTAAGGATATCTAGGGCTGCCCCATAGCCCATTTCAGCCGCCCCATTTTGAAAAAGTGCCAACCTAAGTTCACTTATATGAATAAAGTAGTTTAGTCTAACATACTTATTGACTGCTGTTTAAAGTGATTGTTTTATGCTATATTAGTCAATATTTTTCTAACCTTTAAATTTATTAAAACAGTTATTTCATTGAAGTTGTGTGTCTCACTGTAGTTACGAGGACGCAGGCTAATTGCCTCAAATCGCTTAATACCAGAAATACCAGAATTTCCAGAGGTGAAAAAAAATTGGAACCTTAAAAGGTTTAGTAGGTAGCGAGATGCCTACTATCGCACTTAGTTGCCTTTTTTAAATTTCCATATAATAGGTAGCACAACGCCAAATGACCAATGATTTCTACTTCAAAATCAAATCTAACAGAGTCGACGGAGCTTATGCGGAGCTCCTATTTCTGAGTGTTTTGGCCCTCAGGGCCTGCTGAAGAACTAACATAACCTAAACCTACCTCATATTTTTGTTGTGCCGTGGGGAAGTCGCTGCTAACGAAAAAGTAGTCATAGCGCGCTTGCGTGTATGGAGGTGTTATAAAGTTGGCGTTACGCAACCTGTTGTATGAAAATGTATAAAAGAAAACTAAATACGATAGTAGGCATCTCGCTACTAAACCCCTTAAAACTATATTACGATATTTTTTCCGAATAATCATTTGTACGAATTGTTTTTTTTCGAAAACCGTTTTGCTGGAGATGTTATTTGAAATGAAATGCAAAATTCTTCTTTGCTTTTTGCACTTTGCACAATAAAGAATGTCAGCCAGTTTCGATTTTTGGCTTACCGTATTATTCATTAAAAACTAAAAATAGCTGTAAAAAAATCATTTCGATACGTCAAATAGTTTTCGAGATATTGAATTTTAAACTTCGTATGCGGACCTCGAATCCCGGCGGCTAGCGCTCACGGATGATGACGTCATCGCTTAACAGCGGTCGCGCCCTTATATGAAAAAGTAAGTTTACAGGGCTATAACTTTTTAACCGTTATGAGTAGCCAGTTGATTTTTTTACAGAATACGTGTTATTATAAAATCTATCGTTTAAAATTGTACAATGAACAATAAATCAAATCCCAAGAGGGGTCCCCGAGGGGGGACGTCACACCAGCAAGATGGCTCCCGCGCGCTTTAATATTATTGACCCAAATTTTAAACGTTCATAGAATCAAAACAACTGAGTCTTTTTGAATAAAATAAAAAGTAGTATGTTTGTTTATTTATAAACTTTACTGCTACAAAGTTTCAAGCGATTTGGCGTATCTACTGACATTCTTCTTTGTGCAAAGTGAAGAGTTAATAGTGCATTCGGAATTGTCAGCTCTTTACCACAGATTACTATACTCTATCTTTACATACTATTTAGGTACTCAGCAGGGTTATCCGCTTGGACCCGTTATTTTTAGTCTCGCCATCCACCCAATCATTAGCAATCTTATTTCTGACTTAAATATCTGGTATTTAGATGACGGCACTTTAGGGGGAAAAGCCTCTTCAGTTTTAGGGGACCTTCGCACACTTAAAGACCGCTTTTCTGACATAGGTCTTTCTTTAAATTTCAATAAGTGTGAGTTATTCGTTTCAGATAGGCCGCTCGCGATGATTTAATCCACAACTTTAATACACTTTCGCCTAATATCACCGTTTTGACCAAGGAAACTTTTTCTCTGCTTGGGGCCCCTATTTTCGAAGATGCAATTCCCTATACTATAAATTCTAAATTAAAAAACTTTCATGATTCATCAGATTTACTGTACAAAATCTCGCCTCATATTGCCATTTTTATATTACGATTATGCCTCTTTTCCCCTAAATTTCTGTACATTCTTCGATGTAGCCCAGTATGGAAATTTCCTCATCTGTCAGACTCGATTGATAATATTTTAAAATTAACATGTAGCAAAATTTTGAACATCTTACACTTACCTAACAGTTGGTCTCAAGCAACCCTCACGGTAAAGTACGGTGGGCTTGGCATTCGGGTTACTAGCGACTTGGAACTGCCAGCTTTCCTCTCATCGATCCACAGCACAATCACCCTCATCAGTGAGATTCTTAACTTTTCTAACCCCACTGATGTTCAGGTGTCGTGCTTGTCCGATGCAGTGGATGCTTGGCGTGTCTGTAACCCGGGTGAGAACTTGCCAGTCGAAAAAACTAGCCAAGCAGCATGGGACCTTATTTCTGTCAAAATTTGCCATCGCGATCTTTTGGAAAATAGTCAAAATCCATCGGAGAGGGCCCGTTTATTGGCAGTTTCCGAACCAGAGTCGGGTCACTGGCTGCACTCTCTCCCTTCACGAACCCTAGGGTCTCTTTTGGATTCTAATACTTTAAGGATTACAGTGTGCCTCCGCCTCGGTCTTAAAGTTTGCGAGCCACATCCTTGTTGCCGATGTGGAAATGCAGTCGACGAGCTAGGACGCCACGGTCTATGTTGCCAATCCAGTGCTGGTCGAGTTTATAGACATGCGTCGATAAATGATTTGATCCGTCGGGCTCTTAGTACAATTTCATTTCCAGCTTCGCTTGAGCCCACTGGCCTGTCTGCTTCAGATGGAAAGAGACCCGACGGATGCACTTTAATACCGTGGCATCTTGGTCGTCCCTTGGCGTGGGACGTCACTTGTGTTGATACGCTAGCACCGTCTCACGTCCAAGGTTCTTCTCGCAAGCCAGGGACCGCCGCAGACCTCGCCCAAACCATCAAGTGCCGCAAATATGCTTTTTTAAAGCCAAATTACGAATTTGCTGCACTTGCTATGGAAACGTTTGGTCCGTGGTCAACTGACACAAAAAAAATGGTTAAAGAAGTGTCAGACAAATTAATAGGTGTCTCTGGCGACCACAGGCAAGGCTCCTTTTTTGCCCAAAGACTGAGCATCGCAGTGCAACGGGGTAATGCTGAGAGTGTCCTCAGCACGATGCCGCAAGTGGGGGTAATGAAGGGATTTATATTATAGGTTAGTTATGTTATATTTTATTATTATTCAACTTGTTTTATTCTGTACTTAGTTGGTACTCGACTGTTTATTGCAAAAAATATCGAAATCTCTAGCATACCAATGTAGCGCAAAACGGAACGCAATTTTGACATTGACAGTGACAGTCGGTGCTAGCTCGTCAGACTCAGTGGTGAGTTATTTGTTTGTGGGAAATAAAAAGAGAGTCATTTTCTTTATTTGAAGTAATAAATACCTCACGTGTATTACAGAAGACTACGACGCCGTAATATTTGAGACTAAACCATGGCTTTCTACTGTTGCGGCAGGTAAGTTGACGTGAATTATTATGTAATAGGGTTAGGTTGTTTTTGTGGTGGAAATGATTGTAAACGTATTGTTTCCTTACAGATTGGGGTCTAAGTCGGTGCTTGGTAATATAAGTAGGTTGCCAACTTTGCTAAGTTCGTCTCAGTACGCTCAGGCAGCGGCTGGGGTACCTAAAATTACGTTTAAAAAGTTCAAGCCTGAGGTTCACGAACACCACGACATCAGAAATGAGCGCTTGAGCCGCCCGATGTCGCCTCATCTTACGATCTACTCCCCCCAGCTGACGAGTATGTTGTCTATTACGCATCGTATTGCAGGTGAGACTTGATATTATTGTTCTGGCAGTTGTGGATGAAACATGAAAGATTTTCTTCATTTTTGTCTAGGTAGTAAAACATATTTTGATAAGAGATACATACAAAACTTGTTAGTGATTAATACTGTTAGTGAGTTTTGTAAATCTGTTAACTACAATAAGGCTCAATTAGCAATGGTTGTGCCTATTTACCTAAACTTGAAGCATGTTCATTAATTTGTGAGTGAGATGGGAATACTTTATTGAATGAACATTCATCAAGTGTAGGTAAATAGGTGCTACCTATTCTGACCATTGTAAGTTAGGTATCAACTGGAAATTTATGTATGATTTTGGCACTGTGTTGCTATTAATTATCTATTTCATTAAGACATATTGGTTAAAAACTGATTATATAGAATTGTTGCATAGAATATCTTTCTATGGCCACGCTGCTATTATGTTCAGTACATCTTTATAGAGATGGTTACACCAAGTGCGGGTTTTAGGTTTTTAGGATAGAGTGCAAGATAGTTATAGCACCACTTTACTTACTCGTCAATTATATCAGTTACCGCTCTCTTCGCCCTTTGTTATGGCTGGTGCTGGTTGCACCATTATCAATCAACACTTGATTTAATAAGATTGTTATTAATCTTATTTGTGTAAACATTGTATAAAAATAAACTCAACTTGTGTTAATAATTTATAATGACTTTCCTCATAGAGGTTTATCCATGTTAAACAGTTACCGCAAGGCAATGAATAATTATTGAGCAATTATGTTCATATTTTTTAAGCTTACACAATTCTACTCTAAATTACATATTTTTTATTTTTTATTTTAAAGCATGAATAATATTTCTGTAAATTAATCTTATTTTTTTTTAAAGTTGAATTTCTGTGTATGTGTATTAATCCACATCAGTGCCCTTTATTCTGGTTGTTTAATAAGCTTTATTTTTCAAATCTGTTCTAAAGTGGACAACTTTTGCATGTTTTGGAAAAGCTTATAAAGTTGCAAAAAAAACCTGTCTGTTATGTGCACATTATGTGCCTAATTTGGTTTTTAGGGTGGGTTAGGCACCAAGACATTGTTAGGTGCCCTGCTCTATTTCTCGATAGCAATTATTATGAATGATGATGATATCAATTAGTAAGTGATGTACTATTAAATTGATTTGCTTGATGATTTAGTTCTCAATCAATGGGTTTTTCTCCCACATGCACAGAAATGTTAACCTTACTGTTATAAAATCAGCCCGTGAAGATCTGAGTTCCAGGCCCAGCCAAAAAAAAAAGTTATTATTTACCAACGGGAGGTGTTTTACTTTTTAAAACCATATTTTGACTAGGATAACTAACAGTCAAACGCTTGTACAATCAAAATTCTTCCATGTTTATTTTTCTTTTTAAACGTCATAGACTAAAAAGGTAACCTTTTCTAATAGTGTATCAAATAGTTTTTTTTCAAGGCAATTTTGGGACTGTGTTTAATATTATTAACGACTAGAGGACGCCCGCGACTTTTTACACTTAGAATTAGTTTCCCGCTACTCCCCCTATTTCTTCCCGTTTGGGGTCGATTTTTGGAAAATCCTTTCTTAGTGCTCACTCACGTCATGAAAGGAACCCCTGTACCAAATTTCAAGTTTCTAGGTACAGTAGTTTCGGCGGGTGCGTAACGATCGATATAAAAATATTTTCTATAATATCAGTCGATATAACGCTCATTTGATATAATAATTAAATCATATAACAACATTTAATATATTTAAATATGATATAATTATCATTTTATATAACGATCACTTGTTCTAAAAATATTTTATATAACATGCATTAAGTATAATGCATATTTACTATAATCAACTTATGATATAAAGCTAATTTCATATAAAGTACAGTTGGTATAAAAAAATATAGTAACCCCTATTGTCGAAGTTGTTGACCAAAACAACACCCTGTATAGGTTAGGTTAGGTTAGAATTGTGTCAAGGCGCGAAGCGCCATAACTACGCGGAATAGGAGCTCCGCAAAGCGGAGCTCCGTCGACTTTGCCTCACTGTCAGCGTTGTACCAAAAAAACATGCGACAAAAAAAGTTATTCCAAAGAAATATACTTAACAACTACCAGAAAAGTAGTTTATACAATATGATTTTTATACAAAATGATGATTATACCAAATGATGTTTATAATAAATAAACGATATACCAAATGATAATTATAGTAAATAAAAATAGATATTTTGATAATATACCAATCGTTTATTATATAAAATGAGTGATTATATCCTTTAAAATTATATCAAATGTTATTATATTAAATGAAATTATATTAATTATTTTTATACCGATCATTACACACCCAGTTTCGGCATATCGTGCGTTAATATCTAAGTCAATGAGTCAGGTTTGCCTTTTATGTATACAGAAGATTGTGTTATATTTTCTCGCATTACTGGAGAAAAGCACTATACAAGCCTCAGCCGGGAAGGGCGGTTGGTGGCCTCGCAACTGACTACGTCTCGGACACGTTACCCATGCTCATCCCGCAACAGCCATTTTCCCGGTCTCTACAGTAATGTACTATGATTTCATGACTCCCGGGATAGATCTTGAAGCGCTCTAGTGTACTGTACAGTCTAGTGATAGCCTAAGGAACATAATGCACTATGTGTTCATTCTGGGCAGCACTTGGTCGAACTCCCATACAAAGATGATCATTCTCCTTTGGATACTTTAGCATTGGACGAACTATAAAGAAAATGCACTCCTGTAATGGGACAGGGAACCTGTTACGTTTTTTTATAGTAAGGATCGGGACACATCCCAACGGCACGGCGACGTTAACGTGAAACAGCGCGGCGCCGTAGAAAGGCACGTTGCAGCGACGTGCAGACGGTGCCGTCATTCATTATTAAGTGCAATATTAAGCCCAATGTCCTGCGCGTAGAGTTTAAAATAGTTGAAGCCGTTTTCACACGGCACCATGTATTTGCACGACGCGGCAACGTGCCTTTCTACGGCGCCGCGCCGTTTCAGGTTAACGACGCCGTGCCGTGAACATGTGTCCGGGGCCTAAGTGGGATTGGAGAGTTCAGAACTGATTTGAATTCTCAAAACGACAATCTCAAGACTGCAATACTGAGACTCATGCTTTGTCATGTTTTGCTTTGGACTGAGATGGAATGCCTCTATGCTAGAAATTTCACCGGTTGTCTTTTCGGTTTGTTCCCTATTCGCCGGATTCTTGTTTCGCCGGGTCTGACTGTTACATTTATAATTAATTCCAAAATCCAAAAACAATAATCCGGCGAATCGGGAACTAATCGTCTTATCCCCAGACTGAAACATAATAATGCGAACACTGCTGCTTGGAAGTAGGTTAAAAAATTGCTGGTTAGTACTTTGACTACTAATGATTTGTTTAAGCGGGTTTTCGAACTTATCACAAAAATAATAATTGCACTTCGCAACCAGTTATTCGTAGAATAATCATGTCATGTGTCTGAATAATCAAAAGATTTCGTTTTATTTCCCAACCTCACGATTACCATCTTTGTTTTTTTTTATAAAGCCACTTTTTAAAAGGCCACCTGTCGAGTAGTAGAATGGTTTACTTAGGCTGGTTTTTTCAATCTCCTGATTAGTTTAAGTTATCGCTATTCCTTTTCTTTGTCATATGTCATGTCTTTGTCATATGAAAGAAAAGGACAGACTTAAATTTTATCTGTCAAATAGTGTTATTTGCACGGCTAGCACAAGCTGCCCGCAACTCGTTTGTCACTCGGATCTCCCTTTCCATCTAGTCAGTAACGATAGAGACGCACTGAGCGACAACCGAGAAAATACAACTTGTGCTACCCGTGCTGGTGATTGATAAATCAGCCCTTACAATAATATCAATCATTGGCGAAAAGTTGGTTGGAAAGTGAAATTCGGACAAAAAAAGTTAGGCGAAAAGGCCGGACACCTTTTAACCCTTAACCTCTTAAGGCCCACCATACTACAAACAGGGAGTTTTTTGTGAGTGGGACTTTGAATCTACCATCAAGGCAATAAAGTTCAATTACGTTTGTTCGATAATGACATTTTCAGTTTATCAAGATAGGAAAATAAACCTTATTACCATTGTAACACAGTTCAAATTAAATTGATCATGTACATTCTATTGCACCCTGGGCCTTACGAGGTTGGGAATAGAGCCCAAGGCCAGATAACCAATTGGACAATCTTTTCAGGAATGATGCTCTCCGGTTATGCGGCAGTTCTGGGTGTTGGTGCCCTTGTGTTGCCCCATGACGTTGCCCACTACGTAACAATGATCGAAGGGCTCAATCTATCGCCAGCAACAATTTTCCTGGCCAAGGCTATCATCGCAGCACCTTTTGGATACCACTTTGCTAATGGACTGCGTCATCTTTACTGGGACACTGCGAAGGGCCTGTCTATCAAGGAAGTCTACACAACCGGCTACGCTATGCTCGCTGCCGCGTTGGTTATCACTTTAGGTGTAGCAGCCTTATAATAGTTCTAATTTACCTCATTATGATGAAGAAAAATCACTTACTGTTGGGTATTATATTTATTTCCATGTAATAAAAATCATACAATAAAATATAATCAAATCAGACTTGTTTATTTTTTAGTATTACAAAAATGTTATATGGTGAGGTTATAATGTCAAGGTTGTTAAGCCATTTTAAGCTACTCCGCAGTTAGACACCACGTCATGGATGGCTTTGAACTTCTCAAAGTCAAGTTTTTCAGTTGTCGCTAGACCGGTGGCCGCATTCTGAAATATAAATTGAAATTTACAGGTGTCCCTCGGAATCTCTAATAACATTTGTCTTAACGCATCGCTTATCCGAATGATTGTTTGTCATAAACTCGTTTTCAGCAGAATCAGATAATTTTTCAAGTTTTAAAAAATTACCTGCGGCTAGGTTAGGTTATGGTTGTATTATAACAACACTTAAAAAAAAAATGCAGGCGGAAATTGCTTTAGGATAAACGAAAATCGGACAAACGATGTATTAGGACAATTGACGATTAGGCAATCTAAATATAGACCAAAAGTTTATATCTGTTATAGGTAGATTAGTTAAGCTCTTTATTAAAGTATTGAGTATTTAATTATTGCTCTTATCATTACAAACTATAAATCAATACACTTCCAAAGGTTATTTTATAGGAGAAAGTTCGTGTATAAAATTCTAGACACAAGGCAGTTTTGATCGAACTAAAAGGGTTTAGCACAAAGGTTATCCATCACAAGGTCGAAGTTCAGTGTTTCGTTGGTCTGATTTTTTTTGTTTAACTTTTCTCGACCTGTTTTAAAACAAACCTAACCTACAGGTTCTGAAGGGCTCTTTAAACATTTAGAAAAGTAATGGGTTCAGAAAACATGATTCTAATTAATGAATTTTCGGACAAGTGTAACAATTGGGAAACTTCTTCTTCTTCTAGTTAAATACCACATTATAAACAGTATACCTAGGTGAAAAACTTAAATAAATGACCTCTTGCATGTAGTTGTAGTACATCTGTATAGACCGTTCGACATTCTATATTTGAAATTTGACGTAAATTTCATATTAGCTTTGTACACAACTACATGCAAGAGGTCATTTACGGGTGATTCCACGGGCATTTCAACCACCGTCAGTCCGCTGTCTAAAGTATTTAAGAAATAGGCGATAATATACTTAAAATTCGATCAATTGTGGCAAGAATTACGATAACAGTATAGCTCTGTGTGAATGCCAGCTGCTTGGTGTAGCTCATTCTTTCAATATTTATGACAGGGGACTGACGGCGGTTGAAACGCCCGTGGAATCACCCTTAGTTAAGTTTTTTACCTATAGTGTCGTTCATCTTCAAACAAAGGTATATCGCGCGGCTTGCATGTGTGCGTGCCTCGACTGTAAGTACAGTCAAGGACTTTAATTGTTGAGCCACTAGGTACCTACAGTCACCCAATAAAAATGTTGAGCATACTTAGAACCTTTTCATTGTGAATGTTATTGTCATTGTCATGTGTGTCATTTCATATTCTGTTTGAATTTTGCTTTGACAACGCACTAAAGTGCTTAACATTTTCGTTGGGGTCCTGTACCAGCAAACTCAACGGGTCGGTCCGAGCCAGTTTAGTCGTGTCGTTGCGTGAGTATAATATAAGCGTCGAGCGACGCGCATCGACGCCACCCTAGCGCCCGAGCGGCAATAGATAACAGAAACTCCTTAAGGGCCGGAGACGAACTAGTTCTGTTTTTAAACTTTGGTTATACTTACATTAAAAATAACGTTGTTATTCTTCAAGTACTCTCCATAGATGTTGAACAGGTCCTTCCGACCGTCCAACAGCTCTGCCAGGCTTAGGGGTGTGTGTGCTATGGAGACGTCGGAGAGGAAGTCCTTGGCTGACATCCAGGTCCTTGAAGGTATCATGGCAATGTTGCAAGTCGCGTTCTCGGAGAAATGACGGCGTACGCTGACTTCGCGGTTGAGGCAGAGCAGCTCGTATTGAGTTGAGTCGAAGTTGACGAGGTCGGAACCTGGTGGTAAGTAATGTGAAAAGTGGCCTTTGAATGAAATTTGAGATCACTGCGGATGTCTTGTAAACATCTTTCTTTTTTTCTGGCGTATAGAAGGCAAACGAGTACAGGCTACCTGATGGTAAGGGGCCCATAGAATGCATTCTCAAGCCTACAATCACAAGACTGCAACCCTAAGGGTGCGGCTCCACTGAGGCGGAGACGAGCGGAGCGGGGCGGAGCTGTGCCAATATTAACTAATGGAATATAAACTAACGTGCGCAAGGCGCGCTCGACGTGACCGCTTGCGCCTTCTATTGGTTAATATTGGCACAGCTCCGCTCCTCTCCTCTCGTCTCCGCCTCAGTGGAGCCGCACCCGACTGCTTTGCCTACCTTAGGGTAACTTAGATAGAACAGAATGCCTTTATGCTAGTAGTTTCAGCGGTTGACGCGGTTGTCTTATCCCCAAACCGGAACGCAACAATGGCACTTCTTGGTGGTAGGCTAAGGGGTAAGATGGTGGTAGCGACTCTACTACACTTGACATCTACTACAATTGATATAAAGTACATTTAGTGCTCAACAAGCTATGACTTCATATCAAATCGAGGATTACATTGCAAAATAGACCTGAGTATTTGTGACGAAGGTTGAAATTAGATGTGATTTTCAGCAGTCTTTGGCGTGTAAGGACGACTTTTGTATCAAGTCAATGGCGGCGAAAACTTTAAAAGAAAATTGATTTCTGTTGAGAAGTTTTTACAAAAAATAGGTGTAATATCACTCACTGGATACAAAAGCCACGTCTCCATGGTCTTCCTTGAGGCAGGTTACTGGACTGTTATCGGCAGGACATTGCTGCATTAATATGGTTACGTCATCGCCTGGAAAAAGGTTAGTAATTACCAATGATATTACCTTAAAATATTAAGATGAGCGAGTAATAGTTTATTAATAATAAAACTTTGAATGATGTGCAAGTATTAATTTCTGTCCTCAGAGAGAATTGAAAATTTTCGTCACTTAGCGAAATAATAATTAGAGACTAATAATTATATTATGTAGATTAAGTAGATACGTAAGTAAATTGAATCACATGCCACCTCTTGGATTATTTTCGAGTCTGTCGGCGCCAGGCAAGCAGGAACCTCCGGAGAAAAAGGTCCCAATTTTTTTGACGCACTGAAAAAAAAGCCTCGTTACATACACCATAGAGTATTCTGCAACATTATTTCCGACCGCTCATACCTATTATTATTTTACGGATAAAACCTTATTTAATTACAGTCCTACGCTGGGCGCCATTTTAAAGTTAATAGCATTAATTTAAACTTTTGATAATGAAAGCTAAAGTCTACGCTGTAAGGTTTAAATTTGTACTTACATCGTCGGGTGTTATAAAGCCTTTGTTTATGAGGTAGTAAAGAGGCGCCTTGAGTCCGCTGAAGCTTCCATAGGTATCGTGGCAGGACCTAAAAATTAGTTTTATTAGTATCTTACGAAACACAAGTTTGTTATTTAATATCGTGGCAAATGTTATCTAATTTTCACCGTCAAGCCTAACTTCCGAGTAGCTTGACGAACCAGAAGTAAATGTATAAAAAATATATAAACAGTGGGCCTATTTATAGACAAGTTAAAGAGATCTCACATCAGAAGTTTCCTATTAAGCGCCTTGTAGTTACCATCCAGTTTTATAAGTATTTACCTTTTCCCTCTCAAATCTTCCATCTTGGAGAACGAAGAGCTCGTCTTGACAACAGCTACGGCGTATTTGGGCTTCTTCTCGGCGCCGTAAACTTCGTGGAACACTGGGTGTAGGTTGTATTTCTTGGCAGCCTGGGCCACCGCCATGTCGTCTACTGCTGCTAAGTCCGAGCCGTTGTCTTGTACCTATATTATAAATATAAATATACTAAAGTAAGGCCATCTAGATGAGATAAAGAATGTAAATAGAAGTTAACGTGACGGTTGCGTAATGCCAATCGCGTACAATAGTTTATCTACACACATATTATAAGTACTCTAAGATGGGTTCAGAAGCCGAAAGGCAAATGAGCAGCATTACCTGTGGTAGTAGGTGACAGCGATGAAAGCTGTAACGTAATTTCATTACATTATCGAATATTGTAAGGTAATGAGATCCAAATTTGGAACATCTTCCAAAATTAACAGCTGTCATCGCTGTCAACTACTACCACAGGTAATGCTGGTCATTGCCTACGGGTTTTGAACGCATAATAGAGGACTTATGACACCTATGTGTGTAGATAAACAAGCTTTCAGGAGTTCAAAACGTTTTTATTTTGAATTTATTTATTATTCTTCACAAAATGGCTGCCCTTATGTTGACAATTTCAGCCAATGACAGCCGTCATCGACCAACTAAAGATATGATTACGCACGAGAAATAAGGACAGAAAATAATCGCTCGCTATCGCAGATATAACTTAGTAACGGTCAGTCTGTTTACATTCTTTATTGCCGTTACATTGCCATACATTAGACGCCTGGTACTTCTTTCGCGTAGGTACAATTAGTTTCCCGCTTCTCCCCCTATTTCTTCCCGTTGGGGGTCGATTTTCGGAAAATTATTTCTGAGTGCACCCTTCCCAAGGAATATTTTCTCCAAATTTCAATCATCAATTTTCATCATCTTGATTGGAAATCGAACCAGTCATCATTTATGTATCACTAAAATCTTCTACCACTCCCAATTTAGTGGGAGCAGCTTATTGCGGACTAAAGGACCTTCAAAAGACAAGCGTTCTTAAAGGCCGACAACGCATCTTAGACCTTTCTATAATTGTTGCGGATGACCTTGGCAGCTGGGGATTATGTTCCATCCAACTGTAATAAATAATACTTGGTATACGTACGCTTCTAAGGCAGTCTGCTTCGGAAGCCTCCTGGACGCAATCGAGCCGGGGGCGGATGTCCCGACTGAACGCGAAGGTGGAGAGAGATCGGCACTTTGCCAGCGCTACGTTTGACGTCACGCATAACCTGCAGAGACATAGTCTATAATATGTGATATATCAGTAGGGAATGCAAATAACCGGTTTTAACCGATTTTAACCGGTTATTTTCATACAAAAACGGTTAATAACCGGTTAATTTGCATTCCCTATATATCAGTCGACAGTTCGACACACGTAAATAGCTGCACAGTCAGCGAATTACGGACCAAATTGGTGATAAAGTGCGACGGGGGGAGTGCATACCGCTCCGTTTTGCTGCTGCGCTACTGGTTTGTCAGTCGACATTTTGCGCCCACGCAGTGTTAACGTTTCGTTCGCTACCGATACTGTACCTCCTCCGAGCCTCCTTTATCCAGTTAATGTCTATATATTCCTGTTATAAGAATTCTCTACCTAACCACAGGCTCCAGCGGCCCGTGTCCCCTCTTAGCCGTTGCTGGCAGTATTATAACCGGTCAAAACCTGCCAAAATCCAGCCAGTGAAAGAGATAGAGCTAAAGGACTCCTATATTTCAATCTTTTTTATTGGCTGGATTTTATTAGCCTTTGAGAACTCTAAATACAACCGCTGTTCTGTCTGCAGTCAAGTACCTCGCAATTTTATAATTAAATTTTATCCAATAAAAAATAATTAATAATAATATTTTAATTTTTTAGATAATGTGTATATATTCCTGTTAAAAGAATTCCCTACCTGACCACGGGCTCCGGCGGCCCGTGTCCCCTCTCAATGACTTCGGTGTAGTTGGCCTTCTTCAGGTACGTGGCGGGCGCGATGGGGATGTTGTCTGCGACGTGGTGGATCTTCTCCGAGAGCCCCAGCACGTTGTCGAACCAGGCGGGTCGGGGGGTGGTACTGACGGCTAGGGGGGGAGATAGATTGTGGTTCATAGAGCACTACATATATTCGGAAATAAAGGTCAAAAAACGTGTACATACTCAAGGATTAAAGTTAGGAAACGGTAACTAAGTAAAGTGCGTCACGAAAATTTGTCATACATTTATGTACTCCCCTTATACGCCAAATAGGCGGTATTTCAAATTCAATAAACGAAGTAGATTGAATCATCACCCGTTTGTAGTATGGTTGCACTTGCTACGGGAGTTTTGTCTATAGGTATGTACCACCTTTTTGTCTAAGTACTTAGTACTTACTACTATGTATGGCGCAAGTACGCTTTCTTGACACAATGGTAAAATTATCGTTTCTTAATTGTAGTCCTATGCAAGTACCGTTTTTTTGAAAACCTCCCATAAAACTTTACTTTTAATGAATTTGAATACGTGACTCACTTGTTATCACAGTCACAGCCCAATTCAAAGAAAATGTGTCTAAGCTTTGTGATTTTAATCATCATTATACATACCTACTGATTCTAAGTATAAATATGGTTTTTAATCAATATAGTGTCAAATGTTAAATTACAATAAATTCAGGCTTGGTACAATAACTGACGTACGTGCACGAAGAGTTTGATTAATATACTACAGGAAACAAAAGAGGAATTTTTGGACCGGTGTACTGGCGTTCCATAGTCTCTACGTTCCTCATTAGGAGACTTGAACGTATGTACGTATGTGTGTGTGCTTACTATCAAAACAGTAATGGCATGGATAAAGGATTTATTTGAAGGTTGGCACCAATTATTTAAATCAGACTTCCCCTCAAATTACGTACAAGGAGTGACAGAATTATTAATAACGTTCAAAGAAAAACAAATTTAAGAGTTCATCTGATAAAAGTAAACCAATCATATAGCAGGGTATGAATAAAATCCTTTTAGAATATACAATGAAGGGACACACACGGAGTTAACTCGTAAACAGGGACCTGAAAATCACTTGAGAGATGCGATCTGTAGGTGTAGTGGTAATACCAACACATAATAAACAACACAACAAAATGACGCACACATGCTACGGTGCTCGACGCTTGTCATATAATTAACATGATTACTCACACGTAAACAAATGAAAGATTCATGCGATTTGGGTATTCTGGCGACGGAAATAATGAGAATTATTTTGACACGGCATGGTAATAACTGGCTTTAATCTACAAACTCGCGTATTTATTTTGCGACTTATTGGTTATGACAGGTTGGGAATTGGATACCCTTCGAAGGTAATACCCCTTTTGCAATTCTAATTGGTTTCGTTCTCTGGACTGCTATCGGAGAGAGAACAAGGCTTATTTCTGGATATTTTTTCAACGAGCGTGTTTTAAGCTATGAAAAGTAGGTTCTCTCAACTTAAATTCGCAAAAGTAGGTTCGCTCTTATTGGTGGAGCAATTTCCATGACTCTCTTTCTAGAATCTAGACCCTTTTCTTTTAGGGCCTGGTACGACGTACGACTCGACGTCTACTTTTTCTTTTATCTGATCCATGAACGTTCTACTTGGCCTTCCTCTTTTCCGCTTCCCTTCAACTTTCCCTTCCACTATGGTCTTGTAAAGTAAGTTATGAGTATCATAAATTTCGCATTTATACATTTAAAATATTTATTTTGAGGAGTCGAAGCTTGCTTAAATCGCGTAGCTGTCAAAAAAAAATCCATTTCCAGTTCCGGGCGGTAACGTTTCTCACGGCGTAAATCAACTCCGATTTCCGCTTTAATCAAGACCTAGTTTTTGATAATCGTAACATTTTCAAAAATCATAAAAATCGGACTAGGTCTAAGGGGGAGAAGCTTTATCGAATTTTGTGATGGAAATTTTCAGCCTCACAAAATCCGCTTAAGGGTGAAGTTTTCATGGAGTCCATAGAGAAATTAAATAGACATTTTGGCTTTTGGACGCGTTTAGCCTAGTTGGTAGTGACCCTACCTAGGAAGCTATTGGCACTGGGTTCGATTCCCGGTATGGGCAAATATTTATGTGATGAAACTGATGAACTCGAGTGTTTGTACCTCTTATTCTTGGACATTTTCTGTACATTTACTCGTAAGTATATATTTATCTAAATAAGAATGTTTATCGTTGTTTACTGTTGTTTAGTACAAGCCTAGAGCTTTGTTCAGGTCTAGATCAACTTGTGTGACATTAATCCCTTATATTTATTTAAATAATTTGTTTTCTGGTACATTTAACAGCCATTAATAATTGTTTTCCGCTTAAATATCTCTTTTTTGTTGCCAAAGCCGAACTTGTTCGATTTGAATCCAGCTTCACGTAAATACATCAGCCTTACGTCCCCGAGACCCGTATTCAGTCCATACTCGAGGGCTCTTCAAATTACGACAAATTACTGGAATTCCGAACGGATCTGAATGTCAGTACTTCCACAGGTCACAGGTGTGTGCCTACACGACGTGGTTGTAACGTTAAATAATGTATTCAAGTGTCTGTGTCGTCAACTAAGCTTAATTGAGGTACACTGAGTACTACGAGTAGGCCATCAGGTTTAAGACGTACACTTTGTTGGTAATGAAGTAATAATGTATTCTGCCCTTCTAAACAATAAGTTTCTGACATAAAAGAACATTTTTGAGACTAGCTTTTGTTGCCGACTGTTCTTCTTCCTTATCAAGAACAAACTAACGAGTCAAACTTATGATCATAGCACAGCCGAAATACAGTTGCCAGTGGCCACCTTCTTTTAATATCATCTGATCTGCTCTTAGACAGCATGAAATTTCATTGTCTAAGGGTTTATGTAGGTATGCATGTAAAAACGTTATAGTACAAACGAAAGAGATAACAATTATTAAAAAGACAAAAATGTAACAGAGATGTACAGCCAAAGACTTAACTTTGTGACCCATCTTAGATCCAAATTCAATCTGACATTCTACAACAATAAGATTGAGTTTCCTATTAGTTACAAGTGACTTGGCATCTCTAATGACATTGACGACTTCAAGCATATTGTTTTCGAAATGGGTCACATATTAACGTTTGTGACCGTACAAAGGCGAACATATCCCTTTAAGGGATCTCTTCCAGACTTTCCAGTTGTCTTTGGGTTTAAATGTGTTTCAAATTTCAACCCATGAAGATAAAGAAACTTGACTTGCAAGATTTACCAAAACGTACAATACACATACCTACAATACTGAAATAACTAAATGTAAATATACAAGCAAAGGAAAATGAAAGCTTGTAATAGTTACGATAAGTATGCAATCCTATAACTACTAACAGTAGAGAACTACGATTTAATTTTGCGTGCTCAGTACGGTAAAGTACGGTATTAAATTTATTACCAAGGCAGATGCGCATTGGCAAGATAAATCGCCAATAAATATGTCAAGGCAGAGATGCGTCAACATTCCTGCCGGCTGGGCGACCTTGGTTGCAGGTAAGGGCTTGACAGCCAGACAGATAAATTTAAGTACGAATTGTAATTATTATAAATGCTTGTTCTGTGTTTTGATGCTAAGATTTCGGTTTAAATCTTCCAAGTATATTCTGCGGGCCTAGTATGGTTGCATCTATATCGCGTGTCAAATGTGGATAAAGCATCCGTCACTCTCGTACTAATTTACGTGTCAGAAGGCGACGGATGCCTCATCCAAACTTTGGCACGCGGTAAACGAAGCCATATTAGGGCCCCTTATCTTACATATCGTGTTCGCAATGGGCTGGAATTTTGAGTACATATAAATAAACCCAAGGGCCTTGCGATGTTATGGTATCTAGGAGCCGACAAAGAGAGATTTTTACTTAGTTGACAAAAAATGAATACAATAGTTAAGATATTAGTTTTATCAACCAAAGCTGATAGTAACAACAGCAAGTTCTTTAGTGATTCAACTAAAATCTTAGTTGATGTATCTAACGTCTTAGTTGATGTATCTAACGTCTTAGTTGATGTATCTATCGTCTTGTTAGGCTCGTATGGGATCAAGACACTTATGCACAACAATCACAATCTTGTTACAAGCGACCAATGATTTTTTTTAAGTGCAGTCTCTCCGGAGTACTTAACGTAGACCCACCGAATTTGGATTCGCTAGTTTAGTCTTAACCAGCTGATGATGACTGTACATACAAAATAAGTTAAGTCAGGAATATTTTTTTGTCTCAAAAATGAATTTTCGTGGCACGATATTTTTCTTTTAAAAATCCCCGTGGAGATTAAGTAGTTCTATGTAAATGAAGTTGTGGGAAAATGCTCAATTGTTACAAAGCTGCAGCTTACAACCTGTCCATCAACATCACGTAGGTACAGTCGGGCTTAAGTAACTGCAAACTTTGGTACCTTGTCGCTTTAACACCTTTGACAGATTTTTGCAGCAGTTCAAACATAACGTTAAAGCGACCAAGTACCAAAGTGAGCAGCTACTTATAAGGCCGACCTACTTTATATTACTTATCCAACTTACCAGAAGCAGCAAGCTGCTTGATCTTCTCCCTCAGCGGCGTCAGTTTGGCTGTGACGTCATTGTGTCCCAACAAGCCTTGCCAAGGTCTTGCTGCCCAGGAGCAAGCTTTCTCCCTGACCGGCACCTTGGACCCGTCGGCGCAAAGGTATGCGTACTCGTCAGGGTTCTCTGATGATTGGCCGGCGGGAATCGTGCCGACAGGGAGCTGTGAAATGGCGTAGGGTAAAACATGGAGACAAAAGTTCTAGCATGATTTTATGAGAATGTTATTTTTTATGTTCGGTTTTAGATGCTGATGCTGAATATTGATAGCTAAAAGGACGCTGTTACGCAATAATGTGTCAATCCACAAGTATTTACCAATAAAGTGTCAACCCTCTTTTTATTGCTAAATAATTGTAGGATGACACATTTTTGCGTAACAAAAAACAGGGTCTTAGGATACGTTAATTTGAAAACCATTTGGAGAAATGACGATAACATTATGTTATGATGTTTTTAATGTTCATGCTGTCCAGAAAATACATGACAAATAAGATATAAAAGTAGTACGGTCACGGAAGTTAATTTGCTACCCATTTCAAAGAAAATCTGCTTGAAGATGTCATTGTCATTAGAGATGCCAAGTCATTTGTAATTGATAGGAAACTCAACCTTATTGCTGTAGAGTGTCAGACTGACTTTGGAACTAAGGTAGGTCACAAATTAAATTCCTTGACTGTACCTTAAAATCAACTACTCATTGTAATGAACTGAATATAATTCTGCTGACTGTTATTTGTTTAAGTATTACGAGTATTATCTAAAAAATTAACAGAGCAGCCCGATGAGGCTGATGTAGCCAAATATGATTAAATCACTCAAATCATTAAACATAACCAACTTAAAATTAACCAGGTTAGCAGCTTCCTCTTCTTCCTATTAAAAACTTACCCCGAAGAACTTCCGGACATAGATGACCTTGGTGAAAGCGACCTGTCCGCCATTATGGGCGAGGCACTTTAGGGCTCCTTCGTACCCACTGTAGTTATCAGGGTAATCGCACTGAGCAGGATGCTCGCAAAGAGCACACAGCTGACTGTATCGGGCCTCTATAAAATAAAGAATAGCGTCATAATTCTTGAATCCATGGAGTCGCTATTTTCTAATTATTACAAACATACCACTTTGATTTTGAGCTTCAGTATTATTGTCATAAATTTCAAAATCCCATCATTCGTTAAATCGCTAAACTAGTTTAAATGAATTTTGGTAGTGATTATATCTCCGCTGTGAAAGCGTTACAAACAAAACATATTAGTAAGTTTATTTTTAAATATGACAATACTGACGGCCAAAATCAAACTGGTATGTTTATAATAATTAGGAAATAGCGACTCCATGGAGTCTAGAAACACGATATGCCACCAAACGTCCCAAACCTAAGTCATCATACAGCTAATAATGACCATGACGTGCATAAAGACATTGATGAATGTAGAGGAAGTGAAAATTGTATGTTTAGACCGGTGCACCTGGCGTTCCATAGTCCACTGGGCTGGGACACAGTCGTAAAGGTATGTATGTAATGACTATAGTCCGACTAGATCATCCATGACCCTTCTACTTGGTGACAGGCGTGACAGGGACGAGACATAGGTTTTATACTTAGTGGTTACTCACGATGAGTTTTCACTGAACTATTTAAACTGCCATATAAAACTTAGCTTTAGAAGAGGAAAACTTTGTTTTCGTCCTGCACATTCTCAGTATTACCTTAGGGTTTTTTGAACTTATTGCCACAAGTACCCCTATTAAAATTTCCAGACAACTGCGAACCTCTCCAACAAAATCCTTGTATTCATACGTATTTTATTTATATTTACTTATATATTATAGTCAAGAAGGTTACAAGAAACGTTGTTAATGTTGGCTAATGTGTCAGATGGACTTGTTGTCGCACATTGAGTCATCTGGAGCAATTTTGGTCAATCTCAATCTTAATTCTGATTCGCGAACTACGACGCGAAGCGCATGCCCATGACCCTGACGCATGGCGCATGAACATTATGTCATATTTTTAAAAACTTAGTTGCCTTGCTCTTTCGTTAAACTAAGTATGACTACTCGTATTTGCAGCAGGGGACAGTAATGTCGTTTTCTTGTATTTTGAACGGATACCGTTGGGTGGTGTTTATTGTGCCGTCCATAATTTCACGGGGTCGTTCGATAACTTAAAACGTACCAATGTTGTCTCAGTCGTATCAATATGAAATAAAATTGGCTCGGAATACCAAATATATTTACCTGTTTGTTGCTGTGAGTGAGATTTATAAAAAATAATAGTAAAACATAGTATTACACTGAATTTCCTACTCAGAATTGGTAGAGCATAATGTAGATCCAGTCGATAGACACCTACTAAAACATCGTCCTTTTCTCATCACTATTAAATTTCATACATATCTGGCAACACTTCATCTGTCAAACTAATTTATTATAAATGGTAACTTAGTACGTATGACGTAAACACCCTTATTCTGGGGGTAAGGTAGCATTCGTAAAACCACCCACGTACTGGAGTAATGTGGTCTTTACTCTGTTGAAAGGGCCGTTACCTTTTGATGTACGGAACTGAAATATTCTGAACACGTAACAGAGATCCAGCAAGCGACTACGAGTATATCATTTAGGGCTCATAGTTACTTTAAACTACAACAATCTCATTGAAGACCTTATTTATTTTATCTACATCCATATCATAACTTCCCAATATGTTCAGAAGCGATAAGCAAACAGCCTATATTAAGAAACCTGTATCTGTGGTTGCATCTTAATGTTTACATTAAAGTATAGTGCATCGTAATGTTTACATTAAAGTGTCGGTACCTAAACATTAAAGTATCGGTAATACTATACCGCTAACTTGAAAATGCAAGCCATATCTGTACATTATAAATAAAGTTTGCTTTTTATTATTTGTTTTTATTTTATTATTATTTTTATTTAAGCTTTGGTACTACAAACAAGTTAACAGTAACACTAACTTAATAAAAATACAGGCCATATCTGAACATATTATAGAAAACTTATGATATGCATGTAGATAAAGTTATGTATGCGGCTATACATAATTAGGCATTAAAACACTCGTGTGATCTTATTATGCACCAGCCACATAAACTACCATAAATGAATACCTAATTTTTAATTGGCGAATAAAAAATACGTTTAGTAGAACATAAAATAAAAAAACGTTTTATTTTACTTTTATAACGAAAATAATCCAAAACTTAAGAGTTGGCATAAGCGGCCGACAGCGCCACCAGCTTACTTCAATCCTATACATTTTCTGTTTTCGATCATCGCTAACGTCTCATTATGCACCTTGTCTATAGTCCCCCAGATGTTTTGCAGGAGATGCCGCTATTAACTATTAATTATTCTGTGCCGCTATTCAGTTTATCAGGGCAGCCGCAGCTATGTTATCGCCTTAACGCCGTTATTCAGCCTTGGCATCGTTTTAACAGACTAGGTAATACATCCTGCGTCACTCCGAGAGCACTTCTACATTCCCGGTAGCGACTAAATTATACCCTAGACGGCCGTAAAGGCTAAAGGGCACGCTTGACTTAAGACCGAAACCAGCGAGATTAAAAGCTATTTTTAGGGGCAATTAATTAAAATTCCGAATATGTCGAAAAATAATAATACACAAACAGTAAAATATAAGAAACGTCTTGTGTTCATGTCGAGACAGTACATTGTCAGTAAGGGTCTGTATTCCACATTGTCTTTACCCCTATTGGTATTGTATTGTCAACGTTATGATAGGCTTTTTTTGTCTTTACCTTACGGGCGGTCGACTCGTAAGTAATACAATTGCAATAGAGGTAAAACCAAAGTAGAACATGACATACTAAACAAGTGCTATTAATTTTCGCAAGTTAGGGCATCATCAACATATAAAGGTACTTATATCATGCAGATTCCATTCTCCTACTTCCTTTTACACTATGTATTCCGCAAGGCATGTTACTTACATAAACATAACATTCTTATGTGCGGTCATACTAAATTAAACCTAGCGACTAGCTTGTAAAAACAAAGACCCGTGTTTTTGTAAACATTTGACATGATTTTTACGACAAAAGTATCGTGATCTTATGTGATGTTATAATGAGATGGCAACGATTATTACATTCCGTAGCAATAGGACTATGACAGACGGAGAGACAGGCAAAAAGTAATACTGTAAAGGTTCCGTTTTTTCGTAGGATATACAGGACCCTAAAAAAGAAAAGCTATTTTGAACAGAGCGGCCAAATTGGCTATAGGTGAAAAACTTAAATAAATGACTTCTTGCATGTAGTTGTAACACATCTGTGTATACTTGAAAATCTAATTCAAGACCAAAATTCTAACCTCAACGGGCGCACATTCGCTGTGATTACTACATTTTGGTTTAAGTGTAGGTATTTTTAATTATCAATAAAACTTACCCTAATCAATGATATTTTATATTAAGATACGTCATCTGCGCGCAAAAGCGAGGAAGGTAATTACCTTACTATCGTTCAGTCGCGCCGTGGCCGCTGACACGCTCGCGTCAAAAACAATAAAGTTTTATTACCGAAATGCAACAAATATAAGTCATAAAAAATACCGTCTTATGTTTTTCAAGGCTGCCGAAATTATACTGTAACTGTAAAAGGAAGAAAGGATGTCTCATTTCATTCGTAAGTAACGTAAATATTTTTTAAATTTTGTTTTACATCGCCATACTTTGTTTAATTTGCACCGATGGCGGCACTGTCTCCTGTGAAACATGAGATACACAATTAGATATCGCATGATTGCGATAAAGACGGGTAGCTATATGGCAGCCATGAGCGGGCACGCCGCGTCATTCGGGTACGCAATTTAAAACAACTATTTATCTGTTTCTAACAATAGCGTTCGCTACGAATTGCCGTCTTTGTCTGTAGAAATATGGCAACGTAGCAACTGACAGTAATTGGCGACGGTTTTCGAATGCGTTTAGTATGAGCATCTAAATATAAAATATCATTGACCCTAATATTACTGGTTACACGAATTCTCATTAATATTTTTATAAACTAATGTTAAAATAACTAAATAATCAAGATGGGAACTGTAAGATTTTGGTCTTGAATTAGATTTTCAAGTATAGACGGTTTGACATTCTATATTTGACTTAATCCCATATTAGTTTTGTACACAACTACACGCAAGAGGTCATTTACTTAAGTTTTTCACCCATAATATTAGTTGAGTCTAATCAGTGAAATGTCGGATTCCTAGCTATATTCAGCCGCTGCGCTTGTTCGATTACGCTATTCCCGAACACATGGTTGAGGGAGGCGATGGCTGAGATATGCGTCATACTCGTGAACGGGTGCTGTTTGTGGGGTCCGGTCTGTTCACGTCTGCAAGGACTTGTTGCTCAGTTAATGATTCCAGTTATGGCTTTTGACGTAGAGACCTCGTCGTGTTGTTCTCCTAGTCATTATTTTTAGTTTCATAACTATATTTGACATGTAATCTTGATAATTTTTACATTTATTTGTAATGTTTTTAATTTTGAATTTGTATTTTTTTTATATGTGATAGTTCTAATAATTTATATTTGTTGCTTTATTATCTTGTAATGTAACTTACTTTTAAGTATTATTGTATTTTATGTTTGAAAAAATGACCTTCTGCTGGAGTTTCTTGCGGCGCTTCTTCTCCGCAATGATGGTCTTGTCCGAAGCGCTAGTACATTCACTGTATATTACCGACGTGTAAAAGAGCCCGTATGTGGCCAATTTACTGAATAAATATTTTGATTTTGATTTTGATTTTGATTCTGATTGATTACCAATTTGCGTCTAAACGTGGATTCACTATGATAAATTGCATACGATTAAATAGCTACTTAATTACTACAAATCGCGTTAAGTACCAATCGAAAACAGTGCTATTATTATGCGGGAAATTTCAAATTGTGAATCTACCTTTACAATCGGCAGATTGTATGTTAGCCAAAATCGTTGAAACATTTAGCAATGAGGGTGTCAATGTATCTGGCGTATCGTCAACGCAGTCTTATTCATTATTGTCTAGTTTAATGTAATAATACAGCCAAGGTTCAGTTCAGACACTTAACAGTCCAGCTCTTTAAGTAGTCATCATTCATCATTTCAGCCGAAAGACGTCCGCTGCTGGACGTAGGCCTCCCCCAAGGTTTGTCACAAGGATCAGTCTTGCGACGCTTGCATCCATCGGTTTCCCGCAACCTTAGCGACGTCGTCAGTCGACCTTGTTGGAGGCCTACCTACGCATGTCTTCGGGTACGCAGATGCCAGTCGAGAAGTCTTCGACCCCATCAAAAAAGTGCAGGAGTGTAATTTGAAATGATTTAATTTTAAACCTTATGGACATTATCATAAAACACTGTTATAATTTAGCCGACCGCATTGCTTTGGTTACTATGGTATCCCGTATCAATGTTGTACTTACTCCAAGCCGCGTTGGTCTTCTGATCTGGTGACCACTTCCCAACAATGCAGGACTGGGAGAAGAAACTGGAAAGTGCTCGTAGCTCGTTCTCTTTTGGGGAGATGCTGTGATCGTTCATGGTCGGGAAGACGATACGCTTCATCAGCATCGTTAGAGGAATCTGCAAACACGATACTAAGTGAATATGGTGATTTATTTTGGGTTGTTAGGTATATTACGTGGGGTGTTCAATAAGTAATGAGAATGATAAGGACGCAAATATCTTTTAACTTATTTTATTTTATTTTTCAATATAGTCATCTTTTAAGAGTATACACTTGCTATATAGTTTCTCTAAACATAAAATTCTCTTTTTGAAAAAATCTTCTTCTTGACCCCTTAAAAAATCCTGTACTGCGGCGATCGTCGTCATCAAATTTCTCGCCTCTGAGGTGCTCTTCTAACTGCAGATATAGATAAAAATCGTTAGGAGCAAGGTCTGGTGAGTATGGCGGATGCTCCATCAGTTCAAAACCAGCATCTTGGATGGCAGCCATCGCATTATGCGCGGGGGCGCTGTCTTGGTGAAACAAAACACCTTTGGAAAGTTTGCCTCGACGTTCCTCGCGTATAAAATCACGTAATTTTTTTAATTGTTCTGCATATAAATTCCCCGTAATAGTGGCTCCATGATCGAGGTATTCGATCATAACTACCCCTTGGCTATCTCAGAAAAGAGAGCCTATGATCTTACCGGCGGATGGGAATGCCTTAAATTTCTTCGGAGTCGGAGATGACGGCCTCTTCCAAGTCATGGACTGTTGTTTAGTTTCTGGGTCGTAATGCTGAAGCCACGTTTCGTCCACAGTTATAAAACGAGCCAAAAATTGGTCAGGATCTTGTTGTAACAAGTCCAAACAGCTTTGTGAAATCCACAGTTTGGTTTGTTTCTGAGCGTACGTAAGCATTCTGGGCACCCAGCGCGCTGACACCTTTTTCATGCCCAAATGGTCATATATAATTTTATGGACACTCCCTATCGAAATCTTAACTTCCTCGGCTATAAAACAAACAGTAACATGACGGTCTGTTAAAATTATTTTCTCGATTTTTTTATCACTTGTTCGGTTACTGCTGTGTTCGGCCGCCCTGAGCGTGGGGTCGTAATTGGTGCTCGTTCTTCCTCTTTTAAACTCGGCACACCACCGTGCAACCGTAAGATAAGGAGCGTGAACCCCTAATGTTTCTTGCAAATCTGAATTAACCTGCTCTGTAGTAAATTTTTTCAAGCGCAGACATTTAATTACCGCACGAACTTCTATTTTCTCCATTATTGCCAATTTGTCCCGACAGAAGGAATTAAATGTGTTCGATTTAAAAAAAACAAACGACTGCCAAAATATATTTTTTAATTTATCATAACAATTAAATGGGCTATGCCTGCCAGTACTTTTTTATTTCCTTGCTAAAGAGTTTATATGTCATCCTCATTACTTATTGAACACCCCTCGTATGTACTGAAATAATTGTACCCGATATGACTTGTAAGGAGTAAGAGTAAAATGTGTCACGAGAAGACCGTCTTCTCGTGACCGCGGCTGTTGTGACACAGTTGAAGCATCGAGGTAAATGTTTATTTTATCACGCGATTAAGTCCCGATTTATAGTTTTAGTAAATGTAAGGTTGCGTTCAATAGGTGAATGCTTTCAAAAAGAACGACATACTGAATTAAATTAAACCGATGTTATTATATTGGCGATATTAAAAACAGTGACTACGAAACGAGCAGGTAAAGTCACGTAATAGTTATCAGCTAAAAGACGTCCATTGGTGGACATAAGTATAACCTTTCCCTAAACATAACCACAAAACCTGCGATTATCTCTTCCTGCGATTTTCATAACGTCGTAAAAACCAAGCTTAGAATATTATCAAATTGTAGTCCTCGTTAAGGTCACCTGAATTTACACGTAAAACAAAAGAAAAGTATCACAGAGAATCTAGTCTACACAAAAACCTGCTTCCTACCTTTGATTTACGAGATACTGTAGTCAGATAGACTACCAAATTAACGAAAAGAAATCGGAAATGTCGGGGAATCTTATTTCTTGCGATAAATAGTTAGATTTTCTCGAGGCCGTATAACAAAGCGTCTTTTCGTAATACAAGACGTCTGTCTGTCGTGTCGAGCCGCTCGCTGATTGAATTACAATCAAGGGGATAAAGCGTTCTTTCAGAAGGGACTTTATTAGTTTCTGCCATCTATTCTTTCACGAAACTTATTTGTTTCACGAATAAACCGCAGCTATTTATACTTATCATTTGGAAACATCAAAGCTGTATGCTTTTGCAAAATTTCAAGAAGATATAACTTAACTAATTTTTAACTAATTATGGTCTAAGATCCGAATAGGAGACGATTTGCACCGGGCTGTTTATTTGATGACAAGTATTTTATATCAAAGTTTAATACGCTAAATAATATGTGACGAATAGGTAGGCTGAAAAATTTCAGTCCAGTACATAAGTACTGGACTGAACTACTACTATCATTTTTTTTTTTATTAAAAATGAACTTTTTTTTAAATTGCAAATGCTTGTTTAATAGACAAATTACATACTAATCGAAAGTATGAAGTCTATAGAATAATGAAACGTTAGGTTTGGTGCTTTAACAATTATGTACTGGACTGGAATTTTTCAGCCTACCTATTCGCCATATCTTACTTAGCATATTAAATTTGGTATAAAATACTTTTTATCGAATAACTAAACAGCCCGGTGCAAACCGTCTCCTATTCGGATCTCCTATTATTATGAAACTATTAATTATAGGCGTTGGGGTTGGTACCTGTGAATTACTTAAATACGGCGGTATGAAGTTGCACGACGCCATAAAAATATGGCTTTTACTTGAATTTTGGACGAATGCATTGAATATACGAGATTTATGAAGCATGCCACAAGCCGCCGCGGAGCGATATGAGGGGGTTTGAATGCATTTGTTCCGCCCCCCGTCGCTCAGAAAGTGCAAAGCTTGTGCAAAGGCTGTGTAAAGTTTTGTAACAAAGTCGACAAGAAACATGTGGCTTCACTGCTGGTGAGGTGCACCTATAGAACTTTTGCAGCAAATTCAAAAGAATCGCAAGTGAAATATTGTTTACCTTGTATCCAACATTCCTGTTGACTCCAGTGTGGCAGGACTTCAGGCCCTTTAGCTGATCCAGGTTGTTGACTGGTAGGTCCTTGTGGACCACTATGACGGCTTGGTACCGGAACTCCGCTGCAACACGAATATTCATTGCTTACTGGTTAAGGGTCAGCAGCTAAGGCTATTTGAGTGACAGGCGTAACTTGAATTAGGATTGCACGGGGAATCGTATCTAAAATCTACAAAGCCTAGCAAGGTACTTTAGTATTGATCGTTCGCTTTATATGAGAAGTTAGTTTTCCCTTTACAGAGCTAGGTACGTAGAATTCTAAAAATCTGACTTTAGAAATCCACTAAAATGTATGAAGTCGACATAGAGGATTGCCTGGCATTACAGCTTACGTAAATCTTATATACGGGAGCCCTTCGACTCCCATAATTTTATTGTTTAGATTTTCGAAAGTCAGAAATTGGTATCCACATTATTTTTAAACATAATTTAAATAGTCATAATTTCTTTAACCCCTTTTTCATTAGTCATAACTATCGAATGCCATACCGTTATTGGTCATAAAATTCAATGTGCTGTTTGTATTGAATGGTAGAATTTCAAAAGGAATATTATTATTTTAAATAACGCTTACAAGATTGAAAATTATTTATCCGAAAATTCAAAATAAAGACAAAATAACGAGCAACGATTATGAAAAACAACGGTATGGATAAAACAAATCGAAAGATTAATGTTATGGGAGTCAATATAGACCCCTTATATACATACATATTTTGATTTTTTTAGAGTCGCTAGTGTGTACCCAGAATTAATTTCTTTTGTAAAGATGCCATCGTGAAACTCAGTCTGATTCATGAAAGATTCTACATTCTAAGAGTTCTACAGAAGAAGTCCTACTAGCACTTGGCCCGTTTTTATTTAATCCCAGCTCATTTTAGCTCCACAAACTTTTAATTGGAATGAAACTAAGTTTGCAAGTTTTAAAGTGTGTAAAGGTACTCGTACTCCTACGTGTTTCGAGCAACTTTTCTGGCGTCATGGTTACAGGTGCACACTTTCATTTCCAACTTTCGGGCAAATTAAGTACTTTTAAAGTGTAGGATGGAACCTAATTGAGGAACTTTGTTTCAGAATATGAAGCGAGTTTTAAGTGAGTGCGGTAAACTCGGCAACTACGAGTATGTTCCTTGCTTACATCCATTATCCAAGTTTACTCAAACATGGTAGAAAGAAACACCTAGCGGTATTGTTCCAATTTTCTAATTACATCAACTACATGGTCTTTACCCGACAACCTAAATAGGGGGTGCGCCAAAGTTGAACTATTTTTTCAATGTCGATTATCGGAAGTCCGAAAATGTTGTTCCTAAAAATTTACATCCTAATAATCACTACTCATAACTACTCTGTTCCTAACGTTCTGAATTTCTAATCATTCAACTTCATAATGTCCGTTGCAATAAACATCTATCATACTAGTATTTGTATTTTTTATGTAGATTTGTTTTTTTTAGGTTAGGTTAGAACTGCAACCCTTTAAATAATAACGGTAATTTCAACTAAATAATAATACCTAATGAACGAAATACCTTACCGATAGGTTAGGTTAGGTTAGAGTTGTGTCAAGGCGCGAAGCGCCAGAACTACGCGGAATAGGTCCGTCGACTTGTTCGTACACTTCTTTTTAAATTACCAAAAAAAGGTAAAAGTAGCCCGAAACATATTAGAAATCTATAAAAAGACACCAATTTATTACCCGTACATTATCTGAGCAAATTTAAAAATGGCAGCTTTGCAAGATAATGTTCTCAAAATAACACATATTCAAATGATTTTCTAAGAATCATAAATATAATTACAACCTGGTCACATACAGATTAAATAATATTCAATAATATTTGTGATTAAGAATGTTATGATATTTTTTTTTGTGTGAGTTTACATAAAGTTTCAACAGTGAAGTAATTAATTAAAATTTTCGGAAAACTGAGTGCTATGGACTACGTTAATAGGAAAATAAATTGTAGGTACGAAAACTTAAGGATAAACATTTTTAGGAATAGTGATCATTAGGAGTACAAGTCGTTAGGAAAATCAATTTCGGGTGATGAACTTTAGCGAACCCAATATGGACCCCTAAATAGGTGGGTAATATTATTTGGTTGTTTTCATACATCGGGGTTTTGCGGTGCGGGAATGTTTGACATTAGCCAAAGAGTAGGTATTGACTTAAAAAACAGAATATACCTAAGGTTTCTACCTAATGAATAAGGAATTGAAAAAAAAAAGAAAAAAAAGTATTTTATAAATAAAATGCTCAATCATTATCAACCTCTTCAGTTAAGTCCCAACTCATTTATAAGCAAATAGGTCACAGGTATCGGACGCGTAAAGATTGATATATGACATTTATACGCACCTATTACAACTGCCGGCGTAGAAAGAGGAAATGAAACGATGAAATGAAAAATATTAATAATTTATTCTGAAAATCGTATCAACTACTAAATTTACTGCAAGTAATTAATTAAGGTTATTTTTATTATTATCTCATAGCCTTGGTAGTAAAGCCAAAGTACTACGAGAGTTAAAATAAAATTATATCATAGTGAGTATACAATTCGCAGAGAGGTAGTTATTCATTAGGCATAATATGCATATATTTTCTCAGATTAACCTATCTGTTTATCTCTACTCTTTCTTAAATTATTCCCGCACCGAAAACCCCGATGTATGGTATGTATCCATTTTTCATTGTGTCCTTCTGTAGGCTAAACGCCCTCACGGATTTTAGTGTGTAGTCGTCGGATTGGTATTTACTCAAGGAGTGTCTAAAGGGAGGCTAAAAATAACCTCATTAGTCTGATTAAGCAGGCATATTCGTGTTTTCAAAGCTTGCTATTTGTTTCATATATCAAATCAAGTAGTGGGATTGTAGCTACCACAGCACCTAGTAGATGATGCAGCTGACCCGGACTTGGGATTTGTAGGCGTTGGCGGAAATTCTTGCTAGTTGCATATACAGCTATTAAGCCCTTCTAACGTGCCATACCATCATTATAAATTGTTTCGGGAGCATGGCAGCTGTCTATCGGTGGGGGTGGGCGTGGTACAGTCACAGCTGTTACAAAATCATTTGAAGTTGTTCAATTTGTAAAGCACTTGGTTTGGTGTGGTACTTAGGTGTTTAATTGGAATTGGAAAAGTAACGCCAGGTGAAATTTTTAACCCTTAAAAAAGGGCGTTAAATATATGATATTAATAGTTAAGTGGTTTCTGATCAGATTCGCGATGTATTGAATAAGGGCCAAATCAAAAGCACCCGAAACCGACGTACGTGCATGAAGAGGGTGATGAATGTAGAGGGAGCGAAAGTTGTATGTTTAGACCGGTGCACCAGGCGTTTCATAGTATCTACCTACCCCATTGGAAGACAGGCGTGAAGGTATGTATTTAAGTATGCTAACTGTGCCCTAATAAGGTTTAAGGTGTGCCGAAGTCTTGCCTCATCTATAGACCGCTGGGACATTCTTTGGGTAAACACGTATTCAATGTTAACTCGCGGTTCTAATTCTGTTAATCTATAAGAATCATGGCTACATACATAGGTGCAACCGAAAATCATTCCTTCTTTTTGGGCCAGTCAGGTAACACATTCACTAACGCCAATGAATATAAGGGTTCTCCTGACTACCACCCAGTGCCTTACATGTGCGTTCTTTAATTATATAAGTTCCGTATAAAACCAAAGGTGCGGTATCTGGCGAAAATTCGATCGACATTGTCATCAGTGAATGCTTTAAAGATTGGAATAATCTTAGAATTAAGTAAACAAAAGTCTTCGGTACATTTTATGTCGTACAACGGTATAACCCTGTTAAAAATGTCGGAATCTCCTACATTCGAGTGAAAACCACAAATAAATAACACCCATATCATGTTATTTAAAGGAATACTACTAAATTGACGTACCCATTCTAAATCAGCATGAAATAGGATTGAAACATTCGCGAATGAAAATGTAGCTGGACGTGAATTAAATAGCTTACTGCAAGTTTCACCAGCCCAAAGCTCAACACATAAACGCCCTTAAAACCTTTGAAATAAAGTCGCAATTGCTGTGCCGGCTTGTGCCATTCCGCCCATTATCATGAACAAACGGACTGAAAGATATGAGACCTTTAAAATGTTATTACACGAACGAAAATAGGAAAGCGAGCGTTACGATTGCAACTGAAAATTTGTTTTTGGTTTATTCACCTTGTTTTAACCCCCGAGAAATAGAGATTGGTGATATAAGTTAAACTTGTGTATCTGTGTGTATGTATGTGTATCTTTGTGTATGTTTGTCTGTCTGTAGCGTCGTAGTTTCCAAGCGGATCGATTTGAACGTCGTTTTTTTAACCCCCTGATAAAATAGAGGGGTGGTATTTGTGTGTTTGTTTGTGGTTCTGTGTGTCTGTGTATTGGTGTTTTGCTCCCAATCGGATGGACCGATTCTGACGCGATTTTTTATAAAAGAAATGTAGTTTTATTGGTATGGTTCATAGCTAGATTTCATGAAAATCGGTTGAGCCGTTTTAGTGATACCAGCTCTTGTAGAAAATATCGCCATTATTGTTGCCATTGTTTTTATATATTTCATAGTTATTCTTGTTTTGTTAGATATGACGCGTATCTACTTCGCAACAATATGGGTTGACGAATTTAAAACTTCGATAAAATAGCGATCCCTAGGTAAGTATAAACTATTAAACGGCCTTACCGATTCCCTTTAAAACTAGCTAAGAGCCACCACAATTAAACTTAATTAATATTTTAAAAAACCACGTTCAAATCGACATTTGTTGATAAATATGTTTCAATCGCCAACTTAAACACAAAATTTGAAAAGTCTAACTTCAAAACTGACTTTCATACTAGTTTTCATCCCCTATTTTACCCCCTTAGAAGTGGGATTTGAGTAAAAGGAATTAGAAAGGTGGCCCATATACTAAACTACTACATGTTTAATCAACTAATAGATGCTCATTGGAAATGCAATGATGTCCAAATGATGTTATTCCATCGTAACAAAATTTGAAGATCTCTACAACTTAGATATATACAGTAAGTAGGTACTACCAGTTCTTAATTTAGCGATCTGTAATTTCCGTTTTTTATGAAACGGATAGCGATCGATATCGATATCTATTAGGAATAGCTACAAACTTCAACACCATCATTATCATTATTAACTGAAATACATGATCTGCAGGTCTAGAACGTCCCAAGGATCGTTATAATAAAATAATCGACCTCTTGCCGCTTGTCAGTCCCAGTAGTCATGCGAAGAGTTTGGGGGCATCGTATACTGATAATTTCAGACACCGCCAAGACTAAAAAATATTCGTACAAACTTCTAGAAATTAGTTTAAAAAAATGGTCAACGGATGAGATTTAAAAATCGACCTTCGGACATGTAGAATTTATCATGGCCAATGTAGAGGTACCGTAACCCGTAGGTAAATTACAAACGAGAGAACTCGTTTTATATGTATAGGTAGTAGTGACTTCTGATAATAGCAAATGCGATGCCAAATCAAGGAGACAACGTCAATTCTATACATTTTTGACAACGATAACGAACGCCGAATGCATCTTGTCCAGGGACACTGAGGCATGAGGAGACAAAGACATTGAATGAGAAATTTTGTCCGTTTTCGAAAATCGTTTACGTTAGCCTTAAGCAACTTGTCTAGCCTCACTCTCACTCTATCTATGCTAGTATTTTCACAGATGTTCGTTAGTTAGGGGATAACATAATTCCAAACTGGTCATGATGAGATCTGTCGTGTCGGTATATGAGAGCTCCTTGATAAACTCTCAGCGGATAGAATACAGAATAGTATAGCTCAGCCCATCCTGTTTTCGCGTCCCCATTTCTAGTAATTAAAGTGGATCTCATTAGTAAAACAATCTCTAAAAAGCTTCAGCTCATTATGTTGTCCTAACTGAAATGGATTTTACTGGATCGCATAATCTTTTACGAGTTATTATCGCTTGCATGCTTTCAGGCCATTCGAATTGGTTTTGTTCCGGAAATTGCTTTTGGAATAGCGTGGAAATGCATTTCAGTGGCTTTCGTGTGCAAAATGCACACGAAAGCCAAGTTTTTGTGCTTAAATGAAGTTGCCTATGCATTTTATAAAATGTATTTAAGTAAATGGTGTGCAAATATAATGACTGTCGTAACTGATATTCAACCTAACTTACAAAGTCAATACAGAACGTAAGGTAAATAAATTCCCGATTATCCGTTCACTGTACATTGCTTGTTATTGTCACGAAGTTTGTATACAAACACAGTACAAGATAATCGAACCGAATAATTTCCGGTTCATTGACAAAACTTTCTCCCATTGAAATGTCACGGGACTGATAAGTTGCTCAATACAATGGTTGTTAATGCCCACATACAAAACTGTTGTACGTGTTAATGGTGTTGAAATACTGAACATGTTTTTATGGTAATAAGAATAAAGAATAAACATAGGTTTTAACTCTCTTTGGACATAAACACAAATAAATAAAGGGATTTCTTTTAGCTAATCTTGGCAGTGAAACAGAAAAATTTAAAGCAAGGCCAATGAGTTCCACGCCTATGTGCGTCAAGCATGCGTCAAGTAACAGAAAAGTGTAATTTCCGGAGCGATGTAAGAAGGGCATCTCACTGAAGAATGAGTCAGTAAAGTAGTAACTTGTATATAATCTGTGGTAAAACGTAGTTATCTCACTCTAGTGTAAGATATTTGTTTTAATAAATTTTCTAAAGACGTCCTCTAGAAGTCAAATAAAACATAATACGATAAAACCCGAAGCTGGTAAATATTCCAGCTCTTTGACAGAATAAATTGCAATCAAAATGATCACGAGTTTCTCAAGCGAATAAAGGCGATACAATTAAATCTGATAACCCTATTGTTAACTTCTTAATTAAATGAACAAAGTGAAATTGATGTGCTTAGTCAAAGGCGAAGATGTTGGAATTTGGATAAGTTACGCAAATCAAAGGATTTTCTTAGGGTTAGTGACGCCGTTATTTCATTTTTGAACTGAAAGTGAGCGAGCAAAGTGATATTTAATATCTTATATTTTTATAGCTATAAAAGGCAAAGGAGCTGAAGGGTCATCTAATAATAGTAAGCAGTCACAGTTGCCCATAAAGGTCAGGAATACCAGAGGCATAGCCAGGTTTCTGCCTTTCAGTAAATAGGTAGGTACCTACTCTTTTTCCACGTTTAAAGGACATGTCATAGTGCTTAGGAAATACCGTAGAGGTAAATTCATTCTACAGATTAAAAGTACAAGGCGGAAAAGACCTTTAGAACTCTTTTCAGAATTCCTCTGAAATGTAAACAAAACACCTTTTAAACTCCATTTTGGAAATAATGAAAGATGTTCATTCAAGATTGTTCGCAATTCTCAAACAAACAGAATTACTTGGGTATTTGCGAAGAAGTTTCGGTTTCGAAAGGTGTTAATCTCTTTGTTCAATGTTTGGTTAATTAAGCGATGTCAGGTGAATTGATGAAGATTTTGTTAATAGTCACTTAATAATTTTATACAATTAAAAGCTGCTTTGTAAGATTAGAGCCATGTTTCGCCTGGTCGGGTCTCAAAAGATTTAGAGATGTAGGTACGTAAGATGCCACGCCACGCCAAGTTATGGAGAGGACAAAATACCTAGGTACCCTGACGTGGCTGCCCTAAATATCGTATTAATATTAGAAGTAGGTATGCCTCAAGTCTTGTCAAAGTTATTAGCCTTCTCTTGACCACGGCTGTTGTAACACATTCGAAACATCGTGGCAAATGTTTATTTTACGACGCGATTAAGTCCCGATTTAATTTAGCAAAAGTCAAGTTATATTAAACTGTTCGGACGCATCATGAGACGCGATACTGTCTCCAGATCAAAGTAATACGTCTTATTCTAACAGTAGGTACTCAATCATGACTTTTGGTCAGCAGTAATAAACTTCTAGGAAGACTAAACTAACCAACGGAGAGAGTCTCTCAAGGCGAGTGTTATGCTAGATTTGCTTCCACTTACCATCAGGCTCGTCTTCAGTCCTGTACTCCTGGAAGAGCACAAAGTCCTGGTTGGGGATGGTGGTGGCCACGTACATGTCCTCAGGGTCTACGGGTACGAAGTCCGCCTGCCGCTGCTGTACTTGGTACAGACATTCCAACCTGGATGGAGATTGAAGGTTTGAAAAGAGAGAATTTTGCAAGTGCTTAGCCTCGATTATATTTAAACTATTTTTCGGGATGGTTTCTCCGGGCTACCTTTTACCATCGGTGGCCATGGCTAGGTTTTATAAAATTGCCTAGTAATATGACTCTTCAATTTTGACAACCATTCAAACAATTTTTATTTAAACATATATATTTAAACAATTTTATTCTTAATTACACTTATCGTTTACAGACATAGTTTATACTCGTATCACCTTCAAAGAGTTTTTTATGAAAAAAAGTCCAGAACGTGAATTTTAAGTAAGCGGTTCACAAACACCTTTCATTTTATGACTCTAAAACAACAAAATTGCTATACAAAACAAATTTACTGCCCCTTTTTCACCATTAGGTTTTTTTTAATCAACACTAGATTGATAATTTTGTCATCTCATCTATTTACTCAATTTCTATACAAACAATTAACCCACTTAGCAGATTTTCGAAAAACACCAAAGCTGGATATTTTCTTTATGTTACAGTATTTAGTCGCAATACCCGTTTTCATATCTTGTAGGTATATACGTTTGAAAGTAACTTTATTTTCATACAAACTTTACAGTCTGTATCAGTAGTCTAAGATCCCAAGTTTTTCCCTTTAGTTTTTTTTTTATTGATGATGGGTTTGTTCTTGACTATTTGTTTCCTTAAGGGGCAAGTGTTTAAAAAAAACTGAAGCTTGCACTTTTTTAGATGCTAACATTCATGTAACTGGAAAAAAAAAACAACTCAAATACCTCAAAAACTTTCACCCTGCTTTTCACACTGTTAAGGGCTTATTTTAAAACCTGTTTTTTATTTAATTAATACCTAATGGTGTTGATAGCAAGTTTCATGTATCTAACTTGCCCAGTCAAAATTCTTAGGAATAGGTAAACAGTAACCTTAATACCAATAATGTCCACATTTCTCACATCAAAAATGACCAAATTCCCACAACAACTTCTACACCCATATTACCCCCTTTTCCGAAACTGCCGTATTTTTTTCATTTATGTCGTAAACTACGACGTTCCATATTCTCATTTAAAAAATGGCCAATCTCTCTTTAATTTATCCACCTTTGGGGAAGTCGCCCAACACCTTTTTAGGGTTCCGTAGCATAAATGGCAAAAACTCTTATAGTTTCGTCATGTCCGTCCGTCCGTCCGTATGTCACACGCATTTTACTCGAAAACTACAGAGGTTCATTGATGAAATTTGTAGTAGGAATAGGTGTTTTGTAGAAGCCGCTACTTAGTTTGGTAGTGAAATAACAAAAATAAATATTTCTAGGTTGGGCACTGCCAACAAAATGTGACTGTTGATGAAAAAAAAAATCGCCATATATCATCGTGCGGAACATATTTCGACAGTTCTTTTAAAACACAACTTCAACTTCTACCGCCAATTTACAACCGCCATTTACAGAGATAGTTTTTCCAAAATCTCCGAAAGCAATTTAGTAGCCCTAACAGGCTGACACCTATTTACACGTTTCTCAGCTAAACAATGACCGAAGTCGCTTATTTATTAACTTAGACGCTAAAATCGTATTTCTTATTGATAAGTAGTAGCCTGAATACTAATTTTCACATTTCTCACTTTAAAATTGACCAAAATCCGAAACTTCTACCCCCCATTTTACAACCTTTGGGGTAGTTTTTCCTAAATCGCCGAAAGTAACATTTTTTTTATAATAACAGTCTCACCACATTTCTCCCTTCAAACATGTCTAAAATCCCATACAAACTTCTACCGCCAATTTATTCGCTAAAAGCAGTATATTTAATTCATATTCATTAGCCACGTTTCTCACTTCAAAACTGTATTATTTTCCATACAATTTTCTACCCCTCATTTTACCACCTAAGAGGTAGTATTTTCTGAATCACCGAAAGTAATATTTTTTATATGTAGGTATATTGCCTTTGTAGGTAGATTATATTTGCATTGAAGAGCATTTCTACCAAGTTTCAAGTAAAATTTACCATAAAAGTAATCTCCACAAAAACGTTGCAACTACTTTCCATCCCCCCAGGGGTTGAATTTTAGTAATCGCTGAAAAAAGTATCTCAAAATATTATTTGAAAAGCATTTCTATCAAGTTTTAAGTAAATTTGATCATAAAAATATTTTTTCTATACAAACTTTGCAACCCCCTTTCATCCCTCTAGGGGTTGAAATTTTTGTTATAGTTGAAATACGTGTCTCATTATTTTCACTGAAGAGTATTTCTACCAAGTTTCAAGTAAATTTGACCATGAAAATATTTTTTGCCACAAAAACTTTGCAACCTTCTTTCATCCCTCTAGGGATTAAATTTTAGGAATCGCTGAAATATGTGTCTTATTATTTGCATTGAAGAGCATTTCTACCAAGTTTCAAGTAAATTGGACCATAAAAATATTTTTCCCATACCAGCTTTGCAACTTCCATCCCTTTAGGGGTTGAATTTCAAAAAATCCCTTCTTAGTGGATCTCTACATCACAAAAAACAAATACTGTCCAAGTTTCATATTTCTAGCATTTGTAGTTTTGGCCGTTTAGTAGTTGTAGTTATATATATATATATATAGATTCAGTATCGTGTGGTTGCCGAGTTAGAATAGTGCCACTCCATGTCTTCCCGTGGATGTCGTAAGAGACGACTAAGGGAATAAAGGCTTGTAGTACTGTTAGGCGATGGGCTTGCAACCTGTCTATAATACTCTGGTAAACATCTTAGCCTAATTGTGCAAATTGTGGTTATAGAATTATCAACAAGTTTTTAGAGATGTTTGTAATTCTGTAGCTCTGCCTACCCCACTCTGGGAACGAAGGCGTGAGATTATGTACTGTGTAGATTCAGTATGGACGCGTCAGCACTTAAATAGTGTTTTAAATCCCTGTGTGATATAATTTGTAGACAATTGTATGAAAAAAACTCAAGTGTTTTAATAATATGGCCATCTATTGTATCTACCAGTTTTATATTGATTCATAACTTGACATGCAAAAACTATGTGTAGGGCGGGCGTGAGCAATATGAGATTATCGACCAAACGGAATGAGATCTTAAGGCTCCCACAGATTAACTATAGTTTACATGCAATCCTACCCAAGACTGTCGAAATCTATTAAATAAATGTATGAAACCCTAAAAAAAATGGCCAGATAGAGTCTATTGAGCCGACATTTGTCTGTTTGTACGTTCGTTTGACGATAACCAGAGCTCGGAATAGGTAGTGCCTATTTACCTAAACTTCGCGGGAGGAAGTAACTAACAGTGGTTACAACCACCAAAAAGAATTATTTTTCTTTTTATTGAATGCGGGATTTTCCGGGATTGAATGTATTACTCTAAAGGCTTAATACATTTAACTTTACTTATAAATCTTGCTGTATTGCATATTATTTATTTATTTATCTTGAAATAACAATCAGTCATAAAACAATATAATATAGATCAAATTGAATCAAAGGAAGCTTGAAATTTGATCTTTTTTAGTTGATTTAAATAGAATTATAATATCGTAAAGCATCGTGCTATCTCTTTCGCACTCGCATGTCCTTAGAGAGCGTCCTGTTATCATCAGGGTCGCAAACTGCAGCAGGTAGTAAGTATACGTCTAAAGTGTCGGCTACATCTGTTTTTATTGAATACATTCTATACGATATTATAATTCTATTTAAATCGACTAAAAAAGATCAAATTTCAGGCTCCCTTTGATTCAATTTGATCTATATTATATTGTTTCATGACTGATTGTTATTTTGTTTCAAGATAAATAAATAAATAATATGCAATATAGCAAGATTTATAAGTAAAGTTAAATGTATTACTTTAGAATAATACAGTCAATCCCTGGAAATCCCGCATTCAATAATAAGAAATACATATTTTTGGTGGTTGTAACCACTCTTAGTTACGTCCTCCCGCGAAGTTTAGGACAATAGGCACTACCTATTCCGAGCTCTGACGATAACTCAAGCGTTGTTGATCCGATATTCATGATCTTGATACAAAAATAGTGATAACTTTGAACATCGCAAAATCGGTCAGGGGATTATGAAATTAGGGAGGGAAATCGCGATGTCACAGTTTATGGCAAACCATTCGTTACTTTGTGTTAAATTTTCTTGTTAAATGACAAGCACGCGAGATGTTTTTTTAAATTACTCTAATGTGTTTAAAATCTAGGCACGTACGGTCTAAGAAGCAATATCAAAAACGTGTTTCGTATTTGCAATTTTGTGTAACTTTGGAAAAGAATTTTCAGCGCCATGTAATTTACGAGAAACTTCTGAAATATGCGTAATGTTTTCGGAATCTTGGAGGCCTAGGAAAGTTTAATAAGATATAACGAAATCCTTCGAAGTTTTCAAATTACTTAGTAATAAAAATCTTTTATGGTAAAAACCATTTCTGTTTTAACGGGAGTGAAGGTATTTGCCTAAACTTGGCTTAAATCTGTTAAGGACATGTTAAAAAAAAAGGTGATGTTATGTGTTCTATTTGATATTGCGGTTTATTTTTTGTTTTGTTGAGGTTTCGTTTGTTTTCTTAACGCCAGTAACACGTGGAACGAATATTTGCACCGAAATAGGTAAATACAATATGAGAAACCTACCTATCTCTCGCTGGTACACATTCTAAAGGCGCTTTGCTTTTAGTTTCCACCTGCAGCATTTCCTGGCAAGCCTGAAGGTGTTGCACGGGAACACATATTTTATCTGTCATGGAAAAAAGGGTTAAGCAGTTAATTATATGTGCTTACCAATAAACTTATTATTTACACTTATTTTTAACACTTTTATTAATAAGTATGTGGGTGGATTTCAAAAATATTGTTCATAGTTACGAAGGTGGGAAGGTGGGGTTAGGAAGGGTGTGTAACGAAGATTAGTCATATAATCATATGGATATTTTTCGTTACACAAAGGAAAAATAATGGAAGAAAGTTAATGTTATCTCAATTAACTACTTTATTATGTACAATATTTTTGCAATTCACCCATGTTTAAAAATATATTATAATTACACATAAGAGCTAACATTTGAACCATAATTAAAAATCGAGGAAAAAAATGTTTCATGAGTTTATAACTGGCCAGTATCACAGTTACTGCAGGAAGGTTTGTAATGATGCAAAATAAAAAGTATATACTACCAAAATACATGACTAATAGCTAAGCATTCGTGCGGATAAGTAAACGGAGGAAGGACTTTCTCCTCCGGCCTTTCAGCACTGGCTGGGGTAGTATCCGCGGGAGTCTAAATTCTAGTTGGTAATAGGGGCATTGGTGTTTTTAGCCGGTGCGAGCCCGGCAGTACCTGGGCCCTCCATTCCCAGGTCTCCGGAAGGGATTTTCACCTCTGCCCCTTTTTCTTAAAGTAATTAAAGCAAAGAGCAAACAAAAGCAAGGACTTTTGTCATTGGCACTTCAAGTGATTACCAAAAAAAAAGGATTCGTGCGGGTCCAGAAAAAAAAGATGCAAGAATGAAATTTTTATATTCGTTACACTTAACTAATGTAGAAAACATGTTTGTAAAAAAAAACAAGTCAGTTTAAATCGATTTTTTTTATTTTACTTTTATTCCTTGGTTGGATTACCTATGGTCAAATTACTAAGTCAAAGTATGCATTCAGGAAAAGCACTAGCATCCCGCGGGATATATCTATCAGCGGTAGCTGCAGTGTTTTTCCGGTTCCGCTATCAAACGCGGGATATCCTGTGGGAAACGTCGGGAATTCCGGACATTCATTTCGTTCCAGTCCCCGGACGCACTGTCGCTAGCTCTGCGCGAATAGTTATTTCCGTTTTCATGGAATATCTTTAGACTACAAAAGCAAAATACAAAACAGATTCCAAATGATCTTAAGAGAAGGAATTCACGTGATTTTGTTTGCCTTTTTCAGTGTTCAAAACGAACAAAACAATTCAAAGTACCCTCATAAACTAACATTTTAAACGTTTTTGTCCAAAGAAAATGAGTACCGTAAAACGGGGTGAGTAGGGATTAAGGGGTGAGTAGGGGTGACCCGTTTTACGGTACCTAAGAAATGTATTTGAATATCACAAAATTCATAAAAATTAGTTTACCAAAAAATATATTACAATAAGCTATCATAGCACTGTTCCTGTGTATAGTATAGGTAGTATATAGTACCTACTATAGTAGCTCGTAAGAATTGCAAGATTTAAAAGCATACCTTGTAAACAAGTAAAGCACAATTTTATTTTGCGAACCTGTTTTCTATTTGCATTTTTAACCAACGACTACTCAGGGAAGTAAATTCGTTTATTTAGATGCTTAATTCTACATATAATCAGAGTCAGATCAAAGTTTTTGTACATATTAAACAAAATCAAGACCATAAAAAAACTCAATGAATGACATATCGTGATAAGCAACAGTTATTGTTTTGTTAAAATTGATAACGAATTAAAACATTGTCAATCTAAGTTAGTGATTAAACTTCACCTTTGCCACTCGGGATAGTAAATAAATCGAAGAAAGATACCTATATTTGAAATTGATTCCTACTTCGAAACCTATTGAATGCCATGCTCACGACTATATTGATCAATTACAATCATCGCTGCTATTTAATAACCTAGTTGATCTATCTCTAGACTTAAGTATACTTTAATTATATCTCTATAATAAAGTTAATCATGTTGTTTGATTATTTCCTTATAAGGAATTTTGTTTATGCTGCGCGCGCAAGCAATACTGACCATGCAAGTCTGACGTTTTTATAAGTAATATTCATAATTAACCTACATACAACTCCGCATAAAAATAAAAACACAAAGGTGAACGTACAAAAAAATATCTATAATGTAACTTTTGAAATAAAATATTGCCAAGTATTAAATGTTTTTTATTTCAGCATCGACGCAATCGTGCCTACTCTTTTTTTTTAACAGTTTAAATACTGGCCAGTTACATATTTATTTTATTTATAATGAATTGTACACGCTACCACAAAAAAGAACCTAATTTTTCTTGTATTGCGTGTTCCAAACTGTAGACTGATTTCAATTAAGTATCAATTTTAAAATTGATGCAACTCCGAGACTCGCTCATATAAGATTGAATAAATAGCATGCAAATATTAACACTACTTTTAAGGTCACAGTAAATAAAATAAAAAACATACATGTTGTTTTGCAGTGGACAGCAGTCAGGGCCAAGAGAACTACAAAATACTTCAATGTCATGGTCACACAGCCGACGGCGTCAGCTGCTAGCACGGACTACCCATGCGGCCAGTGTTATCTTCCTTTATATTCGATTGATATGTGGAGGTATTCCATTTTATGACACTGTGGCGTCTGTGGCGTTTCTTGACACTGGTGCGGTTGTTGATTGTAAACCGAGACCGGTTGTGAGACGCTGTGCCCGCTAGTTTCGCGGTATGAATGAGGAGGTTATTTTGATCGTTGAGGTGTCCAAGTTTTTTGAATAGGGATTGGTTGATTGTGTGATTAGACTGATTAGTTTGTTGAAAATGTGATGACTCTGGATGTTTTGGAACGGAAACATCTTAAATGTGTTGTTATTTCAGAGAAAATTAAGCTAAGCCGAAACGAAAGATGTAACAATAACTGCATTTTACATACCTACCGCGTAACTATCGACTCGTCCGGGTATAAGTAATATTTTATCTACAATGTAATAAATTCTAAGGTTTAGTGAGTTCTACCTCTTGACGTGTCTTTTTATGAAAACTGACTTAAAATTCATACTATGGTTTCTGAGATTACTGCGAAAATCAATAAAAAGTTGTCAAAGTATCAATATTTAATTTAAAAAAACCCACCTCTTTTTTGAAATAAATTGGTAAGTAGGTAGGAACCACATTTACGATGAAACATCATTTAAGTTTTATAAAATATACAAAAAAGAAAACAAATTTGATGTAACTTCCTAAGTAATTGGTGTACAGACCACATTATTTATTATTCATCTCGTGCACCAAATTACAAGAGGATTGAGTGTCGCTGCACGTATGCCGAGTTATTGTGTACATGTTTGGATTTAATAATTAGTACGATTAAAATTCTTGGCTTTCAATTTTATTTATTGACTTGGAAATGAGAATATAATCATATGATAAACCCGATAAACCTATATTATTAACAAAATGTTATTAATGAAAAACATGACTATGATTACTTTTTTTTTTTTGGATTTTGACTATCTCTGGCTAAAAACATAATGGCTGTACGGCTGAATATTTTAAACACCTTTGCTTAAACATTTCACGACACAAAAAAAGGAAGATTGGGTGTTTTATTAGAGGAAAGTGACTTACTTAGCTTATTATTATTTACTACGACAGTCCGTATTATTAATTAGTATTGTTTTTTTACTCAATTGTAAAAAAAGTAAAGGCGACTCCATAAAGAACTTAATAAAATGGCGCGATTGTTGAAATGACAGTTCTTTCTAAAATACCAAGTTTAGTGTGATTTAGACGTAAAGTTTTAAATAAAAAAGTATTAAGAAAATATTGCGGAAATGGATTGGATTCACTGTAATAATTGTTTTTCTCAATTAGAGCCGGGTATAAGTTTACATTTGACATCATGCGGGCACATGTTTTGCAATAATTGTTTGAACAATGGTATGTATCAAAAGTATTATTTGAAAAATATTATAATCCTCGTATTATTAAGTTTAGTGCAATCTTTGCTCTACAGGGTCAAAACATAAGGAGAATTCTACGTGTTTAGTATGTCGTTTACCATGTTCTATTATGAAACTTGTACCGGACGTAAGTATTAAAGTAATTTTGTTAGTTACGGATGTTTATTTGCTGTAGGTAAGTAGGTAGTCTTTATTTGTATAATCAGGAGTCGCGCACCGAAGGTTCTGTACCGCACAACTTACACTTGGCCTGTTTCTATTATTATCTAGTTGTTTTTCTTTGCCGCATAATCAAATCATACCTAATATGACGCTTGTATGTACTACAGTTTTTACTATTCATGAGGAATGTTACACATTCTGTAAAAAACCGCCAGCTATATAACTACGGTTCAAAAAATACAGCTCTCTAAAGGTAAGACAAACGGACGGACGGACAGCGTAGGGTCAGGCGTATTAGGGTCCCATTTGGTACCCATTGGGTATGGAATGCCGACAAGTAATTTATTTTCCAGTGGGATGTTAATTTAGTTTATGACTACTTAGTAGGTACTTAGTCAAAGAGCAAATAACGTACCCAATCATTAATAAGGTAAGTACTTAACTGTAAATTTAACAATGCAATGAAATATTTTAACTCAATTCAAAACTTTAACTTGTAATTATTGTAAAATTGTGCCATTAAATATATTAAAGATGAAACCCGAGGTTCAAGACTATTTCACGGAGCCTGAAGAAATCATAAAGAAGTGCAGCGAAGTTTTACAGTTCCAGAGACAACATAGAAGGCGTCTCTTGTCATACCTCTTACAATCGGTAATAAATTTCTTTTTTATTTATTTAGATGTTAATAACTACCTATCGTTTGGATAATATTTTCTTTAGGAAAGTATACGCAATAAGATCACGAGACATAACGTTCTTCAAGATAATTTTGGAAAGTAAACCACTTTTTGCAGTTGCTTCTTTTTTAAATTTAATTTTGAGCGCTGGGGTCTTAGTTAAAAAGTGTATAAGTCGACTTAACTCGTAATAAAGAAGGCTATAATATAAACGGAGTATACTAGACTTAAACCCTTTTTCACTTTATATTCAGGAGAGTATCCTTTTTCACTAGGACCCCATGATGCTTTTCTATTATTTATCAAGTACGTATCTACTTAAGTGTTTTGTGTTATAATAAACTTGAAACAAAGATACTATCGCATTTATTATATGAATGCTCAATATTTTACAAGCCAACTTTGCCATTTAACGTAACCAAAACACCTTGATACTGAATAGGAATATTTCAGACTAAAAAGTTCTACCTAGCCAGAACAGAGTTGAAGCGTATGACGGAGATATGTCAGAAACAGCACAAACAACTGCGCGAGTGCCAGAAAAGTATCAAGAACTTGGAGTCTCAGCTCGCCAACAAGTCTAGTGAGTTTTAGTGAATTTTATTGTAAAATACTTTTTGGCGCAGTTTTTGGTTGAAATATGGAATGCTTTGGTTATTAATGTAACTGAATTTAGGTATTGCCAACTTAGAAACGCTGTTACCTTAGAGATTTTTTTTTGTTAATCGCCTGTAGGGCCAAAGACGAAGAAGTCCTTGCTTTTGTTTGCTTTTTGCTTTAATTACTTTAAGAAAAAGGGGCAGAGGTGAAAATCCCTTCCGGAGACCTGGGAATGGAGGGCCCATGTACTGCCGGGCTCGCACCGGCTAAAAACACCAATGCCCCTATTAGCTTACAGTACTAGGAACATAAGAAGTCAATCCTGTTTTAATACTGTCAACATTATCAACATTCAGAGACTTCATGGTTGTGCAATGTGGATTTACCTCTTAACTATGTACGGTCACGAGCGTTAATTTGAGACCCATTTCAAGAAAAAAAAACAAAAACCCGCCTTCAAAAAGCAAAAAATAACTTCTTTTAAATGGTAGGTAAATAGGTCAGTCCAACTGAAGTCTGCTTTTGGTTAAAATATTGTTGGACGCCGACTGCAGTTGGACTGACCTCTTTACCTACCATTTTAAAGCAGTTCTTTTTTGCTTTTTGAACCTAAATATGCTTCGTCATAGTCGCTCAACTATCTTAATTGAAATATCTTGTCGCCACCCTCGAAATATATACCGTTTAGGAGTTCCGGTGGCCATCTGTGGTCTTCATCATCAGTTCCACTTCAACAAATAGTGCTTTCCAAGACCAAATACACGAGTTACAATGAAAAATACCAAAATCGCTATAGGTATGCCTATAAATTTTGAAGAGTTCCGTCGATTCCTCATGGATGGAAGCACCAACTTTCAAATTAAAAAAAACATCAAAATCGGTTCACCCCGTCCAAAGATCTGAGGTAACAAACATTAAAAAAAAAAAACAGACGAATTGAGAACCTCCTCCTTTTTTGAAGTCGGTTAAAAATATGCTTTAAGTCGTCAATGTCATTAGAGATGTCAAGTCATTTGTAACTTTTAGGAAACTCAACATTATTGTTGTAGAATGTTAGATTGACTTTGGACCTAAGGTGGGTACCAAATTAAATCTCGTGACTGTACTATGGTTGTAGCAAACCAAACTACAAAGCTAGCGGTTTCAGGTTTAATATTTGTGAGATTAGCACGAATATTTGCTCATGTCATGAAACTTTAAGTGTGTTAAAAAATTCTAGTAGTAGGATGGAAACAGTAGGTATCTAATAGAAGAGGACCAATGTTGGACACTTGATTGTAGGGTAGTTTAGTTTAGCTTAGTTAGTTTTGTTTGGTTAGGTTAGGTAGTTAGTAAATAGTATTAGTTACTGCCCCAGGACAGCCAAATGAAATTCTATCTCTGATGCGGTATACGATTTTATCATCATCATAATCATGTTCATCAAAAATTTTCACTAATTATGTGCCAAAGTTACACTTTGGTCCAATATAATATAAATTAAACATAAAGTAAACAAACAAAAAGTAAAATATAATAAGGAGGCATATATTCTATATTTAAGGAACTTTTTCACCGTAAAACGTACCATTTTTGTCTCGATATAGTAGGCATAAACTTTACACATTTTATTTAACTAAACCCCTACATACAAACATCAATTCTCTTTACACCGAATGAACTTAATCAAATTCTATCAAAACTGAAAAATTGCTGCTTATGTCAAATAGGATAAGTTTGAATGACAAAACGTAATATTTCAGAGTCTCCATTCAACATTCCGATCTCCCCGGGCAGCAATCTCTCTCCCGGCTTCATACAAACCACGCCGGCCTACAAACGGCCTGCCAAGAGCACCCCATACACTGTGAGTATTATTACTATATGAAACTATTTTTTTTACTCATATGTAGACATTATAATCATATAATTATAATAAGCCTATGTAACAATGTAAAACATAATCGGTCACAAATATCCTAATGTAAAACTATTGTTTTCGCAAAAAAAAACGTTGGCGATACGTACTCTTGCGGTCAATTAAACAGAATTTTAAATTGAATGTGTAACTAAATAATTTATTTAAACATCATTCATAAAAATTTGATACACTTCACTTTTATTTAAAGATGAATTATTAGAATATTTTTATTTTTATTTATTGATTTCGTCATCTCATTTTGGCAAAAAAAAATGTATGGATAGGAGGATTTCAATTAAAATATTTAGATGAACTTACATGTACGAGTATATACGATGTAAAAAGTCATCTTCATACATATTCCTTTATACTACAAGAAATGATCTCTTTGGCTAATATAAAGTGATAGCCCACCGAACGAAGACCAAAATTTGCCTGTCGGGGGAAAAAACTCGTGTATAAGCGAATTTTGGCATAGTGGTAGGGAATGGTGTTTTAAACGACATACTAAAAGTACTGATGGGTGGGGGTGGAGCTAACGGGTGGAGGGGGGTGTAAAGGTTCCTTTTTTAGTTTTTCGTAAATAACTCGTAAACGGTGGCCCCTAGCAAAAAATGTTCCGTCACATAATTAATCTACATAAAATTCTCTACAAAAAAGATTCAATACACTTTTTCGCTTGGATCAATATTTAATGAGATATGGAGGGAATAATAATTCCCGAAAGGCCATAGTCGGGTTTGCATAGCAAGTCGGCCCTTACATCAAATGGACTCGGGTTTTTTTTGTGAGTACCTCTTATAGTGAAGAATATTTATGCTGAGTATCAACATCTTAATTGTGACAGTTCTCGACTTATGATTACTTCATGAATTTTTTTTGATGTACTGTTTCTCGGGATGTATTCGAGCGATTTTCTTCAAATTTATAAATAATGTTCTTTTCATAGATTTGCATCGCCTCCCAAAAAACAAATACTAGTTATCATATAAAAAAAAGAAAACAGAACCGACTGAATACAGAACTGAATACACATATTGCTGATTTTTGGTAGGAAGTACCGCCTGGACAATTTTGATATTTTGGCAAGTAGTAGGCCATTTTAAGGACTATTCTGAAAAAAAAATCTAGAGGTGTCACAACCATATAAAAAATAGTGTATATTTTTTAATTGGTCTTTATTTTATTTTTTTTATATGATAACTAGTATTTGTTTTTTGGGAGGCGATGCAAATCTATGAAAAGAACATTATTTCAAAATTTAAACCAAATCGCTTGAATACATCCTGAAAAACTGTACATGAAAAACAAATCATTAAGTAATCGTAAGTCGAGAACTGTCACAATTAAGATATTGATACTCAGCATAAATATTCTTCACAATAAGAGGTACTCACAAAAAAAACCTGAGTCCATTTGATGTAAGGGCCGACTTGCTATGCAAACCCGACTATGGCCTTTCGGGAATTATTATTCCCTCCACATCTCATTAAATATTGATCCCAGCAAAAAAGTGTATTGAATCTTTTTTGTAGAAAATTTTATGTAGATTAATTATGTGACAGAACATTTTTTGCTAGGGGCCACCGTTTAAGAGTTATTTACGAAAAACTAAAAAAAGGAACATTTACACCCCCCTCCACCCGTTAGCTCCACCCCCACCCATCAGTACTTTTAGTATGTCGTTTAAAACACCATTCCCTATCACTATGCCAAAATTCGCTTATACACGAGTTTTTTCCACTGAGTTTCCTTCGTTTGGTGGACTATGACTTAATATCTAATTATTGTCTTTCAAATATTGGATTCTAACCATCGTATCACGTTGTTTACCTAATTTACAATACTATAACCTTTATTGTAACAGTTGCTTACAAATATTTAGCGATTATATCTATTTTTCTAAACATTTTCCTGTGTGCTATTTCTGTCGGGTCTTCCCGCTCTGTAACAATGACGATAACGTTACAGCCTTATCAGTCTAACCTGGTGACCCCTTCGCGGATAAGTAAGCAGCGATCTTCCAGCCACAGTGCGCAGAGTCAGGTAATTACCCTGTTATAGATGTTTTTGAACTGATCAAGCGCTAATGTTTTAATACACTGCACTTGGTATACATATCCTACCTCATTGTTTTGTGAATCAAAGGAAATGCATACATAGACGACGTGGTTAGCTCAGTTGGTAGTGGTGACCGACTCTTATTGTGTGATAAGCGCCAGAATTGATTTCTAAGTCTTGGACGTTTTTAAGTATTTATCTATCTATAAAAGTATGCTTAACGTTGTCTAGTGCCCCTAGTACAAGCCTAGAGCTTAGTTTGGGGCTAGGTTGTGAGATTATTCCTCTAATTATTGTTTTTTATTTACATAGCGTTACCTCGCCTCGTTGTACCCCTCATTGTATGAAATGAGTTACCAACTTTTAACTTCATATTACCTTACATTGAATAGATCAATAGGTACTATTTTTATGGCAAAGAAAAGGCAAATAAGCGTACAGGCAAAGAAAGTACACTCTGAAGCCTAAAGTAAAGACATTTGCAATGTCAAGATCACAACCTTACGATAACGATTTTAAGAATGCAAATGCGTTGCACAACTTAAGGACTTAGATGTATGATGCCTCTATGCTAGTAATTTTACCGGTTGTCTTTCCCCCGCACTGGAACACAACAATGCGAACATTGTGGTCTAAGATCCGAATAGGAGACGATTTGCACCGGGCTGTTTATTCTATGAAAAGTATTTTATATCAAATTTAATACGCTAAATAATATGTGGCGAATAGGTAGGCTGAAAAATTTCAGTCCAGTACTTATATCATTATTTTTTTTTTAAAAATGAACTTTTTTTTAAAATTGGAAATGTTTCTTTTATAGACAAATTACATATTAATCGAAAGTATGAAGTCTATAGAATATGCAAACTTTAGGTTTGGTGCAAATTATTAGTACCGATTTACCTGTTTACACCTGCCTACCCAATAGTTTGACGGGAAAGAAAATAGTCAACCTAACGTTTGCATATTCTATAGGCTTCATACTTTAGATTGGAAGTAATTTGTCTATTAAACAAGCTATTGGAATTTTTTAAAACAAAGTTAATTTTTTAATTTTTAATTAATTATATACTGGACTGAAATTTTCCAGCCTACCTATTCGCCATATATTACTTAGCATATTAAATTTGGTATAAAACACTTTTTATCGAATAAACAGCCCGGTGCAAATCGTGTCCTATTCGGATCTCCTGCTATTGCTGTTGGGCAGGTGAAAGGGTAAGATTTTGGTAGCAATCCGGTGGGACCCAAATGATTCGATGCACCAGATATTTCGTAGAATGGTATAAGTATTATGTTCTATCGCCGCGTGATCTAAGAGGTCATTTGTGTTTTATAGATGAACTAACGACCGCACTCTGAGTTCGTTAGAGCGGTTTCAGATTAGCGTTTTTTCTGCGCTTTTTACGCTCGTCTTAACATGCGCGCTACATTTCGCGCTTCAATAAGCCGAAGTTCGCTTGGATTAGTGAGTCAGATTTTCGTGGGTCGCGCGTCAACGGCCCACGCTCGTATGTACAAGATGCGCGTGTGGCAAATTTGCGCTTTTACGAGCGTGCAAAACCGAGCCTATAGGCGCTGAGAAAACCGCCCTTAATGACGATTAATTCATTTTCATACAAAAGTTTGAAAAAGGAACGAGTTAATTGTCTCTAAAATGTCTTTGACGACGGCGTTAAGAGAAAACCCAAATTAAATATTTTATTATCCCCATCCTAACCTAAGCTTAGCCAATAAAACACGAAAACCAACATCCAATTAGATTTCCAGACTAAAATTTATCTAAATTACTTTAGGACCTGACTGATTTGCATAACATTTTGGTCGCAGACACCTGAGGTATTTCATAGTATAATTTAATTCTCCATTTAGTAAAAACCATTTTTTTTTTTCAAAGTGTGGTGTGGCAACGTTTAGTTGATTTAGTGTAATATTAATATTGAAGACTCTAAAATTATAATTATCCTTTTTGTTGCTTTTTTAGGTTGATAATCCATCAAAAATGGTCGAAGAATTATCCTAATGCGATCTTTTTTTTTCAGAGGTCTAACACGTCGAATAAGATTTCGTCCACGGTGTTCACGCCCCCCACCCCCGAGTCGGCCGGGTACACCAACTTTTTAAAGAATCTCTAACGGTATTCTTAAACGCATCAAAATCAAGGCCTTTGCGAGAGATAAACAAAAACAACGTTGCCTATTTAATTCCACCTTCTTGGTTCTAATTTGAATTTTGTTCGAAGATTCGAAATAATAAATGCTAATCGTGTTCCAAATTCGATATTTAAAAAGTTGACGGTTTTATTTTACGCGATGCCACCCTATTGGGGTGATTTTCGAATAACAATTTGCGTCCTTATGTTTTTATAACAAAACCAGCCAGTATTTTTTCTTGTACTTTTTAATTTTGAATCAATAGTTTATTTTTTTAAGGTACCTAAGTGAAAACAGTCCAGATTCAGGGTATTTAACCAATTCTCCGTATGTTCTATCACCGGGGGTTTCGTACTGCAACGGCTCTGGAAAACGCTGCTCAATTAAAAATGGAATGAAGACTATCAAATAGGTTTATTATGTTACGATTAAAAAAAAAAATCTTAGGTTAGTGTTCACGATTGTTTCAACGATTCTGACTTGTTTTCTTAATGTTTTTAATTACTTACGTCAATTTGCATGTTAAAAAAATGCATGTTACAATGAATTTAAATAAACTCTTCGTTTTTCAATTTAAGTGCTTTATTCAGCAACCATTTGGGCTTAGGTCTCTTTGAATTCGAAATGTGTATGAATAATGGATGGCGGATGAGACAAAGCAAAATGTTTTTAGGTAAAATGAACTGTGGATTTACGAATCTATTTATTTAAGCGTGTCCATTGTGCGTATGTTTTCGCACACAGTTGTTAACAGTCATGCGATTTGGTTCGCTGTGGTGTCAATTTTTTACGCCGCTGAGATTGTTACTAGGGACATTTGCCGAGACGAATTCCTAGATTTATTTACTTTTAAGGTCAAAAAATTAAAAATTTAAAATATTTATTCAGCTAATAGGCCACATGAGGGCTCTTTTACACGTCGGTAATATAGAGTGAATCTACCAGCGCTTCGGACAAGACCATCATTGCGGAGAAGAAGCGCCGCAAGAAACTCCAGCAGAAGGTCATTTTTTCAATCATAACGATTCCGTTACGTTACGTTACGTTACGTCCTAACCTAACCTAACCTCACCAAATCACTTATTTTAAAGAACCCCACATCAAATTCTTTCATCTACATGTGAGTATTTATATCTAAGCTGTAGATTTTACCTGACTGCCGAAGGAAGAGGGTAGGTAATGTGTTTATCAGCCTATACTTATATGTATGTTTGTTTCTTTGTGGCGCTCTAGAAACTAAACCCGTGGGCCGATTTTGATGAGTCTTATTTCAATCGATTTGTCTTAATATTGTGAGTGTCACTAAATACAAATATGACAGTAATCAAAATTTAATAGGGCGGCAGCCAGATGCCATATTGTAAAAAAAAGTCGACGAACTATTACAAGTGGGGTATCATTGAATAGGTATTTAAAAATACATTTTTGGTTTCTTCCATCATTTTTCATTCTGAACGATAATTTAGGATGTATAACGATTTAAAGTTGGTTAGCAACAGTCGGGTTTTTTAAAGCTTGCTAATTGTAATCGATTTCGCGGAACCCTGGCGCCTTCCACGGGTTCTCTGGCTCCACTTTGGGAACAGCTGATTTAAATATCTAGTTACATAGAAGTAAATATTAACGTGTTAAAAAGAAAGGGTCAAAAAAGGGATCAAGAATGTAATTTTTTAAAGAGATTACATCGGTCACTATGCAAACAGTCGCTTTAAAGTTAGTTGGCCACAAATTAAAATCAACAGAGTTAAGTATATTCTTAATCTCTTCAAAACTTACTATGAATGCTGTAATTTTCATTTACTTATATAAATGAGTAACACATTATATTTTCCTCCGTATTTCTACAATGCCGTTTTACACGAGATTACTTATTAGGGACATGCCCTCATAACGAGAAAGTACATAAGAAACTCGTCGCTGTGTCGAGAAATTTCATCTACAAAGGTTGTATACTTAAGGTTGGCGCAGACAACCGCTCGACACCGGACCAGCTCAAAGTGAGACATTGAAAAGTGAGCTTTGATCTGTGTTAGTACGATACATTTTTCAGTGGACGACTGCTAGCTTGTGCTGAGGCGAGGCTTTGCCGTTCCGACGCCGTTATGTGTGCATCAACCTTTACTTCAAAGGTTTGTAAGGAAGAAAATTAGGAGCCTACGTGTACACACAATACGGTAACATTAACCCCGTACGAGGATCGTTCTTAATTGTATTATTCTTGTTAATGGAAATGTGAAGTGATCCATTACTCAATCATTTTATTAATATCAGTACCAAAACATCGATAAGTTTCTAGGGAAACTTCTTGCAGCTTAAACTTTATTACTTTAATAGAATTTCTTGTAGATACATAGATAATGTAAAGGGACCTTATTGTCGATGGCGCTTACGCGGCACTGCGTCTCGCGACGTTGTATTTATATCGGAGCATCTTTAATAATGGCGGAAGCGCCATCGACAATAAGGTCCCTTTTCATAGATAACGCCACATTTAGACTGGCCTTCAGGGGCGGTATTCTACTTGGTAAAATCAAATTGGTTTTGACATCTTATACTATTGTTTTTAACTCGGCTGCCATTAGATACTGTCAAGTAAATATAAATAGAATAGAGCCCGTGAAAAGATACAACTTTCCCAGTCTCTTATTGATTACTAGGTGAGAGCATCCCGGTATCCTTCGGAGAGGGAAGATGACCGATTGAAAGATGTCCGGCTTTGTACTTTTAATTTATTCTATTTACTGATTTACTCTACTTACTTTTAGCCTCGTGTGGTCGCCGAGTTAGAATAGTGCCACTCCATGTCTTCCCGTGGATGTCGTAAGAGACGACTAAGGGAATAAAGACTTGTAGTACTGTTAGGCGATGGGTTTGCAACCTGTCACTAATACGCTAGTAAACATCTTAGCCTAATTGTGCAAATTGTGGTTATAGAATTATCAACAAGTTTTTAGAGATGTTTGTAATTCTGTAGCTCTACCTACCCCACTATGGGAACGAAGGCGTGAGATTATGTATGTATGTATGTACTCTACTTACTTGACACTGGCGAAATCACTGCGAAATACCGCGGTGGACCGATATTAGGTATTAAAAAAAGAAGAGGAAAAAGACTTCTAGGTGTTTGCCGGAAAGAAAAAGATTGGTTTTGGATTCTTTTAAATTGATCTCTTTAACTAGCTCTGCCACTCAATTTGTCAACGTCTAACCAGTCAACGACAAGAGGCAAGTTGTTCAAGAGAGCCCTAATAGCGACTCTATATTCACTTCCCATATTTTTATTTCTCCAAAATGTCTGGCAAACTTGTAGGAAAGTAACGAGTGGGTAAAAAGAATGCTGTACAAGGTGCAATCAGTGAGGTATTCATCGTTGGCTGGAAGTTTTATGAACGAAACATTTGTGCGACATCTCTTGTGCTGTTACTAAAGCAGCCAACTGTGTACCAAATTCAGGATTCCGACTTGCATGGAAATTATAAATGACTAAAACTGAGAAACAGGAGTCACGCATGCCCCGCATTTTGGTGTAGATTTTAGACGATAAACCCTGCAATGTATGTACATTGTATTGATAAGTAAATAGTAATTAACGTAAAAAAAAACATTATTAATAATGCTAACGGCGGCAAAAAATACATCACATGACGTGTCGTGAAGATGGCCGTCTCAGGGTATTTAACATGGTTTTGCTAAAATGTACTTTTTTTGTAACATTTTGTGGCGACTGACTATATTCTTTGTCACTTTACTGTCAAATTTATATGTAACAATGACAGATAAGGACACATCCTATTATAAGCACACTTTAGCAATTGCGCATTTATGAATTTAGAGGGTTAACCTTTCGGGCGTCGGTCGCAACGGCGTCCTTGCCGCAAATCATTCAAATGTATGATAGTAGGTATGACTAAAGCCGACGTTTCAGTTCCAAGCGCTAAAATACATGTGGCAAAGGCTCGCAGTCCCGATACCCAATGTATAGGAATGAATAGGAATTATTGACTTTAACGCTGGCTGATATAAAAATTCAGTTCTGTTAATCGTGGGTCTGCAAGTCCTAGCCGTGTCTAAGTTTTGGTCCAATAGACTGAGTACCTAATAGGTACTACATTTATTCATCATTGTATCGAATTTGATTTCATCATTTCATCGAACATCGATTTCATTGTATCATTTCATCGAACACAATTTTCTACTGAAACCATGATGTTTTCAGGTAAAGTATTAATTACGTAGGTTAGGTTAGGTTAGACTCGTGACTATAAAAAAAACTCATGCGGCGAGAAATGCCTTTCGATGAAATGATAAATAATAGATACCCCTGAGTAATAAATCAATAATAAATCAATAAAACAACCAATCGAAAACTTCAAAAAGATCTTTTATTGCTGGGTCCGTGTTTAGCGGCGGTGGATAGGCAGGATGCTCCCCCCCTTGTTCTGCTGGAACCCTCCGCTGGCTTCTTGGTGGCCGTGCACCGAGTGAGCTCCAAGGTTGTTGAACTTCTCCAGCTGTTCTGCTTCTCCTTTGTAGCCCTTCTGCAGGAATTCGCCCTGGAAAGAAAAAAACATCAATCATTTTCCAGTGAGTAAGGACCTGCCAAATAATTTTCACAAATCAGATAATTGAGTGGCATGCAATGGGAGAGGCCTTTGTCCAGATGTGGGCTGACCAGGCTGATGAGGGATGATGTATACCACTTTACCAGCATGTTATGGTACTAAGGCACCGTACTTCCATCAAGTCTGGTTCACCCATTTACTTTGGAAGTATCATTTCCTTGGTATAAGTTGTGCAAAGATATTCAGAGAGTGGTATAGAGAAAGCCTTAAAACACTTTTGAATCTGGTTCTACACCTCAGAGATATTATTTCACGGGAGACAGTCTTTTTATTTAATTTTATTTATTACATTTAGCACGAAAACCGCTATCAAACAAATCTAACAATAAGCAAGCTTTGAAAACCCGACTGCAAGTTTGGATATGGTCGTCTATATATGTTTAATACCTGTACACATATACTTTTCAATCCGACATTTAGTATTTTTTTAATAAAAGTACCCAATTACAATCGCAACGCTGAGGCGGATCTATTTAGCGAGACCATGTAGAAATCAGGCCACGCGTTCAGTCTCTACAAGGAAACAATAAACCATACATACATACTTACATACAGGTTGAAAACATTACCCTTCCTTTTGGAGTGGGGTGCTTTGTCCTTTAAAATATAAATCATTTTCGTATTTACGTCATAACATAAGCGTAATATCTTGCAAGCTATGCAACATATTACGGCAATAAATAACCAGTGTCACAGATGTTACATTTTTCAACAAAATTGTAGAGATATAAATTGTAGAATTATACAATTTGGGTTAACATGCTGTTGGGGTAAAATACGAGTATTATACTCTGTTCAATCTATATATAAACACGCGCCATTACACTTGTTTCATTAACTTTACGTAAATACTACATTGATACAAACCTAGCGACGCCTAAACGGCGTATATTTAAATAACTAATGGCCTATTTGTTAATACCTCGCTTGTGAGTAGTAGGTAAGTGATTGAAATTACGAAATACGGCTGTCACAGGAATCAACCTACTTAGATTAAACAGAGTATACTATACTCTATTTAATCTAGGATGATTCCTGTGACAGCTGTATTTCGTAATTTCAGACATTTGGTTAGGTACTTGGTTGAAGTTTTATCTACCAGACAAATACATAAATAAATATATATATTAGGTGTCAATATAACACAAATTGACCTAGTCCCAAACTAAGCTCTAGGCTTGTACTATCGGTAGACAGCGATAAACGTACTTATATAGAGAAATATATACTTAAATACATAATAACAAATACCTACTCGTAGCGCTCATCACACAAATATCCGCCCTTACTGGGATTTAAACCCGGCACCAGCTTCGTAGGCAGGGTCACTACCAACTAGGCTAAGGTCAAAGAAAAATATATCTCACAGTAATTAATAAGTCTCTCCTTATCTAAATGACAATTCTGACATTTAACGAATGAAACCAAACCCAGTTGTTAGCTCTGTACCCTTACCATGAGTTACAATTAACGTACTCGCCAGCGAGTCGAATGCTCTGCCGCTCGCAGACTTCGCAGTATTCTTAGGCAAGATTTAGACCAAGCGAACGAACAAGAATTCTATGAATTACCTCTTACGTTTTCTTTGTAAAAGACAAAACATGTTTTAGAGCACTCCTTCGCTGTGTCTAAACGCACCTTTAAGGCCCAGCCACACCGAATGCGTGACGTGCACGTGCGCGTGCGCTTTCGCTGTCCACTGCGCTGCGCTGTATAGTGACATGTCGTAATGAGAATTCATACTATACAACGCAGTGGAAAGCGAACGCGCACGCGCACGTGCACGTCACGCATTCGGTATGGCTCGGACTTTATAGAGTGCAAGGGGCAGAGCATTCGGCTCGGTAGCGAGTACGGTAGTTGTAACTCTTGGTAGGGATACTAGTTCTTTGTAACGAATTAATAGTGCAATAGCGTGCTCAACTCGACTCTCCCAAATGCCTAAAGTTTCAGCGTAGCGAGGCTGGGCATTGCTAAGTGCCTCTTCTACCCTACTTTCAGTGCCGTTTTCAGGCTAAGTGCCTTTGGGAATAAGTTGATGAATTTAATTATAGCGCAGCTGTTTTTAATGCATAGTGCTTTTTACTTTGACTTTGAAGTCAGAGTGTCCCTCAGTTGCAATTAATATGTTAATGCCTTTTATAAAGTCAAGTGTAGGTGGTATTTCTGGGCTAACTTTGCGATAATAGGAGACGATTTGCACCGGGCTGTTTATTAAAGTATTTTATACCAAATTTAATACGCTCAGTAATAAATGGCGAATAAGTAGGCTGAACAATTTCCGTCCAGTACATAATTAATTAAAAAATTAAAAATTAACTTTGTCGTAGAAAAATGCAATAGCTTGTTTAATAGACAAATTACATACCAATCGAAAATATGAAGCCTATAGAATATGCAAACGTTAGGTTGACTATTTTCTTCCCGTCAAACTATTGGGTAGGCAGGTATAAACAGGTAAGTCGGTACTAATAATTTGCACCAAACCTTACGTTTGCATATTCTATAGACTTCATACTTTCGATTAGTATGTAATTTGTCTATTAAACAAGCATTTGCAATTTTTAAAAAGAAGTCCATTTTTAATTTAAAAAAAATGTTTTATAAGTACTGGACTGAAATTTTTCAGCCTACCATACACCACATATTATGTAGCGTATACATTTTGATATAAAATACTTTTCATCGAATAAACAGCCCGGTGCAAATCGTCTCCTATTCGGATCTTAGACCATATAGATTGCCTTCACAACAATGCCTTCTTCTCTATAACATTTACAAAATCAAATGAGTGCAATGCAAGAGGACACAAATTATTATGTCATTTGATAGAATGTCGTTAACTCATCTTGACATCAGACTTGTCTTATAGTAAACACTTTTATAACGTGAAAGTGCTCCCTTTTCGCTTAAAATATCAATTTTGACGTAAAAAAAAACTATGCATGATGTAAAACCAGGAAAATGGTGAGCAAAATGAGGTCTCTAGTTGCTTTATTCAGCTGAAAACGGGCATTTTATTAAATATGATGCATTTGAGGTTATAAAAGTGTTTACTAAATAAAACAATTCTATTGGAATGGACCATAGGTATAGGTGTTTCACTCCACCACCATTATGTAAATTCAAGTGATGCATGTTTCAAATTATACATACATACATACATAATCTCACGCCTTCGTTCCCAGAGTGGGGTAGGCAGAGCTACAGAATTACAAACATCTCTAAAAACTTGTTGATAATTCTATAACCACAATTTGCACAATTAGGCTAAGATGTTTACCAGCGTATTAGTGACAGGTTGCAAGCCCATCGCCTAACAGTACTACAAGCCTTTATTCCCTTAGTCGTCTCTTACGACATCCACGGGACGACATGGAGTGGCACTATTCTAACTCGGCAACCACACGAGGCTTCAAATTATAAACAGTAAGTAATACGTATATTCTGACAGGAAATATTAATATCACAAGCAAATAAAGAGATGTTATCAGATGGCACCCGCATAAAGTTAAAACAACACAACAAAGCCTAATTATAATATAAATCAAACCAAGTCGTATTCATCAAGTACTTTGCATAAAGACAGAACAAAATAAGCTTATGGCTCGTTCGTGCTTCTAAAACTTGAACGCGAAATTATACGTTCATGTGCTGTGGTACGAAAGCTTCCATTAGTCTCGCGTGTTTGCTTAAATAACATACTCTGGAAGGATTTAACTGTTAAGTTAAAACGTAATTTGTTTTACTTGGCACGTATAAAATGTTGTAAGATTATATTTATGGATTGAAATCTTTACTTTATAATGGCCATGTATTTTTATGGTTACCTATTTTTAAAGATGAATGACTTATCTAACAAAAAATACTTCAAACTAGATAGTAATTGTTGTTTATTGAAGCGATAGTTTCGTAAAAGCGTGGACTTTAGTAGACAAGGTAGATGTTTTTTGTATGAAAGACCTTTGCGGTCTGTGTCTAGAAACTAAACAATGAAATAATATTGCTTCGCATCTATAAAAGCCAGTTAATATAATAAAACAGGGGGTAGGATGCCCGTGACTTCGTAAGCATCATGTTTGCTTTTTTCATTGCCACAAGGCAAAAGACAGATGGCACACCTAATGGAAAGGGTCACCACCACCTATGGGTGGACAGCAATACAAAAGGCCCTCTTTACGCGTTTCCGGTCTCGAAGATATTTTTGGAATATTAAAACCTTATCGTGTTTTATTACAGCGGGAAATTCTCAGTACGCTCGCTTTTCTATCAAATTTCTTCCGTCAGGGATTGAATTTTGCAAAAAAACATATTTTTTTTCTTTTTGTTTTGTGTCTATCAGTCAGTCATTAACGGAATAGTGTCATAAGTAAGCAGCACTTGTAACTGAGAAACTACATAAATTATAATCCTTCTCTCCAGTTTAACAAGATCAATGTTTATTCTTATATTATTCCTTACCTTGTTAGCCTTGGAGTCATCAATCTTCTGCTCGGAAACATGATGTCCTTCCTTGCCTTGTGCGTTGGCGTCCAGGATCTTTTCTTCGTGAGTTCCCTTGAATCCTTGTTGGGAGTTCTCGCCAAAGGCTCCAGCGTTCTGACCAGCGATCTAAGAAATAAAATACCTTCTTTCAGCATATACATTGATGTGGAATGAAAATAAACAATGCAACATTAATTTGACGAGAGTAAATATGATGATATTTTCTGTCAAAAGTTACATTTTACATTGTTTGATAGAGGGCGGATCCTCGTTCTATGTCGTGGCTGGTTCAGCAGGTTTCCATTGTAATACACCCGCAAAGCAGCCGGTGTAATGAGAATGTTTGAGCCAGTCACGATGGAGGGTTGGGGGTAATTAGGATAAGCCTGTGTTGTCAAATTTGTTTTGTTAGTGTTAAGGGAATTTGACGAAGCGTGTTGCCGATGATCATTCCTATGTAAAACGTCTTGACGAAGCCTGTTGCTGATAATATGTTATTTTCTTATGTGTTATGCTGAAATCAATACATTGTACAGTCAAGGACTTTAATTGTTATGCCACTATGGAACCCTGTCATAATGACAGCGTCAAACCACATGACAGAAATTACGCTTAAATGAATGATTAACGTCGACAGGGTTCCATAGTGGCATAACAATTAAAGTCCTTGAATGCACCTAATGTTAGCGAATGATGACTTTTTTGTGGGAGTAGACAGTGTTTTTGATTTTCTGAATGTAGGTAACACGACTAAGACCCCCAAAAATCAAAGTCAGAAATAAGCACTTACTTATTAGCCAAACTACTTTCAACTTGAGGTCGATTTCAATAGCATACGATATTAATTTATTATTACTTGTTAAATTGAAAAACATGGTGCCTATTGATATGACCAAAATTATAGTTTGTGATACATTTGTGAACCTGTGACTATCTATTTGCAATCCAGTTGTCAACTCAGTTATTCTAAGCAGACAGAATTTTGTTTGTCGTTATTAAAGTAATCTAAATTGAGTCGCATAACGATGTCATGGTCCCCAGATTTATCCACATGATTGGCCACTTGTATCCGCATCAAAGTTGAAATAAAACTAACCTTATGATCCGCCTCATCATGGGCCTCATCGTAAAAGCTCTCGGTCTTTTCCTCTTCGTTCTTGGAGCTGGAGGTCTTGAAGCCCTTGCTCACGTGGCCCTTTTTGTGGCTCTTCGCTTTTTTTAATTGTTCCTCGTTGGCGCCTATAATAGGATTTTTTTATAGTTAGCCATGTTTGCAATTGCATTAGAAAAGGCGTTTATATTTTTAACTAAAAGTATTAACTGACAGAAAAATATAATATAAAAATGCATGTTTGACTTACCTTCTTTATTGAACTTTTGACCTCCTTCATAGTATTTCTCATCACCAGCTGCCTTTTTCTTTGCCTCTTCATCCTTGTAAAAACTGGAATCTCCTTTCGCAGCAGTGGCAGCCGCTGCCCCATGTTGGTATCCTTCCTGTCCATGCTTGACTTCCCCTTCGGCCTTCTTTTCAAGTTTTTCTATATTTTCTCCAGCTCCTTTCTTCTGGGCGGCGTCGTATGCGTTCTTATCCACATATCCACCGCCAACTTGTTGTTGTTGGATCAGAGGATGGTACAAAAGACCGCCTCCAAGACCCAATCCACCGACTCCAAGTCCCGCTAATCCAGGGTTGATCAAACCATTGGATACCACGCCGTTACCAGCACCGATACCGCCAACATTGCCAACACCAATTCCACCAACGCCAACTCCACCAATGTTACCATATCCTCCAACACCACCTAAGCCGAGGTTTCCTATGCCAATCCCTAGTCCCTGTCCAAGTCCTATCCCATTATATCCACCAAGTCCACCGATACCCAAACCTTGACCCAACCCAATTCCGCCGACACCGGTACCGCCAACACCGATACCGCCAACACCGCCAACACCGCCAACTGTATGCAAAACTGTTGACGCAGCGCCTTCTATTTGTTCAGGATAGTCCACACTTTCTTCCACTTCATAAGAGTTAGATAATGGTAGGCCTGATTTCACATCAGTGCCGAGGGCATCCAATCTCTCCCTCACGTAATCGTAGGGTGTCTTCTCGTTCGCCAGCTCCACCTTATGGAACACCTGGGCTGATGCGAGCGACACGAGGGCGAGGGTCACAACCGTCAACATGTTGATGTGATCGTTGTCCGACTGATGCCATTTTGTTATTGCAGGTTTTATTTATAGTAAGGTTGATTTTGGTGGAACGAAATGTTTTTTTGCGTTTGCTCGCTGTGATAGTTTTGGATGGTGGTACGGGTCCGCGTCCGGTCGTTTCCTTCCTGTGGTATTGTTTTAACTGGAGTTAATGAGAACGATACAGTACTTAACAATGAGGCGGCGGAGACCTTGCGTTCCAGTCCATTGGCCAGCCGACTCGTTTACGCAAACGCTATGGGTGACCGTTTTCTCGAATAATTCTAAGCCACTGTAAGCAAGATTTGAAATAATAGAAAAGTTGTCTGTCGGATTCCAAAGGACCTAAAAATATATTTTGTTGAATCCTGTCTTAGAGTTTTTTTTTTAACCATTTGTAAATGTTCAAATAGTATAGGTACTAAATCCATAATTATGTATCAACAATTTAGCCGTAGGTACTTACCGCCGTACTCAGAAACATTTTAGAGATAGTTAACTTAATTATTCCTTTTTAAACATGCGTACGAAAAACCGCTACTGAGGAACTAATTAATCGTCATTAACCGACTCTGATTACGGGCGTTAGTTCGTAACAACGAAGGAGGAAGGTAAAATCACTAAAGGCTGGTTTTACTCAATCCCTAAATAAACCTGAATCTGACAGACACAGGGTGATGGCACAAATGATGGACACTTTTAGCTGACAGGCACCAGTAATGGACACTTCACTCTTAATTCAAATTTCATACGGTCCTAAATTGATTGTTACAATACAAATGTATCCCTATCTCCTCCCTTATCTTATGTAAAATAAGAATCGAGTGTCCATTATTGGTGCCTTGTCCATTACAGAGGGCTCAGACAAGATGCACTACGCTAACTAACGTTTCTATTCGATTCGTTTTTAAACCAATCGCGTCACTGGAAGATGACGTGATACGAAAAGTCACGTGGTCTACCAGTGACGCGATTGGTTTAAAAACGAATCGAATAGAAACGTTAGTTAGCGTAGTGCATCTTGTCTGAGCCCTCTGGTTCCATTACACTATTGAATCTCGTTCCTTGTCTATAACATAGCAAAAGAAATAAAAGTACTAGTAAGTTAAAGTAACTTATAGATTCTTTAATCTGGCGATAGAAATTAAGGCGTTACTAAGTTTTTTTTTTATGTCTAGTATTTTTTCTTAAAACTTATAAAACAAAGTTTCAAAGCGACATACAGCGTACATACATCATACCTTACCTTTTCACCATAATGCAGATGTTGTCTTAAATAATTTTTTACCGTCCCCTAATATTTATAGCATCGTCGAAACATATACCTGCTTTCCACCTCACACGCTTTCAGGGATTTATCTAAATGGAAGGGAATCTGCGAGCCGTCCATCATTGCACGAGTCACGGTGCGCCACGTCACGCTATAGTCCCGCCAACACCTGCCACGTTGCCAGAATTTGGGTTAATGGAAACCCTGAGCATGCATAAATCCATGTTACCGCCTTTGATATCAATAACCTTCTGTCATCATTGACAAGAAAAAAGTAAGTATACATTATATAAAGTACATGAAGGTTCCATTAAAATATAAGTGGTTTTGAGAACTATTTATAACACAAATAAATAAAAAGTAGTAGCGGTTAGTTACGAGAAAGTAAAGGAGACGTGAATAAGCCGAGTGAGAAATATTTCCAAAAAAATCATACAATGAGGATTTGTATATGTAATGGATATGAACTGGGTGTATCATATTAAAAGTAAGACGGGCTGTAAGATATATTTAGTTGTAGCTTTAGTCTGTGATTTCTGTCGCGCACAATTTCGTTAATGCTCTCGCCTATCTCTGGAGAATAGAACAAGTTTCAAGAAAATCTTGTGAATGACCTATTTCTACACAACAGAACGACATTAAAATAAGAAACCATTAATATCGCATAGTAGTCTCTCTGGAATTTAGTTTAAGTAAATACGTAGTTGCTACACTAGCCAGTCAGCCTAAGTGTGCTCTATTAGATTAATGGCTCGACCGTCTCTCTTGCCTAAGTAGAATGGAATTATGTATGTTACTTACTCTGTTAGTTTATTGTGTTGTACGGTAACCTAAATCATAATGGATCCTCTAGCTAGTGTGCTTGAATGCGCCTGCAATTTAGTCTGCTGCACCGCAGTTGAATGTGCGAAATCAGCTGCAAAATCTAGCGAAAATTGTTGTGAATGAATTTCTTACTATTTGGATCCTGCCCTAGCTTTTCAAGCCTTTTTTGTACTAGGATTTTATCTGAATTAACGCGGAGTTGCTATCATTGTCTTCCACGTTCATTTCACGAAACTTCTATGTAATTAACAAAGTTGAAAAGGTTTCCAAATTATGTCATTTAATAAAGGTACAAAACGTTTCCACAAACACAAGATTGACGCTAATGAATGAATTCAAACCGTAGATTTACAGAACGTAGCACTTTTTCAATCAACCTGTTACGGACAAAGGAATTTCTTTGAGCGACTACGTGACGTTATACAATCTACGCACCGCGGACGTTTTTTCCTAACAAGCGTCACCGAAATTTCTGTTAGATTTCGCAACATTATAAACGAGCAATTAATTTCCTCAGCCTTATTAAAGATAGCCTTGGGTCTGATCGGTTGATTTCACGTTATTGTTTTGTTTAAAATGTGTCGAGGGCTCAAACAAAGGTTATCCATTATGTGAGGTTACTGTTTCAATGGATTTTCCGGCGCAGTGGTTAGACTGGTCGGTTATACTGCGGAACCCTTTGTACCATTTCAGGAGTTTAGGGTTCGGATAACTGAATGATAATTGGTTTATTCACTGGAAAATAGCCCTGTGAAAATAGATTGAATAAATAATATGTTTCCTTTTTTAACTTTCGCATTAGCTCCGTAATGCCTACGTCTTTTCCTTGGACTTTTGTTTTGTTTTATAGTTTTTATACTAAGCTGGGGTAAAAGTCAGGGAACGCTTTTATTTGTTGCCGGCCATAAATCTTCAAGTAAAATAAACTGAGTGCGTCACGCAATACCACATTACTAAGTCTATCCTAAATTCAACCAAGTACTTACCCAAATTTAGTGCTTGAGCAAGAATCGCTTAAAACATTTAGTCACGAAAGTATTTCAGCTACTTACTAAACTAACTTAATGCCCTACGACACTAAAAGCGGATCTTGTGCGATTTAAAAATCGGTCGTATCACTTAATACTGCCTTAGCCATTGCCTATTATAAAAAAATATTTGACATTGAATGCCTTTGCGAAAAAGGAGGATCTTCTCAATTCGGTTGTATGTTTTTATTTAATTAGGGTGTGTTACGGATGACTGGGGCTCTAATGTACGCGGTAAAACTATGTAGCTTTTGACATGTTATCGTATTGTAAACGTTGCGATAGCTTTTATTCACTTGACAGTACTTAATGGCAGTTAAAATGGTACTGGTAATGGTAATGGTGGCATAATAGGTACTGAACGCCCCAGAGTTACTCAAAACACAAAGGCAGACCACCAAGGCACGGACTTCTTTACATGGTAGGTTATACACTCTTGCATAGGCTTAATAAAAAAAACTTCTAGTCTGTCAAACTCTTCCTTAAGGACTCAAGCATCTTCTAACGGTTTCATGTCATAGTTGAAATAAACATATCACATGAAATCCACCCGTAATGCGTCTATCATGAATCCACGTTAATTTAACTTCATTAATTAAGACTTTGATAGACCAACTGCGCAAACCCGCACCGCGCTCGTTCCGTATTCAATGCTGCGACGGCTTCATACATTTAAATGTAGAGCTAAGTACTCGTGTACGTGTAAACTACGTCTCATTAAAATTAATGAATCCTGCGACAAGTAAATATACTCGTAATAACCTACATTTTCTGTAGAAACATTTCTTGGTCGTTAAGGTTAGCGCCTGATAAAATTTTAATTGCAAACATTTTTCTTTGAGTTATCGTCGGAGTTTCAACGTCTAGGCGTCAGAAAAATAATTAGTGCGTCATTAGTAGCACCTTAAATTATGTGTATTCCACAGTCTTTTAATTATCCTACACTATTAAGGACTTGAACACTTGAACAATTGTTTTGATTTGTGATAAATTTCATAATAAAATTTCTTAGAAAAAGGAAAAACAACACGTTCCGTAAAAAAATAAAACCCACGATTAAAAACTTGGCAACACGTTGGCTTAGTTGCTGGAGACCCTGCCTGCCTACGAAGCTAGCGGTCCTGAGTGCCCGGCAAGGGCAGATATTATTTTGTGTGATGAGCACGAATATTTGTTAATATGTATTTAAGTATTTATTTATCTATATGTATAAGTATTTACATCGTTGTCTAGTACCCATAATAGCTTAGTTTGGGACTAGGTCAATTGGTGTGACATTATCCCCTGATATTTATTTATTTATTATTATTTAAATGTGCAGTAAAAATACTTTGCTGCAAATCCGAATTAATTATTTATTCAGCTCTTCGTCACTTGTCACATTGTTGATGTTATTCGTTAATTGTACTGACAATAGGTCCCAAGTGACTCTGTCACGACGATTCTCACAACTATTGCTATAGAAATTGCAACCTTTCCTTCCTAAACATAACAATTATTTCTGACCATCACCTTTTTTGCTTTCTACAATCGTAACTTACCTCTAATTTATTCAACTCTGCACCTTACTGAAACGAATTAAGAATAAAAAATCGCACTGTCGATTCACCATAACTCATTGCACTTTCTATCGATGCAACGTTACCGAAAAATAACATAATCGATGTACAACTTTCTATTCGGATTGAGCGACAAAGTCAGACGATAGACAAAGAAACGGAAGAAATCCAATTACTCACACAATTAGACGTTTAATTAAAGATTTCTGTCTTTGAACTTCACGCTTTTATTTACTTTTTTGTATTTTGACATTTATTCTAATTGATCGTGCGTGGCGTTTTATATTTCACCAAACAAGTTACGTAAAATTACTATTAAGCGTTTGACATAAGTCTAGGTGAGATACAAGATAGAATAATGTCATCGCTAAATGTTTGCATACACAAAGGTAAAGGGCATTGGGTAAATTTGTTTGAAGAATATTGTCATATTTTTTTCAGCAGCCACGGTTGATTGATACATAGTTATTTAGAGGACCTCTAAATACACATAGATATGTATAATTTATGGCGGTAAATAATATCGGAGCGGAGATTTTAAAGATTTATGTATTCAGTTTTTAGTACAAAAGTATGCCCAAGTATGAATATTTAAATATCTCGGCTCCGATGCACGTTAGAGTATTACATTACATAAAAAAATATGTTTATTTTTAATAATTCTATCATAATTTACCACTTTTATAAATGGCCGCTTACCTTGAAAATATATGAATTTTACAAATGACAACACTTTTACCCAAACCCCTTTATGTAAAGTAACTTAGCCCACCATAGCCATTGCCATTGTACTGACTTATTTTTGTAAAGTTTACAGGGTATACGGAGTAACTAAGTTCCTACTTGGAATAATTTCTAGGATCACCTATTAAAAAAGAAAAAACCTGCCAAGTGCGAGTCTGACTCGCGCACGAAGGGTTCCGTACCATTATCTATAAAAAATCACTTTTGTCGTATGGGAGCCCCCATTAAATATTTAATTTTAATTTAATTATTTGTTTTTAACGTGTTGCCGTTATTAATATCGAGCAAAAAACGGCAAGAAAATCACGTTTGTTGTGTGGGAGCCCCACTTAAATATTTATTTTATTCTGTTTTTAGTATTTTTTGTTAAAAGAAATACATCATCTGTGAAAATTTCAACTGTCTAGCTATCATGGTTCATGAGATAGGTACAGCCTGGTGACAGACAGACAGTGGACTCTTAGTAATAGGGTGCCGTTTTTAATCCTAAAAAAAGATCTTTAACAGAAACGCTTATGAAATCAATCAGTGGTGGTAGGACCTTGTGCCGGGTCCGTCCGCAACGCTACCACTATCTTATCAACCTACTGCCAAGCAGCAGTGTTCGCATTGTTGTGTTCCGGTGTGGGGATAACACAACCGGTGAAATTACTAGCATAGAGGCATTCTATTTTGTCCTCAGGGTTGGCAACGCGTTTACTAACTTAGGATTGCTGTCTTAGCTGTGTGTGTGTTGTTCAAATGTCTATGGGTCCCAGATCCCACTCAGGTGACCTATGAGCTCGTTTGCTTTCTCAACGCCATAAAAAAAACAGGACGGACTCTGCACAAGGTTTTCACAAATAAAACTTCTTGTAGGTATTGTAATGAGACAAGGTTCTATTACTAAAAGTAGACCTTATCGCATTAAACTCTTTGTACAAAATGTCCAATTTGATTTTAAATTTACAAATTTAAAATCAAATTGGTTCGATAGAACAGCGGTGCTTTGTTTTGTAAGAAATTAAGGAGACACCGTTAAGCCATGGTGCTAAGCACACATATTGTATCTTTAAACTAGAAATAAAACCCAAGGAATAAAGTATATATAAACCTAATAAACAACATTTTATTACAGAGATAGCTTCCACCTTTTGCTATAGCCTCGTAAGGCCCATCGTACTACAAACACCCAGTTGTAAGTGGAATTTTGAATCTACTATCAAGGCAATAAAGTTCAATTACGTTTGTTCGAAAATGATATTTTCAATTTATGAAGAAAGGAATATAAACTTTATTCTCATTGCATTACAGTTCAAATTAAATTGCCTTGATAATGTACATCCTATCGCACACTGGGCCTTACAAGGATAGTATACAGGGTGACTGCGGGGTCGTGTAGCAACAAAGTAAACTTAAACTCACTACACCATTAGGAACAGGTAATAGATTTTTCATCACACTTGCTCGTAAATAGTGTCGTAACATGCTACAAAAATCGACCGTAAATACAAAATAATACCCGCGGGGCTTTTTTTTACCATTACGCCCTATCGTGGGTAATAGTTTTTTTTAAATTTTATACGTAGACTCAAACTTTCATAATACGCCAGGACCCCAATTCTTGTGCCATTCGATATGAAGTTTCATTCGAGATGAAAATGTCAGTTGCATACAATTTTCTAAAAATCTCGCATATAAACTATTGATCTCGACTGTCACTAGAATCGGACTCCTGACCACGTTTGACATTATCTGTGGTAAGTCATAGATAATGATGTAGTCTGCCGCAAATTTATAAATACTGATTATAAACTGTGTGATTCCAAAATAATAATTAAAAGGGTGTATTTGTGCACATATTAAAATTTATATATCAATAAAAACATGTCGTCATCAGAAGAAATGGATAATGCGACTCCGCCGGATATCGCCAACGCGGCTAAAACTATAGATTAGTGAGAATCGTAAGTTAAAATATGATCTTTTGTTTGATTTTATTTCATTTCCTCGCAATTGTGATGAAAAACATTGTATGTTACAAGGGTGGTAAAGGAAATACAAAGCTCGAGTCATTAAAGCCCTCAGCCTTCGGCTTCGGGCTTCTATCAGACTCTCATTTGTAATTCTGTCCTTTAATACACAATAAAAGCGTTAAGACAATTACTTTATTTATTCAAATAAACATTGAATGAATTCATTTTACTTGGCCACCCTACATATTCAATTTCTTACTCGTTTGATCGTTCGATTTTCAAATAGGTTTTAAGTTTTTAACATGAAAACGTTAGGTGACCATAATTTTAGTAATAATTAGGGAAATAATATTATTTTAATAAAATGTTAAACTTTAACTGTTTCAAAAACCACTATACTAAGAGAATCTCAACCATTTACTGAGTTGGAAAAATTAAGTTAGGATCATGACCTCGCAGACACCGTGTATATGGCAGTTCGTAGTGTAGTGATTTGGTAACGGTATGGACAATTAACCAATGTTCATTAAACGAATAACGCTGTGACATGTAATTGTAAAATTATGACCTAATTTCAACTGGAATTGTTTCTGCAGACAGGGAAATTGGTCCACGTAATGAGCATGCGGCTCGATTCGCAGCCATTGCGGTTTTCATTGACTGTCCAATTATCATTTTCCTGTTTGGAATTCGGAAAATGAAGGCACATTTTGGTGAATATCGAGCAATTCTACCGCCGTCCGTGTTTTAGAAATATCAAAGCAAATTAATATTATTAAAAACATATCGTAAGTTACAGTGAGAGGAGAACAATTTTACCGACTTCGTAAATCATATCTCGCCATACAAAACATAATCTTACTCAAATTGTTTTTGGTTATAAAGGTTTTTTTTTCGAAATGCACGTAAAAATAATAGGTTGACAAAATAAACCTTACTGCTAGAGTTTAACCAAGTACAGTGTACTGATAGTCTTTTGCAAAATTGCTGTGACAAACAGAAAATTAAAATTGTTTTTTTTCCAGTTGGCTACGGAACTCAATAAAATGCTATAATAGAGAATAATTAACCTAAATAGGTACTCTGAAAAAACATCTATTAAAATCGTTCTTCAATTGACTGAGAAATCGGTGAACATAGGTAGATAAAAAAACTGCGTCGACCATCCGCATAAAGGACGTTTTTTAAGATTGGTTAAAAATGCAAGCTAGTCGAATTTTAGAGCTACCGTTTTAATAAAGGTCGGTGAAAATAACCTAGGAACAAACATTATTGAAATATTTGTTACAACCGAGACCTATAAATTCGAAAATTGTTTGTTCGAGAACAGTTCGACACGAAACTTTGTATGGAACGGGCTAAATTTATGATTTATAGTTCCAGTTATAGCCGATGAGTTTAACTTTGTCTTTGTATTATCACCAACGACTTCACGTTGTAATGGAGATAATCCATTGTACTTATTACCGATAAAATGTGAAACATTTTACAAACCTTAAAATTTCTACAAATATGTACTCGTATGGCTTGACTATGATCAGGGGAACTGAGAATCGTGCTGAATCGCAAGCATATGGAAAGGCCTATGTCCAGCAGTGGACGGCTATTGACTGATTATGATGATATTGATGATGATGATAAAGGTTAACTGGATAAGTTCGCCTTTGTACCTTTTGTGTTTCTGTCTATTTTGTTGTTTGTTATTTTCCTGTTTGTACAATAAAGTATTTTACATAAGTACATACATACATTATGTCTTGAGAACGGCAAACGAGCTCACATGCCACCTGATTTCAGAGTACGGTGGCGGAAGCCGACGACCTTAAAGAGAGTAGACTTGATTCGCGAACTTGCGCAATCCCAAAAAGGGGATCCAATGTGCTATTATGTGTAACCCATCATTTCATCGAATTTCACTTTATCGATAGTTTAATTTTGTCGAATTTCATCGAACGCTGTTTTCTGCTGAAACCATGATGTTTTCAGGATATCTTTAACATTAATTACGTAGGTTAGGTTAGGTTAGACCGGTGACTAGGAAAAAACTCCAATGGCGAGAAATTCCTTTCGATGAAATGTACATTTTCGATAAAATAATAGCTAGCTGCTATTTTGACCTCTGGTTTCAATTAATAGCTGTAAATCCTGGGATAAAGTAAACGGATACGTAACCTTTGTGTTGGGGAATTACTCCAAAGAGCTGAAGTTATGTTAAACGGAGTAAACTGAAGTTACTTATTGTAACTGTTATTAACTTGAGGAGAGCTTGAGAGGTCAAACGTGCTGCTGATTAACTTTCTTGCAAAATATTCATAGGCGGGTGAAGTTGTAGGGCAATCGCCATGCAGCATTCGCATTGTTGTGTTCCAGTTTAGGAATAAGACAACCAGTGAATTTACTAGCATAGACGCATTCCATCTTTGTCCTCAGGATTAGCAACGTACTTCCGATCTTAGGATTGCAGTCTTTAGATTGTAGTCTTGAGAATGCAAATCTCTTTGAGTCACAGAACCCACTTACCATCAGTTGGCGGTGTGCTCTTTTCCCTTCTCCGTTCCATGAAAAAACATTTTGCAGATTCATTTTTATGATTATCATTTGTCTGTTGGATTACAATTTTATCATAGGCAAGGTTCGCCCTTAAGTTGGGATATGCATTATGCCCCTACTTTAAGAAGTGTACAATTTGACAAATTGCACAGTTCTTGAATCAATAGAGAAAGATGTGAAGTTTTTCAGTTTTGACACTTGTAACGTTTTGCAGGTCAATTTGTGCAAGATTGTCCCCAGGCATTACTTTATTATTATTATTGACTCGTGTGTTAATATTGTGAAGTTATGGTAACACGGAAAAGGAAATATAATTGTGTAACCACAGAGCCTCTATTCTAGGCGGTAAAGACCATATTGTCTTTGGCCTGTTATGATATTGTCAACATTTTTTCGTACCAGACCATAACCCTTCAAAGACAAGATGGTTTTTACCGCCTAGAATTAAGGCCCAGGCCTTAAAAACATCACATAATTTCTTAACCCAAGGAGAAAATTTAAAACTACCTGCAAAGTTAAATCAAATTATACCCTTTAATTAAGTTGCAAACTGAAAGCAGGAACATAAACAAAGCGAAGCAACCTTTATAATTAGTGGCGCGTTGTTGACCCGGCCGCGGCTGTGTGCGTGCCATCAATCAACGCTGCATTATGTTGTTAGCGTTGTTACATGTTCTATTTACAAGATCTTACTATTTGTTAGATTTATTCACCGTCGTTATTTCTATTAGACAAGATTTTACTATCGCAATAAATAAATAAAAGTTATAGGTATTTTTCTCAAGTTTATCAAGTGATATACATTTTGACTTAGTGCCTTAGATTTGTATAATAAGTTACAGCTAGCGCCAGCTCCTTCTTGGCAATCATGGCGCTTAGTTGGCGGGTACCGTGGCTAACTCGGTTTTGCTCGTGTAGTGGACACTTGGATGGTGAGATTTTTTCCAATCTATAAAATTAGTGGCACGATCTTGATCCGTTTCGCTGCAAATGTGCGCGTACCATCAATCTACGGTCCACTATGTTGTTGTAATTAGTGTTGTTTGTTGCATATTCTATTTTTTTAGTATGGATTTATTATTTTCAAGACAAACGAGCTCCTGGGCCACTTTATGGTCAGTGGGATTCAAATCAGCCAGTCCAGAAATATTTACAGTTTCATGATTGATTGAGCCCTAAAAGTACTTTTTAAATAAAGGAAAAATTGCATTTACATATAATAACATTCCATCATGTTTAATTTTTAATTACTTTCCATGCTTGAGGATAGAGTGGACTTTTGCAAGCCGATTGTTAGCTAGAAATAAGGCCTTTCAAAGATGCAAGGTGAAAAACCAATGAATCATGTCAATAAAAAAAGACTTGCAAAAGTGGGAATAAAGTAGGTATTTTCTTAAAAAACTACACGATATTAAGCGATCCGTGAAGAAACAAGTTTCAAAGATTCCCCCATCCACCAAATTTCACCAAATCACGTTTTATCAACATTTCCGCCAATAAATCCGTGTTTGTTTGACTAAAAAAATGATTCCCTCACGAGGCCTGTAATTGTGACGCATGGCATCCTGAATCTCGTAAATCCTGCTCATTGTACGTGCTCTGCTCACATAAACGTTGAGATTAACCCAAAAGACCTCGTGGCAAATAATAAATTGCTCAGAATGGTCCCGTTTCATCAAAACCGTGGCAGAATAAATAGAATAATTGCGTTTGTGGCTTTGGAATTTTATTTAAGGTGAGGAATTCCTTTTAGCCAATACACCTAAGCTAGTGCTTAGACTAAGCACAGTACCCTTAATTAAGGTCTACTGAAAGTTTCCCTTTTTAGAGGAGTAGGGAGGCATAACGGGATTTCTGCATTTCAGGTTCGTCATCGTTTTGAGAACCAAATTTTCTTGTATAGGCAAGGGGCACAGTCAGTACCAGCAGAACAAAGTAATTATGGGGAGAAAGACAAAAAGTTAGTCTTGCAATGTCCAATAGGATCACTTGATAGGATTCACAAAAGTAGTAATTTCTTTATGTAACTTCTAGGTTAGGAATATGTGTGATTTAGACAGTTAGAAAACCTGGCCTGATTTTACATACATAACGTAAAAGTGTATTGAGTATTCATGAGACTCATGGTGCTCGACTTTTGCGTAGCGCATCATTTTTGCATACAAAATAAAGTAATGTACCCAGGTGCAAACCCGTGGTAACGCCCGATCGATCCGACGCTCGGTAATGAGGTGTCAAACATTGCATTTCCCTCGCAAACACGAGTCGACTCGATTTGTTTACTCGCCTGTAGAGAGCTGCATAGGCTCTATATTATAGGAATATTTTATAAAAAGGCGCTGTTTATTTTGGCAAACGTTACATGGAAGTCATTTTCCTAGTGCATTTTCCCGGTTTTTGTGATCGTTGGTCGGTAGGTGGTTGGTAATATCATTCGACCTCCGTAACCTGTCAAACAGAATATCCATTCTTCTCAGACAGTAAATTAAAGGTATAACAACGTGTCTGTCAAAGTGGAAAATGTTTTGGCTGACTCAAATTAGATATTTTACGTTGAGGCACGTTAATATTTACAGACTGACAGGGTGCTTATTAAAAATCACTGAAATAAGAATACTTAAGTAGGTATCAAAAAACATTTGTACATAACATTATACCTAAGTTTTATTAGATTCAGCTGGATCTTAAATTAGATTTACCATGTCTCTTAAGAACCTAAGGGTGCGGCTTCACTGAGGCGGAGACGAGAGGAGCGGAGCGGAGCTGTGCCAATATTAACCAATAGAAGGCGCATACGGTCACGTCGAGCGCGCCTTGCGCACGTTAGTTTATATTCTATTGGTTAATATTGGCACAGCTCCGCTCCGCTCGTCTCCGCCTCAGTGGAGCCGCACCCTTAGACACTCTTCCAGTGATATAAAACCATTTACCTAAAGACGCCATACAACCCCGCTCCCCACTTGTGTCTCTTTGAGATTGTGTCCCGTTGCAACTGCGTCTCCTCGCAACTAAATCGGCTGGGGAAGCGATCAACTTCAATATTGACTCTTCGACGATACGACGACATTATGCCTTGGAAAAGGTTAACAATGACGAAGAAACAACGACATACTTTTTCACATTTTGTATTATGATCGCGGTGGATAAAGCATCCGTCACTCTTGCACTAATACACTCGTGAGAAAGTGACAGTTGCTTTATTTACGTTTATTCGCATCGATAGAAACGACCATATTAAAACCACTGGTAATAGGTAAATGACATGAGGGTCGTGCAATTCGTGGACTACGGGCCGTATTAATAAATTAATCTCAACTCAAAAATGACAGTGTTCTTTGGTTTGACGTTTACTTCGACGTACGAGTATCTTGTGACGGGCATCTCACCCAAGATGAGTTTATTAATACGGCCCTAAGTATTAGTGGTAAAGCCAACATAACAATGATTCAGGGCCATATTGCCTTTGACATGTATGGTATTGTTTCAACATCGACCGCCATTACTGTCAAGTATTTAAATAAGAGCTATATCATAAAACTTCCGTGAGACTCAGACATATTAAGGAGATCACTACTACTGTGTGTACTGCTCCGGTGGCAAGTGTGGACGCGTCATTAACAGGTGACGTAGTAAGTGTTGTGTGCGACCCTACTTTTGGGAATTGCATTAATGAGGAAAACGGGGGTAGTTTCTCGCCGGCCACGCCGTTCGCACCGAGCAGCCGGGCTGACAGAGCGCAGGCCCGCAGTGTTCGTCGTGCTGCGGCCGCGTCTGCTCATGAATAGGGACTCCGGACGAGCCCGAAACATGTCGAGCGTTTTTCGACAATTTTTACGTGAGTAACCCGGTGTGATCTCCTTAATAAGAGCTATATCGTTACGATCACAATACGATAATATGTCAAAAACAATATTGTTAGCGAATAGAACAGAGACCCAAAACAAAGTTTAATATTAGTTGTGGTTGTTAATTATAAGCTGTAGCTTATACATGCAAAAGCAAGTCATAAGTGATTTAGCTAGATCTACTAATACAAAAAATGGAAAAGTGTGTTTTTACACGACTGCCCCAAAAAAGGAGTTAATGTTTTCAGGGTTCATGTTTGTATGTATGTATTTAGGTATGTGAGTTTCTTTATTCCACTATAACTTCTGAATCCCTTGACCGATTTAGATGTGTGAGGTATCGTTAGAATCCTTACGTCATCCCGGGTGACATAGGATACCTAAACTGTTAAAATTGGAATAACAGCAATGGCAAAATGACAATTATTAACATAGGTAGGTATATCGACGAGTCGACGACAGTATACAAAATTCAGTCGGGTTTTTAAAGCTTGCTTTTCATATAGTTATTTAGTTCGTTGCTATGCCCTTCTTCTACGCATTAAAATCGCAATGGATCGACGTGATTTTTTGCACAGATATACCTGGAACCATAGAGTGACATAGTCTACATTTCAAACCGAGAAATTACAGATCCCGTGGGAATAGCAGTAAACGACTTCCACACGGAGTCAGGTTGTAACTGACGAAGTGCTAAGTGCTTTGGAATTAGGTCCATTATGTGTGTGACATTGTGCCCAGATATTATATTTATTATATTTAAATTGAAGCCGTTACTGAAACTCCCTAAAGTCTGTGTAGATACGTAGGGTTCAAGCTCTATTGGAAATCCAATAAAAACATACTTCAACACACACAAAAACGAACACACAAGCACACACACATCACTTCGCATGGCCCTAGTGAAAACCAGCGTCATATTATTAACTTATCTTGTGGCTCAAGCTAAATAGAGACTACTTTGGACACCATTACAAAGAATTACTTAAGTTACGTTTTAAGTTACTCGTATTGTGTCTACTGTTAATACATTTCGGATGGGATAAAAAAAAACTCGTCTACCCCATGGTGGGTAGGGTGTGCGGGGTGTCGTTGGATAGGTCTTTCAAAAATATTGCCGCTTTTTAAAAAAAAAAAACCGATTAAGGGAACCGTTTGTGAAATATTAAGATTTAAAGTTCTAATTTTTGCAAGTGTGTAAAGAATTAGGTCATATTTGTCGTTTTTTGAGTATTTGTTTGTAGTGTATAGTGTTTTTACGGCTTCGGAACCCTACACTGAGCATGATCTGACATGCTCTTGCCCGGTTTATCCACTGTTTAATATAATAATGAAATATTATGACGTCTAAATGACATATGTAATTCCATGGAAAATATGTAAAAATTAAGCGAAATAAAAGTTTTTTACTCTAGTCTATTCTATTCTTATTCATATTCAAGATTCTCCAGACAAACGCCATTCAGACTTTACTCCGAGAACACAGTAGTTTTATAATCCACTTCAACTTGGAGAAAATTTGAATTGTTCAGACTTTTGAGGGATAGCAAATTTTACGTTTGCTGAAAAGCACATTTTGTTCTCGAATTGAACTAGGTCAGCAATAAGAGGCGAGAATTTTCGTATATTTTCTTGGACAGAGTTTTCTTGTTAGTATTCACTTATTTTAGAGTTATGAAATGTATGGAAAGTCTCCGTTTGCTTTCTGGGCCCATATTCTGTCCTGCTAATCCAATAAGTCAGATAAAACTCCTGTAGCAATTTCAACCTTATTACTAACAGAAGAGAATTAAAACTGCTTTTGATATTAAATTTGGGATACTGCTTATTAGCTTAGTAGGGCAGTATTCTGCCCTCGTACGGAGAAAAGGCAAAGGGCAATTAATTCATAGAAGCATATTAAACTCTCAACAGGTTGTAATAAGGTTGGAAGTGCAATACAATTCATATAGCAGATGTGCCTTTGTCCGTAGGAGGGCAGTATTATAGTCGCGTTTATCGCAGTGGATAAAGCTTCCGTCACTCTCGCACTTACCTACTGCAGCAGAAACAAAGCTGTTATTAGTGTTCCTTCACACGATCACACGCAACAAATAAGTTTAACATTGTGTTTCTGCTGTCAACATTATCAATATTCATAAACTTCATGGTTGTGCAATGTGTCAGGATTAGGGAATGCAAATAACCGGTTATAACCGGTTTTAACCGGTTATTTTCATACAAAAACGTCTAATAACCGGTTAAATTGCATTCCCTAGTCAGGATTGGCTTCCTATCGGCCGGGCATTATAACTAATACGACTTGAGGGCCTTATAAAAATGAGCTGACTTTTTTCTCAAAGGCCGGCAGCGTTTGCGCCTCTGGTGTAGCGGGTGTTTATACTGTTTATGGTCGCGATGATCACTTACCATCAGCTGACCCGCTCGCTCGTCTGCCTTTTTTTCCCATTAAAAAACATGTCATTCTCACGAATTTAAAACAACGGTTGTTATCTGTCTCTAAAAAAAGGTAAAAATAAGACTATAATTGGACTCGCTGGCCGCATACGTGTATATTGGCCGAGAGAACTCGACATGAAAACTGGAAAAAAGTATCTGCGGATTTCCCGGACAAATTGGAAACGTTTGAAATAGAGTTGGGACAAACAGTTCCAGTGGAATTAACAAAACCGGTCTAGCGCGAGTCCGATTGGTTCAAGGGTTCCGACCACATAATATAAAAACACTAAGTTTATCCTCCGACAATAGTAGTTTACGTGACGGTTGCCTAATGACAGGCATTACAACTTGAGTGTGGTTTATGAAACGAGCCGCAAGGCGAGTTTCATAATAGATCACACGAGTGTTGTAATGCTAATTACGCAGAGTCTCGTACAATACTTTATCTACACACATATTATAAGTACTCTAAGATGGGTTCAGAAGCCGAAAGGTAAATGACCAGCATTACCTTACCTGTGGTAGTAGGTGAAAGCGATGACAACTGTAACGTAATTTTGAAATTACGTTATCGAAAATTGTAAGGTAATGAGATCCAAATTTGGAACATCTTCCAAAATTAATAGCTGTCATCGCTGTCACCTACTACCACAGGTACTGCTGGTCATTGCCTACGGGTTTTGAACGCATAATAGAGGACTTATGATATGAGTGTAGATAAAAAATAAAATGTTATAAGTTTAAGGGTGTATCTGTGTGTATGTCTGACATTTGAAAGAAAGCTAATTTAGGATGGCTCTTAGCTACGTTGCATGCTATTTATCTATTAATTAGTTATACTTATACTCGTAGTTGAGAAAACAGCAAAGACCTAGATATTTAATCTAGCTACCGTCTGTCTATTTTCCGTCTTTTGAAATGTTATCTTATTGTTTTTTAGCCGCACTGTCTAGTAAATAAGAGCTTTGATAACGTTGACAGCACGATAACATGTCAAACGCAATATGGCCAGGCTATGTGACAGGTGAGCAAATAATAGACGAACGGACGAAAGGACAGGGTGTCTAGTCAAGAGTAAGTTAGTGATTTTCTAAAATCGACAAATGTATAGAATTGACTTAAGCTAATGACAGATCGCCTCGGCTGCTTATGCCAACTCCATACATTTTGTCTAGATACAAAACATAAACATTAACAGCAGTCGAATATTGGATATACAGATGATATCGTAGGCTGAGTGTGAATGAATGAATGAAATAATTTTATTTAGCATGTAGAAAAAAAACACAACATTGATAAAAAACATTGCTAAAAAAGGTCACTCAGCTTAGTGCCACGAAATATGCTAATGGATATTCCGTGGCGCTGATTTTCAGTGACCCCTGGCTTCCGAGGTGGCTGTGTGTGGCTGATTAGTAATAACAAGAAACCGATAGTCTTTAATAATAATAACTATAACGTCATGGAACGTTAAAAAGCTGTCAACGCAAACACCCGTCCAGATTCCAGATTACCTATTAACCGTTGAAATAAAAGCGTTTTTACTGTGACACGGGCTGGTTAATGTTTTCCGAAATATCTATCCGACAATTTGTTGAGTCTTTGTCAATTAACATTTTATGAATACGTTTATTAATATTCGCTGGGTTTTTATTTTTGAGAGCTCGTGTAAAATTGAATAGCATTTAAAAACAGTTTTTGTTTTTAAAAGTGATGTAAAGTGACGTACAAAATATGGATAACGTGTTATTTTGATGCTCAGTAGGTAACTATTTTCTTTCATTTCCTGACTTCTACCTAGGTACTGGTTCTCTTTTAGGGATAATTATTGCGAATTTGTTCGTGTAGAGGTTACCTTCAATTCTACGGAAATCTTTAGAATAAAATATATTATAATTATTTCCTTAATTTTTTAAACGTAATTTTTGTTTTTCTTTTATTTCTTTCAGCACGGGTAGCACAAGTTGTATTTTCTCGCTTGTCGCTCAGTGCGTCTCTATCGTTACGGACTAGATAGGAAGGGAGATCCGAGCGACAAAGAAGGCGCGGGCAACTTGTGCTAGCCGTGCTGGTCGCGTTATTAGGATAGTTAAGCCGTAGGGGGTATAATGATACAATTACAAATTGTTAACTTACGTATAATCTAAGTAACAATAATAACTTAGACTATTGGTTGATATTAAACCCTAAACCAGGATGACCAGAAAGAACAATGCCAGGTCCCCATAGAAGCTTTGACCTAAGAAAAAATTGTGGCGGATAATTACAGAATTGGGTTTATTTGATGTAGAAAAATATTTAAAACAATGCACTGTGTTAGTTTTTCTGAAAAACTTGTCTAAAAAAATTATTTAGGTATAATCGTAACAACCCATGCCTATGGAGGCCTATGTCCAGCAGTGGACGTCTTTCGGCTGACATGATTGATTAATTGAATCGTAACAACACGTTACTCGCAAGATGTCTTATTTACAAAGTATCTTAATAGATGGCTCTAGTTTTCGTATAAGTTCCATAAATGTGTAAGTAATAAAATACTGAATTTAAGTCTCATACAAAACAGGTCATATCAACATCCTTCGTATCCGGGAGTATTTTTTTTAAAAGTGTTGTAAGCCAAGATCTGGCATTGTCCTTTAAGTTAAAACGATAATTTTATAACAACTGGCAAGGGGATAGCAAGAGCATAAATTGGACACTTATGTATAACGCCTTGAGGGTTCCGGCGAATTCGTAAGCGTAGAACAAGTTTCCCGCTACTCCCGAATTTCCAAATATCCCTTCTTAGTGCACCCCTAGGAATATTTCCTCCAAGTTTCAAGTCCCAAGTAGGGTTGTGTAGTACATGTACTAAGAGCCAAAAATAATTATTTCCCGTCACTGTACTAGAACGAACTATTCCTTGAAGTTTCTGCTCTTAGTTCATTTAGTACACGCGGAGCAAGAACCGAACAGAGCAGGCAGAGCAGTGAGTGACACTGACAGCAAAGCCGGCCATTCATTCGGTCAAAGGAGCAGTGTACTAAAAGAACTAAAAGACCGAATCAGTACATTAGAGCGATTGTACTAGTTTGGAGCGATCCGCTCAGTGAACGAGCGCGCACAACCCTAGGCCCCAGGTCCATCGGTTTCGTACGTTCGATCAGTCAGCAGTTGCCCACGACTCGAATCATTTATATAAAACATTTATTCCCTCGGGAGGGTCCATATTGACTCTCATAATATTTTTCCCTCATAAAGTGTTTTAAGTCATAACCATCTGAATTCATAACCTATTTTTTTCAGTAACTGTTCCTTTTTCAGGATTTTTATAAATCAAATCTTATCAACACGTTGAATATACAGGGTGTTTTTTTGGTCGACAACTTCCAAAACAGGAGAGATAGTTTAATTAATGCTGAATCCGAATATCACATTGAAAAAATAAAAAAGCTTAGGAGGTCAGAGAAATAGCATTTTCAATTTTTCCCATTATTTCACTTAAGTGTGGGTACCATGCGCATGCATGTGTTTACCGAAGACTTTAATGACGTAATCACCGTGCACAATGATATGATTCATCTTTCCCTAATATTTGTTACGGGCTTACGTAGGACCGTCAAAGATTACAAACACGGTTTGAGTTAAAAAAATGTAGATTATTGTTGTTAAAAATCGTTCTGAACTGGCATTTAACTACAGAATAACGGTATGGATTAAAAAACAAGCAAGATTTGTCTTTGGCGCATTTAAAAATATGAATCAGCTTTGTACAACGATTGTTAAAAATTTACAAACCTTGAGCATGGCGTGGCGTTTCAAAGTGCCCCACTCGTAAAGGTTGCTAGCGATAGACCTTACAGTGTAGCGCGTAATGGCCTGCCCATTAGGAAATCATTCAATCCAAATTCTAACGGTGTCAGCAATGTTTTGACCACTTACAAAGTAAATTTTTACGACATCACACATTTCCCGATTGTCCAGAAGTAAATTTTAGCCATTTTTTTTATCAATTAAATGATTTAACACTTAACTTAACAAGCACTCGCTTCGAAACAAACACGAACTGACATCGCTTGCGCATAGTTTTGTGAGGGTAGTATCAAACAATAACATAGACTGATCGTGACGATAAGCGGCCCACCCCTTCTTAGCTACAGAAAACGACTTTTCATGAAAAAAAAATATTTTTTAATTATATTTTTTTTGAGCTCAGAATCATGAATATAATATGTAGTAACCCCTATTGTGGAAGTTGCTGACCAAAAAAACACCCTGTATATAAGAACTTCTAAAAAGTTTACGAATCCAGCGTTTTTTTATTTTTATGAATAACAATTTTATGAAAACGAAATGATTATGTACAAAAAAGTTATGTGAAAGCATGCGCTCCCCCCTCGGGAACTGTGAAATTTTTATGGATAAAAAATAGCATATCTGCTAATCTCTGTGCCTAATTTCATCCAGATTCGTTCAGCCGTTCTGGCGTGACTGAGTAACAAACATCCAAACTTTTGCGTTTATAATATCAAGTCAAAAGTAAGATAACATAACGATACGGCATATAATTTGTAGGACTTGCATTAATATAAAGTTATAAAAATCTGCTAAAATCAGCCAGATTTGTGAGCTTTATTAGTTACCGCATGAGATTTAAAAATTAACCCCAAGATCAATTTGTTTGAGATTGTTCCCTATTCTTTTTAGGGTTCCGTACCAAAAGGGTAAAAACGGGACCCTATTACTAAGATTCCACTGTTCGTCCGTCTGTCTGTCTGTCTGTCACCAGGTTGAATCTCATGAACTTTGATAGCTAGGCAGTTGAAATTTTCACAGATGATGTATTTCTGTTGCCGCTATAACAAAAAATGCTAAAAACGGAGTAAACTAAATATTAAAGGTGGGCTCCCATACAATAAACGTGATTTTATGCCGTTTTTTGCTCGATATTAATAACGGTAACAAGTAGACGCTACAAATATTCACAGAATTAATAGTATGTTCACTTTAAAAATAAATTATTAAATTAAATATTTAAGGGGCCCCCCTTAAATATTTATCCCATACAACAAACGAGTTTTTTATAGATAATGCGGAACCCTTCGTGCGCGAGTCCGGCTCGCACTTGGCCGGTTTTTTTTTAAACAATAGTGGTATACTTTAGTATAAAGACGGTCCAGTTATAATTATTGTTCGACTTTAGCACCAGTTTTCTTCGCCCCGGGCGTTAATAAAATTAGTCCCACTGAGTTTTATGGCGGAACAGGAAATATCAGATTTCTAGGAAACGTCTAAGTTTCTAGAAAGTAGATTGATCGACTTGATTGTGACGATTAAAATAAAATATGACCTGAGCCTATGGATACTTACGTTCGGTTTTATGGTCCGTCATTAAAACGTAATTTCGCGTATCCTGTCTCTTCCACGCGTTAATATTGCGATTCATGAGTGAAAGTAACAGCTAGAAAATATATTTTTTATAGCACAGAGAAGACAAACTAGCGCACTGGCCACCTGGGGCACGTTTTATAAAACTACAAGTTACAATTTTACAGGTCTAAACTGGCAACACTGCTCAAATGGCTGGTCGTCATTGGTCGAGGTTGTGTCAAATGGAAACTTGTAACCTGTAAATTGTAATTTGTAGCTTTATAAAACAGGCCCCTATTGGTAAGTGGGATCTGGGACCCATAGACACTTACAGTCTAGAGACTGTAAATGCATTCCCAACATGAGGACTGACGTGTAATGCCTCTATGCTTAGTCATTTCAAGACGTTGGAACACAACAATGCGAAAACTATTGCTTGTAGCTGCTGCTGCGGTAGATATTAAGAATAAGACGGTAGTAGCGATTTTCCCTGCTCACGTTCCTACCACCACTAAGGTTGCATTCGACCAAATCGGAATAAGGTCTTATACCTAGATTAAACCCCGAATTTGAATAGACTAATCTCGGAGTAAGTCTTATTCCAAGTTGGTTAAATGCGGCCTCAAAGACACATTGATTTCCACAGACTGCGTTGATTTTCGAAAACGTGTACACATACATACATAATTTCACGCCTTCGTTCCCAGAATGGGGTAGGCAGAGCTACAGAATTACAAACATCTCTAAAAACTTGTTGATAATTCTATAACCACAATTTGCGCAATTAGGCTAAGATGTTTACCAGCGTATTAGTGACAGGTTGCAAGCCCATCGCCTAACAGTACTACAAGCCTTTATTCCCTTAGTCGTCTCTTACGACATCCGCGGGAAGACATGGAGTGGCACTATTCTAACTCGGCAACCGCACGAGGCCGAAAACGTGTATTCTTGCAGAATTATACACTTTACTTGTTTTTATTTATGGCGGTTCCACAGTGAGTAAATAAATAAAATAAAAAGTAAAAGCCGGACATTTTTCGATCGGCCATCTTCCCTCCCTGACGGTTTCCGAATCAAGATTAGACTTAAGAATTGAAACGGATCAATAAATACCACAACACAACACAGCCAAAAACCCTTTTTCCCTATGTATTTTTTATATTATTTTTATTGTTTTGTTTTTGCACCAAATAAACGATTTTTTTCTTCTTGAATGTACCTATTTTTTTATATACAAAACGGCACATTATCGGCTCATGCGACCGTCGTCGATTACTTGCCCCCTTTTTGGTTCTGCCAGAATACCAGGCCTGAAGTTTCTGCAGTATTACACTGAAAAAAAAGATTTGCTAACAGTAGCAAATTTTTTAGCTGCTTGTAACATAACTTGAGTGACTACAAAACTAAGGCCTACTAGTAGCTAAAACCACTTCAGTAAAATAAGTTACATAACAAAACTAGTTCGTGATGTCTTCCAAATCAGTTTTGCAATATTATATTAACATAGTTTTGGTTCCTAAGTATTAAATTTTGGCTAAACGTCAAGTAGCCGAACTAGTATAGTTATATTTTTTTTCAGGGTATGTTGAGTCAGCGCCTTTTCATCACACGAAACATGGCTTTTATATGGTAACCGATTATGTACAAGATGTTGTTTCTTATTTCGTTTTATTTTTTACTCTGTTTTATTTTAGTTTATTACTTATATTTATTTTGAGAGCCTTGTAAGTGTTTTATATGAATAAAGTTTTTATCTATCTCTCTATATATTTAGAGAGATTTTTTTGCAAAGGCAACAAGTAAAAAAACAAAAAACGTTATTTAGCAAAAACAGTACAGTATAGCTACTTATAAATTTAATTACAGTGAAGGTAATGGTGCTTATTTAAAGCCCTTTCGTTAATGATTGGTGTATACCAAAGCAATAAATAATAATGAGTAAGTTTCCTCTGTCCGCCGTACTAGTAATAACTGTATCACGGTGGGACAGGATGCACCGTCCTCTAAATTATTATAATTATGTTATTAGTTCAAGTAAGTAGCATGAACTACTAATTGAGACAACGTGCGGGTATGCCGATATTCAATATCGGTTGCTAAGATGTAAACAAGTAGTATATGCAAAAACACTACATCAAACTTAACTGATTAGGAACTACATAATATAAACTAAGTATAAATTTAACGAAGGGATAACGTGCTGTCCATAAGACTTGTTTTCACTTAAAAACAAACCATATCGCGTTAAATCATACTATTATTACTACTTATAGCATGGATGCTAATTGGGGTCGTAACAAGCAGCGTTAGGTGCTACAACCATTATAATAACTATAATATCTCACGATACATGCTCATATTGCTGCGGGGTTGTGGTATTGTTAGCTGTGATCGCTTTTCACAGGTTTCTATTCGAATAGATTAAAAAACATAATTTTTTAACATTTGTATTAGCATTTAAACCATGTTGATCTCAGTGCAACTTCTTTTTCATTAATAAAAAAAGAACTTCGTAATATTAAGTAGTTCCACGCCATAGTATTTAATTAGCAAAGTAAGATAAAGTAAGTTCATTTTACTTTTATTTCTGTGCATGCTGTGACCTTCTGTAATTAATAAGGCGCTAAGCTTGTAAGTGTGCATGTACATTATTGATGTAGTAGTGTACATATTGTTGAATGTATAAATAAATATATAAATAAATAAATAAATAAATAAATAAATAAATAAATAAATAAAAGAATGAATGAATGAATGAATGAATGAATGAATGAATGAAAGTATGAATGAATGAATGAAATAATGAATGAATGACTGAATGAATAAATAAATAAATTAATCAGCGTCCGCTTTGCTTCGGTTTCTGCGAATTTTCTGTAACACCCGTACACGTACATAAACCATACTTTTGTTGGCGACTATACTTTTTTTCCGCTCTTCATCTGCTAATCAAGACGAAACTAACGAGCTCCAACTCGGCGGGTACAGCAAAGATCCCATCGCCACCTTCCGACTCCATCATCAGATGAGCTCGATGGTACCATAATATTGCATTGTCATCGGGTTTACACATTTATCCCAAATTTCAGCCCGTTCCATTGACGGGAACTGGTTTAAAATCGACTTAGATAGAAGTGAAGTAAAATAAAAGCTTGTATTTAATAAAAACATACGTACATTCGGCCAAAAATGTGGTCTACCACCCTACGGTTGAAGTTCATTTGCGCTTCATGATACAACAAGTTCGATTTTCCCTTGGAATAATATTATGACAGCGATAAGTGTCAACCTTAGCGATACTTAGATATCACAGAAACTTTTGTCAAAACTGGTAGACCACTTTCTTGGCCCACCGTATAGTAGGACAATTTTTTTCCCGTTAAACTATTGGGTAGGCAGGTATAAACAAGTAAGTCGGTACTAATAACTTGCACCAAACCTAACGTTTGCATATTTTATAGACTTTATACTTTCGATTAGTATGTAATTTGTCAATTAAACAAACATTTGCAATTTAAAAAAAGTTCATTTTTAATAAATAAATATATGATATAAGTACGCTGTACGCTGGTAAACATCTTAGCCTAATTGTGCAAATTGCGGTTATAGAATTATCAACAAGTTTTTAGAGATGTTTGTAATTCTGTAGCTCTGCCTACCCCACTCTGGGAACGAAGGCGTGAGATTATGTATGTATGGATGATATAAGTATTGGACTGAATTTTTTCAGTCTACCTATTCGCCACATATTATTTAGCGTATTTTGATATAAAATACTTTGCGTCGAATAAACAGCCCGGTGCAAATCTTCTCCTATTCGGATCTTAGACAAGTACAGCCGAGCATCACTCTTCCTTTTTTTAAGTCGGTTTAAAAACTGCCTCTGAATGGGTGCTTTGATTCCACAGACCGATAAACACGTTTAACTTAAAACACTTATTTTTCCGTCAGCTTTGACCGCACTGTTTCTGAATTATTGAAACACTTTCACCTACAGCGCAGAAAGCGTGATCCTAAATTAACAGCCTGAAACATAATCAACATTATTTATTAGTGTTGCGATCATTTCGCTAATTAAAAACACTGTTAATTTTGTAGGTTAGTTTGCACTCGGGACGGCTGGTTGCTTTTTGACTACATTGTGTAGGTTGTTTACTTAAGGCTTTGGCACACCAAAAGCGGAGGCGTTATTGTTTTGAAAACGGAGTGAGAGAATTCATAAAAGCTGGCCTACTCGATGGGTATAGCGGTTAAGTTAAGAATACACGCCCTTAAGAAGATTTTGAAGCTTCGCGTAGCTGTCAAAAAAAAACACATACTTTAGCTCCGGGCGATTACGTTTCTCACCCCCATCAAGTCCGATTTCCATGATTTTTGAATATGTTGTAGGTAGTTACTATGACAAACTAAGTTTGTACATTTTCATTTTTTGTTTTTTTATTTGTTTCTATCTACGACATATTTCCATGGAAAAGAAAACGTACGGGCCTAGTTTTTTAAAATATCTTTAACGTATTCAAAAATCGATAAACTAGGTCTAGTTTAATGGGGAAAGAAACGTTATCATAATTTTTATGGAAATTTTCAGCTTCACAATCCTCTTAAATGTTGTTTTTACGCTCTGATGGGAAAAATTCAACTCGCCGATTAATAATTGGTGCGTCGAGCTCAAGAGCAAGTGGTTAAAGAGAATCAACTACCACAGGCCCGTTTAACGAAGCTACTAAGTAGTTACAAATTACAAGCTTTTAACTCCTTTTGCTAGAAAGAGAGTTCCGCTTGTAATTTGTAACTTGTAGCTTCGTGAAACGGGCCACAGGGGCACGTTTTATAAAGCTACAAGTTACGATTTTACAGGTTTAAACTGACAACACTGCTCAAATGGCTGGTCGTCATTGATCGAGGTTGTGTCAAATGGAAACTTGTAACCTATAAATTGTAATTTGTAGCTTTACAAAACAGGCCCCAGGTTAGGAGAAGCGCAAGTTGAACGCGGGCTCGTGTTGACTATAGGTACAGTCAACAGCATAAATAAGTGATAATTTATGTAACTTGTCGCTTTCAATCGTTTCACAATTTTGTATAACGTTTCAAACACGACTTTAAAGTGACAAGGTACATAAATGATCACTTATTTATGCTGTTGACTGTACATGTATTGCATTGAACTCGGCACACCGAGGGGTAGGCGCGGAGCAGTTTAAACGCGGACCCGCACTTATTTTTGTTGCGTTTGCTTTGCTTCCGATCTGCTTTTGATGTGCCAAAGCCTTTAGTTCTAGCAGTGATCACGACACACAAGCATAGTATAGTTGGCATTTCAAGTAGCTGCTAACTTTTGTACCTTGTCGCTTTAAAGCTTTTGACGGTTTAGTGCAGCAGCGTCAAACATGACGTGAAAGTGACAAAGTACTGAAATGTGCAGCTACTTATAAGCCCGACCGTATCGTTTTCGTCACGAATACCTTGCGAATAGATAAGAAAATAGAAGTTTTTAGTCTTCAAAAAGAGAGTATCTAAGATTTTGACACGACTGATCAAGTTTTGAGAGTATTGTATTTATAACATTTAATAAATTAAGTATGTTTGTTCTCGTAGTAACCAATTTCGATCAAAATGATTTCTTGCGTGTTTTCTAGAAACATTAAAGAATAAACAATTATGAAAAATGTTGCAATGCGATGTATATTATAAAGAGTAGTAAACCATAATCACGCTTAAATTCCCAAAGCTACAAAAACCTAAATATTATCCTCACCTTCCATTTAGCCTAAACTCTGTAGATATTTCCGCGAATCGCAGCGGTACTACTGTTATGTTATTAAATAAATCTCGATAGTATCTCGCCCAACACTAACAAGCAGCGAAAGAATCTAGATAGTGTTCTCGATTAGCGGCAATTAAAGGAGATGGTGGTTCGGCGAGCTTTGTGCCGCGTGACGAGTGCGCAGACGCAACGCGTTGGGCCGCTACTACGAGTATTACTCAAGGTAGATTGAGACTACGACATAATACACCGTATACTGGGTGTATACACCGAGTGCCTGTGTATGAACGTGGCTGTCTTTAGTGGATATGTTGAGACTACGACAGTATATACACCGAACACTGAGTGTATACACCAAGTGCCTGTGTATGAACGCGGCTGTATTTAGTGTATATGTCGAAACTACGACACTATACACCGTATACTGAGTGTATACACCGAGTGCCTGTGTATTTACGCGGCTGTATTTAGTGTATATGTCGAGACTACGACACTATACACCGTATACTGAGTGTATACACCGAGTGCCTGTATATGAACGCGGCAATCTTTAGTGTAAATGTTGAGACTATGACACTTTACACCGTACACTGAGTGTATACACCAAGTGCCTGTGTATGAACGCGGCTTTCTTTAGTGTATATTTTTCTTTATTTAGTTTTTAGGGAAATATCAAAATGAATTGCCATTACAAGTCGATTCCACTAAACCAGTTTATGGATTTGATGGAACTATTGCACATGATAGAGTTGTCATTATAACATCTGTAGTGAATTTATATCAAATCCCAATATTTATGATTTCTCTGCGACATATATATCATCCAGAGACAATCGATGTACGTATATTATTAAATAATAATAATAAATACCAGGGGACAATGTCACACCAATTGCCTTACTTCCAAACGAAGCTCCAGGCTTGTACGTATAATATATATACGTAGTCTAAATCTATTATTTGACAAATATTTTAGTGGTGTGTGGCCTCGAGAAAAAACACAATAGGTACTCGTAGATAGTGGAAAGTAAGCCTACTTATCCCTTAGGAGTAAAGTTTGCCCACCCTTTGGCTTTTCCATAACTTAACTTACAACTTTTGGTTTCGGTCGGATCAAGTTTCTTGCGGTATTCTGTGAAAACTTACTATAGGCGGCTTAGTTTGGACGGTTACGTGATTTCAACATTTATGACTAAGGGAGGTCGCTCACTGCAAATTCGAGGCGGGACGTCGCGATGCGGCGAAGTTGTATGTATGTAAACTCCATTCCAATTGTCTTGTAATATTTAGTAAACAATTTTATAACCTCAAAATGCATCACTTTTGGCTTAAACGGCCGTTTTTTGCTGAATACAGCAATTAGAGACCATATTTAGCACACTTTTTTCTGATTTTACATCATGGATGGTTTATTTTATAACAAAATTGTTATTTTAGGCGAAAAAGGAGCATTTTGAGGTTATAAAAGTGTTTACTAAATAAGACAAGTTTATTGGGATGGACCTTATGTAAATACTTTATTGTACAAACGGGAAAATAACAAACAACAAAATAGACAGAAACACGAAAGGTATGTACAAAGGCGAACTTGTCCCTTTAAGGTAGGGTTGCCATCTCTAAAATTTGGCAACCAGGTCAAGACGCGTGAAAACCCCGGATTTTGGAGCCCAGAGCCCGGACGGTTTGTCGGTTGTCCACACAGCGGCGCGCGAGTCCCGCCGCAGTCGCGTCACTCAGCGACGCGGCGGCCCAAGACAAATAAAACCCCGCCCGGACACTCCCCGGACGCCCTCTAAACTAGGACAAATCCGGAGAAACCCGGACGGATGGCAACCCTACTCTTGGATCTCTTCCAGTTAACCTTTGAGCGATTTGGGGGTTTTTAGGGTTTTGTAACCAAAGGGTGCCAACGGAATCCTATTACAAAGCTTCCACTGTCCATCCGTCTATCCATCCGTCTGTCTGACAGTGCGATCGGGCTGTATCTCATGAACCGTAGTAAATAGACACTTGAAATATTCAGTGTTTATTAACAAAGCCGGTATAAAAACAAAAAATAAATTTCAAAAGGTTCCCATACAAGGAACGTGTTTTTGCAGCGTAGTATGGAACCCTTGGCGTGGGAGTCCGACTCGCACTTGGCTTGTTTTTATTTTTAGAGTAGCGGGTTCACTAAACTTTACTCCATTTAAAAAATAACAACGAAAGAGATGAAATGACAAAATGGCGGCGCCTTGACACTTTGAGTACGTGAGCGACTTCCCTAGCCACAACAACTACGCACACAGTTTTAAGACACGTAACCATGAATAGTCTCACTCCAAACTCGCTACAACTAAACCCGAGAGACTTTAGTAGGGCTTGCGATTATATCTTCGAGACAGATTGCGAGTACGGACTCGTTAGCTAGATAAGACGATTAATGCTCTCTCCGACTGTCTAGGGCCGACGGAGAATATTAACACTGTTACTAGAATACATCTAAAAATGTTATGTGGCTTTTATAATAAGCCAAAATTACATACCTACTGCGTATATTGCGTGACAAAATGTGGATAAAACATCCGTCACTCTCGTACTAACGTCTATAAGTGTCAGAAAGGGGTGCCCTTCGACTGACCTAAAATTTTATTTGCTAACATTTTTTGGTCGAAAATGTTTCCTATAATATTGAACGGTATACTTCTTATTTAGCATAAAGCTTTTTTTACATAAATATTTTTTGTTATAAAGCACTTTTGGTCTAAAATTGTTTTGTCTAAAATTTTAATTAGGTACTAAAAGGCTAAATCCATAATATTGTTTGGTCGAAGCCCGTCCCAGTATAAAACACCTAGGTCTCAACTAATCTATAGGTTAGGTTAGGTTAGAATTGTGTCAAGGCGCGAAGCGCTACAACTACGCGGCATAGGAGCTCCGCGAAGCGGAGCTCCGTCGACTTCGCCTCACTGTCAACGTTATACCAAAAAATCATTTGACAAAATAAGTTATTCTAAACAAATGTTATACTAAACAATTTTTCGACCAAACAATATTATGCAAAACAATTTCGATCAAACAATTTTCGTCATTTAAATTATTAGACGAAACGTTGGTATGCAAAAAAATATGATGCGAAACAAAAATAACGAAAGTAACGGATGTTTTATCCACCCCCCTGGGCCTCTATTCAACTCGGTAAGTAAACAACATATTTTATTTGACGTGCTATTGGTATTGGTATGGTATTGTTTTTAACTCGGTCAATTTACGTAAATAAGAGTTATCAAAACTTTGATATTATTATTACGATAACAGGTTCAAGACAATATGGTTTTTACCGCCTAGAATAGAGCCATTAGAGGGATATTGTGACCTTTTGTTTTGTTGGTGGCTGGAAATTACAGGCCTTAACGGTCAATTTTTGTAAATTTTATAAATCTCGAGAAATTCTAAAAAATACAATTAAAATTTTGCTACCTACATATTGCTAAACGCTTTTCATGTCATTAATGGGGGCCATGGAAATAAAATACTTTAAGAGTTTGAAACAAGTTTTATTAACAAACTTGAGTAGGTAGGTACTTTAAATTACAAAAGTTTCACAAAGAAATCTGAAGACATATTATTAGGTTTGATCGAACAAAAAACCCTACTTCGATGCCTCTTTTGATAGATTATTATGAAAGTATAGATCAAGGTTTTTCTTATTCATTGAAAACAAATCGTAAAATAGGGTACCTAAATTTTGAAGCCTTGTTGCCTTCGTTGGTTGGCAGGTTAAATAAAATGTTAACTACTTTATTCCCTTGTGATGTAACTTACTTTTCACTTCTCATGCTCAAAAAGTGTGTCATATTAGACTTATCAAGCGAGACTCAAGTAGTACATGTAAACCCTAGACAATACATTATATTAATATTTCCCCTAGGGAAAATATGAAATGGAAAATAGAATGATTTATTTGTACAAAACATTTTAATTTGACCAATCAAAATACTTCACGAAATTAAATCAACCTATCACATACACATCGACTGTCAATCGGAACGTTAGGTTCTTTTTGGTACGCATACTCTTTAACTATATTAACTCTTAAAAAAAACTTTGTATTTGGTATGAACCAACCAGAATACAGCTATATTAAAATCGACTAATCAGGGAACAGAATTAATTTCTCAAAATATTAGGTGTTTTTTAGTCCCTATTTTACAATCGTTAAAATATGATTAAATCGATTGTGCAACGCTTTGAAGCGCTAAATAGTCACACGGTCAGTGGCGTTTATTTGCGGTATCTATATTTTGTATCTGTGTTAAAGTACTTTTGAAAAAAAAAAACATGCCGCCAAAATAAAACAATATTTTCGCCGTAGAATATGTGGTGCTATCTTTGCAAATTTTTTACCTTTGTATAGGTAATGTTTACAATTTTCCCTCGCTTTGCTCGGGAAAATAACCATCTCCTGGTACTAAGTATGGCTTATTTTAGAACCTAGTTGTACAATCTACTATTGTATTATTGCATTTTACTATTGAAAAAAATACCTTTTCTGTTAGAGTTTATTACGGCGCTTCTTCTCAGCCACGGACCTAAAAAAAATACGGACGTAACGTTACACTAAAAAGGTGTGAAGTATGGAAGGTCTGTTATTTCGTTCCGTCATACACGAACTACCGTCTCACAAATGCACTAGGTCTGTTAACCCGCCGCCATTACGCGTCGAACCGCAACACGAGTGATATTTAATTTTACGCCGACGAAAATGCCGCATTGTGTTGTTAAAACGTGTAAAAACTACATTAGTAAATATAAAAAGACACGCGGTATCAATTATCATGTGTAAATTATGATTATTCGTGTTATTTTTCATAAATATGTGTTTATTTACTTTGACGCAAATTACAAACAATAATGACAACCAGTGTTGCCAGTTTTTTCACGGATTTTTTTTCCTAAAAGTGAGGGAATCTGTAACGCCGTTAGTTATGGTACGGAACCCTGCTTATGTGAGTCAGACTTGTTTTTGTTCGGATTTTTTCAAACAATCTAAGAATGTAATTAAGTCTTGGATCTCTGTTACTTCTAATTTGTCAGATTCTCTTGAAATTTTGGATACTGGTTTACGTCATTGCGATGACAATATAATTGTATGGTACTATCGAGCTGTTATGATGATGGAGACAGGTGGTCATAGGAACTCCTCAATGACTAATACACAGACCTAAAAAAAATACGGGCGTAAAGTTACACTAAAGAGGTGTGAACTATGTAAGGTCTGTTATTTCGTTCCGTCATACACGATCTACCGTGTCACAAATGCACTAGGTCTGTTAACCCGCCGCCATTACGCGTCGAACCACAGCACGAGTGACATTTAATTTTACGCCGAAGAAAATGTCGTATTGTGTTGTAAAACGTGTAAAAACTACATTAGTAAATAATATAATAAGCCACACGGTATCACTTATCACGTGTAAGTTATGATCATAATTGTTATTTTTCTTAAATATATGTTTATTTACTTTGACGCAAATTACAAACAAAAATGACAATCAGTGTTGCCAGTTTTTTCGCGGATTTTTTTTCCTAAAAGTTTAAATTTTTAAGTTTAAATAATAAATTGCTTTATTCGTTAAAATTATTTTAAATCACTGATATATCAATATTATTAATATTATTCTGTCGTGCAACCGTTGTAAATTGTCATATAATTTTTTGCATCTCTAGTTCCCATTATTGTTTAGTTGAAATTGGTTTTGTCATTACAAAATGAAAAAACCCAATTTCAATTAAAATAAAACGGTTGCATGACACAATCGAACCCAATGCTGAAGTAGTACGTAAATGATAACACGATTTAATTGTACGAAGTTTTTGCAGCGATACAATCGCGATTCAGTCTCAATGCAGTACCTATCGATACAGTCACAAATGCGCATTTGTATCGCAGCAAAAAGTTGCAGTTGGTAAAAGGCCTTAAAATAGGAAAATTTACGATTTATATGGCAACCCTCAAGGCACGCACACTCGTAAACGGACGGCCATTTTGTGTGCTTCACTCATGATTAGACTAGGTTACGTCCGTATTTTTTTTAGGTCCGTGTTCTCAGCATGATCTTGTCCGAAGCGCTAGTATACCTATTTACTTCACATTACCGACGTGTAAGAGAGACTAAAAATGACGCTCAAAGAACATCGGAGGAATAGTGACAGTGCCAGAGGCAACATTCTCTCACCCTGCCCTACTTAGTACCCCCGATTTGCCCTACATCCCTATTTTCTCCTACTTATTCACTAAGCGTCGTCAATGGAATTAAAAAAATCATATAGTTTTGATTCATAATCTTCAAAATTTATCAATTACCCGCCATCGCTTTACTTCGGTATAATAATATGTGAGTTTTCTTTATTGCACGGGTGTGCATAAAGCAATATACATAAAGACCTTCCGTGAAACATTATGTAACTAACAATAGTGTTATAAGGTTAACGTGTGTATCTGTATGTATGTGTCGATGTATCTGTGAGTTTGTGTATCTATGCGAACCTAACCTAACCTAGCCTTATCTACACGTAAGATATTTAAGAAATTCTGAAAAGTGTTCGGTTCCGGCGATATAAACATTATGACTAAAAATAATTATGTCAACATACTAATTATGACCAAAAAAAAGGGAAACAACGGGCTCCCGCCTGTGGCATTGTAGCTCCCAAACGGCTGACCCAATTTGGACGTGGTTTTTGTTACTGAAAGTTCAATTGGAATGGTTCTTAGCTGGATTTCACGACAATCGGTTGGGTCATTTAAAGATATTAGCTCTCAAAAAACACCTGGCAAGAGCCTGACCATGCTCAGTGTAGGGTTTTGAAGCCGAAGCCGAAGTTAATACACAAAGACCATCTTAAAAAAGAACAAGTATGAACTAATTCTCTATTTCAATTTATTTGGTGCTGTCTTAGATGGTTTTACTAGGTATAAACATTTTAGTCGCCTGTATCTCAGAATCCAATCAAGTCTACTTCTTCGTGATAGTTTTTCTTTAAAATTCGTTATATGTGCTTTCATCAAAGATATTTATCTGATTTTTAGTATTTGTAGTTTTGGCTGTAGGGCGGAGGGGACACTTGACTCTAACAAAAATTAGCGCTTTAAAGCTTAATATTTCGTAAACGAATCCCTTAATCAAAAAATAGTTTCCATAAACCCGCAATATTTTTGACCTATCCAACGACACACCACACTATGGGGTAGAAGAGAAAAACTTTAAGTGTACGAGTAGGGGAGGTACAATAAAAAAAAAACAAGATTTTTTTATACAACTTTGTTGGCGTGACTTCTATGTATATTCATGCCAAATTACAGCTTTCTAGTATTAAGAGTCTCTGAGCTAGGTTGCGGGCGGACAGACAGACTATAAGGGTTCCTAGTTTGATTACGGAACCCTAAAAAGGGATAGCCTTGATATCACAGATTTTTATCGTTTTAATAGTTATTCAATTGTATTGTAAACGCTACGAAGGCGTTCAAATATTTGCTCTCTAAGGCACTTTTAGCGGCGCCGTTCCGACCCCAAAAAGCCTTTATGTAAGAACTCCTCGCAAATAAATAATAGTCTACTCCTAAAGTGAGTGCAATGCCATGAGATTCAAGCGATTTTATGCTATGGTAGGTTCTTTCGGCGACTTCGTCCGCGTTGACCTTTGTTGGAAATATTTTTTTCCACTCAGTCCCGAATCGTCTACGTATGTAGCAAAATGTCCAGTTACGAAAATTTACCAAGAACCGAAATGTCCATTATTTATTTATTTATTCAAATAAAAATTTCACAGCGTTACAGTAAAACCAACGCACTGAAAAACTTAATATTATATACAGATAGACACTTTGCATTATAACACACACAAACTGATTACAGTTTTCATTAAAAAGTTTTTATCTAGAAATTCCACTTCCATCCATTCTTTCACAGAACCTAAGACACTGAAAACAAACATCGGACCATCGACTTACAAATACATCAAAAAGATCAGGTGCTGATAATAAGAGTATGTTGAGGCCCGCAAGAGCCCGAACAGTGGGAGAGTTGAGGTGGGCCACAGTCCTCGTCCTAGGTGTCGCGAGGAGGTTATGATGTCGCGGTCTTAGGAGCATTATGTAAATTGACCATTTTATGAAGATGCCTCAATCGTACAATTCACCATATAGTCCATAAAGCGATATGGCTAAATAACAACAAGTCTAAGAATGTAAAATATCAAATATTTAAGTTTATATATTTTGTCAGACATTTTGCTACATACACGATCGGTATCTACGGAGCCATTTTTTCACAGGGTTTTATGGCATGAAGAAGGAAACGAGTACACAAGCCACCTGATAATAAGTGGACCCCCAAGCTTATAGGCATTTCAAATCTTACGATGAAAATCTCGACTCTGCAAATGAGTTGCCAAACTTGAGAACTAACGAAGAATGCGTGTATGCTAGTCATTTCACCTTGTCTTTCCCCCGCACCGGAATACAACAATGCAAACAGTGCTGTTTGGCGGAAGGTTATAGGGTAAGATGGCGGTAGAAATACGGCCCTGCACAAGGTCCTACCACTAATATACTTTGTTATTTTTAAGAATACAATAAGTAACCGTTATCTGTAAGTTGACATCTCTTCTAGTGTACTTTATGTTTATGTAAATATTAAATGTAATTGTTCAAGAATTCACGAATAAACTATTCTATTCTATTCTATTTTGCACACGTTTTCGCGTCTGATGAAGTCAAAATCATAATTATAAAATAATGTCTCTTCTATAAGTAATTCAAATTCAAATTTAAATTCAAATATTTATTGCATTATACGTTGCAGGTACATAATTTCTTAAAGTAGTACTAACAATAATTAAGTAATAACAAGAATTTAAATATTGGCACATTTATTTTTCAGTATTAGGTACGTTTTTAAAGGAAACTTATGCGAAATTGAAAGTTATTATTCTGATGCTATAAAAAACGAAGTATCAGTATGCCCATCTTTAACATCGCTTTATTTTCTGCATTAGACCTTTTCCATAAGGCAAGGCCGAATCTTCTGGGAATGAAGCGAGCAGGCGAACCGATCGCTCAGAGCTGTTTCACCAGAGATTTAGCGGTGGAGATCGCTCGTAAACTAACGTAATAAAGATTCTTTAGCCCAGCTTCTAGAGAGCTTAATTTCTAGGTTTTCGCATGTAGAAGTAAAGCCAGCGCAAAAATGATTTATAATTAAAAAAACCCTTAGTATATAATAACGACGGTCCGGCGCACATACAGTCGCAAAGCATCGTCGTCTTTAGAAGTGTTGAAATGAGCAAAAATAATCTCCGCGAGAATCTCATACTTGTGGTCTTAATTAATTTCGATCCTATTTCTAATACGTCTGAAGATGATGATGCTTAGGCAGTGAAAAAATATCTGCACTGTGCTTCTCTGTATGTGCGCCGGCCTACTTTTTGATCTAATATATTTTGAACAGCCCAACCAATTTTCATGAAATCTAGCTAAGAATCCTTTAATAGTAACACCCAGTTTACCCGTTTGAGAGATGCCTCAGACAGACAAGAGGGAAGCGCTGGAAGAATTTTGAAGTGCCCGTGCGGCCTACTTACTGAATCGCAACACTAGCACTACATGTCTCTTTTCCTTTATTTTTGTTAATTTTTTTTGTCTGTGTGTTATTGTTGTGAATAAATGATTTAATTACTGACTTACTGACTTACTAAATCTTCTTCTCTTCTTCTGCAGCATTTTATTTACATGCCCACTGTTGGGTATATGCCTCTACAATCCTTTTCCATTTTGCCCTATTTTGAGTTAGTCTGGTCCATAGAGGGCCAGCATTCTCTCTAATATCATCGGACCATCGAGCCGGTGGTCTGCCAACACTGCTCCTTCCTACCCAGGGCTTCCAGACTGCAACGCATTTACTCCATCTCTTGTCTTACTGAATAAACATATTTTATTCTTTAATTTTTGGGACAAAGTTATTTAGCTATACTTTTATTTGTAAAGTGATTTTCTGCTTTGCAAGACCTAACTAATGAGTCCCGACGCGGTGGGTCTACGTTAAGCATAGCGGAGATCCTGTCAACCTTCCACTTCCGACTCCATCATCAGAGCTCTTTGATAGCATAAAATTGCATTGTCATAGGGTTTACATATATGTAGTCCAAATTTCACCCCATTCCATTAACGGGAACTGCTTCAAAATTGAACCGGTTCGGAAAAACAATCGCCTTAATTGTTATTCCATGTTTGTTTAGTACAAAAACATTAACGCTTATACAAAAACATTAAATACCAGTTTATTATCCTGTTGAAGATGAAAGTGAAATTTAATTAACTGAAAGTTGTCGCTGTTACATCTTGATAAAAGCCATTTAATTACATTAATTATTTAATAAACGGAAATATTAATTACGCTAAGAAGATAAGGGATGTTCTAGTTATGGGCATCATTTCAATTTTAGCTCTTAAATTGTATAAGCTAAAGTTATGTTTTGGATGAGTTAATAAATTCATATGAGAAACAATGTTTATGAGCAAGTAAAAACCACAATTTTTCACATAAAAATGAGTTTGTTGACAGTATTTTTTTATTTCCGTTACGTTTTTGTTTTCGTTCAGAAAATCTTGTTTCAGCGAAGTGGAAAATCCCTTTAATGATAACACTCAAATGTAAAAAAAAACCGTTTTCAGTGGTGATTTTGTTCGGTAAGTAAAATATTAAAATTTGCAAATGAAATGGATAAATAATACGATGTTTTTTCTTAAAGCCATTTACAATTGGGTTGTATTGTCAAGCCACATTACCAACCCAAGGGTTGTTTTTTTGTTAATTTTCCCTTTCAATGTACCCTCGTCTCAAATATCCGGATGTTTCAGTTTTAAAGTCAACACTGGCCAAGAGTTTTTGTGCGGAATAACACACGAAAAATACATTTTTTTTTCTGTTTTGTGTAACTATTTGTTTGTAGGTTGGGACTAGGTCAATTTTTGTGAAATTGTCCCCTGATATTTATTTATCTTCTGTTATCCACTAGGTACTTAAATTTAAATCGTTTCCTTACACAAAATATCGTTCGTGATTTTGTTGTCATATAGTTGTAACTTTGACGACGCGAAGGCTTAGTTGGTAGTGACCCTGCGAAGCTAGCGGTCCTGGGTTCAAATCCCGGTAAGGGCAGATATTTTTGTGATGAGCATGAATTGTTCATGACGATGAGCACGAATATATTTGTCATGGATGTTTTCTATGTATTTAAGTATATATTTCTCTATATAAGTATTTATATCGTTATCTAGTACCCGTAGTACAAGCCTAGAGCTTAGTTTGGGACTAGGTCAATTGGTGTGATATTGTCCCCTGATATTTATTTATAATTTCCTGCTCTTCCCCCTTTATTTATCTGATAGGGGATGAATTTTAAAAGTCATTCATTAGTTCACCTCTACTAGTAGAAGTATTTATTTTAAATTCCACTTTTTTTTACTATTACTAGGTATACTATAAGTAGTTTTGACACCACGCGTTGCCTGTCACTCTAAGTCAGTAAGTCAGTAACGGAACTTTTTTATGAGTAAAGGAATTTCTTGTGCAAAAATAAATCAGCAATGTCATTATTCTTTCGTTTTAGGTACTTGCGGATGATTTTTTCGTGGGTGGACAGATTGGGTGGTTGATAAATGAGGTATCTTTGGATTAATGCCTGGTGTCACGTGACGGATTGGATCTATTACTCATGCGCATGGAGTAGGTACGCGGTTGGAATACGGGAATATGCTTTATAAGACTTACATGACATTTGGCTGTTGTGATGGATCAACGTGTTACGTTGTTAAGTGTGTATCACATTTAACAAAGCTAAATCGCATGTTTGTGTGCAGTGTCATCTGTTGTTTAGAAATATTAGCCAATTGAGAGAGAATTTAAGATACACGTGTTAAACGCCCAAGGGGTATCCGTGTTCTTAGCCCCGGCGGTATTAAGCGTCCGAACACCGAACAGGACGGATTCAGAGACTAAGTTGCAAAATTACCGACTCCGCAAAACGACCATATCGCATTTTAGTCTACACCAACGTGACCAATAATAGAAATAAATATGAAAATAAAGAACATAACCTTGTCATTATGCATCTAAACACCCAGAGCATTAAATCAAAATTAGACCAATTGGAAGTACTGTTGCATGAAAAAAATATGGATGTCTGTTGTTTTAGTGAGACGTTCCTGAAGCATGGGGAAGTTGAAACATTGCAAATAGAGGGCTATAAAAATGTTGCTCATTTTTGTCGTAAGCGTAAGAAACGAGGTGGTGTTGCTATTTATGTGAAACACTCAGTAGACTGTCGTGAATTGCAGTGGGTAGCTGAGATGTCTGTAGAAAGTCACTTTGAATGTTGTGGTATTACGATTTGTGGACTAAGTTACCTAATCATTTGTGTTTATAGAACACCAAATAGTAATCTTGAAATTTTTCTTGTAAATATGGAATTTTTACTTCGCAAACTAGTGACAAGGAACAGGAACTGTTACAAAAACATTTTCATATTAGGTGACTTTAATGTCAACATACTAGAAAATACAAGTAAGAGTGAGCAAATTTTAAATACTTTCCGATCTTTTAAATTATACCCTAAAGTAACAGTTCCTACGAGAATAACAATACATTCTCAAACATGCATAGACAACATATTTACGAATGCTAAGCATTGTAGAGCGGAAGTATTAGACCTAGGTTTATCTGATCATACTTGTCAGTTAATATCGATTCCTACAAGTTTGGCTTTTAGAGAGGACTTTTGGTATGTCTGCAGTAGAAATCCAAATACATATTTAGAAATCTTCTCGAAATATTTATCACAAATAAGTTTTGCAGATGTTTATTCTCAGATAGATTCAAATGACGCGTACAAAATGTTTTTGGATATCTTTAACCTTGTTTTTGACCTCTGCGTACCAAGTAAAAAAATTAAAATTACACATAAAAGAAATTCAAACTGGAAAACTAAAGGAATTCTAAAATCAAGTAAACATAAAAGGCAATTGTATTTGCATACTTTAAAGTCTAACAATGTAATTGTTAAAAAAAAGTATAAAAAATACTGTCAAATCATAAAATCAGTAACAAAACAATCAAAACGTATTACAAATATTAACTTTATCAATCAGAGTACTAATAAAAGCAAAGCAACATGGCAAATAATAAAACAAAATACGACACATATAAATAGGATAAAGGACACAGTTGAATACATAAAAAAAGATGACATTATAATTAATAAACCGCTCGACGTCGCTAACACAATTAATGATTTTTTTATAAACTTAAATAATACCAGAAAAGACATACCCAATCATAAACCTGTAACCCAACCTAACGTAAGTAGTATATTTTTGACACCAGTAAGCACGCACGAGATAAAAACTATTGTTAAGGAATTAAAGAATAAAAAAAGCACAGGATATGACAAAATACCCATGTTGTTAATTAAATTGAATATTGAGTACATAGCTGAACCATTGACACATATTATAAATTTAACCCTAGAAAGCGGAACTTTTCCAAGTGACTTAAAAAGAGCATTAATAAAACCCTTGCATAAAAAAGGTCCTAAATATGACATAAACAATTATAGACCAATTGCATTACTATCTAATTTCTCAAAGATATTCGAAAAAGTTATATTAAATCGTATAATATCATTTTTCAACAAAAACAACATATTAAATAAAAATCAATTTGGTTTTCAAAAAGGGAAAAATACGACGATAGCTATATTTAAAATTTTAAAACAAATATGGACAGATGTACATAAAAAAAACACTTCTATTGGGATTTTTATAGACCTTTCAAAGGCGTTCGACTGTGTTTCACACGAAATATTATTAAACCAGCTTGAACATGTTGGAATACGCGGATCAGCATTAAAATTGATTGAGAACTATCTTACTGATAGACCTCAAGCTACAGTGTTAGATACATATGATAGAACTACAAAGACGATCACAAGAGTACAGTCAAACTATGTAAAAAATCTACAAGGGGTTCCTCAAGGAAGCGTATTAGGGCCTCTATTATTTTTAGTATATGTAAACGAGTTTCCCCTAGTGATTGACCACTTGTGTGTAATGTTTGCTGATGATGCCACAATATTTATATCTGAGGAAAAACTAAAGGGCTCTGATATTACTCAAGAGACGTATAATACACTAAGAATTGTGGTTAAATGGTTATCATCTTTAAATTTAAATGTTAACTTAGACAAGACGAAAATTATACAGTTTACGAACTATAAACAGGAATCACAATGTATAGATATAATAATAAATAATGAAAAAATTGAACAGGTCAAGAACACGAATTTCTTAGGTGTTACAATAGACAACAACTTAAACTGGAAGACTCACATTGAAAAAATAAATAAAATAATTTCAAAGAGCTGTTTTGCACTTTCAATGTTAATTAATATAACATCAATTGAGGTTGCTTGTGAGGCTTATTATGGTAATGTTTATCCTCAACTGACATATGGCATAATTTTTTGGGGTAACTCAGTAAATGTTGAGTCCACTTTCCTTCTTCAAAAGAAATGCCTACGCATCATATTTAAACTTAAAAATACGGAATCCGTAAGAAACGTATTTAAAGACTACAGAATTTTAACCCTGACGTGCATTTATATATTAGAAATAAGTTTATTTGTTAAGGAGCGTACTGACGACTTCAATAAAAAAAGTGACTTTAAGATAAATTTACGATCTCAATATAAAAATGACTTATGTACAGTTCGTCCTTCTAGCTATATACTGAACAAAAGCACTTATGTCACTGGAATAAAAATACATAATCATTTACCGGAATGTATAAAGTCGCTATGTAATGCACAGTTCAAAAATAATCTTAAGGAATGGCTACTTTGCAAATGTTTTTATAATTTAAATGATTTTTTTTCTGTAAAGTATTAAATAATAAAATTTAGATGTAAGGTTATTATTGTACGTCCGAAATGGGCAAACTGTTGGAACTATTAATCTATTGATTTTGACATGTAATAACAATTGTACACAGTTTGACAATAAATGCTTATCTTATCTATCTTATCTTATCTTATCTTATCTTACATTATAAAATAGCCGTGTCGCTTTTTTTTACTAGGTAGGTTAGGTTCGTTAGGTAACTTCATATGCCCGAAGGGCGCACCGTTCAAGTGTAGGAGCCCCGCAATGCGGAGCTCCGTCAACTTTGCTAAGACAGACATAAAATGAAAAAATAACAATGTGGTCATTTTGCGACTCAAACTTTTTGAAATGTAGATGTAGGCTATGTGATGTTGGTGATGGGTTTCCGTTCGACCTCAGTCTCACCTGATGTTAAGTAAAGGCGAGGTCGAGGGTGGTATAGTTCATTTCAAATACCATGGCCCGATTCCACTTGAGATTTAACAATGAGTCATAATGTTTAGCTGTTGTTGACTAATTGCTTTACTACCTGAGCACTTCAACTTCTTTCAATAATCTTTTGTTATTTATCACCAGTGATCGGAATAGGTAGAGCAATATCGCATCGGTATCGCAAAAGGACATAATATAGAGTGGTTACAACCAGATGAAATATTAATTTATTTTTATTGAATTCCGGATTTCCGGTTTTTTTGATGCTAAATATACGTAATATTTATTACTTACTTACATGGTTTGTGATAAAAGAGGCCCGTAACTCATTTCTTTTAAGTATCTTAATAATAGGAGGAGTATTTACCTAAACTTCATAGAACAGAGACATAAACTGGAGACTTCCTTGCGACTACATTTACTAGTACCAGAAAATAGCGGAAAAGAGGAATTCAATAAAAATAAATTAATATTTCACCCGGTTGTAACCACTCTATATTAGGTATGTCCGTTTGTGAACTTTAGGTAAAAAGCTAGGTTTATCACTAATCCTATTGTTCACGCTTAATGACCGTCTCAAGTGGAATCGGGCCTTGGTATATGAAATGAACTATACACGCTGACACAGAAAAAACCTATAGGTATTCTTGTATTTATTTAATTAGCAATAAGATTAAAACCTATATTTGCATGCTTGCTTGCTGATTACAAATGCAAAGATCATAATGAGTAAGATCATATATTTAACTTAATTCTGACAAATACTTAAATGAATTTAAATTTGAATTTGAAAACGCCAAGGTTTGTTACGATTTGGGAAAACAGACGCGGGCAGAGCATATTACTTGTACCTTTTTGATTCTAGTATAACGCTTTCATATAATTTTTACATAGCACACTGCCGTGTATAACACCCCATTTATTTAATTCGGTCCATAGTTAATGAGTTACAGAACGACTTACCTGAATCCGATTTTAAGTTACTTTAATCATACATTATCTACATATTTGGATACGAATACATTGATTGTTCAAATCAAAGCGTTCCCTTTGGATAAATTATATAACTACTTTCAGTGTCGCTGCCACCCTTGGCGTGTTCAAGATGAGCTATCTCTATATGGTGGCATCGATTGTTTTAACCATTAACACATATGTCGCACTTATCTAAGTGAAAGGGCATTAAACGCACCAAAGCTCCAATTTCATTAATTACTTATTAAATTACAATACCGTTATTCGAAATTAAAATGGCGTATCTGCAACTTAAAATTCATTGACAATTAAACGTTCCTCAGCTATGAACAAGATTGCAAATGCATCGAAAGTATTTTAACAGTTAAGACCTTTTAAATGGCTAATGAACTTCAAATTTTGAGTTACTTGAAAACATACCTTATTCGCTGGAGTTAAGGCTGGTACGTAAGGGTGATGTGGTGGGCAGTGCTGTGGTCGGGAGTAGGTTCGCCATTACTGGGATTTGCATTTAAGGAGGTTACTCCTGAAAGGGATTGGTAATGGTGTACAGGATGATTATTTAAAATAGGGGAAGGGGAAGTCTAGAGGTTCAAGAGAGGGAAAGAAACCTTGTCGATTTAGAATAAATAAAAACTGCGTTTAAGGATTTTCAATCAATCAATCAATCAATATCATTTATTTGCAGAATACAGTACATAAGATGTTACAGTCAATTTTAAATAATAATGATGCGTCCAAATATTAATTTTATGCAATATAGAAATACCAAAATACATTTAAAATTACAAATAAGAGTGTCAAAATTTATAAAATATACTAAATGTCAAAGATCACAAATTATTACTAATTATTACATTTTATTAGATTGGAGATTTATGATATTCAAAAACAGAACCCGGAATCTGACTTATTATTTATTTCAATTAAGAACAGTTCCTTTCAACTTATCTTTTAAGTTAGTCTATGAAGTGGTGTTGAATGAAGGATGTTCAAACAGAAATTGACGAAATGGTTTCTAAAAATATTGTTTTTCAATCTTTTATAAGGATTTCATTTAAGGCAGACAACAAACATTCATAATTACAAATACCTAACAGATTAACATAAGTTACAATATAAAACTTAAAACTAATACTGAGGTTTTAGTAAAACCACTTCGGCTTTCCGTTTGCAGACGTATATACTCATAACTTTTGTAGACCCCCTGTAGTTTCGAGATTACAATGTTTCATTTTAATTATTATAATTACCAATTAACTATGCTATACACATCAATAACATACTAATGAGCAGTACACAGTCATACGATTTCGCAAATAAGAATAGTCAGAAACTTTTACGATTGTGAACAAGAAAACAAGACAATTGTATGACGACAGTTTCTTTCATGTGAGAAACAAACAAACCAACTTTAAATACAATAAGCCTGCTTTCTTGTGGACTGGAAACCGATTTATTTACTCATAAATAGGTTAAGCAAGTGCTTTTGATATTGGTTATGTGTTACTATGAGATAAGCATCTAAGACACTATATTGTTCATTTAAAAAACATTATTATTGTGCATGGCAACATTGTTCCCCTCCATCTCTTCTTCTCCCAGAAAATGTCGGTGCATATCGTGTCTGCAATAAATAATTCAAAACTACAAACATTTATTTGATTTTACAATCAATATAAGTAAACCCGTTTGCAGCTATCACTGATTTTATTGCAGTAGAACTACGGTCAAATGTACAAAAAAAATATCGATTTTTACTAAAGTCCAAAATTACCTAATCTTATAGCTCGTGAGCAGATCTATTACTCGCCTTCGTGTTATTGTAGTTTTAGGGACACTCTGTATATGTAAATAATGCACAATTATGTTTATTTTATAGTTATATAATAATAACACTATCATGTTTAAAAAAAGTGGCAACGCCCAAGGACCTTACATTATAAGATGGTGACTTAAAAAGTCACTAGGGGGCCGATTTTTGACTTTCAAGCGCTCGAAAGTTTCACTCGGAAGTGAGCAAAATCTTCGAAACCGTGTTTTGAAATACCAGCGCTAGAATTGAAAACGAATGGTGTGGACCACACGTCTTTAAATTTTCTATCGCTCGTAATTTCAAAAATACGTTTTCACAGAGTTTGCTAACTTCCGAGTGAAACTTTCGAGCGCTCGGAAGTGAAAAATCGGCCCCCTGGCCCCTTAAAAAAAAACTCAATACATTTTTTTTATTGACATGCGTTATTTGAGACCCGTAGACATTTGTATTCTCAAGACTACAATCTCAATATTGCAATCATAATGACTACTAATGCGTTGCCAACCCTGAGGACTAAGATGGAATGCCTCTATGCTAGTAATTTCACCGGTTGTCTTATCCCCACACCGGACCACAACAATGCGAACACTGCTGCTTGGCGGTGGGTTAAAAGATAAGAATAGACGATGTGATGATCCGGACGGACCCTGCACAAGATCCTACCTTTACACCATGTTAGTACCATCAAGGACTTTAAATGTTGATCCACCATAGAACGTTGTCTTAACTCAAGTGATGAGATAGAAATAACATAGGAATTATTCGTTGGTTTCATGCGACAAGGTTCTATAGTGGTCCATCAATTAAAGTCCGTGACCGTACCTATAGAGGATATTGTTAGATGTTGTAAGTGTTAACCGGAACGGCCCTGCGGTCACAGTGTTAATTACCTCGCGATAATTAGGTCGTGTTTGAGTGAGGCCTCGCTGCAGCACCTTTTATACGAGCTTTAGACCTTTGCCGGGGAGCCGGAGGCATTTCATGTCATTCGCGACTTTGACTCTTAAAAACAAGACCTTTATACAACACTCTTTTTTATTTATCCGTTGCTTTCTGACTTTAAAGGCTATTTATAGTTAGAAATAGAATTTAAAATTCATGATGACGCGCTGTTTTTTAGCCCGTTGTTACAAACGGCATCATGGCTTTCTGGCATCATGGCTTAACTTTGCCAATGCTGATGATGTCGTCGCAAGATGGCAACAGGATCTGTTCTTTTTTTTAACGTGGATCCACAGGGTATTGATTCGTAAGCTTGGTCTCGATAAGCAGATGATTACTGTGTAAATAAAAGTACAGTCGGCAGCAAAAACTTGTCTCCAAAATGAAAAATTGGCAGAAACTTATAATTGTTATAAAATTGACTGTCTATTAAAGAAGTAGGTAAATTTATGTGATTAGCACGAATATTATTATTTATAACTTTTTGAAGTTTTCTATACTTTTAGGAATATATTAGGTTTGTGTAAATGGGTATATTAAAGACCCCACTACCCATTTTACAGTCAAGTTAAGAGATATAAATAAATACACTTTGGCACGAGGGAATAAAGTGCAAAAGTGTATAATTTTTTTTTATTCTACTGTATAAGTCTAAAGGTCCCCAAACTTTTTTGTCTCGTAGACCACTTCGCATTTATTTTGGTTTTGGGTGGATCCCCTGCTTACCCAATACGAGTATTTATGTTATTGCGTAAAAATTAAGCAAAAATCTTCGGGATATTTTTCACGGATACCTAACTTTGGAGGTCTAGCCGGCTAAAAATTGACATAGAGTAGCCTGCTACAATGAATATTTAGCACGGAAAAATATTTTTTACAAAGTAAAAAACTACACACAGAGAAAATTGAAAAGTAATTAAATATACTTAGATAATATTTATTTATTTACTTATATATTTATAAGAAAGTATTACGTGATTACGTAGGTACCTACCTAAAATTAAAGTCACAACCTGCTTAAATGGGATCCATTATCGTGGATCCCCATTTATTTTTTCCGCTCACATCGGGTCGATATAAACCACTTTAGGGACCACTGGTCTAAAGGTTATTATTACACAAGTTCAAAAAAATCCCCTGCTATTTATTTATTTATGATTATGCTTGATGTTTATTTAAATAAATGAGTATATTTAATGTCGATGCAAGAGCACTTATTATGTAAAACCGAGTGTCACTAGAACTTTGCATCACCCCTTATTAAAATGCAGGCGACGCGTTGCTGAGAACTAGCTTACATGGCGCATAGTACAGGGGGATCCAAAACTATAATCTCTTCTTTAGGACTTTAGCTGAATAGGTCTATATTGGTACTTAGTATGTAAGGTCACGATGACAGTCAGGTTGGCCCACCGACTGCACGTCACTCAGCTTGCTATGGAAAGGTCTATGTTGGGGATCTCATTAAGGGATAAGATCCGGAACGAGGTCATACGACATAAGACTAAGGTGACTGATATTGTCCAAAAATGTAGCAAGCTGAAGTGGCAGTGGGCTGGCCACGTCTGTTGCAGAACCGAGAGGTGGAGCAGGAAGGTTCTCGAATGGAGACCACGCTTAGGCAAACGTAGTGTAGGACGCCCCCCGGGTAGATGGACCGATGACCTGAAGAAGGCAGCTGGCAGTGACTGGAAGCAAAGGGCGGGAAATCGCGCGCTGTGGCGCTCCTTGAGTGAGGCCTATGTCCAGCAGTGGACTGCAACAGGCTGATATGATGATGTAAGGTCACGCTGTATCATATTAATTGTGGTGGTGATGGTATGGACAATCTGGTTTGACCCGGGTATGCAAAAAGTTTTAGCCAGTAATCGATATCACTAAGAGTAGAGGCCTAGGTTCCCCTCTCTCTCACTTTTAGTTTCTTTCTATGTGCCAAATTTTATCCGAATCTGGTGAGCAGTTCTGGCGTGATTCAACAAACATCCAAACTTTCGCAATTATAATATAACTACTAAGTATGATAAAGTTCAATGTAATTAAAGGACACACAATTAAACAACATTTAATTCAAACCTTGCAATTTAATTTACAAAATCCTTAGGTACCCAGTATTCAACTCGTTCCTCAGTGGCCGCAGTAAGTCGTCATCTCGTCGATCGAGCAGGGTTTGTCACAGCACTCCGACACCACCTGCCTCTTGCCTCTGCCTCCATGCAAACCTTGAGCTTGCCTCTCTGCTAACCAAGGAGAACCATACCCCATTCCGTACCCATATAAATCCTCTGATGTAATATCAGATCGTTTCACCAAGTAGTCTTCTGAGCAGAGCGCTGCCAAGGTCCTGGCGAGTCTTCTTCCACAGTAGAATTGAGGGTTCTGAGCCGCGAAGGCACTGATGATCGCCAGAAGAATGACTGCTTGAAACTTCATGTTGATTCTTAGTTGCTGTTGTAGTAGAAACGTTGGGAATGTGAGGTAATTGAGAAATGTCGCCCTTTTATAGTAGATTTTGGTTCATTATTATTCATTTGAGATTTGATATGCGTTAGGTTAATGGGAGTTGTCAGGACGTAGGATGGATAACAGTAGTGTTATTATTGCCTGGAAGTTTCCCAACATCGAACCAATGTCGCAGATTCATGGCACTTCGCAATTTGATCACGAGCAGGTTCACGTTAGAGCAGTTCGATCGAGCGAACTCGCTTTTGTTGCCAAAGAGAAGAACTTTAGGTATATTCGTTCAGTGATTTGACGTCATTTCTGTTACGATTAAGAGAGTTACCACAAATAGCATCGACGTCAGGTACGTCCTACATATTATGTTAATACAAATTAATAATCGGGTTCTTACGTAAATGTATTCCAATCTAGTACAAGTTACTTCTTGGTTGGTTTTTACAGAGCGAGGAAAGAAAGCTTCACAAGGTATATTTTGTCATAACTGTTTTAAAATGTGATTTCCGCTTACCTCAAATGTATCGACTAGTTAACCTATGAGGTAATCTAGTTTAATTAAATTGATTGATTGATTGTAGAACTTTCGGTCAAGTGTAAAGGGTGTATGCTGAGTTTTGACTTCAGTTCCGGATTTCGTACAAAACACTGGAGCCCTTGAAGGTCACTTTGTTGTTCGTCTTCCATCTGTCCGTCTTTTCGTCTGTCCTTCGGCCTTTAAAGACCAATTTTTTACTGCAATACGTGTAGCTATTAGGCTGAAATTTGAACCAGTTATAGTTTGGCAAGATTACGTAAACCAGGACGCCAATTAAAATACGACAGAATTCAAAATACTAACGTCCAAGAAGGAAACATTTACTCGATCGTTACAAACCACTTGGGTCGGGTGAAATTGAATTACTCACGTCGGCGGCTGATTGATGTAGTTTTTACTTCGAATTTGTTCGAGTACAAGTGATCTTTAAAGCTTTCACGGTAACATACCTATATATATAGAAAGTTTATCTTTAGAATGTGTTTACAAGTCGACATCGGGAGTGGTATAGAAATCGATGCATAATAACGGTTTTTGCAACGCCTTCTATACGAAGGATCTCAGCGATATAATTAATTGCCATGCCACATATCAAAGTAAATAGAAAGTATTTTTTATGTCAAAAACGAATTAGGGTGAAAATCTTTTAAAAATGGTTTTACAGGGGGTGACAAGATTTAAATGTTAATTAATTACCCAAATACCTATCTCAAATGTTAGATAAAACGTTTTTTTTCAGTAGGTACCTGACCTATATTTACTGGCTAAAATGAAAATAATGTCTAATTTCTATTGAGACCTTTAATTCCATAAGTTAACCTTTTCGACGGTTTATATCAGTACAACTGTGGTAACTTCTAAAGTACTTACCTATTGGCGTCCACACCGGAGTTGATTGGTTTTATGGCATGATGAATCTTAAGACTACAATCTAAAGAATACAAATGCATTTCCATGCTTGTAATTACACGAGTTGTCTTATCCGGAGCATAACAATGTGAACATTGCTGCGTGGAACAATGTTTCAAGTGTGCCTAAATGGGCAACACCCAATAAAATTTTACGTACCAATTAGTTAATTGTACCCTCAGAAATTTCAACGGCCATTCAAATACTTTCAATACTCACCACGCCACTAGCCCAGAGTCAAGTGCTGGGTCGAGTACTAAACATCAGTCAGTGCTCGCTCCATTCCGGGCGAGTGAAACGACAGAGATACGGTAGATTTACGGCAATTACCCTGACTGTGTCCAATTACGGTTTTTTTTTATAGCGCGAGTATAAGACGCGTGTGTCACACAGTTGCGTATTTTGTTGTATATGTTTACCCTATAGGTGAAAAATGATGTGATGTCCGATCATATGTACGGACTTTTGGCCGAAAATCATTTGGCGAAATGTATCGTTTCCCAACAGATTAATTTGCCAACCCAGTTTTTTCTGTAACTGTATATATTTCAGAATTTATTTCAGTACCATCGTGGAGAACCCTATAGGGTTAGGTAAGATTAGTTTTTATAAAAATCGGTTGGGAAGCAATACATTTTACCAAAATATTTTTTTGTCAAAAGGCAGAGAACCCATACTTGATACTGTAATGTTTGGTTTAAACAAGTTATAGTGGTGGTTAGACCTTGTGGCAGGTCCGTCTGGATTGCTTCCACCATCTTATCCAATAACCTACAGCCAAGCAGCAGTGTTCGCATTGTTGTGTACAGTCAAGAACTTCAATTGTTATGCCACTATGGAACCCTGTCGCATAACGTTAATCATTCGTTTAAGCGTAATTTCTGTCATGTAGTTTGACGCTGTCATTATGACAGGGTTCCATAGTGGCATAACAATTAAATTCCTTGACTGTAACGGTGTGGGGATGAAGTAACCGTCCAACCGACAGCCAAATTACTAACATAGAGGCATTCAATCTTTGATTTTCAGTCTTAAGATTGTAGTCTTGAGAGTGCAAATGTCTAGTCTCAGTTGCCACTAACTTAACATCAAGCGGTCTGAGTGCTCGTTTGCCTTCTCTTTCACGATGTTTTACTCCACTAGGAATAACGAGTATTTTCCATGGATCATGATGAGAGAATTTTTTATAAGGTTTTAAATTAAAAAAATATTTATTTATTTATTAAAAAGATACACTAGTAGATATAATAGTATTTACACAATTAAAATATAGAAAAAATTCCAATAATATTACAAGCTTTTGCGCAATACCGGGGCAAGTGTATACAGCACTCTTACAATATTATAACTTTTGAAATAACTTAGAGAAGTTAACCTGTAGTCTGCACAATATCACGCTATCGTACACTGATACCGAAAACTTAATCTAATCTAATTTAATACTGGATCCTAATTTTTGCTTGAATGTTGTTGTTGTACGCTCACAAACACACACACGCACACACACGCACACACACACACACACACACACACACACACGCACGCACGCACAAACACACATGCACACATGCACACAAGCACGCATGCTCGCACGTATAGTTTTAAGCATTGTTAATAATAATAAGTAGGTACCTATCTAAGTAATAATATCCTATCTTGTATTTACTGTCGTTAATCACGTTAATCGCACTCGCAGACTGCCAAGATACAGGCCCAGCCTAGTTTGGAGTCTGATCGATAAACCGCATATTATATGTAACAAACTGTTTTATATGTAACAAACAATACAATTTATCATCATCATCATCATCAGTTGAAAGACGTCCACAACTGGATATAAGGCCTCCAAGGTTTGTCAAAAGAACATGTCCTGCGCCGCTCGCATCCATCGGATTCTTGTCTACCCATGCTGCGTCTTTCGGTACACGGACTCCACTGGAAAATTCTTCCACTCCATCGGCCATCCGTCCTGTATAACCCCAACTACAAACTCTCACTAAAAACTATTTTTCTCTCGCCCAATACGCACGGTTTGTTTCGGTGTGACTGCGGCCTCCGTGACAAGTAAATTTGACAGCTTTCTGCGCGCGAGCTGTCACTGACAGGTGCATCGCCTAATAAGCTATCACTTTCGCTCACCGGCGTAAGTGAGGGGATGTGAAAGGGAAGAATAATGTCTCAGGTAATTATATTATTTTACATTTGTACAGTCTTGGATTGAAAAGGTTTATTCATTATTGTAAAATAATAAAAAGAAAAACAAAACACAGGCAACATAACAAAACAAAAACAAGTACAAGGCGGACTTATCCCTTTAAGGAATTTCGCTTTGTTCATCACTTGGTTTATGTTTGTCACTTTCAAATTCTAATTTAATGTTGTTTAGGTTAAAAAATTATGATCTAAATGATTGTGATATACGATTTAAAAAAAATGTGGAAGTATAAGTAAATGTATAATTACCTACGGCTAAATGCGGTTAGTTTTAGTTGTATAATATTATAAATGCCAGCATCACTGAGTAGAATTAGTAAAATTAATGTACTAACTAGAAGGCTGTCAAATATTTCGTCAAGAGCAATGGTATAACCTCAAGTTCTTACGATAGCCTAAACACATTTTTAAGCCTTTAAATTTTATGAATAATGTTTAACTCTAACACCATTAGTGTCGTGTTTTATAAGTAGTCACAGTTATATCAATTAAAATATTCAACACCTCAGTCGAGTCGCATTTATTTACACGGCAAAATTATGATTTTACGATTAGCACAAAAAAACTATAAATAATAACTAATATACCTTGTTTTAGCTAAATAAATTACCCAAAACACATAATTATCACTTAAAAATTAAGACTTTAACATGTTGCTATAAAGCTCAAAGGAATTATTGCTTTTATGAAATCAACATATCACTGCTTTATAGCCTAAAGAAGCCTAATTTAAACCGTCGCTAACTGGTATTTAGAACCCAATTACAACTCGCCATGACTCAAATTAGATTGAGCGGTTTTCTTGCTTAAGTCATGTTAGTTCTAATACGTTTGATATTTATATGATTTATGAAACCATAGCCTTTTGCCGTTAACACAACTGACATACATTTTTATAAATTCGCTATAAAGTATTTTATGTGCAGTTACATGTTTATAATTTTCATGTAAAAAATTGGCTATCGTAAAACATAAATTTACAGATATGCGAAATAATAAATAACTGTTGTAGCATACTTTTTAACATAAGCATAATGTTCGCATAATTATACATATGCGTTGAGTTTTTAATTATAGTAGCCGTGAATTTGTTTCCATGTAACATGTTTCGTGTTTGTGTCATTTCCCTTTATTTCTTTCCGTTACGAGTTGGTTTCCTAATAATTATAAGTGATAAATGTCTGTATGCATTAAAGAAATAACAGTTTAATGCTGAACTTTTAGTTTAGACGTAATAATATAACTTAAAAGGATGGTATCATTGGATTTTGTTGAAAATAAAACACCAGTCTTGTAGAAAAAGAAGCGGTTTTCCACTTTACAACACATAGAAGCAAATTCAAATTCAAATTCATTTATTCTGTAAGTAGGCCCTGTAGGCACTTTTACATGTCTGAGTCTACCAGCGCTTCCAAGGGACTCTGTTGAGAAGAAACGCCGCAAGAAACTCAACAGGAAGTCTTTTTTTTATATGAGTAACATGTCACAGGGATGTACAGGTCCCAGGAGCAATTATGAGACTCAAAGTATATTCTATTTAAATTGGAAATGTAAAGTCTCCAAATTTCAAATAAAAATTAAAAATTGACATAGGTAAGGAGATGTAGAAAGTCTCCACGGTCAATAATACAATTATGGAGATGTAAAGAGTCTCCAAATGTCAAATTAAAATTAAATTTAAGAAATAAACATCCATAGGAGATGTAGAAAGTCTCCACGATCAATTATGGAGATGTAAAGAGTCTCCAGATGTCAAATTAAAATAATAAGCATACAAAGGAGATGTATATAGTCTCCACGGTCAACAATAATTGTAATACAAACAATTCAGTCCCAAGCATTGTTATCATTCATATAATCTTTGATACTATAATACGCTTTAGAAATTAGTTTAATTAGCATCCTCGCCACATCAGTCGGTCTGTGGAAAAACGTACCATATATGTTCATCATAACTACTAACAACTGAAAAAGAACCGTAGACAAAATCAATTACAGCCAGTGAATCTGAACAAAATGATGTTCAAAAACTATGATCATTAAAAAAACCAGTAAGTCATCTTGGTCTAAAAAGCCGCTAACTCGCAATTGACATATGAATGGCGAAATTACGGTCATTCACCTCTCTGATTGGTCATTGAATAGATAGAGTTGTTATACCGAAACCGGCGTGTGAAATAATCTATACGCGATCTTAATCATCGAATTATTATAATTTCCTGTGGAGGTATTCTTTAACTTAATTACGCACGTTGGTCGATGAGTGACGACTAAATCACTTCTTGCGTATGTGTGTGTTAGCAGATCAGGCACCAGCAATGGAGACTTCACTCTTAATTCAAATTTCATACGGTCCTAAATTGATTGTTGCAAAACAAATGAATAACCCTTATCTTCTGTAAAATAAGAATCAAGTGTCATTGGTGCCTTGTCCATTACTGGTGCCATCACCTTAGTAACTGACATGGAGTTTCTTGCGACGCTTCTCCGCAATGATAGTCTTCTCTGAAGTGTTGGTAGATTTACTTACTGATGACTAGACGTATTACTGACGTGAAAAAGAGCCCTCATGTGGCCAATAAATAATTTGAATTTTGAATTTTGAATTATGCACTATAATGAGTGACGCACAGACAGCTTTCCTTATAGTCATTACAGATATAGTGTTATATCCTTTCACATCGTATTTTCTCGGAAATGTTCATATTTGTCATGCTACTTCAGTCTGAGTCAGTACCCATCGAGACAACGTGGGGGAACGTCGCATTGCGAGAGTGATAATCGACATATTTATCGATAGATATCGAGTATTTTTTGTTAATTAAGATTAAGTTTATTTTCAGTTTTTTTTAATAGTCATGCCGAAAGCATTAAGACCTGGGAAACGTTTAGATTGACAAGCCTGTGAAATTATTTTCAACATTTATTTATATTTTTCTTGTTTACCTACACCTAATTTCTATATACATATTTGATCGTGGTGGTTTTAACATCTCGGGGTGATATACTTCAAACTCGTGGTTTGACATTTGACACTGATAACTAAAGTTCTCTATTTATTTAATACAAACATGTCACTTAATAATTCAATAATTCATAGACACGTCGGCATCATTCGGAAGTAGACGTGTGTTCGGAGTTTTCACGATGTGAAAGGATTATTCACTAGATCTGTACCTATGCCGTATCTGTCTGCCAAAATACCTAAACACCTTTCAAATTTCTAATCTACCGCCAGGTTATTGTTTTCGTATTGTTGTGTTCCGGTAACACAAGTTATTCTCTAAAAGCTCGTGCCTTCACATTAAAAATACTACCAACCCTATCATTTCCATATCGTTTTAAGAAATTACAAGTCAACGAACGGAGTGACATGGTCAGAGTATTGACCAGCCTCTTCAAAAATATGTATAATAAAGAAAATATACAGTACGTTTGTTACGCACCTCATGTTCAATTCTTTGATATATGGCTTCTGTCCAGTGGGACAATTCTGCCAGTGTCAAGGTTGGAAGTTACACGTGATCAGTGTAAATGATATCAAAAAAATCATATTTCGACGTTGTACGGTGATCCTCTAGCCTCCGTGAAGCGATGTAACTTTACGAAGACCAGATGGGATTTTCTTGGAGCAATCCTTCCAAAGGCGAAACGTGTTCAAACTTGAATTCTTCATTATACTGCACATTTGAATGTTAATTTACTGCATATTAATACATCATTACTATCCATTAAACAACAAAATATGCAAAAAATAAATTACAACTAAGAAAGCGACGCCATCTTGTCGAAAACCCAAAGAGAATCCATTTACGCACCTTATTAAGAGGATTGAACGCGCATGTGTACAGTTAAATAATTAAATTTGTGACCCACCTTAGGTCCAAAGTCAATTTGACATTCTACAACAATAAGGTTGAATTTCCTAGAAGTTACAAATGACGCGGCATCTCTAATGACATTGACGCCTTCAAGCATTTTTTTTTTAAATGGATCACAAATTAACGTCCGTGACCGTACGAAGAGACTTATGAGTGTGGAGGAAGCGAGAGAAGTTTGTCAGGATCGTAGCAAGTGGAAGAAAGCGGTCTATGCCTACCCCTACGGGAATGAGGCGTGACTGTATGTATACTATTAAGAGTATTGTGAAGCGACGCTTATCTTCTCTCGCGTAGCCAAAAAAACCCACACAAATGTAGCTCCGGGCAATAACGTTTTTCACCCCCTAAATCAAGTCCAATTTCCACGATTTTGAATATGTTGTAGTTGTTACGAAAAACTATGTCTGAACATATTTGTTTTTTGTTTTTAAAATTTGTTTCATTCTAAGAAATATTTTCTTGGAAAGGAAAACGTTCAGACATAGCTTTTCATTATATGTCTAACTTAATCAAAAATTGACAAAATTGAACTAGGTTTACGTTGAACGAAACGTTATAACATTTTGAATGGAAATTTTCATTTTTATAATCCTATTAAACGTGATTACATGTGTTTAATTTGATGTTTGTGCTCGCAGAGATCAAGATAACCTGGGGTGTGATTCTCTCAACAACGACGAACGGACGAACGAGTGAATGTCCAAGCGGCGAGTTTAAGTAGTCCCGTCAGAGCGAACAAACCACATTTTAAGCGCGTGTATTCAATTGGGTAGCATGGCGTCTCGAACGTATGAGGCTGCCTAATTGAGAATGCACGCGCTATAATGTGTTGTGTTCGGTCGGAAGGGACTACTTAAACTCGCCGCTGCGCTTTCGCTCGTTCGTTCGACCGACCGCCGTTTTTAGGAGTATAACATCCCTGAGGGCCCTGCCAAGATGCACCACGCTAACTAACGTTTCTATTCGTTTCGTTTTCAACCAATCGCGTCGCTGGTAGATCACGTGACTTTTCGTATCACGTCATCTACCAGTGACGCGATTGGTTTAGAAATGAAACGAATAGAAACGCTAGTTAGCGTAGTGTAACTTGGCAGGGCCCTCTGGTCGTCGTCTTAGAATTCGTCGACCTAATAAGCAGCAGCGTTAAATAATAACATCTCGTTTTTAAAACTGGAACCATCTAATTAGGGCCGAAAGGAAATCGTTGACACGTTGTAAGTCAGAGATAATCGTGTTTAGTTGTGAGGAAATTAATTATTAAACGTTCTTGTTTGTTTTAAGCAGGTTCCGTATGTATTTTTTTATGATTAACGATGAGAATTGCGGTGTTTGTTAATTTTCTATCATGAGTTGCATATAATATTAAGTATGTTATTATTAACATATTTTTTACTAAGGAAATTAAAACCGATGCCAATACACTAAATAAAAAATGCTCGCTTCCAACAAGATTATGATTGTTGTGCATAAGTATCTTGATTACATACGAGCCTAACAAAACTTTCGATACATCAACTAAGATGTTAGTTGAATCGCTAAAGAACTTGCTGTTGCTACTATCAGCTTTGGTTGATACAACTAATATCATAACTATTGTTTTAATTTTTTGACAACTAAGAGAAAATCTCTCTTGGTTGGCTATATATTTTTTGAGTATACAATTGCTTACGAACGAACAGGAGATATCTCTTGTATGAGTCAAATATCGATAAGTAAGTTCAAGTATACCTACGGGAATCAAATATGAAGTTTCTACCAGTCTGATTTTAACTATCATATTATAATTGGCTCTGCAGACGCATATGTTATCGATAGTTTAAAAAAAAATAACCCCTTCCCTATACATATAATAGGCCTATGTCATACTCACAATCACGACGAATTGAACTACACCTCATAAGTTAAAATCCATCAAGCCGTTTAGGCTACTAAGCGTGCTAAAAAAATAGAAATACATACATACACACCAGGTAAAAAAAGCCTTGTTAAGCAGTAGTAACTTTATTGTCTTTTATTACGACAGCCACCTTGATGTAACCATCCTGTATAGCACATTATCTATTTATTTATGACAAATCACGACGCGTTGCCACGCTGCGCGCGCGTTGATGTCTTTAACAATGATCGATCCATCGATCACCGCGTTTAATTGACATGGGATCTTTAACGATTTTTTTGCGTAAAGTAATGAACTAGAGGTGATTCATGCAATAAGGAGGAATATTTGAAGTCATGCGTTAATTGAATAGTGGTTTTTATTATTTATTACACTGTAAAAATAAGTCTTTATTGCAGACAAAACATTTGTAATAAGTAAAATTATTTTAAGAAATCGTATGCATAAAAAGGATTTAGAATAGATTTTTGGTTAACCAATATAATTTAATCTTAGCTAATACTATGATTTTAAAAGTTGCTTTATGACCTTCGTTTACTGAAAAAAATATTTTAAGTTTAAAATATAGAAGTTTCGGAGCTTCTAAAGAATTTTATAGACCTACTACTAAAATAATATTTCTGTACTTCTCTTATAAACTTAATTAAGGTTTCAAAACACGTATTAATAATGTTTATAAATTATAATTAAACATACTGCAGTTTTATTCGTAATATTTGCACTCTTCAATTCAAAGTTACACTTCTTTACAGATATGTATCTCCCGTCCAACCCGCTGGAGCGCAAGCTGCGTCGTTTCACCAGCGCACGCGCCGCCTCTCGCGCAGTCTCGCGCTAGCCGCCGCCGGGCGCACACGTGTCCCGTACTCGCGACAGTGTCTGTGTCAGTGACATGGTTTAGTGCTTTAAACGGATTTAGTCACGTTCGTTATTAAACACGTAAGTTTAATTTAATTTTAATTTTTTTTCTGTAAAAATAAAATATAAGTATATGCATTTATTGTTTATAGTAAGATGTATCGTGTGCGCATTCAAATTATTTAGAAATCCTACTCCGTCACTTGCAAAAAAATGCACGAAATCGTCGGAGCGTCTCGAACGGATCTCGGACGCTGGAAGTGGCCGGGAAAGTGGAGACGCACTTAGGAGAAAAATATAAATAAGATTTTTATGGGTTTAAGTGAAATATTTAACATTTTTATTACTGGCAAGGATATATTATTTTTAATGGACCACTTCGGGCATGTTGCCAGCACTCAATGTGTAAAGCGAAATTAGGAAATAAAAATGCTTTAAAACATTTCGCAGTTACGCACATTGGTTTAGTCAATGTGCAAAAATTGACAAGGACTCGCAGAATTGTTTTATTAAACTGCAAATCGTATTTTACAATAATATTATTTTTTTGTCATTGCTTACAATAACTATATTTTAAATATTTAATGTTAATGATATTTGAATAAAAATAGTCACAGTTAAATTGAGCTAAAGTGAACTGTGTAGGTACTAGATTTTTTTCAATCCGAGGTTGCAATTATTGTGTAAATTAAGTCACAAATTAAAGTTCAAAATAACTAATAAGTAAACCTAAATAAAAAGTCTACAATATTTTTATTTATTAGTCATCTAAAAACACAAATAAATAAATATAAATAAAGAACATACATGAAACTAAAATTTAAATAAACCATAAAAAATCTTACGTCAAAAAAAAACTTAAACTTCCTGATTTAAATACGTGAGCTTAATCTATCGCCGGCACTTAATAGGTTCACAGCATCGCAGCTCTGCACAGTGGGTGCGCTGGCGCATCTAGCGGTGATAAATCCACTCGTTCGAGTGTGTTAGTAGCCCGCACGCGCAGTGAGAGTTAGAATGTGTAACGACCTGGCCGCTTCAATTAGCACCCCACATTATTATTATCAAGGCTTAATACATCATAATATCAAGTGTAACCTAGATTTGCGTCTGGTGTGAACTCTCATGTCTGGATGTAGTGACGACCGCGGCAAATCAAAGTGCCTGTCGATATGCACGCTTGTCTGTGAAATCTGGATTTATTTATCGCCTTTTACTAAATGAAGTGTAAGTTGTTTTTTTAAACAATGATATTTATTAATGTGAGGGTAAGGGCTTTGAGATTCACCATTAGTAATCTATCTTGGCAAAGAGCCTCGCAGCAAAAAAGCGGAAAAACAGGAAAAAAGGTATCTATCTGTCTATCTATACGTATATCTATCTATGTGTGTATGTTCCGTATGGACTTCAAAACCGCTTACCGCTTCTACTGTAGGCACAAGTTAATATAATGTAATTAGTATAGTTTAGCATGACACTCAAGGTAATATCATAAAGTGTATTTTTGTAGGTACTTATAAGCCTTTTTGTTGCCTAAATAATAAAAAAAAGACTGGTCCAATTTTGACGAAATTTTCAGATAACACTCAGATTAGCCCAGTGGGTGATCCTGTGCGATTGGATCAAACATTTTTTTTGTTTTTTTTTGTGCTACACGGGCAAAGCCGGGGCTGGTCTCTAGTTTTATTTATTATTTCGCACTGCTAGATCTGAACAGTATCAATTCAAAATCCTTGCTAGTTTTGTTTCAAGTTTATGGAAGTTGCATTAAAGTTGATTTTTAAATATAGTTGTATTTTGAGTTACTACTGTTTTGATGTAGCAGTGCGATTTGATATCGTATCCTCGAGATAAAAGATAAATGTCATCGGAACAAAACCGATTGAGGGTAGGATGGAGAAAATACTGCCAATATGCAGAATCTCTAGTTCAATAACCAAAGCAGTTTTAATTCCCTTCTTTTAGTAATAAGGTTGATATTGCTACAGGTGTTTTATCTGAGATACTGCATTTTGGATTAGAAAGGGAGAATAGGTACGACTTTATTGTTTTGTCACAAATGTCATAATCGACCAGTTCCCGGTGAAGGTAGAAAATATTTTCAAAAATCCGTAAATGCTTTATTCATGATTTTTAGTTTTCAAACTTATAAGTAGTTTCCTTTGCGTAGAATTTTGCTTTTTCCAATATTTATTATAGTTGCCGTCATGTGGCGTTTCGTTCTTTCCACCCTGTAGGTATTCGTATACCGTGTATGTGACATGATGTTGAAAAGGATAATTTGATAGGCTTAAACGTAGCCGCAGAAAAAACCGGTCAAGTGCAAGTCGGACTCGCGCACCGAGGGTTCCGTACAGCGTACAGTAGGTATTATTATATTCCGATTTGAATTCCATTTCGAAACGAATCAGCGCGAGCCCCGCTCACACTTGACCATTATTTAGTAAATTTTTTTTTCAGGGTTTGTACTATAATCATACTACATTTGACGCTTGTACGTTTTACCGTTTTTACGATACAATAAAAATAAAAATACAATTTAAAAAAAAAAGTTTGTGAATCCGGCTTAATAGCACGTTTAAAAAAAAATCCAACCCGCTATATATTACGGTTCAAATGATTCAGCTCTTTAAGGGTGCGTTTCCACCAGAGTTGCGCATTAATGTGTTTTCATACATTCGACACCTCGCGACACCTCGCGACACCTCGCTCCGATTGTCAAATGTATGAAAACACATTAATGGAAACGCACCCTAAAGTTAGGACGGACGGACAGCGAGGGCATATTTATAGGGTCCCGTGGGGTCCCTTTGGGTACGGAACCCTATAAATGAATCACAATAGAATGCAAATTTGAGTCGCTTAACTTCAAACTCGGATATCGTCATTGCTTTGAAAAAACCTCGTATCTCACATTTCGTGACTACGATTTTAAACTTAAAAGTGAAGAGAATTAAGTTCAAACTCATACATCTCGAAATATCAGATACGAGATTTTTCTAATTTTAAAAATAAATTAAATTTGTTATACGACTTTAAAACTTAATTTGTTTGGAAAAAGACGCAAATTCCGTAGTCCTCTTGCATGGACTTATCCGACTTTGAAGTTAAGCGAGTCATTTGTTCGCACCTGCATATTTGCACCCGTAGCAGTATTTTTACTGAACCGACACGAAAGAGCTCGATGAGTACTATTTCCATCTATAATAACTATGCGTTAATACAGCCAATGGCTACTATTTAATATGCATTGAGTGAGGGGGAGTTAGCCATAAAACATATTACTTAAAAGTTATTACTGTATACAGGGTGGAAAATACAAACGCGACATGAGTTACTGGAAATAGAAAATATATCCGAGTTGAAAAATAAATAATTTAAATTCCTAGTGAAAAAAGCGTTTTACTCTATTAATCAATTTATTTACATCTAGTAATTACAATTCGTAAATAAGAACTGCATGTGTATCTTATTTAACTGAACTATAATTTGTATGCCTTGCGGCTCAATATAGTGATACAACATTTGCTGCTAACAAACTCATGTACCTACTTGTGTTGGAACAAATAAATAATTTTGAATTTTTTGAATTTTTTACATAGTGGGTCAATTTTACCCAAAACAACCTTTTTTTACTTGAAAAAAAAAAGAAGAAATATCGCGTTAATGAATTTATTTTACATTCATTTTGAATAAGGTATATGTCCTAAAATAACACAAGACTTTTTTATCTCAAATCAAGCACACATTCCTTCTGATGGTAAGTGGGATGTGAGACCCATATTCATTTACGTTCTCAAGTCTACAATTTCAAGACTGCAATCCTAAGACTGTAACTGTGTTGTGAACCCTGAGGACTAATATTATGGAATACCTCTGTGCCGTAATTTCAGTTGTCTTACCGCCTGACTCTTGCCTAATCCCTTTAGTACCAATTTCACCAAACGATGTTAACCACTAAACAGACGATTAAAGCGTTAACAGTTGTCAAAATGTATGAACTAACAGTCGATTAACATTGAATAAATTTAACATTGTTTGGTGAAATTGGTACTTAGTATTAGAGTCACCCAGACCCAGAAGTTGGACGTATGTAACATAGATAGTACCTATTGATTATAAATTAATTTAACATAACAACGTACTAAAATCATAATCTTAATGTGGATGACAATAATAATAATATATGTATATGAATATCCTAATGACATGTAAAATTTTATATTTTATCAATAAATGATTAAATTGAATTAATAAAGTCAAAGTTACAAGTTACCAATTTAAAGTAAATTAATTTAAAAATTGTTACCCAAGCTTTAAAGCAGCATTAAAATAGGCTTTATAACAGTTAATTATTACTGAAGCCTTTTGCTAACTCACTAACTGCTCAATTAATTAAACTCAACCTTTTATTGCCTCTCTTAAACGCATTCAATACCACATTCGTTAGATTCCATCCAAAATAGACCCGATCTGGAGTTCACGGCACTGCGTGTTAATGTTGGTCCTTCGAGCCGGATCTCCTTAGCACATTTCTCAAATGCCCCTCTAATAAAGATACTGGTATTAGTTTTAATTGTGGATGGTTGACATTTATGACGGAGATTTAGTTGGACTGCGGAAATGTCGTTCGGGGACCGAGGCCTGCGCGGAATGTCGACATTTATATTGTAATGCTCATAAGAAGTGAGTTTTCGTGCTATTTTAAATCGTTTTAGGTCCGCCATAAACATTTATGGTTCAGGTCTGTGAATAGTTTATCTTTGCTCGATTTTCAACGCATCATTTTCATCAAAGTTGGATTTTTACCTTGAAAATGACGATTTTATTTACAGGGTTCAAAAAGGAAGTCCCTAATGTGAATCCGAATGCTTACTTTTTCTTTAAAATAATTAAATATCTGAGGACAATCCCACACAAATTGACCTAGTACCAAACTAAGCTCTAGGCTTCAGTTATAGGTACAAGAGACCAAGATAAACTTACTTAAATAGAGAAATACATAGAAACAATACATATGTATGCATTATCAATACATCCTAGACCCTGGAACAAATATTCGCGCTCATCACACAAATATCTGCCCTTATCGGGATTTGAACCCAAGACCCCTAGCTACGTTGGCAGGGTCACTATCAACTACACTAAAGCGAGTCGTAGGATAGCTAGAAATAGAAGGATTTCTAATAAAAGATTCTAATTTAGATAACCGTGTAAACAAGTATTCACTTCATTACATTGTAATCTGCATTAACCGGCAAAATCAATTCGATCGTCGCAAATTGAGTCGCTTAGCGCAAATAAACAAGCGTATAAAAACCCTACCTCGCCTCGGGCTATCAGTTCAGTATTAGTAATAATTCCTAGGCTATTTACGGAACTGGAAACATATAGTTGGGCAAAAACTTAGCATCCTCTCATTGAACTATAATGACCTTTGAAATACGGTTCAATTTCCCGTGTATTTATTTATTTTGCTAGGTTACCAAGAGTAGTGTAAGATGCTAGAGCATAAATTATCGGCAGCAAATCAAAGTGTAGGAAATAAAAAAAGAAAATCTTGAGCGCACTGGTCGGTTCTGCGGTCGTGGAGCCATTAGTTATTCTTAATAAGGGTGGGGGGGAAATATACAACCGGGTAAGCTTTCTATACCTTTTTCAAAGTGACATTTAAATAAATTGGCAATTGATAAGGAAATGCTACAAGTAATGTATATGTATAAGAGCATCGGTGTCCTAGTGGCTAGGGAGTAGACTCATAAGGTACCGAGTGCGAACCCCCGCCGTCACCAACATGCACCAATGAGTTTTTCTAACTTAAGTACGTCCTTTTCTCGTATGTTGAAGGAAAAGCATCGTGAGGAAACCTGCACATTCGAACAGCTGAGTGTGTAGGAGGATAATTATACAAAAGATCCTAAGGGCCCATCTGTAAGATAAGATAAAATAAGATTATTGCGGTGTTCGCAACCGTCGGGAGTAAAATTTTGTAAAAAAATAACAAGTCGTATTTGCTATTTTTATTGATGAATATGAAATAAATAAAAATCCCCGATTTAAAGCTTACTTTCAGAGCTGATTTTTTTTCTTATAAAGCCCAACCGGTTTTCACAAAATCTTTTTTGTAAGAAATCGAAATATGGCACATAACAAAAACCATTACTAAATTAAAAATATTACGATTTTTGGTTATTTGTAGTGTTTGATTAGCTATATTAACACTAAATGTCCCTAATTAAGGTTGTTTCTAGCATCATCCCAGATATCTTCAATTTACTCACGAGTCCATAGTAAAACCTTAAGCAAAGTGACCGTCATTTGTTTTAGGGTCCAAGTCAATTAACCACGCAGGCCACTTTCCTTTTTAATGGAAACCATTTGATAAGTTACGTAATTTAAACCGATAGTGGCGATCGGCTAAAAGCTCTAGGAGATTGGAGAAGCCCTTGACATTGATAAATCGAGCTTTGATTTATCTGCTGGGTAGCTTGAACAATGTTTTACATAGTCCGGTCAGTTAGTACCCAGTTACAGATCTATATATAGTATAAAACAAAGTTGCTTCTCGCCGTTTATTCCTTTGTATGTACGCTTAGACCTTTCTAACTACGCAACGGGGTTCTCTATCGTTTGACCGAATTTCATATGCGATAATTCCATTTTCCCGGATTTCATATGACATAATTTTATATGACATAACGATTATGTGCCATAATATTCATTTGCCATAAAGGCTGTTTTTCTGAAATCGTGAACTATTAAGAATTGTAATAAGACAAACCTAACCTAACCTTAATTATGTTATGTCATATTATGGAAAATGAAGGTTATAGCCAGTGAACATTATGGCAAATGAAATTAGTGCAAATGAAATTATGAATAATGAAGGGATACCACGCAACGGATTTTAATTCGGTTTTCATCAATAGATAGAGTGATTCAAAAGGTAGGTTTTTATGTATGTACATAACAGGTGTACAGGTGTATAACTGTAGGTGGGTTCCTTCTTGTACGTGTTAATCTGTTCTTTTTTATGTATGTCACGAATAAATGATTTTTCTTTCTTTTCTTTCTTTTTTTAGGTGTTACAGAAAACTCACATAAACCGAAGCGAAGCGAGAGCTGGTCGCTAGTAAATTTATAAGGAAATAATTATAATTATTTCATTTATACTAAATCGTTCAGCGTGCATGCAGCATTTTCCTTTCTGGAAGCACTAGTAGATTTCTGACACGTAAAACGGACACATCTTTAATTTTTTATCTTTTTTTGAACCAATTATAAAAAAAACGTGATATCATTTTTAATTATTTACGTACAAAAAGCTACACGTAAGTTACACGCTTTAAAGAACGAGTAGGTAACCTAGAAAAGGTACATATATAATTTTAAACATCATACATCAAAAATAGGTACTAACAAAATAAAAGATAAATCTATTCTGTCTGCTGTAACAAATAAGTCTTCCGAAATTAATCGAGTACCTAACTGTCTAAAGTAAACACAAACCAAGTAGAGATAACATTTCTTTTGTTTAAAAAACAGCGTCTTTATAAATGTGTGAACTTTAGAGTTTATCTTTCACAATGAGTTCGCGAACAAAATACGATGTTCTTAGACTTGTAAAATATCTAAGATTCGTATTAGATTACATGTTAACTATACAGTTAGCAAAGGCAGTAACTGCCTATAAGTAAATGTATAAATTTCGACTGTAATTAATTAGATGTTCTCAGAGCATCACTTTCATAAAACATAAGATTTCTTAAGAATAATTGACTTTTAGAACTTTTTATGACTTTAACGTAAGTGCAGCTTACTTTGTAATTTTTTTAATAGTATTTTTGTAACTCCTTTTTTTTTTTCTTAATACACGCCACAATCACGCCAGGAGCCGTAATACGGCTGCGTTTATCTCTTGACAAAGTTTGGATTAAGCATCCGTCACCTTCTGACACGTAAATAAGTACGAGAGAGACGGATGCTTTATCCACATTTGACACACGATATATTTAGACGCAGCCATACTAGGCCCGCAAAACGGCTGAACGCATCTGGATGAAATTTGGCACAGAGATAGATTATAGTCTGGAACAGCACATAAGCTCTTTTTTATCCCAGAAAAATGTACGGTTCCTGAGGGAAGAGCGGTAAACAACTTCTACACGGACGGAGTCACGGGCGACAGCTAGTAAATGCATATTTTTTTCTGTAATTGGAGGTTCGCCGAGCATTATTTTTTTCGCCCAAAAGCCATCATCATAAGAAGTTTTAATAAGAATTAATTTCGCAACTTTTTATGTATTTCACGTAAGCTTATATTGTAATTTTATAAAGTGTATTTTTTGAAGTATTAAATATTAATATTAGGTATAATTTAAAAGTTAGCAGTCAAACTCAAAAGAAAATACGTTAAATATTTAAAACCTTTGCAAACTGGAAAATCCCTTTAACTGTGTAAATTAAATTTCTTTGGGTAAAATAGAAAAAAATATAATATGGGAAAAGTAAAGTTGTCTTACGTTTCAAGTTACAATTTACTTTCGAAAAGCAGTAACTTTAAAAATGGCGGATTTAGTCTTGTTATTAGCTAATTACACAAGATCTAAAATAAAAATAAATAAACTTTTTATTGGGAAAATCAATGGTTTCATTTCAGTAACTACATTATACTGGCTTCTAGATCATAAAAAAGACAGCAAATACCCGCACGTTTTTGCCAACCTTACCGGGTCATCTCATTATGACAGGTAAGAGCCACCTAAATTATATTCTAATTACCCAGTTCGTTCACCTCTGACCCCGCCACCGAGGTCAGATACGCCGAGACTTTTTGCATCTAATTAGTCAAAGGATTTACTTTAAAGTTTGTAAAAAGTCTTGTATTTTTTTTGATAAATATAGTTTTGAAGATTTTGCGTAATTTTTTACACGACTGCCCCAAAAAAGGAGTGTAATGTTTTCAGGGTTCATGTTTGTATATATGTATGTATGTGAGTTTCTTTATTCCACTATAACTTCTAAATCCCTTGACCGATTTAGATGTGTGAGGTATCGTTAGAATCCTTACGTCATCCCGGGTGACATAGGATACCTAAACTGTTAAAATTGAAATAACAACAATGGCAAAATGACAATTATTAATATATACCTATGCTAATTAAGTTATTTGTTAATCACGAGTGAACACAGCGGCAGATAAACTTGTATTGTTTTGTCCGCTGTCAAGCCATTTTTTTTTCAACATTCATTATCTATAAATAAATTAAAAAAAAAAAAATATGTAGGTATATCGACGACAATATAAAAAATGCAGTCGGGTTTTTAAAGCTTGCTTTCCATATAGTTATTTGTCCTTGCGTAGAGCCACTGTGCATTACGAGTTTGATAGATAATGTGACTTTATATTAATGGTGATTCGGAAAATGTACGTTTCCCAAGGGAAGAGCGATATACGACTTCTAATTCTAAGCAGACGAATGTTTTAATAAATTAAATTATTATTGGACACTTGTTCTTATAAACGAATTTATTAGTGATCGGTAATTGGGGGCAGGTTTCATCAATTTCACTTTTATATGATTGCTTTTGGAGCCGGTTTTTAACTGGCTCCCATAACGTGTGCTTAGTTCTGCCGCGGGAGATAAGCGACGAGATAAAAAAAACTGTGTAGGTAGGTATATGTACAGTCGAGTACAAAGATACCTTTGCACCTTATTTCAGTGGGATAAGGTTCATAAATACTCGAGTGAAAGTATATACAGATAGATTTTACTAGCAACTTCACGTAAAATGTATTGCAACTTATTATCACGTTTCTCGGAAGTTCCAAAAAATTTTGCAACCGATTATTTTTTCTCCAGATTTTGAAAAAAATAAAATGTTCTCGTTTGTTTGGTTTATCGTCCTGAACAAGAAAAAACGGTAGGTATTCCCGTTTGCCAAAAACGGAACAGTGAAAAGTACTCTTAAAATTCAGACGGAAATTGACAACAATTCATACGTGCTAAGGTAGTAAAATAAAATACGGTTTGTAGATTTTACACTGCTGATTATAGTAAAAATATTTTTGTATTTTTTTATGCAGTAGTTTTTTTTTATATTTAGGAAAAACAGTAAAAAAAGTTGGATTGTGAATGTTAGGAATACACTTATAGTGCCCTTAGTCCATTTATTACAACTGTCTGTGTGAAAAAATATATAACTGTCATGTCCATTGTTTATCTGTCTGACGGATTACTTGATTCTAAGGACAAGCTTTCGATTCCCGTAATACTTTTGTTTTGATATACGCTATTTAAAATGAAAGTGACTAACGGATTTGTAAAAGCGGATAGCCGCAATCTGCCCAAAGTCGACGAATTTATGTTGTTACATTTCATGCGGGAAAATGACATGACATGACAGTCAGATCTGTTTCTGTTTAAAGCTACTTTTTTATTTTATGTCATGCTAAGATCACGACATCAGTATTCCTAACTTTGTATATACGGTCTTTTTAATGACTATTTCTTTAATAAATTATTAACGACGAATTTAAATTAAATAAAGAAAAACCCAGAAACACGGGTAGTCTAATTTTTAACCAGCTATTATAAACGCGAAAAAACCAAAATGCTTTTATTTTTGAAATGTTGTCAATTGCTTCAAGAACTATAACGTGGACTAAACTAAACATCATACATCATCATTATTTATCATTAGCATTTCCAAAATAAACCAAATGTGACCACATATATAAATTAGCTCTTAAAGTAGCCTGTTCTCCCCAGGGAGCTGCAAAACAGGCCGTGGTAGCCTTAATACAGCCTTATTAAAACCTTTTAATAACTCTGGCATCGCGTGCCTGCCCGCTGCTCGTAATAGTTGTAATAAACATGTTCAAAACAAATTAGGAGATGTAATCGTTATGGTTATTAGTTATCCTAATTGTTATCGGGATTATTGGGTTAGTTATTGCATTGGTAAAGCGTGAGGAAAGGTTAAGGATCCGAGTAATAAGGAAATGGAATCTCTCTCTGGATGAATTTCATTATAGTGTGAAAAACGTCGACTATATCTCGTTAATTGCCTATTTCGGAGCTGATAATAACCAAAAGAAAATCACGCTGACTGTTTGGACATTCGGCCACAGATAAACATAGCACTCAAAAAATTAAAACCTCTCTTTTTTAGCCTGGAAGTTTAAAATAATATCAGTTTGATGGCATTTAGGAAACAGTTGAAGATTGAGGTTGGTTGATGTGGCAAATTAAAAGGCTCGATCTCTTCAGTAGGTGGATGTAGACTAAAGCATAGCAGCGTGGTCGTGTGAGACTATAAATGGGTGAAGTACGTTCTTGTATAGGTGAAAAACTTAAGTAAATGACCTCTTGCATGTAGTTGTGTACAAAACTGATATGGAATTTACGTCAGATGTGTTACTACTACATGCACGAGGTCATTTACTAAAGTTTTTCACTTGTACTAATATTTTATTCTATTCTAGTGACCCACCCTTGCTTCGCCTTGGTTTATGTGACTATGAAACGAAAAATAATTTCCGAAATCGGTCCACAGTTGACGGAGTAATCGGGAAACATTAACAAAAACAGTCGAATTGAAAACCTCCTCCGATTCTTAAAACCATCGACATTCTCGAGCTTAATTTCAACAGTTAATTCATCGACGAGTTAAGAGATAATGCACAAGAGTATAACACCAACACTGATAGCTGTACATCGCAACGGTATCGCTGTCTGTCTGTAGATCGTGATGATGCGATGTTCTGCATTGCCTCTAAATGTCCATATATTGCACTACCGGCGTCGGTGAGCGATTCGACGGGTCCCACGATTTAACTGTACCGTAGATTAATAATATATTGTATTAGCTGTTGCCTGTAACTCCACTCGCGTCGTTTATCGCTATTCCCTCAGGAACTATTCTATTTTCCGATTAAAAGTATCCTATTTTCCCATGTTAGAGTTAAATATTTCCTAAACGGTACTCCAAATCTAAAAGAATATAAAAACATGCAACTAATGGTATTTTATGACCTAATCAACCTAATCTCACGCGACGTACATAAAAAAAAACTTTCTTGCTGTTCTAGAGGTACCGCTAAATGTTCAACTTATTTTATTATTGGTCTGATTGCACGGTATGTATATCTATATGTCTACAACATTTAACGTTATGATAGTTTTTGAAAAAGAGAGTGTGATAAGACGAAAGCATAGGTATTCCTAGTTGGACTACGGAACTCTCAATTGGCTACATTTGCATCTAGGTAGAAGGTAGAAACAGAAACAGCTAAAGTAAAACAAATTCAAACTAACTAACTTTATTATTGGGCACAAGAACAGACGATATGGAGCCGCAATCAATTATACCGATCATCACTCACTCTAATTGAAATGCCACGGGATCATTATTCTTTTACCTAATCAAAAGTAACTGGCGATGCTTATGATCGAGGTCTAGGGGCGAGTTTGGATCAATTGGCGAGACAAATTGAATACCTACGAAGGACATCGTCAATCCTTGAATTACCGCTTTTTACTACCGTTTTTTACAAAACAGCTTAAGTACGAGGGTTAGGTTTTTTAGATGTGTTGATGTACCTTCTATTTAAACTAAATGGTGTTACGAATTGTAAAGTGCTATCATTGGACTGCAGGCCTTTCGCGTAAACACACTCGCAATCAGAATCGTTTTCATTTTGAAAATCGAAGGCTTGTCTGCATACAAAATGAAACCAATTGTTTTGTTTTGAAGCATATTTTTTGCTATGAACGTAAAATTCAACACATATTATCATGACACCGGATTGACGGGGGCAAAAATGTACCAGTGCTAGTGATTCATTAAATATCGACTAAGTTTATCGACAGCTTTTTTCGTGACATATGGATCTTGCATTTCTTGGAAAAGTAAGTCGTACCTATAAATTCTATATCTGAATGATCAGCTTTCCATGAAGATTAACGTTTTTTTTTCTTTCGACGCATTTTTAACCGCCTTAAAAAACAAGAAGGTTCTCAATTCGTCCGAATGCTATAGAATATTGTTGTACTGAATTAATTTGTTGTTCAATGTAATTTAAATAGTTGTCAAAAGTGACTGGAGTCCAGAGTCAATGTCAGATACCGGTTGTTTATAGTTGCGATAAGTATAAATAAAAGAGGTTTGCACATAATTAAAAGGTATCCAAACTTGGCCATTACTTATGATAATGATGATAAGAAATTGCCTTTTATCGATGTCGATAAACTTAGTCGACATTTAATGAATCACTAGCACTGGTACATTTTTGCCCCCGTCAATACGGTGTATGCATATTATACACATTATGAAAACACTTCTTCTCAATGCGCCTCTTCGGTTTGCGAAGGTTGGTAGTAGGGAATGTAATTTAACCTGTTATTAGCCATTTTTGTATGAAAATAACCGGTTAAAACCGGTTATAACCGGTTATTTGCATTCCCTAGTTAGCAGGTATGAAAACACAGGCAGGCATAGATAAAAAGCTTTTTCTCGGACTTTTTGACATTTGAAATCTTGAAATTTCTGACGGGTCCCATTGCTATGCGCAAATATACAGTCATTTGAACAGGATTTTATTGCTAGTAATCATAAAGATTAAACTATGGTCAGTAAACAAATAAACTAATGCACATGAAAAGTGTGAGTTTCTAGACATCTAAACTTTTCTTTACATTATTTTGATATTCTGTACTACACTGAAATTGTTTTAAAATATCAAGATAATGTAGGGATATTTTTGATTTGTGTACTCAATAGCAACATATATGTATATTGATGTAAAATGTTCGTGGTCATCAAACTTGCGGGATTTGAAACTACGATCTAACCTAACGAGTCATTCTTAGGGAGCCCTTTGTTTCCAATAATGTTATTGGTCATAATGTAATTGTTGACATAATTTTTGATAGTCATAATTTTTTATATCGCTGAAACTGTAAGCTTTTCAGAAGTTCTGAAATATCTAACGTGTAGACAAGGCTAGGTTAGGTTAGGTTTGATTTATAAAAATCCTGAAAAAGTAACAGTTTCTTTAAAAAACACGTTATGACTTGCGATGATTATGACCTAAAGCACATTATGACTAAAAATAATTATGTCAGTCAATATAGACCCGTCATTCTTACTCTAGTTTTTTTTTAACTAATGTTGAATACATCAGGGGTGTGATTCTCTCAACAACGACGGACGGGCGGACGAACGAGTGAATGTCCAAGCGGCGAGTTTAAGTAGTGCCGTCAGAGCGAACAAAACATATTGTAGCGCATGTATTCAATTTGGCAGCATGGCTTATCGAACGTATAAGGCTGCATAATTGAGAATGCACGCGCTTAAATGTGTTTTGTTCGCTCGGACGGGACTTCTTAAACTAGCCGCTGCGCTTTCGCTCGTTCGTTCGATCGACCGCCGTTTTTAAGAGACTAACACCCCAGATCAATCAGAACAATGAAATGCGCGGGAGCGGGCTGAATGGCGGCGCACGCGTCACTGCAACGGTACTGCGAGATCACGCCACATGCTCGTAGTTAGTCGATTATGACACTAGCGTACATACTCTTAGTACTGTGATGCTAGAGAAGTTGCTTAACGTTAACGTAAACGATTTTCGAAAACTGACAAAGTTTATGGAATTGACGTAGGCGCTCGACGCGACCGTCTGAAAGGCGACAGCTTACGTTGTACGGATAACGATAACTGTGTGGATTTCTTTAGACAGAAGATATCCCGTAACATATGAGTTTGAGACTTGATATTTATTGCCTTACCAAAACAATGCTGAAACGAGAACCTATGCAGCAAATATTAATTTAAGTAAATTAAACCTTTAAATAGGCAATTAATTGCAAGTTGTAGATAATACTTAATAGATGTGAGTACCTTATTAATGTTTTAATATATAAACGTTTAGTCACTTCTTTCACGAGATTTAATCAATAATTAAGAATATAAATTTAGCTAAATTTCCATTTTCCTTTGATCTAATTATGAAGCAAATTCAATGACCTTTATCGATGTAATAAAAAGGTACTTAATTGAATTAACGTCGAGACCGAAGCCTAAGCAAAAATAACTTGTCCCTGAATACATTTTAAGTGCGTTTACCAAAATAATCGTTAATCGTAAGAAAAAAAAAACATATTTAAAAAACCTCGTCCACATTGGTCCATCCCTTTGGGAACTATTATGCCACACTCAGATACATAACCATGTACAAATACGTTCTCACACTGTAGCCCGCAGCTAGTGTTGCCAGACGTCCCAATTTACGCGGGACGCGGGACATCCCGATTTTCAGGGGTCTATATGAATGGTTAATTTTTAATTTGTCCGATAATACTTTTTCTCTGCAACCGTTTAACTTTCCTGGACTGTTTTAAAACTAACCTAACCTAACCTACAAGTTATGTAGGTATATCTCTTTAAACATTATGAAAAGTTCATGGGTTCAGAGAATGATGATTTTCGGACAAATGAAAATTTCGGACAAACGAAACAGCGGACAAAAGTTTTTCGAAACTTCGATAGGTATGAACACGTCCCGATTTAACCATGATCGGGAAGCCAACTGTCCCAGTTTTTAGCACATCACTAGAGTGATATTAAATACTATAACAACTGCTAACTGTGGCCCGTTTCACGAAGCTACAAGTTACAAATTACAAGCGGAACTCTCTTTCTAGCAGAAGGAGTTAGAAAGAGACTTTCGCTTGTAAATTGTAACTTGTAGCTTCGTGAAACGGGCCTCTGGAGGTCAAAAACGGTAGGTACGCAACATTTGTCGTCGTAAGATGGTTGTAAGTCACGTGCTTTTTTATCTGTATTATTTGTACTGTCCCGATTTGAAACGTCCCGATTTTTTTTATAAGCACACTCCCGATTTTTGTAAGACTTGTCCTGGTAACACTACCCGCAGTGATTATGTCTTCGCGATATTGATTCTAAGAACAACTCGTGCGCCATTTTTAAGCAAGTAGAACAATGATGCACTGAAGAAAATTGCGAGCCGGCTTCTGACCATTTGACCGGGTCGACAATTATGCTGGATACATACAGACTGTCTGTGTTAGCGAATATTAGACATTAATGCCCTTACTTATAAATGTGGAGTAACAGTGGAGTATCTAAACCATGTTCTGTCCTTATCTGTCATTGTGACATTCGAATTTGAGAGATAAGGACAAGCATGGTTTAGCTACTCCACGGTTACTAGGGGCATAAGTGAATTGTAAAGCTAAAAAAAACATACAAATTGCAATAACGTTTCTCTCCACTTAAACCTAGTCTAATTTGTACGACTTTTTATCTCTTGTAGATATTATGAAAAACTAAGGCTGTACGTTTTCCTTTCCATTAAAATATTTATCGCAAAGAACCAATGGAAATAAAAAAAAACGAAAAGTCCAGTCCTAGTTTTTCACAATAACTACAACATATTCAAAAATCGTGAAAATCGGAGTTAATTTAGGGGTTGAATACCTGGAGCTTCGTAAGTATTTGCATTTTTATTTAGGCACCCTTAGTACAATCGGCCTTATAAGTAGCTGCACACTTTTGGTACCTTGTCGCTTTAACGTCTTTGACAGATTAGTGCAGCAGTTCAAACATGACGTTAAAGTGACAAAGCACTAAAGTGTGCAGCTAGTCTTGCATCCTTTACTCATTCACATCTACGAGTAAAAACGTAAGTATTTTTTATATCTCACTCAAAATTGTTCCGCTTCATTACAAAGTGCGCCAAATCCTACAAAAACCCATCATTAAAAATCGATCGATCAATCAATATTTGTACACTGACAGGTTTTTTAGCACCTTATTAGTGTTAAATCAACATCCGATGAGCAAACACGCCGTGTGCCGTCCGCGCGGCCAGTGTGTCCCCCACGTGAAAACTAGTATAATTTGCACACCGCAAATCGCTTATTATTCTAAAGTGCCCACGTATTGTCTCGCTCTCGAGTGAAAGAGCGTGATTATCTTCTTTTACCTCTCTTTCTATCCGCGAAGGTATTTCACGAAGCATTTCTTACGCGGGTTAATGAAATTTACTCTCTCTTTGTGAATTTCTTGCATGATTTGAACTTTTTGCGCTAAGTGGATTTTCATCTTTTGATTCGACGCAAATTGGTTTTAGTCTTTGTTCTTTTGAGTGCGTTTATTTGTTTAAGCTGGGGTTTTCTTAACTTTCTCCCGAGCCTGTGGCACCTAGTTTTGTATGTTTTATTTTGTGTAGCGGGTGTTTTTGGACCGTGCTTCGGTGTGCGATGACCCAAAATCGCTTATTTAATACCGTATTTACAAAACACGCAGACAAAAAGCTAGCCGAGCACATCGAACAAAGTGCTCGCAGACGGCATGACGTGTGCGCAGGGTTGCCGCTTGTCTAGATATTGCATGAATTGTTATTATTATTTCTGATTAGTGACTTAAAGATTTACTAGTTTGCTTGCATATTGTTTTTAAAATATCTTTAACAGTAACAACTAATAATCCCTTACTTCTGTATTTTTATTTTTATTGTTGGTATCCAAGAGAAAACTCCCAACATAGGTAGTTGCAAACAAACCATCATATAATTTTACCTCTTTATAATATTATAGTGATAGTATTATTATAGTATATTTTTTCCCACGAGAATAAGGAACTGTTATTTTACAAACAATTTCGCCTCGAAGAATGTTAAACTTAGAAATTGATTACAATTGTATCTTCTATCTACACTAATAGTACAAAGAGGAAATATTTGATTGTTTGTTTGCATTGAATAGGCTCCCCAACAACAGATGGGCTATTACCTAATGCACTCGCAATCGCAATCGTTTTCATTTTGAAAATCGAAGGCTTGTCTGCATACAAAATGAAACCAATTGTTCCGCTTTGAAGCCGATCGCGATTGCGAGTGAGTTACGTAATAGGCCTGCTGGACCGATTTGAAAAATTCTTTCACCATTAGAATCCTACATTACCCCTGATGATGTTATTTTTTCTGCGCGGACGCAGTCGCGGGAAACAGCTAGTAATTAATAATTAACAAGAATGACAAGCTTTAGACAAATAGTTTTCAGTATCGTCTGCAAGAAAACGTGTGCGACTTTGACCGTTATTCTAATATATATAAAAAAAAAAAACAAAGTATAGAATAGATAGGCCTGAAGCTGCGCAAGAGCAACCCTACGCCGCTCGTATTAATGAGTGTCACGTACAGTTATCTATGCGCGCGCGCCGTCCGCGGCGGAATAATTGAAATCGCCGACCGGCAGCCAATCAGCGATCCTTATCGAACACTAATTGCTACTGATAAACACTGATGGATCTAGATTTTTAATTACTACCCATGACCTATATTGTAATGATACATTTTTTTTATGACCGTGGTTACCATGGCTACTTTATAGTATACTAGCGACCCGCCCCGCTTCGCTTCGGTTTATGTCTTTTCTTAACTCACATACTCGTGCAAAAATCGGAACTTATGATACCTAAATAACTTCGTCTTGAATTACTCTATTGATTTAAACCGCATTAAAATCTGTTGAGTAGTTTGAAAGATCTAAGCGGTCATACTGCCTTCCTAAATAAAAAGGACGCATGCGTAATTTGTTAGTAAAAGTAAATTAAACCTTATTTATAATGAAATAAGGTCACTAATACATGCGTGGTTCTATGAGACATACGCCCTTTTTTCTAATGAGGGCAGCATACAGAGGGACAGACGGCGGGAAGAGACTTTGTTTTATACTATTTACCTAAGATTAAGCGTTTAAACCGTTGAAAGAGAATACGGTGCATTTTTGGTGGTCATGGTGAAATTGGAGGCGTCAAAGTTATTATTATATAATTAATTTAGTAAGATTGTAAACGGTGATAATTTAAAAATAGATGAGGGAAGATGTTTGGGTCACCTGTTACGGCACGACAGAAAAAAGGGAGACCGAGAAGAATGTCTTAGCCGAATTAAAAGAAATAGTAGACGTCGTGCCGTATCAGTGTGTTAAAGAGAAGGCTCGGAATGGAAATGAATCAAAATTAGTCCACCTACAAGAGCAAATATTATAAAAGAACAAGTAGGTACCGTCACGGAAGTTAATTTGCTACCCATTTCGAAGAAAATCTTCTTGAAGATGTCATTGTCAATAGAGATGCCAAGTCATTTGTAATTGATAGGAAACTCAACCTTATTGCTCAGCCTGTAGAACGTCAGATTGACTTTGGACCTAAGGTGGGTCACGAATTAAATTCCTTGACTGTACCAATAAAGCTAGCGTACAGAAGACTAGACATATTACAAAGGTTAGGTAAGAAACTTCAGAGACATATATAACTTTGCGCTCGTTGAAATTTCTCTCAGGAAAAAATAATAAACTTGTTATAAAAGTATCGGGTCGGGACGGGTCGCGTTAATTCAGTTTTAGACAACTTTCTAGACCTCTTACTGTGATGACAATATCTCAAGTATCGAAATGATGTACAAAAAAACAAGGCTGTAATGTTCTGAATTAGTTTTTTTTAATGTTATTCTTACTACTACAACAAAATGCGAAATTTGGAACCGGGAGAGATTATAGCCCAGAATCAGGCATGGGGTATTTTCCATTCCGGAAAATAGGAATATTTCAATAGCAATAAACGACTCCGGCACCGATGGAGTTGCGGGGACGAGTAAATATAGTAATGGCGAACTATAGGAAAGGAATTTGACAGCAAAAGCTTAAAATTTGTTGTGTACGGTCACCAACGTTAATTTGTGACCCATTTCAAGAAAAATATGCATAAAGTCGTCTAATGTTATTAGAGATGTCAAGTCATTTGTAACTTTTAGGAGACTCAATCTTATTGTTGTAGAATGTCAGATAGAGCTGGGTACCAAATTTAAGTCTTTGACTGTACATGAATTGTGTTTAATTACCTATCGGTTTGAGTATGTAGTACCTACCTACACTGGCCCGCAAAACAAAGTATGACACTTAATACTACGTAGTATTAAAAGTGTGATACTTAGTTTTGCGGGCCAGTGTAGATTCTAGTGGTAAAGATTGATTGACACACCCAACGCCTTTTTGTTACTTGTATAATTAATGGCTATTCTGATTAGTTTTATTTAAATTGAATAGCCGATTTGATACTAAATGTTAAAAGAGCAAAGGCGATGGCCATTTTTCTTTTGCAATTTGGCTGACCCACCAGCGACCATGTTGGAAGTTTTAACTCGATTTACTGAGTGTCTTAGTACTCGGTCGAAACTTGAGAGTAGTAAATCCATTTAACTGTTTGTTTTCGGTTCTCTAAAAGCCTTTTTAAGTTACGTAGAGCACTTTGTTTATAGTTCCCGAACGCTTGAAAAGTCGGAAGCAAAAAGTAGTCTAGGTTCGGCTTTTGTTAGCCCCGTAAGGGTTAAAATCGCTCGTATAAATGCTAAGTTTAAAAAAAGGAGGGGGCAATAAGCACAAGGCACTATATAGTGCTCAAACATTTCAGTATTAAAATAATACGACATATTTTTGAAAGGTGGAAACAAGTTGTCTCTGGGGAACGGGCATGATTTAATGTATGTAGAGTGACGGCACCAATGATGGACACTTTTAGCTGACAGGCTCCAGTTATGGACACTTCACTCTTAATTCAAATTGTATACGGACCAAAATCGATTGTTATTCATTTGTTGCAAAACAAATGAATAACCCTTATCTTCTGTAAAATAAGAATCAAGTGTTCATTATTGGTGCCTTGTCCATTACTGGTTCCATCACCCTATGTATGTACATAATTTTATGTATGTATGTACATATTTTTGATAAGACTGATTGCAATACAATACAAAATATTTTTTATAGAACACCACATACAATAACAGCACAGAAAGTAAAAAACAAAATAATTTTTACAAAGTGAGCCTTAAAGCTAGTAATTTGAATTTAGCCTGTTACTCATAAGCATTTCAGAAGTTGATATCTAAGAACAATCAAACTGATACTGATATGCTCTTCTTTTGGACCAAACATCTCCGACATTAGTGATACAGTCGGCGAAGTAAGTTGTCTTTCACTATTGTTTTTTTCATGTCTAAGATTTCACCGGAATTTTAAAATTTCAGACACTACGCTTCGACTTGGCAGACGAATATGAATATTATCAAGCTTTTTTTTAGGGTCCATACCGAAAGGGTAAAAACGGGACCCTATTACTAAGACTCCACTGTCCGTCTGTCTGTCACCAGGCTGTATCTTATGAACCGTGATAGCTAGACAGTTGAAATTTTCACAAATGATGTATTTCTGTCGCCGCTATAACAAAAAATATTAAAAACAGAGTAAAATTTACATTTAAGTGGGGCTCCCATACAACAAACGTGATTTTTTTGCCGTTTTTAGCTCGATAATGGTACGGAATCCTTCGTGCGCGAGTCCGACTCGCACTTGGCCGGTTTTTGTTTTATGACATGCATACAGAATTCAACCTTAGGAGCTATAAGACCTTAAGACTTTTGCCTTGAACGCATATAAGCGTGCTGCTGACTTTTACGGTTTTACCCATTGCCTAACGCATTTGTGCGTTGATATAGTATGTCATTTTTAAATAAAACAAAAGACGCGACACATGGCATACGTTAGAAAAAAAATGTGTTTTTTAATGTAAGTTTTTTTTATGTACAATAATAAATATAAAAATAGCAGTCTTGAGTTTTGAGTCTTGGATGTTTCCTATGTATTGCCAGTGTCATAGGGACCATGCCGCGAGCGGACCTGCTAGAGGGGGTGTTTTTTTTATAGTGGTGATTATTATTTATATCTTTAATATTTGAGTAGCTTAGTTTAATTTTGATGGAAATACGTTTAGTTTTAATTTTTAATTTTATTAATGTTGAATTCTGTACTTAGTTGGATGTAAATAAATTTGTATTTAAGTATTTATAATTTCTCTATAAGTATTTATATCGTTGTCTAGTACCCAAAGCACAAGCCTAGAGCATTGGGACTAGGTCCATTTGTGCGAGATTGTCCCCTTATATTTATTTATTTAACTTACTTAGCCGACTGTACGTCATTACCCGCAGAGATCGAGTTACGGGACCAGCGTAATACTTTCCTTTTAATATAAGTACACATTTATCAGTCAACAAATGGCTTTTACAACAGCATGACGCCATCGACCTCTTTAACGCAAGTGCACTAAAAAATGTATAAAGTTTTATATTTCGCGTTTGATTCGCCGTAAGTTACAAAAAAGACGACAATTTTTTTTGTCGTTTACAATGTCCTTTACGTTATTTGTATGCAAATACAACTTGACAGGTCGTAAGTGATTGTAATGTAAAGGTTGATTTTTGATTCTACATAGTTGTTTGTTGGACATGGCGTGCCGTAATTTCGTTTTAAAAGGAGTTTCTGCGAGTACAGTACACTTATGCATCTTACGATCATGCCACTGTTAAAAATGGATTCTTTGATTATGTACTTTTTTGCCGCAATGTCTAATTAAATAATAATAACGAGCACTTTTACTCAAACAATTAAATCAAATATTTTTTACTTGTAACATTTACATTCTATAAATGTAATAAAACGAATAATGACTGTCTATTATTCACTTTGCAATATTTCTTATGTATTTCCTGTTATTTTGCGAGGCGTTCAATAAAAAGTAAGTTGGTATTTGTAATGTATTGAATTGAAAATACTTTGTATGATTAATATATTTTATACCTATATTAAAATCATCGATATCATCATCATATACCTATATAGCAACATTAGTCTTATTTGATGCTGAATTACATAAATTTTAATCGGGTCTATATTGTCTGCCATAATTATTTTTAGTCATAATGTGCTTTAGGTCATAATCATCGCAAGTCATAACGTATTTTTTAAACAAACTGTTACTTTTTAGTATTATTATAAAATAAACCTAACCTAACGTAGCCTTTATTTCAGAAATTCTGAAAAATTAACAGTTTCGGCGATATAAAAAATTATGACTATCAATAATTATGTCAACAATGACATTAAGATCAATAAAATTATGGGAAACAAAGGGCTCACATTTTAATCACCTTAACCGACGTCTGAAACTACTTTATTGTACAATTGGCTCTTAGATGTTTTAAAATTGGCATTAACTTTATAAAAGTATTAAAATCACTATCAGTAATATAATTATTATCCGACAAGGGCTTCTAGTGAAATAGGGTGTAAGTCGACTTAACTCAAAATAAAACGGGTTACAAAATTCAAAAGATAAAAAGATAAAAGATAAAAGAAATTTATTCAGTAAGTAGGCCGCACGGGCACTTTTACACGTCAAGAATCTACCAGCGCTTCCCAAGAGAAGACCACTGCTGAGAAGAAACGCTGCAAGAAACTCAGCAGTCAGTCATTTTTTTAACATATTTCTTATTACAATGGTACTACTTAGTCTAGCATTATATAAAGCTATAAATATTAAATTAAATATAGTATCAAATAACATTCGTAGTTCAACAGGAAAACATGCCAATTAAGAATCTTACGGGAGAGATAGAGAAAAAAAAAACACATACTTATGTGTATATAAGATGGTGCGAGACGTAATACAAGTACACATAAAAGTTTCGATATGTTTTCCTACATCAACGGTGTCCCCTAGACAAGATAAAGATTTTGCATTTGAATAAATTATTATTGACTAAGTTTCGGGTTTAGGCCATGCATTTTTGTCTGTTAGATAGTCCTCGATCCTATAATACGCTTTAGACATTAACGACCTTTTCAAGTATTTTTTAAGTTCTGGAAAGGGTAACTTTAAAACTTCGTCAGGTAATTTATTATAGAAATCAAAATATACAGAGTATACTAGATTTATACCCTTTTTACTTGATCTTCAGAAGATTTATACACTTAGGCATAAGAGCGTGTCAAATATTTTTGATAGTATAATATACAAACGGACGGGCTTCTCGTGATTTTGTACGTGTTTCTTTTCGTTTAATTTTCGCGATTTTCCGAAAATCCTTTCTTGGCGCACCCCTAGCGTGCCAAAGCAATACTCCCTCCAAATTTCAAGTCCCTAGGTCCAGCGGTTTAGGCTGTATGTTGTCTGTCAGTCTGTCACTCAGTCATGCACGGTACTGTTTTATACGGTTTGCCCTTGAAATATGGAAACACATTTCATAGAACGTTTCACTTCACCGAATTGTCATTTCATCGACAGGCGTTTAGACGTGCAGGACCTTTTTTTTGTGGTCACATGTCTAACCTAACCTACGTTACGAATGGGTGATTCCACGGTCGTTTCAACCGCCGTCAGTCCCCTGTCATAAATATTGAAAGAGTGAGCTACACCAAGCAGCTAATATTCACACAGAGCTATACTGTTGTCGTATTCCTTGCCACAATTTGAAGTATATTATCGCCTATTTCTTAAATACTTAGGACAGCGGACTGGCGGCGGTTGAAAAGCCCTTGGAATCACTCGAATACATAAGATAACCTGAAAACTATAAGGGTTCAGCAGAAGTTAGTTTTCGATGAAATGTTTGCCGATATTTCAAGGGGATCCCGTTTTATACATTTATTTTATGCAAGTAACTGTACAGTAAATGGAGGATTTATGTAATACGTCTTTCAACTAAGTTTTAAACCAGTAAGTTTCTTAGTCCCGCTAACACACCCCTATGCTCACGTTCTCTTTGAGGAAAAGCGAATTGTTTGAAACTTTAGTTAAGTACTTGGTCTTTCGCGACTTTAGTTTCTTGAAAGCAGTTTAGTTTTGCTAATTTATTACAAGTAAATATTACGTTTCCACTCTTAGTGTAACCTATTTTTTAAAGACTCTAGCGGTGCCGTTTGGCACCTCATGACGTGGTTAAAATTGTATGAATTACAATACAAGTAATTATATTTAGATTTCAACATTTAAAAAATTTGAAGTATAATGGGATAAATTCATAATTTTGATTAGAATTAAATACGTTTTCGATCAAAGAGAGATTGTTTTGACACTTTTGCCAAAACAATCAAACAATTTTTTTTGTTGGTTTATATCAACGGATACCAAAAATGTTTATTTTAACTGTTTCCAATATTTAGACCGCATATACATATACGTTACTTCAAATTAAAATTTGATACATTTTGTATGCGGCAATCCCAAAATTCTAACTCGAAGTAATCCTAATCTATTCACTGTTTAAATATTACAAACAACTGTACGACGTCAAAATAAGGTAATGGCAAGCTGGGGTCTTAGAGAAAAAGGGTACAAGTCTTCAAAAGTTCAAGTGAAAAAGGGTATAAGTGTAGTGTGTACCTATACGTGTATGATATACACCGTTTTTTATTTCGAGTTAAGTCTACTTATACCCTTATTCACTAGGAACCCAGTGTAACATTATGTATGTATGTATTTTGAGTGTGCGATCATCGTTCCACGTTGCCTAATATATTTTTTATTTTATTTAAAAAATAAAGAAATAAAAAAATGTCTGGGGACAATCTCACACAATGACCTTATCCCAAACTAAGCCCTAAGCTTGTACTATGGGTAGGTACTAGACCAAAGGTCCCCAAACTTTTTTGGCTCGTAGACCACTTGGCAAATTTTTCGGTTCTGGGTGGACCCCCTGCTTACCTTATATTTATGTTGCCGAGTAAAAACTATGCAAGAAATCTTCGGGATTCTCGCACTGATTACATTATCACAGATCAATTAAAATTTAGCGCGGAAAAATAAATACTTTTTACACAATGAAAAATTACACGCAGAAAAAAATTAAACATAATTTATATAGATAGATATGTGTATATTTACATATTTATAAGAAATTATTACGTAAGTAAGTAGGTGCCTTTTATCTGTGTATGAATATGGATTATTCCATTAATGGAAAGCCAAAATTAAAGTCACGACCTGTTTAAATGGGATCCTCTTTCGTGGACCCCCATTTTCCTTTTATTTTTTCCTCTCACATGGACCCCTTGAAGGTCGTCGTCGACCCCTGGGGGTCGATATAAACCGCTTTGGGGATCACTGTACTAGACAATGATAAACTTACTTAGAGAAAAAAATATAGTTACTAACTACATAGAAAACATCCAAGACTCGGAAACAAATTGCTTATCACACAAACAGGCACATGGCAGGGTCACTGCCAACTAAGCTAACTTGTCCTCGTGTGTGTTGTGTCGCATTTATATGAAAACTACTTTAATACCACGTAAATAAGGTACATTTTGAATGTTGTTTCAGGGTGCGGGTATCAGCAGGCCCTGCGCGTGCGGTGATGCGCCGCGAGCGCCCGGGACCGACACATGCATGCCGCCCGCGCACCCGGTTTGTACAAACTAATATTAGTTTAGTTTAGTTTCGTTTATTCCATACATGCGTGAGTGGCTCCTGTTATACACTTATACGTTGATTTTTATTTTGCCGTGTGGTTGCCGGCATAGAATAGCCAGTCCATGTCGCCCGTGGAAGTCGTAAGAGGCGACTAAGGGAATAAAGGCTTATAGTCTTATTAGGCGATGGGCTTGCAACCTGTCATTAATATAGGTACAATGATAAACATCTTAGCCTGTTTGTGCAAAATGTGGTCACAGAATTAATAACAAGTTTTTAGAGTTGTTTGTAATTTTGTAGCTCTGCCTACCCCTTTCAGGGAACCCTACGGCGTTTAAAGTCAAAGTCTTGAAATGTCAAGCTGCCTGGGTCGGAGAATGTCAGAGTAGTATGTCAGTAATATGTCAAAGTCTCAGAATGACCAGTTAAATGAAGGCGTGAGTGTATAACTTTAATAAAAAGCAAGCTTTCAAAACCCGACTGTTGCTAACCAACTTTAAATCGTTATAAATCCTAAATGATCATTCAAAATTGAAAATGATGAAATAAACCTAAAGATGATTTTTAAATCCCTATTCAATGATACCCCACTTGTCATACTTGGTCGATTTTTTTAATTTGCTTAATATGGCGTCTGGTTGCCGCCATATTGAATTTTGATTACTGTCATATCTTCACTGACACTCACCAGATTAAGACAAATCGATTGACATAAGAAACATCAAAATCGGACAACGGGTTTAGTTTTTATAGTGCCACAAAGGAACAAACATACATATATAGGCTGTGAAACACATTACCCTCCTCCTTCGGCAGTCGGGTAAAAAAGAAAACTATTGCACTCGAATATAATGTGCATCCATCTTCTCACACAACTAGACCGATGACGACTTTAGCAGAGTTACGTAAAGGACACGCAGGAACATGTTACGTTTTACGGACATAGGGGCCAAGTTAGCTTCGCCAGTAAATCTCGACGACGAAGGCACCGGCGAGTTTAGAATAACGCCTACAGTAGTTCTGTCAGAGCGTACTTAGATATTTATAAGTTTTATAAAAATTAAGTGCGTTTATTTTGACTTAAGTACCATCTTTCGTGGACAAAGCAGCTCCATTAAACGATAGATAACTTTGCGAGCGAACCAGAGGGCCCTGCCAAGATGCAGTACGCTAACTAACGTTTCTATTCGATTCGTTTTTAAACCAATCGCGTCACTGGTAGATGACGTGATACGAAAAGTCACGTGCTCTACCAGTGACGCGATTGGTTTAAAAATAATCGAATAGAAACGCTAGTTAGCGTACTGCATCTTGGCAGGGCCCTCAAGTTTATATTTGCTGGTTAATAGTTCGTCGCTGAATCGAGAAGTGAAATGTTTAAACGAATCACACGCTCAGATCAACCATTTTTTTTTCTACCACCATGCAACAGTGTTCGCATTGTTGTTTCGAAAGGGATAAGACAACCGGTGAAATGACTACCATAGAGGCATTCGGGTTGGCAACACATTTTCAGTCTTAGGATTGCAATCTTGGGATTGCAGTCTTGAGAATGCAAATTTCTATGGATCTCTGAGCCTACTTACCATCAGGTGGCCTTCTGCACGCAAGTTTGCCTTCTTGATTTAAAAAAAAATGTGGTCAGACCACACTATACTTTAACTATAACGAATCCTGGTTTTCCGCGTGACTATGAATATTGCATGCGCCTGACCACGATAGAAAACGCGGTATAATTTTGATAAAAGCATTCCTATGTACTTAAACGTAATGGTGTTGGGAACATCGAAGAATTTACATATAGCACTAAAACATTGAAATATATTTATAACAAATATTTATATTATGTGAAATAAAATTTATAGCAAAAGGCAATTTGATGCTGAGTTCGCATAATGATCTAATTTTATTAATGTTTGGAAATCAAACCTTAAAATTAAACCAATTTCATTGTAGAAATAAATATGTCGATAAAATGAATAAATAAAAAATAACTGATTAATTTAAGTGTCGTTATTAAACCTTATAACGAGAGAGAAGTTAATCAGAAAGCCTATTTCTCTAAATGGTTCTAGAATTTCCATATTATTATGTTGACAAAGTCAGATACAATTGGGATTCCATATGTACATATTTACAATACAATAAAAAAAAGCTTTATTGAAGACTACTCAAAAAATAAACAAGAAAAGTCAGATACATGAACTTCTTAAACGGTAGGCAACAGGCGATTTTGTTTCTATTAGCGACCGATACCTAACTGACAGATTTCGACAGTAGTTGACGTTCGCAATCGTCAACTTACCTACGCCCGTAGATTCAAACGGAGTCAACTAAAGATTTATCAACAACGTAAAATTCCATCTGAATTATATATTCAACGTGCTTATTACATTTAAAATTCAGCCCGCGTATCAGTAAGTTAATTAGTGCTCGTGGACAAACACATTACTCACTCGGCGTAGTTGGTAATTTACCTCGCAATTAATAAAGGCTACTCCACACGAAACGCGTGTCAGGTGCAGCGAAGGTCCGCGGGCCCGCGCCTGTTGAGTACCTATATTCGTCCCACCAATGGGCAGAGGTGGAGCAGTTCAAACGCGGGCCCGCGCTACTTTTTACCCAATTATGGCGAAACTAAAGAGAGGGTTATGATTTCCTAGTCTACGAGTATACATCACATTTTGATAAATCAGGCGTCGTTTGCTTCACCTTAGTATTTCGTGTGTCATAGGCTATGTGACGTCATATTTAAATCCAGCACAGCGGATTGCTTGTCAAAAAATGAAATGAAAGGGTTTTAATGCATAGATTTCTGAATATAAGAACGAAACATACACACATTAAAAAAAATCTAAGGATCATTAATTGCTCCACATTATTTCTACAATTTTGTACTTTTTTGGTATTTTGCTATAGGTACCTATAGCAAAATACATAAAAGGACAAAATTGTAGAAATTGCAAAAGAGGCGACGCGATAAAAACTAGTTGATTTCGCTGTCGGGTTTTAAATTAAACTTTATTGATGTGCAGTCGGCACAATGTGTTCCACGTATAGTTAACACGCGTGGGCCTGCTTTGCTGCCTGTGCCGCTCCTGCCACGCGCTTGGTGTGTTGAAGCCTTTATCGTGCGTCCGCGCAGCTGGGTCAGTTGGCCGCGCGAATATTCGCATTTTTATACCTCATGCATTATTTATGCAGTGAAAGTGATTTGTTTTATATGATGAAAGTTTATAGCTTTAAATGACAGGATTATCTTATTGAATATAGAGTTAACGAGGTTCATTACATTAGAATCACATTGGTATATCCATACTAATATTATAAATGCGAAAGTAACTCTATTTGTTTGTACGCTTTATACAACGAAACCTGGAAAGCAAAAATCATATTCCATTAAATATTTACCAAGTTGTACGAGTATATCAAAAAGGTATCCCACGTCGAAAAAGTCGCCATAAATACACTTCAAAAAGTTACTTTGAGTGTCTTAAAAAATCGTAATTAGGTATAGCGACATTTTTGACCACACGATATATTGTTGTAGCTGATCAAGACCGATATAATTATAAATATTTAATGGAATATGATTTTTGAAATTAAAATATATAGACGAAAGACCAATTAAAGAAATGTAAGGGGAAAACAGAAAGAAAATTAGTAGTATTTGCCTTAATGATTTTAATTACTTCGTTACATATAAATTATACTATCCCGCTTAGCAATAATCGTCCAACTTCAACTCTCTAAGGCTCCTAGCTATTTCGACTACCCTCATCCCACGAATAACTATCTCAAGAAGCGTTACTTAAATGACAAAAAATAAAATTGGGCAAATGGCTACAACATGTGTAAGAAAGGGACATCTATTATTGTGTCGGTTTTCTTTTAATGTGAGTGGCTTTTATTTTTCTTAAAACGGAGGCAGCGTGTGTTTATCCCGAGTGGCCAGTTAGTACTGATTATATACCAGGTAATTACTTTATAAGGGTGACTATCCACCAGAGCGTGTGCGTGGCAGCGTATTGGAGTGCGAGGAAAAAATCCACCAATAGGAGAGCTGCGCTGACCATGGCTAGGAAAATAAAGTATTCCTATTGGTAGATGTTTTTCTTACACACCGCTCCATTATATCGCATAGTTCTGGTGGATATTCACCCTAAATCAGTAACCACGCGTGGAAGGAGTAGCTCATCTAGAGTGATATATCATAGCCCTCGACCGTTTCGATTAGCAGCCTTGCTCGTAATTGAAATTCGAACCTGTCTGAAATGTCAGGTTCCCTGAAGTATGAACAACGCTCGAGCGGTTTCATGTAATTAATTAAAGAGGTCTTATGTACGTAGTTATTATGTTTCTGTCTCTTTGCTCAATATTAGACAGTTTTGTTAATTGTATTACTTATTCGTATTTCATCTAGCTCGCTTTTTTTGCTTATAACTTCGTCATCGCGGAATTCGTGTGTAAAACCTAGTCTAACAGATAATTTTAAAGTCTTAGAAGTTGAATGATTCAGTTAAGGACTTGAGGGCTCGTGCAAATTTGATCGACCTTATTTATAATTAAATATCACTCGCGACACTGGGGTGTAATTCTCTGAACAACGACGGACGGACGGACGAACGAGTGATTGTCCAAGCGGCGAGTTTGAGTAGTCCCGTCAGAGTGGACAAAACACATTTTAGCGCGTGTATTAAATTTGGCAGAATGACTTCTCGAACGTATACGGCTGCCTAATTGACAATGCACGCGCTAAAATGTGTTTTGTTCGCTCGGACGGGACAACTTAAACTCGCCGCTTCAATTCGCTCATCCGTCCGACCGACCGCCGTTTTTTGAGAGAATAACACCCCTGGTTGCACAAAGTACGTGAGCGAGTAGGACGGTGTGTGTGTGTAGGGTATGACTATGTAAGTAATTTATTGTAGGTACCTACAGTAAATAATAATATCATCAACGTATTTCTCAATCACTCGTTTTACACTTGGGTTCAGAAAGTATTTTAGCAACATGCACACGCATATTAATATATAATTTTTCTAACTATCATCATCATTTCTTCAGAAAAATCTATAAACCAAAGTCGAACCCACTAGTAAACCTTTCGTTTTCCAGAACGCAATCAGAACTCGAAAACTTTTCGACTTCGAACAAACTTCAATTCTAAGCTAAATAATATTCCACATTCGGCCGGTACTTTCTACGAAGGGTATCAAGTTGCCGAAAACGTGTAAAGATGGTTATTAGGGCGTGAGTAATTTCGGTCCCTTTGCTTTTTATGTGAACATAACAAGACCAGTGAAGCCTTTTGAGGGTGCCATGTTTCAACAAGCAGCCAAATTAAAAAGGACAGGAATAACTGGAAGTAATTCTGGGGCCCTAGTGAAAAAGGGTATAACTTGACTTAACTTGTAATGAAAAGGGTATATACTTAATTGGAGTACACTAAACTTAAACCCTTTTTCAATTTATCTTCAGAAGACCCATACCCTTTTTTACTAGGACCTAAGAACTTATTATATACAGTGTTATTATAGTTAGGATGTCACACAAAAGTCCTCTTTGTTGAAGAATCAAAGCCCACCGTATTTTAGATTATGTATAAAGAAAAGTAAAACATTGTTTTTTTTAACTTGATATCCGTATTAAAGTAAAATAAAGAAGGAAGAATATTTATTTAAATACAACAATATAGGTATCTAATTCTACAGAGTTGCTGTTTTAATTTTATATATTTATAATAATTATAGTTGTTTTTTGGATATCATGAGAGTTTTGAGTGAGTTCCTCTCAGGTTCCATTAGCAACTAAACTAGATTAAACTAGATTAAAGTCGTAAGAAAAGGAAAGTTAATCGTTAAACATATGGCGGCGGTGTATCAAAGACGGTTTCATCAGATAAGGTCTTTTGCTACCAACCTGAGTTTTAACCTCGACGCTTGTTTTAAAGTGAGTTTTATTTTATATTGGCAATATACGTAAAGCAACAAAAAGTTAATGATTATTTTAATTTACGGACTTTTTCTGGAATTCTTTTTGTCTGCACCCGAAAAATGAAAAAAAAAAAACTACCTGACGGTGTAAACCACATCAAAATCTCACTTTTTTTCTTTCCCAGCAAAACTCAAGTTATTTGTTCTACAACTTCTTTGCTTTATTTATATAATTAGTTCTTTTAATTGCTTTTTGTAAGCAGTAAATACAAGTAGCCCCTTATTCGTCTTATCATTATTACTGTCCAGGACAGGCTTTTCTTTTCAAGTCACAACAACAAAAGATCCTAAGAACAAATAGTTGGAGTGGATCTTTTGTTTCTGTGACTTGGCAAGCTATTGTACTTTCAACAGACACTTAATGAAATAATCAAAGTGTCTCTAGTACAATAGCTTACTTTAATACAACTGTATATAACCAATCCATTTTGGTTGACCAAGTAATTTTTAAACAGTTCCGCGAATTATAATCTGCATTAATTGGTGGTACTTATGATTATTGGTGGGATTGAAACTCATGTCAGTTTCCGGAAATTTCTTAGAACTTTGCCAACTTTTTGGTAACTTTCCGCATCTTGCACATCAGTGTGTACGTTATTAAGACGTCATGGTTGAAAGTACTAGCGTAGAGGCATTCCATGTTATTCCATAGATATATAAAGATGACAATGACGAAATATGCAGTCAGATGTTACAGTTTGTTTTGTGTTGGACTTGTTAGTAACATCACTAACATTGTGTTGCACACACAGTAATAATGAGTTAGTACAAGCAGTACCGCTTTTTAAGGGGTAAAGTCCATTAAATAGCACAAATGATCCAATTTCCATAACAATAATGAAAGATTATCATAACAGCTGTAATTATCCGTAATTCCGCTAAACATAACATTAATTTAGAATAACTGCAATGCGGTCTGCGGTTCAATCTTAAGAGCCGGGATATCGGTGAGAGAGATCTCAAGTTCATTAAACTATTGAGTACCGAAGGCTCCACGGAGCGTCCAAGTTGCGTACAAATTAGACGGCTCGGAACAAGTGGTTAGCAAGCTCGGAACTTAAATGTCATTAGCACCATTAACGTCGGAATCGATTGAATCATTTCGATTGTGCTCATCGAGTTGCAATCGGACCGGTTTGTTGAGTTTAAAAAGTTTGACTTCAATTAAAACGGAAATAAAATGGTTTGTTTATTTCGTTCCATTGCCACTGGAGTTACATCTTTGATAGTTGTTAGTAAATAGCTGGGTTTTTTCACATTGTAGAAGCTGGGGAACGGGTGTGAAAAAAATTGTTATTATTTGTTTCAATTGTGTATGTTTGTGGTGTGCAATTAAGAGTATTATATTGTATTCTATGATATAAAATAAATCGATCGTGTGGTTGCCGGGTTAGAATAGTCCATGTCTACCCGTGGATGTCGTAAGAGGCGACTAAGGGAATAAATACTTGTAGGACTGTTAGGCGATGGGCTTGCAACCTGTCACTAATACACTGGTAAACATCTTAGCCTAATTGTGCAAAATGTGTTTACAGAATTATCAACAAGTTTTTAGAGTTGTTGGTAATTCTGTAGCTCTGCCTACCCCACTCTGGGAATGAAGTCGTGAGTTTATGTATGTGTATGTATGTATGTGTATGATATACCAGTATATTACTCGGAAAATATTGGTTATGTATTAAGGAACTGATCTTTGATTCGTCTTGGGACGGGCATCTCAACCAAGATCAGATTTCAATACGGCCCTATTACTTCATCGTCTAAACACGGTCTCAAGATTAGATTGTTAATACGGCCCGAGTTCAAAAAACCCGTGAGTATATTTTCAAAAAAACTCCATTGATTGTCTTATTCATATCACGCTAAGATACCTCGTTACTAAGCTTGGTAGGTCTGCTATATGCTATCCTCAATTTAAAACATATATACGGTTTAAATGGGCGGGGCTAGATAAACTACAAACTGACAGGAACGTATTGTGTTTGCCCACTCGTAATCCAGAGCATCGCAGTCACCCGGCAATTAACCACTGGCTGCGACGATTGTAATAAATTGCACGGAATCGTTTATCTGGTCAAGCCTCGTTTAACCTTAAGGTTTAATACTTACTTTAATGCTAAGTGGTTTAATTCTGTAAGTAAATTAAAGTGGGCAGTTAAAACCTAATTAAGATTTGCCACTTATCTGATACGGGTTTAAGTTGAATCTTATCTTATCTTAATATTATTATAAATGAGAAAGTTTGCATGTTTGGATGTTTGGATGTTTGTTACTCAATCACGCCTCAACCACTGAACTGATCGGGATGAAACTTGGCACACATATAAGAATTGGTTTTGGAAGAGGACATAGGATTTTTTTATCCCGCAAAAACATCTCATTCCTACGGGAAATCCAATTAATCAAAAAGCTGTGAAATTCTGAAGTCCACGCAGACAAAGTCGCGGAAAGAAGCTAATGTTTTAAAAAGGTTTAAAAAGGTGTTGTCGTTTAATTTTTTGGGAATTTGTTTATGTACTACTAGCAATGGTCGAAGCCAAGATCAGCAGTGTGTCAAAGTGGCACACAAGGCCCATCTCAACCCCCCAATATTATGTGCTACCGACCTAGGTATTTTATACGGCGAACTGTTGTTAGCTAATTTTCTAGCGCAGAATTCGCATTCAAGTCATTGAGTATCTTCTCCGGAAAACGTTTTATTTTTTTTAATAAAAGGGGTGTATAAAGTAGCCCATACAGTAGCATGTATGGTATAGTCAGTAGCCAATAAATGTATCTTTTTTTCTTTTGTTCAATAAGTAGGTAGTAAATCAAAAGGCAGTTGGTTTGATCGTCGTCAATATCAGATTTTGTTACAAATATTTTAAAAGTACTTGTGTAATGTGATTTGGTATTCACGGACTCAAGGTGGATTATCTTATTAATAGGCACACTGAAATTATCTTTTCAAAATTTGCCTTATTATTCAAGGATCATAGTACTTACCTACCTAACATTAACATAATTTTTTAAAATATCAGGGGACAATGTCACACCATTTGACCTAGTCCCAAACTAAGCTCTAGGCTTGTACTATGGGTACTAGACAACGATATAAATACTTATATAGAGAAATAAATACTTAAATACATAGAAAACATCCATGACTCAGGAACAAATATTCGCACTCATCACACAAATATCTGCCCTTACCGGAATTTGAACCCAGGACCGCTAGCTTCGTAGGCAGGGTCACTACCAACTAGGCCAGCGCGTCGTCAGTCGTCGTCAGTCAATTGCATTCTTACTCCCTGACAAATAGAGAATAAATTATTGGCTTATGGACAAGTATATTTTGTTTTTGATTGTACTAATTTTACCGTTGATTGCACTGTTCAATTATTGTGGAGCTCTACCATAAAATATTAAACAATTTTTATCTAAATTGCAGTCTCTCATTTCATAAAGCCATATTGATAGACGTAGGACGTCAGTGAAAGTTTTAGGGCGAATTCACAATTACGCTTTCCGTTACGCCTACCTGTCAACGAAAGTACGATTACACGACGCTATTATTGTCGTAACTGGCTGCAGTAATAACGGATTTAATAGCGGCGTCTAAAATAGCCCTAAAAAAAAGTGAAACCGATCTACACGTGCTGAACAATGGTAAGGTCCGACGCACATGCACGATTTTTTTATGCCTAGGAATATTCTTAAAATATCGTATTAGGTTTGCAACAGGCCAGGGTTATTTAAAAACGTTGTGTACAATGGAAAAATAAGACGGTTAAGTTAAGATGGTTATAATAAGACTTTCAAACAGCTCAGAATTTAAAGCAGTCAAAACTATGAGACGGAATTAAGGAAATTCTCAACAGCTTACTTTTATAATCACACTAATTAGCAAAAAATATTAAACAAACAGCAGCTTTTTATTGAGTCATAAATCCAATAAAACTGCGTTGACATTTACGTTCACCATAGCCGAAAATTAGGCAAATGATTTGGAGAAACGCGTAAAATTCAGAACGCGTTATCCGCCCCATAAATCATTCTAATAATCTGCTGTATTCAAAAACTCCGACTGTGTTTTGTTTTACACTGCACTCAAGACTTTTTAAATCAATCGCATAGTCGCTTTACAATCGCAACGTCTGCGCTGTACCTTAATTAAGGCCTTAGCAATTAAAGTTAAAACTAGTGAAAGTGAAAAGATGCTGCCTTTTTTTGGAAAAGTGGCCGACGCAATAGCTGTCAGGTTACGTTTGCTTTCGGAATTACCAATCAACCGATTAATTCCGAACCGAACGTGACTTCACTGCCGAAGTTTTTTCACGTTCCGACGGCGAATTTTAAGTGTTTACACTTAATGAGTTTGAATTGAATTGTTTTACTTCTCGAAAGGACGTTTATCGTGCTTGCTATTTTAATAGCTCGTTGGCACGTCGGCTTTACACATTTTTCCGACGTAAAATTTTAATTGCCCTTTCAGCTGACAATTTACTGAACGAAATTCATGTCGAGTGTCACATTTTATAACGCAGTTAACGTTTATTATTGCCGTTTAATTTAATGAAATGGACATGTTTTTTGTATAAAACGAATGAATTTGTTGAGTGGTTTGTTTGTTTTTGACTTAATTAGCAATTTGCAAATAGGCCATTTTTAAATGTGAGTTTATTACTGCTTTTACCTTTATTTCTAGTACTTACATTAACCAGAGGCAAAATGTAAATAGAAAAGTATTCGTCTCCGACTCATTAAGATTTTCTGTTACCTATTGCTGCTAAGGCGTTAGGGTTGCCTCGATGCGCGTCGCTCGATAATTACTTAATCACGCATCGACGCGATGCGACCAAACTCAGTGACGGCGCAGCCCTGACTAAACCGCCTTGATGCATCCTGTTCAGTTTGCTTGTGGTAGATCACGGCGCGTATGGTTAAGGTACGCACACATGCAAACCGCGCGATATACGTAAGGTCACGAGCGTTAATTTGGGACCCATTTCAAGAAAAATATGCTTGAAGTCGTCAATGTCATTAGAGATGTCAAGTCATTTGTAACTTTTAGGAAACTCAACCTTATTGTTGTAGAGTGTCAGATTGTTTTTGGACCTCAGGTGGTTATCAAATTTAATCTCGTACCTTCTGTACCTTCGTTTAAAACTGAACTACTGTTTAATACGGTGTCTTTGGACTGGACATACCTGCGTGATTCCCACCGTTTGGTTTTTATGACTCCGTTTATTGATGTATCGAAACTGTATGGGTTTATTGTGATACTTTTCTTGGTGCGATGTTGTTTAGTCTTTTTGAATGGGTTTTAACATTTGGATATAAATTTAGGGTCAGTTTTACCGCACTCAATACGAGGTATTCCGTGAAGTTTTATGCGTTCTTAAGTTCGATATCAGCATTAAGTGCCAGTTGTTGATACGGTCCCAGTAAGCAATAGTAGAGATTTTAAGTTCTATAGGTAATTTTCTATAAAAATAACATTTTTATGACTGTACTTGTATTACTGATAAGTATATACAGACGAGTTTAAATTCGACGGACTTAAAGCCGTTGAGGAGCTACTATGGTCACCATCATCGGACCAGCTCGATGGTACCAAATTATTGTATCATCAGAATTACATAAGTTTCAGTGGGATAAGGGAACTACTGGAAAAGAGAAACAGTCGTTTGTATATCCAAAACTTTAGACTGCAGGTCTAAGATCTACCTAAATATAAATTACTGCTTTATCAAGAAATCATAGAGCTGCGTGTCTTGTTTTTGATTTACCAACTACTGTGGTGTTATTCTCAAAAAACGGTCGAACGAACGAGCGAAAGCGCAGCGGCGAGTTTAGGTAGTCCCGTCCGAGCGAACAAAACACATTTTAGCGCGTGCATTCTCAATTAGGCAGCCTTATACGTTCGAGAAGCAATGCTGCCAAATTGAATACACGCGCTAAAATGTGTTTTGTTCGCTCTGACGGGATTACTTAGACTCGCCGCTTGGACAATCACTCGTTCGTCCGTCCGTCCGTCCGTCCGTCGTTGTTGAGAGAATCACACCCCTGGTCCGCTTTACAAGTAGTTCACCTTAAAGATAATGTCAATCTAACAGTTAGAAGTAGGTTAAAGTCAACTGTTAAGATTTTCTTACAATATAAGATTGCCTCAACATTTTATCGTATTGTCAACAACCTCGTAAGGCACAGTGTGCAATACGGATGTACATTACCAAGGCAATTTAATTTGAACTGTATTGCAATAGGAATAAAGTTTATTTTCCTTTCTTCATAAATTGAAAATGGCATTTTCGAACAAACATAATTGAACTTTATTGCGTTGCTGGTAGATTCAAAGTCCCACCGACAAAAAAACTGGCTGTTTGTAGGTTAAGATAACTTATTACTCGACAGAAATGGCCACTGGCAAGGAAAAAACAATACGATAGCACGCCAATAACGATATGGTTTTACCAATCAGAATAAATCCCCGCAGTAATTTAATAACGCAAAAAAGCGTTTTGTACGCCGTCTGTTAAAAACAAAAACTAAGTCAACATTCTCCATGTCCTGTCATGAACAAGAAAACCATTATAAAACAAAGAAGGGCTTATAGATAATTCATAGACATTACGTGACTATATTAAATTATACACCAAGATACCTAGTTTATTTCCCAAGGTACAAAATATCATATAACGGCCCTATATCACTATCCTGTCAGAAGTTAGTGATATACGTATCCTATCAGACCTGGCCCAGCGTATCGGATAAGGGTTAATATAGTTTCAGTTTGGGAATAGTTACGTAATTACTGTACGTGCCAATTGAGGATAGAGGGTTTGACAATTATTGGCGATATTGGGATATTTATGTGAAATTAAGATATTTAGATAACTATGTAGTTTAAACCATGTCATATAAAACTTAACAATTAAAATTCAAGTATAGTCTAAAGAACTAAAGTATTATCGAACGAATTTTAAATTAAGTGGCACATCTTTATTCCTATAGGCATAAGAGTATGTTAGATATATTATTATTTAAGCTTGAAATTGGATGATGTATTATTGCTGGTAAGAATACCTAAGGCACGGTTAAGATTCCTATAGAGCATAAAACGCGCGTTCTTAACGAATCATTATGACACTCTATTTATTAAAATGGTTTTTATAGTTGAGTAGCTAGAAGTGAAAAATCGTTTTTTGGCGTGCAATCTAAAAAAGTTAAGATAGTACCTAAACAACCATTGGTGTTACACACACATCAAATGTGTCATAGTATCATAAATATCTACATATTTACCCACATAATCATAAACACACAATAGCTAACGTATGCCTAAAATATGTTTTGGCCTTATCTTTTATTATAACGTATCAATTGGCCAGAAAATGATAAAGCTTACGTTAATTCAAATACACTGAAAATAATAATTGGTCGCTTGTAACAAGATAGTGATTGTTGTGCATAAGCGTCTTGATCCCATACGAGCCTGACAAGACGATAGATACACCAACTAAGACGTTAGATACATCAACTAAGATGTTAGTTGAATCACTAAAGAAATTGCTGTTTGTTACTATCAGTTTTGGTTTATATAACTAATATCTTAACTATTGTATTCATTTTATGTCAACTAAGTGAAAATCTCTCTTTGTTAGCTCTCATTTTTTTGAGTGTAAGTTTATTATACCCTTGGTAATAAGGCTGTTGAACTTTTACATAATTATTTTGATTTAGACATTATGATGTGTGGTGTATACTAAGATTTATCCGTACAACCATAAAACTTATAAATCCATTCCACATTACCATAATGTGACTTTGAAGGATCTCATGAGGGTTCCGCTAAGTTACATCATAAAAAATGTGTTCAACCTCCATTAAACCATATTCAAGGGCTGCTGGGCACCCTTGTTAAGAATTTCCCTACGTAATGCGGTTAATATAACGAATATTTCCCGAGAACTGAAATTCAAGGGAGTAGGCGCCATATTGGTACCCTTTGCAAACTTACCTACATAAGTTTTATGAATTTCGGAAGCGTCTAATGGCTTTTACTTTTACTATACTACTTTTTAAAAGCTAAGGTCTTTCAATTACTCGTTTTGTTTTTAATCATGTTCGATAAATAAAAGAGTAAAGTTGATTTTCTAAATCACACAAACAACAAAATCAATCAATGATTCCCCGAGGGAATCAAGAACTTTGTAGGTTTGTAATCACCGGTATACCTTCTGTGGCTTCTTGGACTAATTCCTCATATTTAGTTTTATTGTTGATTTATTTGGAGGACATGCAAAAAAAGTGAAAAAAAAAAAAAATTTTTGGAGTCAAATTCAAAACCAACTCTCTACAGGCAACTCAAAATGGGGCCTTATGTCTCTTATACTTTTTTATTTATAGAGTTTGATAGTGATCTCGCCAATGTCAAATAAGAGTATAATGATTAATCAGTGAAGAAAATAAGTCAAAGTAAAAGCCGGACATTTATCAGTCGGCCATCTTCCCTGCCGGTTTCCGGAAGCCGATATGATACCATTACATTATAAGAAATATTGCCAGAATCCCTTTGTTCGCGTATGCTGGCTTCTCCGAATCAAATAACCTGGTAATTTCCAAACATTTCGATTCCGCGCCAAAGCATTTTGCCCATTATCGGCAATTTCCATCTGCATAATAGAAATTACGAAAGAAAAGAACAAAAAGGCGTGAAAAATGTAAAAGAAAAGGTATAAAAAGCGGGACTTTCTACGCTCTTTTTGCTGGTCGAGGCCGACGTTTGTTTTGGTCGACTGTATTATTTGTTTATCCAGTATACGTGTTTTAAGGTCGTTTTCACTTTCATGCACGAGTACAGTCGGATACGACTTTGCTAGTCGTTGTTTTGCAGTATTTCGGGTTGTTTTTTTTTTTTAAATCTCTTTTTCTAAGGTTAAGTGGTACGCGGTCAGTGTATTTCGAGGGAGCCCGTTGCTTCACATTTTTTTGTCATAATTATATTATTGACATAATTGGTAGTCATAATTTTTATATCGTTAGAACCGTTAACTTTTCAGAATTTCCTACATTATCTTACGTGTAGGTAAGGCTAGGTTAGGTTAGGTTTGGTATAAAAAAATCCTGAAAAATTATTAGTTTCTTATAAAAATACGTTATGACTTGTAATAATTATGACTTAAAATAATTATGGCAGACAATGTAGACCCGTATTTCGATAATATTGTTTCTTTGTTCCAACGAAACGAGTCAGTTCGGAGGGGGTGGTCCTCAGAGCAATATGTTCTCTTTGAGGAAAAACCAACCACACTAATAAGTCAGCAATTGAAAGGTTAGACAGAAAAAAAAACAGTAAAAATATCATCATTCGAGTATTATATGAAACAAATATTTAAGTAGACCATTGCTGAAAAAACTTCAGACTTAACTTCACATAGCTATATCAACATAAATTATAATTAAGTTAAATTACAAGTTGAGTTCGCGACTGTACATCAAACCACAGAAAACGGGACAGCTTCACCATTTTTTATTTTTTATTTGTCCTAATGTATACCGTAAACACGGGTTACTTTACCCAATTTTTATTTAAAAAAAAATTAAAAGACGTGTAATTTTATGTATTTTGTAGATATAAATGTTAGACTAGGTTTGACGGGGTTTCAGGGGTATAAGTTATTATTTGAGAATGATAAAACCTGAAAAATATACAATGAATATATATTTTTTTTATTTCTTTTTTGGGCCAATGTTGTCCTTAAAGAAAGGCTTCTTTGCTCCGCAGCATTTTTCTCTTACAAAAATAAACATTGTAAAGGCATGGGCCAATTAAACCATTTTGGAGTGTTAAGGAATAAAACTAGAGCATTTGTTAATCAAAAATAAACATTTATTTCAACAAGAAAACAATCTTTTGGTTTTTCTTGAAATTAAATTTTAAACTTACACTTTATTCTTAACTAGATCTTAGTTAACAGTCTTTTTATGAGAATCATCGTTGGTATTATTTGGTTTAAGAGTTTCTTTTCTACATCTAAGTCTCTCCAAACATAGTTTTTTAACATAAAATACAATCATAACAAAAAATAAAATCATAACAAACATTTCTTGAAATAAAATAAACCTCACTTAACTAACTCCTTATTAAACAGCCTTTTATGAGAATCATCGTTAACATTATTAGGTTTAAAACGTTATTTATTAAACTTTAGTCACTTAGATAGTTTTCTACTTATATTTATTTATTTCCGGGACAGAAAAGCAGCCTTTCCTTACGAATTTAGGAAATCCGATTTTTTGTACTATATTTTCCCGCTTGTATAGTTGTTCGTCCTTAATAACAGGCCACCGCCAAAACTCTTTTCCTTTCTTCATACATCTAACAAGGACTGCCTCCTCGGATAATGATATTACCTGACCCGGATAAAAATGTTGGTTCCACTGCACTATAACATGATCTCCAGCTCCGATATTTTCTTTAAACTCTGGTGGTTTATTCTGGGAACAGGAGGAGTGCGAGCTGCTTGGCCCCTTTTCAATTTGTATCGAATCAAAATCCTTCAAAGGAACCTCTCTTTTACGTAATTTATCAACTTGAATGATAGGGGATTCTTCGTTTGTTTTATTGTTTTGTGGTCGGTCAGAGTTGGTTAAGTCTTGAAATTGAATAGGAGCTGAGTTTCGGGTTTTTTTGGCATTCAGTTTACGTTTGGGCAGCACTAATTTTGTGTCATTAGCGGGGGACCCATTTTGGGATCTATCGATGCTCCATTTTGGTTGTCGTAACTCATCCACTTCATCCGCAAGCTCTGATTCAAAAAACTCATTGTCTGACACAGTAATCCTGTCTTCAGTTGACGATGCCAGACTTATGTTTGTCTCACTGCAACTCGTTGATGAACTTTGGCGCTGCTGGCGTTTAGATGCCATTTTCTTTTGCTTCGTCTTAACTGTTTGGACTGGTTGCAATCCTGATGGCCCGGCTCCTATATTGATGTCATCATTTGATATCGATTTTCCTGGGTCTACATTTAGTTTTCTTTTCTTTACAACTTTCTTCTCCGGGCAAATTTCGATTCGAGATGACTCTAATTTATTCATAAAGGACTCTGTGACCAATTCTTTGTTCAGAATACGATCTTGCCTAGGAAGCCTACTCAATGGTTCATGTTTATTAATGGGATATATCCCCGTTTTTCTAAAGCCAGCAATCAATGTGTCTTTTGTTCCAGTCATCGCATTCAAAGCTTTTTTTAACAAAGCAGGAAACTGATCTTTCGGCGTTGTTGGTAGTTTTCTTCCAACCTGGCTATTTTTCCAGTCATAGAGAGTTTGCTTCCATTTATATTTCAAAGGCCGAAAGTAAGCGACATCCAAAGGTTGTAATATATGAGTAGCGTTTGGGGGCAAGCATATAAAACTAATGTCGTTCTTTTGACACTCTGATAACACTTTTGCATTGATATGCGAAGCCAGGTTATCACCAATTACAACTTTTCGGCCAACCTTTTTTTTAAGAATTGGCATGAAATGATTCAAAAACCAATCCTCAAAAGTCACGGAGTCCATCCATCCATTTTTTGTTCTATTATATCGTGTTCCTGTTGGACCATTCTCCGTCCATGTTGTCCAAAGATGTTCCGATTTATATATAATGTAGGGTGGGATGACTTCTCCTGCTGCGCTGCCACAAAACATAACAGTAAAACTAACTTTAGTTGAGTTAACAATACTTTCGGGATATTTTGTTCCTCGCCTGCATATGACTGTTTTTTTCCCGGGGTCGTCAGTTAGATTGGTCTCATCATAGTTGTAAACGTTTTCTGCTGGAACATTTAATAACTCAGTACCAAGGTTATCAATAAAATCTGAAATTACTTTTTCAGAAACTTGAGCTCGAACTCTTTTAATGTTATTAGCCAGACGCATTGACAAGCCTGGGTGTCTTGCAAGAAAGTTCTTTAGCCAGTCTCTTCCTGGGGCGTTGTTTTTAAATATTGAGACATGCTTTCCTTGCATCAGAAGGTATTCATGGATAATCATCTTAAGATCGCAGTCAGTCAGCGGAAATCCATATTCCGAAAGGCCAGTTATATGGGCTACAAACGATCTTTCCTCATCTTCCGTGAACACCGTTGGTCGACCAGGTTTGTGCAGAAACTTATGTTTTAATTTATTTTTGATTGTACTGCGTGGAATGTTGTATTTTTTCGAAGCAGCACGTTGAGAAATCACTTTTGATTTAATTGCGGCTATGCACTCGTCAAGCTCTGATGACGTGTAGTCAATGTACCGGCGGCTGCCGGGTTTTCTTCTATATGTATTTGGCATTTTGATGACTATTTACATTTCCTTGAGTACCTTTAATAAAATAAAATATTATTAGTTTTATTAAAATGGTTACTTTGTCCCAAGCGACGTGACAACTTTGGCCCGCGGGCCAAAGTTGTCTGATACATGGTACAAAGTATACAACACAATTGTTTTCAAAATTTCTCGTTTTATACAAGGATTAAATAAATAAAAAATACAATTGGCATGTCCCCAAATACACGTCTAATATGATCAAATAGATATTTTAACGAAAACTTACCAGATTTAACAGTCTCCAGAGGAAGTTTGCAGACACAATTTACGCACGTTTTCACTATCCCACAGTTGATCAAGACTAACAAGTCAATACCTGCGTAAGCAACGTGAAGATAGCATCGAGTCTCTAGCCAATACTGCCATCTATGATTTAGGGTGGACACTGCTGCACTCTCACACGAGCTTGCAGAGTAGCGGGCTGTTCAATCTTTTTTTCGTTTTGGGCCAAAATTACCCCTCAGGGCTAAAGAAACCCGTGTTTACGGTATTGAGAGGCCGGACTCAACGATTCGATTGGTAAGGACGGACAAAATAAGGTTTTTTTATGTTTATTGACTTAGGTATTGTAAAGTGCGCGGGATATTTCGTTTTTGTAATTGAAGATGTTAATAAATATAAACTTAACAAGTTTTTTTCTAACCTCAATATAGTTACTCTGTTAAGGGTACGGCATAACAACGTTTTTGGTTGAAAACCAGACATTTATGATTATATAAATTTCATCGGTTTTTTTATTAAATGCGGTATTTACAAGCCTCACAGTTAAGATCAATATAAATAAAAAAAACACAAATAAATAAAAAAACACATGTTATAAACTATAATCATATGCTATTTTGACCAGAACCATTTTAGCCTACCGACATACAAATGAGTTTTAAGACGGTGCATTCTTAGACCGCTCTTCACGCCGCAGCGCAAGCGCATTTGAACCGGCAATACTAATTTTTTATACATACATACATAAACTCACGCCTTTATTCCCAGTTTGGGGTAGGCAGAGCTACAGAATTACCAACAACTCTAAAAGCCCGTTGACAATTCTGTAACCACATTTTGCATAATCAGGCTAAGATGTTTACCAGTGTATTAGTGACAGGTTGCAAGCCCATCGCCTAACAGTACTACAAGCCTTTATTCCCTTAGTCGACTCTTACGACATCCACGGGAAGGCATGGAGTGGTACTATTCTAAGCCGGCAACCACACAGCTCAATTTTTTATACTTTCTCTATTTTCGGCTTTGTAGGTACATAGTCATCCAAACTATTCATTCTTTGGTCATCTTTTTCCAAGATCCAGCTCGTGGGAACCCAGCTGTGTCAATTTCCTAGATTAATCTATTAAGAAAGCTCAACAGTTCTTAATAATACCTTTTAATTCCAGTAACAATGGCGCGGTGCCGACGAGTTCTTGGTAGCGGTATTGTTACTATCGAGAAACGATATCGATCTAAGATATTGTTCAAGTATCAGTTTATTAATATAATAAGGTATTGAGCTCCTTTGAGCGCATTGATGCTTAGGTTTTGTTGACCACGGTAAAAAAGGTTGGCGGCTTCTGAAATATTAATTTCCTATGTCGCTTCTGTTAAAAAGTCAGTGGTTTACAACCTTTTAACGCTATTAATAAATAAATCAGAAGTTTTATCGCCGATAGCTGGGTTTTACGATTGAATAAAATTATACGAATCTGTGAAACTAAAACGGGTACTTTTCATTGGCGAATTGCTTGAACACGTGTATTGTAGTTTTTCACTTCTCTTTTTACCTAATTCCATAATAACGCCCGCCAATGTACCTAAGCACTAAAAATTTTTTTTCTATTTATTATAATATTTGACCAATCGAAAAGATTCGCGTTTTTAAAATGGCTGTATTAATCGTTTTTTTTTATAATTCCAATAACAATAATAATAGTGTAACTGTTTATTCATTCATTCATTCATTTACATCTCTTGTTTTGAACCTAAGATTGACAATTTAATTGAAATAGAGACGTAAATGTATAAATTTTAAAAGCAACGAAGTTGGTTTTGTTTTCGTTGGTTATCACCTAGATTTTAGATCTAAATAAATACCTAATTAATATGAGGAGACATGTTGACCTACTCCCAATCTAAGCTCTTGGCTTGTACTATGGGTACTAAATAACTATAAACCATACTTTATTTAATATTGACATAAAAAATATCCTAGATTCAGAAACAAATACTGGCGCTCATGACACACATATTTGCCCTGACCGAAAATCGAACCCGGGATCGCTAGCTTCATATGCAGGGTCACTACCAACTAGACTAAAGCCCGGTAGCCTGCATAATTTTTCGTGATACATTGCATCGCTGCAAAAGCTCGGCTCAATACTGCTAAAACAACTCTTCAATGGATTGCTACAAGCTCGTGGTCTCTTTATTTACACAGTTTTGTATGTCCCTGGGTTGTTACAGGTATTCAAATGGCCACCCTTTGTACGACCTAGCCCAAAGTCGAGACTGCCCCTCCACAAACCCACCTCAGGATGGGTTGAACATTTGAATAATTAAATCTTCTCTGAAAGCCACCCAGGCCGCTTGCGTGCATGTAAATTCTCTACCTCAGAAGTACAACGACACAACACCAGATCAAAGATAAAATACAACTTTATGTGGTTAGATATACAGCTGCTATTGGTTAGTGTGTAATTTGGATGTTATTTTTGCTTTTGAGACGCCGAATTTGGCAATTTTATAATAACCTATAGGTGTAAAAAGAGTCGTTATTTCACCACGGTGGGTTTCCCGCCAATTATGTTTTAGCATCGGTTGTTATACGCCATTTTGGATTGTAATGCGAGAAATTAACCGTTTACGTTCCACGTTTGTTTGTGATATAATAGCGAATTGATTTGCGGTAAAAGTACGGTTATGTAATGTTACAGGTATTGTGCAGCGAAGAAGAAAGTAGTATAGAGATAAATGTACCTACGTAAATCAGTTAATGATGCGTTATTATACTCTTATCGTTGTTCTTAAATTCTGCCCTATAAGTAGCTGTACACTTTACTACTCTGTCACTTTCACGTCAAAAGTGTGCAGCTACTTACTTATAAGGCAAGGCCGACTGTACGAAGACTGTGGAGTGGCGCCCTTATTACTGTTATTGTTTCTAATAAACTGAAGTATTTTTTGAAACCGAAAGGTGTTGATTTATCGTACAAATAAATACACAATTTACGGAATTTTCATAACTTAACAGTTGAATTTCGAGCGAGTAACTTAACGGAAAAATGGGTCAGCCGTTTCCGTTCCGAATGTTCACAGAAAAACAAACATTTTGGTCAATGTGGACGTGTTTTATCAACAGAAACAGCAGCTCAGCGGCAAAAACATAAAGCCCCTTATTAGCTTTTTATCATCAAAAATATCCTTATTTAGCCACAAAAGCGTAATGACTAACAAACAACAATTACAACAAGTGAGACAATACTGTGGCCCCAATCCTCCCCTAATGGGTCTATTCTTCCATTATTTCCCCCCATTTAGGTCACAGGGTCACGTAAGACTCAAGAGACATTCGTTTTCTGAAGACACGCTAAATCGTTCCAACCTTGCATTTCTTTTCGATTGTGTAAGCATGTAGAAATGCGACAAATATATGACGATCGCAACAGGCATGGAAGCTAACATGTGATTGTGTGCGTCGATTTTGTTCAAAACTATCGCTGTGTTGGTTTCACGACCACACATAAACACCGCATTGTTCAAGTGATTTTATATTCTTTACCTAAAAAGGCGTATAGTTGTTGTCAATTTTATGAACATACGTCGTTTTTGTTCTATGCTTGGGCATTGTTGTACGGCCAATTAACTAGAAGCATTAGTGGAATAGTTCGCGAGATTGAACTAGAATCTCTTCTTGTTAAGGAATATTTGTTTTGTTCTGGTTTTGCTTTAGGATTTAGGTAAGTAGTGATGAAAATGAGGGCTGCCGTAAATTTTTGTAAGGTTTACTTTTTTTATTGTATCTAGGTTTTAGATAACTGTATCTGTAGCGGATATCTATTATTTTATCGAAAGCTCTCATCGAAAGTATCATTACGCAGAATTTTTATTTTCACCGAAAGGCATTTCTCGCTGCTTGAGTGAATTTTTTTGATAGACATAAGTCTAAACGAATCTAACCTACGTTATTAATAGGGTAAGGATTTTGGTGGCATATCGTGGTTTTAGAATCTATGGAGTCGCTATTTCCTAATCATTATAATACATGACACTTATGGTCATATTTCAAAATGAACTAAATACATTTTTAGTTTGGTTATTCCATACCTACTAATATTTTCTTGTTTGTAACGCTTTGACAGCAGACATATCCTCTATACCAAAATTCATTGAAATTGGTTTAGCGGTTTAATGAATAAATTGATTTTGAAATATTAAAATTCTAAAGGTAAAATTCAAAGTGGTATGTATTATAATTATAATAAATAGGAAATAGCGACTCCATAGATTCTAGAACCACGATTTACCACCAAAAGTCCTAACTCTAGTTATTAATTAATGTTTGAGATACCCTGAAAATTTTTAGGAGAAAATAGCGCTCGATTAAATTAAATTCGATGAAATGATACAATGGGTGAAGTGAAACTCGGAACCCTAAATTCTCGAGGTCCCATTATATTATTTCACGTATACCTACTAATATTACCTACTCTATGATTGTGCAAAATTTTAACGTCAAAGTTCATGAAAGGAAATTTGGTATTAAATATGGACATGGGGGCGCTATTACAATCGCCCAAAAAAAATTCTCGATGACGTTACGTTAACGTTTCTAACTTGAGAGAGGAAAAGTTGGAGTTCGTGGTACTGACCTCGGTTTAAAAATCTTACTCAGCGTCTTCAGGGGAAAAAAATATGATATGTGTATTTTTCCCAACCGCAAGAGACATAACTCTTTAATTAAGAACAAAGTTATAAAAGAACGCCCTCGATTTCTTGAACAGGATTCTCAAAAGTTTAAATTAACTGATTCAGAATCACATTAAGAACCCATTAATAATAAGAAATCTTTGTTAGTTTTAATTCGAATATTTGCATAAAGATCCTAAATTGATTCAGAAAGTGTGTTCCGTCGTGTCAAAGGTGAATTTAATATGGATCCATCATTTTTATGGGCATTGTTTAAAGATCTAGTTTTTGGGTCATTCGTGATAGAAATTTCACTTTTAATGAATGATCTTCATTTCTAAATCGTTTTAGGTTGTTCTTTTCACGAATTCTCTTCATTATTTATGTTGGTTATTGTTTAAAATCGCAATCCAAAAGCAATATTTCGCACCTTTAGAACAATAGAGACCTAATTCAAAATTTGTGCTTTCAAACTTCGAGTCATAAATTTATTATTATAGAGACCTAACTCGAAATTTAAAATTTCTGACTTAGGTCACTATCGTTCTGAAGATGCGATTTGTCCGTAATATACGATAGGAATTTAGCATAGTTCGTGATCTTGCGAAAAATATGTTTACTCATTTTGGCAATTTTGTAAAGCTTAGATGCCATTTGTTGTCATTTCAAAAAAACGCTTCAGTGGAGGCGGTTTTATTATGATGATGCATTTCTTGAAATCCATTCAGTGGTCATTGAGTAGACTGAAATAAAACTGGTGGTAATCTAAAGACCAGATTTTACTTACCAACTACAATGACTTCTTCTGTTTGTGCTTCTCTGAGGCTATCGCTAACGCTATAGTAAACGATTTTCGAAAACTGACAGGGCTCAGACAAGATACACTACGCTAACGTTTCTATTCGATTCGTTTTTAAACCAATCGCGTCACTGGTAAACCACGTGACTTTTCGTATCACGTCATCTTCCAGTGACGCGATTGGTTTAAAAACGAATCGAATAGAAACCTTAGTTAGCGTAGTGCATCTTGTCTGAGCCCTATGTATGGTATTGACATAAGCGCTTGACGCGACCATACGGCAGCTTACGTCAATCCTATACGTTTTCGATAATGATAACAAATACCGAATGCATTTTGTTTAGGGCCTCTGATTAAAGAGGTTGGCAATCAGCTCCACATATTCCTCTCTATTCTTCGCTAGGCGAAACAGTAGCTCAACAACAGTAGGCCTAGCCAAGTTGCAAACCGTTAGGGATACTTCAATACCGCGTAAGTTACAAATTCTATAAGTTGCAAAACGTACCTTATTGACTTGCATGCTAAAGTGTATTTGGCATCTTATTCAATTTGTTTTAGGTACGCGGTATTGTAATATCATCGACGAAACGCTGCTAACATTTCTGTTTTCTATCGATTTGAAATGGTCGACGTGATCCTTCATTCATTAGCTTATGTCGTTTTTTTATAATCGTAAACTTAGCGTTATTCATCTTGACTAGGGTCACTGGAAACTTCCAAATGAGCCATCTTTACTTTAATACATAATTATACCTAACTTAATAACCATCTTTTAATTACACATAGATTTTAGGACACAAATTTTGCTTAATTGGGATGTATTAAAACCATGTAAAGAACCGAGACGGATCCGCCTGTACACCTAAAAAAACAAAGTATGAGACAAGTTTCATTTAGGTCAAGCTGTGGTTAAAGACTTCGGTGAAATACCCACAACACGTGTGAGTCATTAATTTAGAAATCGAATAAGGATCTTCCTTACTTATGCAACGTATTATGCGTGAGTAAGACGGCAGTGACACAGTGGTGAAGTTTGATTACATAGTTGGCTGATTGGCAAAAAATGACATTGTTCATATTTTCAGTATATTGTAGGCGACAGCCTAAGCCAAGTCGATTGATTATTAAGTTTCTGACAAAATTTACATTATTCAAAACCAAACTAATAAGTCTCAATTCTGTGGGAGTTGTGGGACTACCTCGAGTTAGCGGAGATCCTGTCGCGAACTTCTTGTTCTATCATCAGATCAGCTCTTATGTACCATATACACGGCATAACAAGGAAAATTAAAAAACAAAAAACCGCCTTCAAAAACGCAAAAAATAACTTCTTTAAAATTGTAGGCACCTAATAGGGTAGTCCAACTGATGTCGGCTTTTTGTTGAAAGTGTTGTGGTCGCCGACTTCAGTTGGACTAACCTATTAGGTGCCTACAATTTTAAAGAAGTTATTTTTTGCGTTTTTGAAGGCGGTTTTTTGTTTTTTAAAACATTTATTTTATTTTATACTTTTTAGTGATCATAATACGCTGTTACGTAGTCCCACTTCTTAGTTGAAATGAAACTTTAACTTATATCAAGCGCGCCGCAAGCAACGCCGCGGGAATTTCATAGTCATATTTCAACAAGTAAATATTATTCGTTGTAGGTAGTCGCTCAACTATCTTAATCGAGATATCTTATCGCCACCCTTGAAATCGGTACCATTGAGGAGTTCCGGTGGCCATCTGTGGTCTTCATCATCAGTTCCACTACACCAAATGATACTTTCTGAATGCAAATGCTGGACTTGTTACTAAAAATACTAAAATCGCTATATGTTTGCCTACAATATTTGAGGAGTTCCCTCAAATCCTCACTGATCCCCTCATCAGATACAGATTTGGTGACAATGGGACCACCTCGAAAGTATACTCTATCAAACCAAAAAAAAAATTTTGGAATCGGTCGACAATTGACGGAGTAATCGGTGAACATACATAAAAAAAAACATACAGTGGAACGTATAACCTCCTCCTTTTTTGAAGTCGGTTAAAAATAGTGAGCATCGGACATTTTTCTCCCTGCGAGGCTTGCAAGATTGACCACTTAGCCTGTTTTTAAAACTTTAGTCATAGAAAAAAATATAGTTATAGACAACGTTTTTCTAGGTTTTGTTTAACTTGACGTTTATTCTTTTTTGTTAGAATGTTTAACAAAAGATTTATCTGTTCCGTTATAGAATAGGCTCGAATTAAGAATAAACATGTAAATCCGATGATAACGCAATATTATGGGGTCTAGCTAATCTCATTATGCAATCGGATTGTGGCAACAGGATCTCCAATGTACCCTAGCTTTGACTCGTTAGTTTAGTTCTGAAGACGATGACTGTACGAAAAATAACACTCAGCAACATATTTGTCTTGGTAATATACTTGACAGATTTTACCTTGTAGTACAGCATTTTGCTGATTGCACATTACGTGATATCCCTGTTACCTTCACTGTATTTCTTAAATGAATAGTATATTTGCGTGTCTTATGGTTAGTGAAGTTTTCTAAATTGTCTTTCTTCTTTTTAGTACATTATTTGATTTGTGTATTTGATTTGCAACAAGCATTTGACTTTTACTAAATAAACTGTACTTAATTCATAATTGACTATTAAATCAGCTGTGACATACTCATTTCTTATTCAACAAATAACATGGACAATACATCAAACATTATACATTTATTTTTATAGGATTTTTTCCTTGCTGTAACTGTATGTGATTTTCAATAAAGAGTAATTTATATTATATGGAATTGCGTTATGACTGGTTATGTATGAGAATACAGTCTAAGATATAGTTTTATTTAAATTGAACCTTATTGCCCTTAATTCGCATCAAGATTGTTTGAACCAGCGGACATGGTGGTACATTATTTACTACTACGGCCGCAGATATCAATCCGCTTTCCAATAATTAAACTTAGATTTTCAAATGAGGTTACTGGTATAACTATTTGAGATTGTAGATACGGAAGGCACAAGGGCTTAGTTTGGAAATAATGTTTCCTCTATGTATCTTTTGTAAAGGGCCATCTCATACATCCTTTTATGTAAGAAATATATCAGAAATATCACGTTCAACGATGGATAGTTATAGAGATTTTGCCTAAATGGTTTTCAGTTTTAATCTTAACAACCTACAAAACCTTTGATATAAAAAAACGTATCGTTCGTTAAAAAATATTAAAACCAAAAAAAAAGAGATCTAAAGTTTTCTAAATTGTTTCGTAGGTATGTTCAAATGTAATAATTTACATTATTAATTACGACAGTTTATTAAAAGTCCGTTTTCTATTATTTGACCTTTACTTTGACGTATCTTGAGACTCGTACCTGTCAAGATATGTTTATTAGTGCGACCCTACGTGTACAGTCAAACAATTTAATCTCTAGGACACTATGGACTTTGTTAAACTGACGTTGTCAAACAAAACGTAAGACACTTCTTATGATTTGGTTTACAACGTCACGTAGACAAAGTCCTTCGTGGCCTAGGAATCAAATTGGTCGACTTCACCTGCTGACTCACATGTATGAGTATGTTAACGCAAGTTTAAGCGATTTATCCCTTCAAAGATTGTCATTTGTCACAGAATTAAAATGTTAATATATAAGATTCACTTCAGTCTTATTGTGCTGGGAAATATCCCGCTCTTTATTAAAGGGTTAACTTAAAAATAACCAATCTATTCTTTAAAGCATCTAAAGGGTTAGGCAATCCAATGACTCGGATTAGTTTATGCCGATATCTAAACAAGGTGGACTAGTTCAACGACGGATCGATTAAAATACTAAGTGAGAGCGGCGTTTGCGCACAATTATGGAAGCATTTCAATATTTTAGCGCTCCAGAAGACTATAAGTCTAAATTATGACCAGGGAATAACTGTTCTATGTTAAGAGGCGTAAAATTGTAAATTGCTAATAAAGAAGCGGCATCATACGATTTTATTTATGGTAGGAACAGATCTTAAGGGCTGATTAATAATTCAGAACTTACTAGTTATATTATTGGTTCACTTTCTAAGCTGTTTAAGGTACGAGTATCTACTTAAGCTACGAATAGCAGTTCGTAGAAAGAGTTAGATATTGGCACTTAAACAATACATATAACATTACTGCCCTCCAAAATAAAAAGGACGCATGCGCAATTTCATAGTCAAAGTAAATTTAACCCCCCATCTTAAGAAATAAGGTCACTAACACATTAGCGGGTCTATCAGACATACGCCCTTTTTTCTAAGGAGGGCAGTTTACATAGTATAAAACAAAGTCCCTTCCCGCCGTCTGTCCCTCTGTATGAACGCTTCGATCTTTTAAACCACTCAACCGATTTTAAAGCGGTTTTCATCAGTACATAGAGTAATTCAAGAAGAAGGTTTCTATGTATTATACCTTCTGGATTATGTACGGGTGTTACAGAAAACTCACATAGACAAAGCGAAGCGAGGGCGGGTCGCTAGTTAATAATACATGTTTAAAAAATGATAAAGGAGGTTTGCCTTAAATGTTTAAAGTTTCCTCGATTTTACCAGGATACCATCGTCAGATTCTGACCTGAATACAATGGGAATACCTTGCAAGCATACTCTTTCAAACAAAAAATTATCTTCAAAACGGGCTTAGCCGTCTTTGACATGGTTCTAACAACTCAACATGTTTATTAGATGATTGGTAACATTGATTTCGTATACATATAACTAAAAGGTGACATAGGTAGTATGATACTTAATTCAGAATTATTCTTCATCAATTCATTGTTTTTAGTTTACAGCGACAGGCAAACAAAATTTCATTAGAATTCATAATATATGCTCCTTTATATTGCTACACACTTAAATAATGTTTCAGAATCTAAAAAAATCCCAACCATTTTGATGTTGCAATGTATCGTAAGTATCGCAACACAATATTATAGCAAAATATCAAGATAATGTAAGGATATTTTTGATCCTTAGGCATTTTAATGTGTGTAGTTGTCTTGTTGCTGAGTATGAAATACTAGACAATGCCCTGCCGTGGAAATTCTCGCAAATAATAAGTAAAATAATCGACGCCTCGTTTTCGCCACATCCAAATAAATCAAGCGAAGCCGATCTTTTAGCGAGCATCCGAAATTCTATCTGCTTCAAGGGAATGCCAGCTGGGGAAATCTCACCGCAAATACTTGTTTTTTTACAAGTTTCTGTCCGTGTAGTCCTTTGGGAGTCTGGTTGTCGGCGAGTCGTATTTTCGTGTTTGAAATGATTTATACGGGAGCCCTTTTTTTCCCATAATTTTATTGGTCATAATGTAACAGACTGTTGACATAATTTTTGATACCTAGTCATAATTTTTTATAAACTGTAAACTTTTCAGAAGTTCTGAAATATCTAACGTGTAGACAAGGCTAGGTTAGGTTAGGTTTGATTTATAAAAATCCTGAAAACGTAACAGTTTCTTTAAAAAAATACGTTATGACTTGCGATGATTATGACCTAAAGCACATTATGACTAAAAATAATTATGTCAGTCAATATAGACCCGATTTATACTTTAGTATCGTAAACGAAATACCTACCTATTTAGGTACATATTTGTTACTAATACGAAAGTTTCCTAAAAAATTCCAAGTTAGATTAAAAGTGATATAATTGATATTTTAACAAATTGGTTGTTTTTGCACTATCAAGAATAAAGCGGTTTTTACCGCGGTTTGAATATATTTTTTTACATGACTTTGAGTGCCATGAAAATTAACTGAGATTGGTTACTGTCTTCTCATTGTGATTCTTTTGTGCAATATAAAAAATGGGATAAAAATGTCCCAAGTGCTAGCCAAAGACGCTCCTCTTGACCAAACACAATTATTTAATGATCAACGCATAGAAAAGGGAATAAATAAACATGTATAATAATATGAGCGTCCACGGGACTGGGTGTCGGTGCGATACTCATCGGCAGCTAAGTACAGTAAGCTTGCATAGCGCGGGCTATCGAGATCGTGTGATGATGCGCGGACACACGGACAGAAAGAAATGCCGTCTTTACCATAAGGGCACACGGGGCCCGTGCCTAGGGCCCCCATCCACAGGGGGCCCCGAAGGACCGAGAATTTATTACCCATAATAAATAGAAGATCATGGTAGAAAAATGTTAGTAATAATTCGCTTTCTTTACTTTCCAAAAAGGGCCCCAAATTCTTGTGAGCCCTAGGGCCCCAGCATAGTTTAAGGCGGCCCTGACAGAAAGATAAATAAAATAATTGATAATCAAGGGACAATCTCATACAAATTAAACTAGTCCCAAACAGAGACCTAGGCTTGTAATGGGTACTAGAAAAAGACAAAAATAAAATTACTTATAGAGAAATACATACTTAGATACATACAAACAAGACTCGGAATCAAGATGAGGCTCAACGTTTGGATTTTCAAACAGTTACTTAATTATGGAAATGCTTTGCTCTTAACCTAAGAAGAGGACTTTATTATAGACAGATGTATATGCGAAGCTGACTCAGGCGTCAGTCACTTACAGCATTTTAGAGGTATTAGAGGAGAGGAACTTTATTATTAGGTATGGAATTCACTTGTTGTTCGTCAGGCTCTATTGTAATGAGGACATTTGCTTACTTACCCTGTCGCTTTCTGACAGTATTGTCTACACTGCGCTATAATTCGTCTATCCTAGGGTTCACTTATTCGTCTGGCTCCAGTGTAGTGTGTCTACAGGCTAGCACAAGCCGGTCCTCGGCACATATGCTTACTTATCTGTTCGCCTACTGACAGAATTGTCTACGCTGCGCGATAACGTATCTATTAGAGAGTCTGCTTGTTCGTCAGGCTTTAGTGCAGTGTGTCTACAGGCCAGCACAAGCCAGTCCCCGGCACATTTGCTTACTTACCCTATCGCCTACTGACAGAATTGTCTACGCTGCGTGATAACGTATCTATTAGAGAGTCTGCTTGTTCGTCAGGCTTTAGTGCAGTGTGTCTACAGGCCAGCACAAGCCGGTCCCCGGCACATTTGCTTACTTACCCTGTCGCCTACTGACAGGATTGTCTACACTGCGCGATAACGTCCACCGCTGAAGGCTGCTTTAATGGATATTACATTTTATATACTTAGTAACTAGACACATTCTGGCATGAGGCATTTTAGAGGTGATGGTATTGCTAACGAAAACGAATAGCGTTGAATTTCATAGGAGTATTTAGGGTAAACTACATTGAATTGTAAGGCTTCTTTAAGGCAGCGAGAAAGTGTAGAAAAATAAAAAAAGTGATACCTAGTCATTTAAACAAATTAAAGGCATTTGAAACTCAACTAGGCGTCAGATATGGCTAATGTTGTGGTCTGCGTGGATGATTTGGATAAAAATACAGATTTTATGAAATCTTATTAACATACACTATATACACCAGCACTTTACTTAGCAACCGTTATTAAATATGCAAATGCACACATAGCTGTACTAGCGTAAATATACGGATCACCGCACACACTCGCATACGCATTAATGAGGCATGTCAGCGGCAGCCATTAGCCCTCCACCACGTCGACAGCTGACACCTTATCAATATGGAGTGCATCATGCCACAGAGTATGTAATAGCACAAGTAGAGGAGCGCTCTCCTGACATTACAGCATCTAGGTAGGTTTAACGTGTCATCTCTATGCTTCCCAGGCCAAGGCCAGGTGAAATAGCGCTATTTATGATATCGTTATAATTATATCGATATTTTAACGCTATAACGTTTCCATACAAATTTAGTTCCGGGTGGTAAAGTTGGTCATTTTTCCACGATTTTTGAACATTATTGTAGTTATTATGAAAACGAGTGTACGTTTCCATTTTTTTAAGAAACTTCTGTTCATACCTACTTTTTCCTAATATCTACAACATATTCAAAAATCATAATAATCGGACTAGCTTTAAATGGACATAAACGTTACCGCATTATGTATGGAAAATTTCAACCTCACAATTCTCTTAAAGTGCGGAGTGGGCCGGGGCTGGGGGCCTATTATAAACTTTTAACTGGCTGGAAATAAGGACCTCATAATAGGCCCCCTGACCATACTAAAGATAAAAACTAAAAAGATGTTTGTTCTTTTACACTTCAAAATCTTCCAGCGCTTCCCAAAAGGAGACCTCTGCTGAGAAAAAACGCCACATGAAACTCAACAGCCATAAGGGTTTTGCAAAACATATTATAATAACATGATGTCATAATGATGATGATGATGATGATGATGACGACGACGACGACGACGTAGACGACGGCGATGACGACGAAGACGACGACGGCGACGACGATGACGACGACGACGACGACGACGACGACGACGACGACGACGATGACGACGACGACGACGACGACGACGACGACGACGACGACGACGACGACGACGATGACGATGACGATGACGATGACGATGACGATGACGATGACGATGACGATGACGATGACGATGACGATGACGATGACGATGACGATGACGATGACGATGACGATGACGATGACGATGACGATGACGATGATGATGATGATGATGATGATGATGATGATGATGATGATGATGATGATGATGATTTGTATAATATTACAATATCATTATCATCATCAGCCTATACTACCACTGTTGGACGTAGGCCTCTCCCATTGCACTCCACCGAGCACGATCTGCGGCCACTCTCATCCAGCTCTTGCCAGCCACCTTGCGAAGATCGTCGCTCCACCTAGTCTGGGGGCGTCCTACACTACGTTTGCCGTTCCGCGGTCTCCACTCAAGAACACGATAACTCCAGCGGTTATCCGTTCTGCGGCATGTCTGGCCGGCCCATTGCCACTTCATCATGATGTATCACATATTATTAAATCGTCATACAAATAATTTTCATTACTAAATACGACAAATGCGATGCTGTTACTTGTTTGTTCCGTCTTTAAAGTTCAACGCCTCAACAGATTGGTGTGAAATTCGGTACCTACATTTTTGCTCGATATACACGAGTATAACGGTAAAGTTATGAAATAATTGCGAAGATTCAAATTACATTTTATTGAGTCGGTTAATTACTAATAATAATAACTCTAGACTTAATACAAGTAATAGTTAAAATGGAATCTGGTAGGTTAATAATTTCGCAAGTCGTATTTCTAACTATCAGTAATAAAATTAATCCTATTAGCAACTACAACCTGTAACGTATAAAATTTATTTTAAAACGGTTTATTAATTAATATTTTAATCACACTTGCTCGTAAAAAGTGTCATTTCATGCAGGTAAAGTGGGCCGTATGGTTCAAATTATACCCATGGGCAATGAGCGGGTATATATTGACCGACATAATTATTTTTAGTCATAGTGTGCTTTAGGTCATAATCATCGCAAGTCATAACGTGTTTTTTTAAAGAAACTGTTACTTTTTCAGGATTTTTATACTTCAAACCTAACCTAACATAGCCTTGTCTACACGTTAGATATTTCAGAACTTCTGAAAAGTTTACAGTTTCAGCGATATAAAAAATTATGACTATCGAAAATTATGTCAAACAAAGGACTCCCGAAATGAGCTCTCATAACACCCGCTACAGATAATTATTAATAAATCGAAAATATCTTAATAATTTTAGTGTGAGGGACGAAAAGAGCGATTGAGTGACAGTGTGAGCGAGTGAAATGTGATCTGATAAAAAATATGTATGAAAAAAAATGAGTCGTTCTCAGCTTTCCTCGTATACTTATCACCCTTAAATGTCTAAAATAAAAAATACTTTATTTTGAAGCCTATTCGTCAGTTCTTCCCTATTTATAATTTTTGGTAATCGGATTTTTACAACTTCGAATAAAATAAATGTAATTTATGTCAATTATGGATAGTTATCAGAATTTCGAAGCAAAACTTTGAATTTTGAAATTGGGCCATTCTTAGGACCGGATATTTTATCAGCTGCGGCTGTTTCGGCTTCCTAATCAATAAAACTGCAAAAAATTTGTTATTAATTTATTTTACTGGTATTCTAGCATCAAGTGTCCTTCTGTTATAACGCCTAAACGATATTGTTTACGATCGTTTCGAAAGCTTCTATTCCGCCGTATAGGTATAGTTAAACACAATGTCGTATATATTCACCATTAACTAAAAAATATTAATTTTTTTTTTGAGTAATGGTAAATATACACATTGTTTTTAAACGGGAGTATCGTGTCAAGTTTGCAACGTAGGCGCTCGTTATAATACGCTTTGTATGGACGACCCTTGTCACAACTGGCTCTGGACATAAATATATTATGACAAGAGTTAGAGCCAGTGTTTTGCTGTTCAAGTAATTTATTTGACGTAAAAGGATTTAGTAAAATACTACTTGTTATTATTGTGTTAAACGTTGTTTTTTAAACATTATCAACAGCTTATTAAATTGATTAAATATCACAATCTCACACAAATTGACCTAGTCGCAAACTTATCTCTAGTCTGGTACAGTCAAACTGGGAATATCTGTACATTTTAGTACCTTGTCACAGTAACGTATTAAAGTGCGAGTATTTTGAAGGAGGGTGGGCTAATTGGCCTATATCGCCCGGTGAGAACGAAAATGACCTAATACGAAAATCAAACTTTTTGGGAAATCAACAGAATGTGGTTACGTTTTAGGAAGTTTGTGCTTAATTATATCATAACTTCCCGAAATAAATAGCTTAATTAAACAAGACAACTTCTTTGTGTTCCTTACGCATTCCTTACCCAATCCTATTTGTTTTTAATGTTTTAAATATTAAATGTACTTAAGTTAATATCTGCCCAAAAACGCCTTCCTGACCTATTTTGAATCAGGTCATTTTAAGACTAAAGAGTCATTGGTTTAGGCACAGCTTAAAATGTAAAACTTAAATAGTTTTAAACCAGACCAAACATCATAAGTTAGAATGATAGAATGACTCAAAAAGGACATCGGTCACTTTAAGACTTAAATCCATTCATAGAGCTTATTTTATTGCACGTGATGTAACGACGCACTAAGTTTTAGGTCACTGTTTTTTTTTATTACGTTCACACACTTCTGAAGCAATTCTAAATTCGTCATTATTGCAATGGCGAGAGGGGCGCGGAAATGAAAAAGACCCAAAGTCTACGTTTGTCCCTTTCCAGCACAATTTCGTCAGTTTTTTGATTGAGTAATCAAAAGAACATCTTTTTTTATGTCATTTTACATATTTAACTTAACTAACTAAAATTTTGGATTAGGTCTCTTTCGTTCTCACCGTGCGATGACCAACGAGGACAAGAAATATGTCACCGGATAGGTAATTCTAAGTTGTTAAACTATTACTATGGCAGGTAGTTCGAAATCTTTGTGTGAAATAAGTTATCACCATGCAAATACAGAGGTGTTCCATATGAATTATGCTAACGTCGTCGATGTAGAATCGATCGATCCGAATTTCCAATCCCTGGAAAAAATCATACAAATCGGACTTGACTTTTTTTGACAGCTATGCGATTAAGGCGTCGCTTTTGAACGCTTTACGTCAAATACATGCTATACAAATTTCAACTTAATTTAAACGACACAAAAGTCTCTTTTAAGCTTCTACTTGTGTCGGCTGTAGCCAACGGGGGCGTTCAAAAAGTACTCAAACTGAAACTCCAACTCATTTCTTATCGTTATCTCTCCATCAGCAAGAGCTAAATATGTATGGAAACAAATTGATAGCCACGCGATTAAGGCGTCGGTTCACAAACTTTTTACATCCTGGGGTGTGATTCTCTCAAAAACGCGGTCGGAGGAACGAACGAGTGAATATCGCAGCGGCGACTTTAAATTGAATAATTCATTTTCATCAGTAAAACGTAAGTGTATAATCTTTTCTCATTTCTACGTGAATTGCCTGTTCTTTTATCTTTCCGTTGATATATCAATCATAAAATATAATTATACCAATCGTACACAATTCACCATCGTGTAAATCAAGGGCCGATCGCTTGACGGGTTAAGTAGTTCCGTCAGAGCGAACAAAACACATTTTAGCGCGTGCATGTTCAATTTGGCAGCATGGCTGTCGATAAGATCGAACGTATAAGGCTGCCTAATTGAGTATGCACGCGCTAAAATGTGTTCTGTTCGCTCTGACGGGACTACTTAAACTCGCCGCTGCGACATTCACTCGTTCGTTCGTCCGACCGCGTTTTTGAGAGAATCACACCCCTGGCTAAACTAAACCACCTCAGTTTAGTCGAACACCTAATCCCGTGTTGCCAGCGTAGTATCGTACCTTACATTTTATCTGCCGGTCGTTTTATTTGCGGTAATCGCAAGCATTCACAACAAACCGTCACTTTTATCGCGAGCGTGTCGAACTGTACTTCCTAGACGATAGGGTTGCCAGCTTCCAGTCAATTATTCTAGTGGCTTTTGATGTAGAGATCTGGAGACCGCGTCGTGTTTTTCTCCTAGTCACTATTTTTAATTAAATGCTGTTGACCTTACGTCTGTAATAATTTAATATGTGCTGTAAATTAATATTTATTACTTTATTACCTTATAATGTAACTTACTTTTTCGTATTATTGTATTTTATGATTGAAAAAAATGACATGCTGGAACTTCTTGCGGCGTTACTATTCCGCAATGTTGGCCTTGTCCGAAGCGCTAGCAGATTCACTCCTTATTAGCAACGTGTAAAAGAGCCCTCATGTGGCCAATTTACTGAATAAATATTTTGAATTTTACTTACCAAGAATTTTATGTTCATAAACGGTCAATAAACCTTTCTCAGTCAAAGTATTCTTAATCACCTTGAAAGATAAGCACAAAGCATACTTTAAGCACACTTTAGCTATTTTGCGTTTATGAATAAGAAGATAACCCCTCATTCATAAACGTACAATAATCGTATTTTAGTTGCTATGGTGCAATAAATAAACAAAGTAGTGGTCTAGATATCGGTTTTGGGTGACTGTACCGTAAACTTCTGTAACGTTATCTATATGTGCTATTTTTGACTAAATTTAATTAGAGAAATAGAAACTTCTTATTAACCGGTGAGCCTGTAGTCCCATTTGAGCATTATTACCATTTTATTGTGTGCGCATAATACACTGGAAAAATAAAATAAAATGCAAAAGGTACCTTAATCTCTTAATCTTTGTCTCTTCGTTCGTATGTCACGTTGGCGCCACTGAAAACCAGCGTCACGGTTTATGCTATGACATTAGTGCCGAGTGGTGTCAACATTATCTTACTATTGTATTTTTCTTTCCTTCTTTATTGTATTTTTTTTTTGTGTTGCCATCCTTTTTTTATAATGTTTTTCTCTGTTCTGTTTTTTTTTCTTTGTGCTCGACGAATAAATGTTTATATTTATTTTTTTTCTATTTTAATGTTTAAGTGACAACCCTATTAACTGGAGCGCGAATAATAGTCAAGCGTAGGCTTGAATGATATCGCGGTGAGAAGTAGCCCCGGTGCGGTGCTGACAGACGACCAGCTGGATCTACGCCGAGGAGCTATTCCCTACAAACAGGAGGTCTAAACCAACTGGTGGTTGGTTTTGTTAACCAGACACTTGATCTCCTGTGACAAGTAGTTTCTACGAATTTAAGGATCTAATTAGAATGGTTTGGGTTACATTCGAATTTCCTTAACGGTTTAAATGTATTTTTTACCGACTTCAAAGAAAAGGATTAAAGGGGGTCAAGGGGCCCTCCTCCACTGTCCATCCGACTTGTCTGTCAGCGGGTTGTATCTCATGAACCATAATAGGGTAGACAGTTAATTTTTTTACAGGTGTGTATTTTCTATTGCCGTTATAACAACTATGAGTAAAAATAGAAGAATTATTTTTATGGCGTCTTACGTACTCCAATTAGGAATCACTTGAGTTTTTGAAAACTTTTATTTAAATTAAAAAATGCTACAGACGGATAAAATATCAATTTAATTGCTCATTAAAAAGGCTGCCTGTAAAACGATCGCAGCATTTATTAATTCGGTTAATTGGTATTCATTAAAACTCCCGGATTAAAAATATGATGCGACGTTTTCAAAGTTTAAAGGCGATTTCTGGAGAGGGTTCAGTATTTACTATGATACAGCAAAACAAAACAGCCTAATTGCCTTTGACATATTATCGTATTGTCAACATTATGATAGCTGAGTAATTCTATGTATTCAATGTATGGGAATATCAAACACATTAATAAAGTTTTAAAACGGAGGAAGCATTTAAAAAACCATTGCCGACGCATTCATACTAATTTGTACAAACACCACACCCAAATGAATCATGTCACACAAGTTTTAAAACTTTATTAATTTGTTTGTCAAAAACCATATAATTACTCAACTAATGAATAGTACTTGTTTACTTGATAATAATGGCGACCTATTTTTAACTTTCAAGCAAATATCGTCATCCGCGTATTGGTATCGATCGTATCGAAGTAACATCCGAATGGCAACTGCGCCGACGCAGCGAGACAGTTTATACACGCACGCATGCGCTCTGGTGACCCTAATCATGCGCAATAGAAATGTTACCGGACTCAGACCGATTTATTATTGACAACATTATGGATACAATTGCATTAGGAATTTAATGATCCTTCAACGTACTTTTGTTCATCACACTATTCACACTGATTTTATAAATGCGAAAGCTTGAGAGTTTGCTTGAGTTAGTATGTTTGTGATGAAAGGAATAGAGGTATAGGTGACAAACTTAAGTAAATGACCTCTTGCATGTAGTAGTGTACAAAACTAATATGGAATTTACGTCAAATTTCAAATATAGAATGTCGATCGGTCTATACAGATGTACTACAACTACATGCAAGAGGTCATTTACTTAAGTTTTTTACTTATAGATTTAGCTATCCCTAAAAATAATCACTGTTCCTGTGGGATGGTAAACGCGGATGAAATTACGTGCCAAAGCTAGATTTTACTAACAAATTAATATTAAACCGTCACATGAGTCTATTGGACACTGACTGCAAAATTCGCTTTAGTATTAACACGAAAAAGATGTTCCTGATAGTGAAAATCTTTTTGCCTATTAAAAACTGATCAGCAAAAACATCGTTTGACATCTGATAAGACCAGAACCTTCCTTTAACTGTCAGATTTATAGGATAAAACTTTCCCATCCCAAAATCATGTTTTCGAATATCACAGCGAAAGAAAGAAAGTTGACGGAATGTCACGATACGGTAATCAGATCGCTCCGATTCAGCGATATTGCTAAATTCTGTCAGATCCTAGGGCAATAAGATGGTATTCTTTTCGTGAGGTGAAATTAAATAAATTCCTTGATGCCGTGGTGAGATAGCATCTGTGGTTGAGTGACGAGCGAAGAGCGATTCACGAATTCGATGTTTGTGTAAAAATAGGAACTTTCAGAAATCAGTAAATATCGGTCATTTTGGTGAGCTTGAGCTAGATTGACCGGGCGAGATTCAAAAATGGTCTCTCAATGGTTTTAACTAGTATCTTTTCATAATCCTACTAATACCTATAGTGAAAGTGAGAGTATGTTTGAATGATTGTTTTCAATATCGCTAGAACGGCTGAGCGGCTTCGGAGAAAATTGCACACAGATAAAATCCTTAGCTCAAAATTAGCATATAGGTTATTTCCCTGTCCCGGACATTTTTATTCCTGACGGAAAATTAATAGACGATTAAAAAATCTTGTGATATTGAGTTTTATGCAAACGAAAAATATCGTCTGTACTTGTGTCATAGAATATCTGCCAAGTTTTAGAGCTGTTAATGAAAGATTGAAAGACCAACATCCTCGCAGAGTAAAATTTCATTGATTGTTTGGCAATGGGTAGAACTGTTGCATTCTATAAACGCTATAATCAGAAATGCAAGAAATCAAAGAACATGACAAATAGCACCCTATTTGTCATGTTCTTTGAGACTTTCTGCTGTTCAAACAATTTTCTGGCTAACAATCCTTCCCATAGGCAACTATGCCACCCCTGCGGTGATAACTTAATTGAATTAATGATATTTTGAAAATGTAAATTGTCAGTTTCGAACATTTAAAAATGTATGATCTACTAACTTTCACCCATTTCAGAGAACAAGGGTCTTGAAAGACAGGTTGACAGTTGAACAACAAAGTCATCTTATTACGATTCCGTTTTACTATATTTGGCACAAAACCCTAAAAAGACTCAATGTGAAATATTTCATGCTATAAACTGGATAATTCGCTTGTTACTTGGACGGCTCCTAAATACAAATACTATTGCTATTTGGAGCATTTCACTCGATTTCAATGAATTCCGATCGAATGCTGCGGGTCGCGTTGCAACTTTTCCTGTTAGGTTACTGATTTACTAACGTGTGCTGCGTTATATTCAATATACAAAGCACATTCCTCGGACTCTATTCTACGGGTAAAACGATATTACTTTTGACAAGTTATCGTATTGTCATCGTTACGATAGCTCTTATTTACATGGCAGTAATGAAAATGAAAATGAAATGAAATGAAATAGTTTTATTCCAGAAAACAGGTTCCATAGAATGCACCGAAAATAAAAATACAATAATGGCACAATTTAAACTTAACTAATACTAAACTAGAGAAAATAAACCACCACTATATATGCGGCGCCAAGGGTCACCCGGATCCCGCGATGACAGGCTTATGGTAGCCCCTCTAATGCTCGTGAAGCGGGCTCGTGTCCCACTCTTTTACCGCCTAAAGCAGAGTGTTGGAGAAGGTGTAGAAGGTGGAGGCCGTTATGGCGGTAGCGCTCCTCGTGCAGCAGCGCGGGCCAGCCGAACTGGTAATGGCGGCTGAGTTAAAAAAAACGATAACATGTCAGAATCAATACGGTTAATTACCCAGTAAAATAGAGGCGTTGTAGCTCGAGTACCAAAATTTCAATCATTCATCACCTTTTCGAATCGCCTTTACATTTTGAGAACGTTCTGAACCTAACCTCTGGAAGGAACCTAGGAACCTCTAAAATAAATTCAAGTTTTCGTACATAACTTACTAATACTTTACCTTTACTACTTGGTGACGATACGAAAGTCAATGTCAATGTCAACTTGCTATCCAGTTTAAGAACTTAATACATACTAGAGGGCGCTGATATCAATCACCATACATACTTTCTCAATGGAAGATAAAAGTTTGTGCTCCTGCGGGCCTAGTATGGCTGCGTCAAATGTGGATAAAACATTCGTCACTCTCGTACTTATTTACGTGTCAGAAGGTGATGGATGCCTTGGATGTATACGCAGCCATATTAGGGCCCCTGGTACAGTCAAGGACTTTAATTGTTATGCCACTATGGAACCCTGTCGCAAAACGTTAATAATTAATTTAAACGTAATTTCTGTCATGTGGTTTGACGCTGTCATTATGATAGGGTTCCATAGTGGCATAACAATTAAAGTCCTTGACTGTACAGTGATTAAATTAGTATAATAAGGTTGTGTTAAATTATTTGGCCGTCGTTTAAAACATTATCATTATTATAAATCTTTTAAATAATGAACAAGGCGGGAAACCTCGCTTTTCTTTTCCATTCCCCGGTAGCTATTGTTGCGTGAAATGGCAAATGACTGCTGCGGTTTCATTATTTCCTAATGAATGGAACGTTTTTATTAAAAATGGGACAGAAAATATTCGGTTAGCTTGTTATATTTGTTTTGCTTTGCTTGCGGTGCAATTTTTGCACGTTATTTTTAAAATAATGGATGTTTTGCGCAATTTTTACCTACCATTAAGTTTTTTTTTCATTCAGTTTTATTTTGCTTCGCTATCCTATGGAGGTTATTAAGGCTTGCGCATTGTTGAATACAGGTTAATTATTTCTTTATTTGTAAACCCAGCCTATTTATATCTCTCCAACCTCCTTGAAAGATTTGGCATCTTCCAAATATACTCTTGATTTTTCTGACATATGCCATTTTTCAATAAAACCACGCATAAGATTTTTCAACTGCTTTAACAAGATCAAAACGGTATTTTCGGGGTGCAATTGGTACGTAACATAAGTTGGAGACAAGATTTGACGGACATTTCCATTTCTCAACATCGCAACCGACGGTCAAGTCATATTTTCCGGAAGAAATTCGGGCCATCGCCTTGAGGATGGTTACGCAGATACTTTTCATGTTCTTGGTTTTGTAGTCCATACGGTAAATTTAATAATATAAATTTAAACAATATAGCTACGAACCAACAAACTCCTGTGCCAGCCTGAGGTGCAACTGTTGTATTAGAAAACGATACTGTTTCACGAACAATAACTTAAAGACAATTGTAACACCCAGCCATTCACGACTTGAATAAATTTTAATATTTTTAAAACGAATTATAGATTTGTTTTAAAGTGAAAGTGATAGCACAATGGAACAGACGAGCTAGTTCTTAAACACATTAAGTCCTATTACCAGCCAATTAAACATGGACACAAAATAATAAGCAACAGGGTGTGTTTTTGAAGAGTGGATGGATGGATGGATAAATTACCTTTTGAAACTTGGCATTTAAAGTGGGCTTGGTAGAGATATCAATTGAAACTAGTTGTCTGATTAGTTCGTGATATTGTCACAATATTTCGAAAGGTTAGTGAAATGGCAATGTACTAGTAACTGTTCTTTACACTCCTATAATATATAATTTATATATTAATAAGTAAGGGACACTTTTGGGAATATGTGAGCGAGAGTTTGATTAAATTCTACGAGCATTTTTAATAACCCATTTTTTTGAAATAAAATATTATTGCGAACTACGTTAAAGAGCTCTCAAGAGATTCGAAATCCAATATTCCGCTGAGCTAAATAATACTTTCGACATTACCCACGACATTACGTACGAAACAGCACCCGAGAGATTTTAAACTGCCAACAATATCATATCGTCGTCATAACTCACAAGTACAGGCGATCTTTCCCGTAAGTTATAACCATCTCATTTTACGACAGAAAGTCGGCGTTTTGCGAATTTCGGCGAATACTTCGTTTCGAGGAACTTCGATCCAATTCGAGATTGCGGTTCGAACAATCGGCTCGTAAAAAATCCAGATCGACTGGACTATAAAGAAAATAAGGACGTTAAAATATTTAGGGCAGCGATTTGACGCTGAAGTGGCCGTAAAGGAATAATGGATCGTTTTAGGGTTAGCTCTGATTGAATTGTTGACCAAGATATTTTAACCGAGTTCAAAAGATCTCGTGAAATGGATAAAAGGAAACTCCAGTTCCCTTACCATGAGTTACAATTACCGTACTCGCTAGCGAGTCGAATGCTCTGTCCCTCGCACTCTATAACTATACAGTGAAGGACAGAACATTCGACTCACTAGCGATTACAGTAATTGTAACTCATGGTAAGGGTACTGCGGGCGTAGTCAAGGTTCATAACGCTAAGTTAGCTATTGTCAAAAATCGATAAGATGTATAAGATTGGCGTAAGCCGATGACAGATCATGTTGCCGCTTATGTCAACTCGGCCCTATTATGGTAATTTATCGATGAAGATAAACGTGGGTCAACCATCTCTCACTTTTTAACCAATATGTAAGTGCGAAAGTGACGGGTGCTCTATCCACCGCGATAAAGGTGACGATAATACGGGCCCTGTACATTTCAAGTCGATAGAAAACTGGAACGTCGGCAGCGTTTGAGTTCTAATATAGAATAGCTAAAAGAATCTAGGCGTTGCAATCTGCCGTCCTACCAAAGAAGGCAGCTAAGTGCGTAGTAATAGTATCAGCATTTTAAATTGAATGTGCTTGCCAATAGAGTATAGAATGGTCCGACTACTACATTGCAGTTTTTTACTTATTCCTCCAGGACCAAAGGATTGATAATTCATTTGTATAGGTACAAGTACTAAGACAAAACAAAACAGAAAACCACGTGACTGTTCTTTAGCCAATAGAAACAAAGCACTTACACTCCAACGCTCGACAAAATACTTTTGATTGGCTGATTAACAGAGTCACGTGGTTTGTTTTTGTTTACATTTAAATAAGTACAGTACCCCAACGAAAATGTTAAGCACTTTAGGGCGTTGTCATAGTAAACTTCAAACAGAACATCAAATGACACACATGACAATGACAATGACATTCACAATGACAAGGTTCTAAGTATTCCCAACATTTTATTGGGTGACTGTACCTAAGAAAAATGGAGTATAGTTTAATGTTGAAGATTATCTCTAATTGTAACTAGTTTCAGGAGAACTGACAAATAAATTATTTTGATTTGATTTGATTTGATTTGAGAATATTTTTAAAGTAATAATACCATTGAATAATAAATTTCCCAATTAGCTCAATTCGGTAAGTTTTACGATTACTTTTGTAATTTATTAGCGAACTTTCAATAACTGTTGAAATAACTCATACGGATCTCTAAAAAATAAAACTGATCACTTATAATTTGTATAATCTGGTTAAAATATGGCCGCGGGGAGAGAAAATGTCAATTAAAAAGTTACCAACGCAAATGGAAATGATTCCGGAAAGTTAACGAAATGAGGAATGATTCGGAAAAGTTTGCAAATTACGAAACGGCCGCGCGGGAAGCAATAATGATGTGGTAATTTTCTTTTTATGCCCTGGCCGTAATTTACAGTCTGAAGTATAATGCGAAGCCTGAAATTCATTACTTACTTTCTACTAAATATACTGAAGATAATTAAAAAAATATGTTGTTGAAAATAAAGGGATTTTATATTACACGTTAAAATTAGCTTAGCTTAGATGCATTAAAAAAAAAGGTTAGGGTTTAGTAACGTATAAAATAAGTATTAAATTAATTAATCTAAATTAAAAGGCCTGCCAGTCAAGAATAACTATTGAGTAAATTAAAAACTCTTCTGTGGGCCATGGTGGTATCATGGTCGTGTTTATCGATGTAGATAAAACATTTGTCACTCTCTGACCAGTATGTAAGTGCGAAAGTGACGGATGCATTATCCACCACCATGATACGGGCCCTGAACTTCTAAATAAACTTGTATTTTCCATAGGAATTTATACTTTCCATATCCATTACCAGAAAAGCAACCAAGTTGATATTCTTCTCCCAAACAGACATTAACTTCGGAAACTCGTTCAACATTGCGAATGGTACCGAAAATATTCACAGCTGTTTAGGTTCCACTTTAAATGTAAATTAAACCCGATAATAAACTCTTCCTGAATGGCCGCGATAAAACTTAGGATAAAGAAGGATATAACGGACCATAATATGGCTTTACGATTCATTCGGAGAAGTATGACTAAGTTGAGAGATAACTGTAGAAAATCGTCAGGTTATATTCAGAGGAGGTTGACAAGTAGTAATTGATCCGTCCGTGTACCCGGGTTATGCGGCGACAAGTGGCACTGCTAGAGCAAAACAGTGTCAAGTCAAAAAACTTGCTAGTTTTGTTTGTAATTCATGGAAGTTGCATTAAAGTTGATTTTAAAATACAGTTGTATTTTGAGTTGCTTCCTAATGTTTTGATCGAGCAAGGCGCGTGTCTAACACCTCGGTACAGCGTAGGCTTGACTAATCAAGGGCATGTTCGGTCGCCTTTGGTTCACGTGAGAAAAAAGCCACAAAGCTGTTGACTTTGTCAGTCAATGTATCATTTAAAATAAGAACTTCCTCTATAATTTTTATTTTGAAAATATTATTTAAAATATAATAAGTGACAGCCCTGGCGGGATCTATATGTCGACAACTCGATTGAAGGCTGAGCAGGGAAGTAGGTATTTATGACGCGGCGTTTTAGGCACATACAAAGGAGTGTTCCTTCTGTGTACTCTTCTTTATTCATGATCAAAGCTTTGCTTCGCAAGGGTCTTATCCTACATTGAATTTACTCCTATTTCTATCGTATTTTCAACGTTATTATAGCTCTTATTTACTTGATAGTTATGAACAATACGTGTAGGGACAAAGTAGAATAGCGCCACAGATAGGGAATGTGCATTGAAAAGATAAAGATTCACCCGTTGTATAAATGCTGTCACAAGTAAATTAAGTGCACAAATTCTAGCGAATTACAACTACAAATTAATGTTTACCTCAGCGTTACTAATTGGTAACAATTTAATCTCCCTTTAACAACTGTTCTGCGGATTACTGCATAAGCCCTCGAGAGAATTTGCGGATTACAAATACAGAAAACAAAGCGGAGTACTAGGGAAACAAAGTGGCATGAGGTTAATGCTAATTAAACTGATTAAAATCGTCATAATATTAACACCTTACCATCTTATTCATAAATACACAACAGCTAAAACGTGCTTAGAGTATGCTTTGTCCTCATCTGTCATTGTGACATTTGCTTCTGACAGAAAGTGACAAAGGTGTAACTAAAATAGGTTTATAAAACGTTTATGAATAAGGGGGTAATTCTATACTACTTTTTTTTTAAATTTCTTTTCACGATGTTTCCTCAGCACTATGTCATGTGCTCTTTTAAATGCGGTTTAAAAAGAGTATTCACTGAAAGGCAGTAATTTCGCTCTGCTCCTGGCGTTGCTGACGTTAATAGACGAATGTCTGTATGCTCCTGTGCCTTGAAAAGCGATAAAAAATATATAAAGTTGATGATGAAAGTGACCAAAAGTTACATTATGTAAATGATTTGGGCCATTATTACTTCACAACATGAGATTATTACAAATATTACCCATTATTTATTGTCTCCGTTACATATGCAACAATGAAAACATTTCGCTTAGAAAACGATAAATGAAATGGAGGCAGTCTGACTCGTTACATAGATTATTTGAGTTCTAATTTAATGAGCAAATTGTGCTTGAAATGAGTTTAAAAGCTCTAAAGCCTTTTAAGTTTCCCTCAGTCTGTAATTTTTCAGTTCTTTTTCTCTATGAATTTTAATTTTTAGTTCAACCTTCCATTTGACTTGCACTTGGACAGTCACGCAGTTAAAAGTTTGATGGAAAACTTTTGTTAGTTGCGGTGGTATATGCAAATATTCCACACCCACTCTGGGGCCCTAATATGGCTGCGTGTATCGCGTGACAAAGTGTGGATAAGGCATCCGTCACCTTCTGACACGTAAATAAGTACGAGAGTGACGGATCAAATCAAATCAAATAAAAATATTTATTCAGTAAATTGGCCACATACAGGCTCTTTTACACGTCGGTAATATACAGTGGATGCTGTATCCACATTTGACACGCGATATAGACGCCGCCATACTAGGCCAGCTGGTATTGCTTTGGTTTATGTGAGTTTTCTGTAACACCCTGTACATAAACTAGAATTTATTATACATAAAAAAAATCTGTGAAAAATGATCTAACTGATGGTGAAAATTGCATGAAAATCTGTTCAGTAGTTTTTGAGATTATCGTGAACATACAGACAGACAGACGCGGCGCGGGACTTTGTTTTATTAATGATGAAAGAATAGTGATAGTGATATTTATTTATGTTCGAATGTTATGAATGAATAAATATAACAGAACTCGACACGAGAGCTAAAAGCTTACATTCGAGAGATCTTTAATTAAACATTTAATTAATTTATGCCATTATTAACATTTTTGTGTACATTTCTAATTAATTAATTCAGAGCATCTTTATCTAGGAAACGTTTGATTCACAAATGAGATTGTTTGAATATGTATGACAGTGTTAATATTCGAATAACCATGATCGGGTTTTATTAGTAAAGCGTGAAACTGTTATGTTCGAATTAACCTAAAAAACTTAATTGAATAGTGTTTAATAAATTACTAAATATTTAATTAAGTGGCTTTTCACCGTCGTTTAAGTTTAAGCATTAATTTGCTATTATATACCTAAATATTTAAATATAGGTACTAAAATACTCTAGAACCATTATACATCTGCTTCTTTCTAGCATATTCAAATGTGACGTTATCTACGAAAAGGGACCTTATTTTCGATGGCGCTTCCGCCATTATTAAAGACTCTCCGATATAAATACAACGTCGCGTGAGGCAGTGCGGCGTTAGCGCCATCGACAATAAGGTCCTTTTACATAGATAATGCCACAAATAATCACAGTTAAACATTATGCCTTCTTTTACAGATAGGGTCTATTTTTATCTGGTCACCTAAAGGTAACTGGAAACTGAAACTTCTTCTAGTCTTGAAAATGCTAATGTCTGTGGGTCAGATCCTACTTACCATCAGGTGGTCTGTTTGCTCGTTTGCTTTTTCCAAACCAAAAAAAAAACATGCCATATAAGCCTTAGGATATAAACAAATTGTGGCCAACAATTAATTCTCCAACAACATGACACCAAATCACCAGCTCTGAACCTTTCTTTCTGTACCGCTACAGCCCGCACTAACCACTGTAATGGAGAGCCTGGCTTTATGAATATTTAGCTGGCGACCAGTATAATGAGTGCAGGCGATTGCGGGATGATATATCTCTGGTCAGCGGCTAGTTAGCTACCATTGGAGGTGTTACACCGAACAGTAACAGGGGCTGTAGCCGAGATGCGAACGGTACTAACTTTGTTTTCTTTTCTATCGCTCAAAGTGTATGGGATGACAGTTGACTACGTGGTTTATCGCAACGCACGAGAATGTCATCCCATATATTTTGAGTGATAGAAAAGAAAAACGTCGGTAGCGTTTGCATCTTGGCTAGGGCCTCTGCTTCGCGCGACGAGCGATTATCAAAGTCTCATTATTCTTTGGCGTGCGTTGGTTAAGTTTATGGTAATTATTTTTTTGATATGCCACATACAAAGTTTTATTAATTTACCTCAGTAATTTGGTTGTATAGTTGTTTTGGTTTGTTTCGGTTGGTTATATTAAAAAGTAAAACAGTTGTAATATAATATTATTGTTAGTATTTTAATATTTTTATAAACGCTTTCAATTTCAAAGCAGAAAACCCATTTTAGGGTTATTTGTATTTTTGTCGATGTGAGTTGTAGCTATGAAACGAGTTAAGGATAGACCATACCGACATACTAAAATACGCTAAACTTGGGTTAGATTTGCAAATATCATGGCATATCGTTCTTTTGGAAGGACCACATCAATCAGACTAATACCGGTGTCGGTACTTAAAGACGCATTAAAACGTGAATCAGCAGACGTGTTACTGCTTAACGTGGATTTGGTCAATCGTTTGTGTTCGTGTCGGGATTTTTTTGTGCTATTTAAAATTTTCAAAATTCATTCACTTCGGTGTGACATGCAGCTGCGCAACACGTCGTTGAACGAGAACCCATAAACTTGCTCTTGATAGTATTTTAATGGTTTTATAATTAATTTGTCGGAGGTTTTCTACTATTTTGCCTTAAGTAATTGATATCACGGCTTTGTCTCAATAAACGTAAATTGTGGGTTGGGCTGTTTTATTGAGGTGGAGTTTCTCCTCTTACGGACATGTTGGCATGCATGTATGTATACATATTATTGTACAAACATATTTTCCTGTCCTTGTCCTACACTTGCACTCACACCTTTCATACACATGTCATGCTTCATACAATCCGTTCAAACCTTTTTCGCCTTTCTTCTACCCTTATATCCATCCATGTTCATATTCATCACTCTGCTATTCATGTTTCCTTCGTCCCTCTTCTTTACATGTGCATACCACGCCAAACTATTAGGTACTCCTCAATTTTTTCAATTATTGTATTTATTACTAGAGGACGCCCGCGACTTCGTACGCGTAGAATTAGTTTCCCGCTACTCCCCCTATTTCTTTCCGTTGGGGGTCGATTTTCGGAAAATCCTTTCTTAGTGCTCACTTACATCATAAAAGGAACCAAATTTCAAGTTTCTAGGCACAGTAGTTTCGGCTGTGCGTTGTATATAAGTCAGTCAGGTTTGCCTTTTATATATATAGATAGATAGTGCTAGCTTCCTCTAATTATATTCTTTCCTAATTTTATCCATTCTAGTAACACCACACATCCATCGTCACATCCAAATCTCCACCACATGTACTCTGCTTTCATCCTTTTCTATGGTAGGCCAACACTCAGACCCATACATCACCACCAGTCTCACAATATTGTACAAACAAAAGATACAAAAATTGTAGAGTAGACGATAATATAGCAGAAATGTACATTCCTGCATTTTAGAAAAGCAAACTCATCCCTCTTACAAATCACACCCAAACATTGTTGACATGTATTTAGGAAGCAGCTTTTATAGAAAAAGTGTGCAAAAAAAATGTGTTTAAAACCGCGTAACTTAACGAAGATGGAAAACGAGTCCACCTCTAAAATCTAGCGCAATCAGATTTTTATAAAATAACTTCTTTCTAAAGGAAAAATAAAAGTAAGTTTGTTTACCAGCCTCGGCTGAAGTTATAGGCAATAGGTAGTGTTCCGTTATCGATAGTTTATAAAACAGCAAAATGAAAGCGCTATGAGTATGGGAACGGGAACGACGGGGGTGAACTTCTGATCATAAGTACACAAAACGTACAATATGGTATTACAGAACTTGACTTAAATATCACAGGGATTCCAATTCTGTTCGAGGTAAACCTAATTGTTTTTGACATGCTTTCGTATTGTTTTTAACGCGACCGCCAAGTTATTAGAGGTATCATAATTTATTTTTACATATTTACTAGCTGACCCGGCAAACGTTGTTTTGCCATATAAATAATTTAGGGGTGGACTACCCCTAACATTTAGGGGGATGAAAAATAGATGTTGGCCGATTCTCATAGATACCGGATAAGCACAAAAAATTTCATCAAAATCGGTCAAGCCGTTTCGGAGGAGTATGGCAACGAAAACTGTGACACGAGAATTTTATATATTAGATTTATTTGAAATATGGTTTAATTTCCCACCGTGGGAATGAAGGCGTGAGTGTATGTATGTATGTATGGTTTTATTACATTGCTACGTTATTGAGGATAATAAAATATAAATTTACAGAACTACCAATTATAGCTATATTTTTACAAGGTAGTGTTCTTTGCCATTTAATTCCCTGTTCATAAAAAAAACTGTTTTGTAATATTTACGTTGTGTTTTGGTAATCTTATGTTTTTAATACCACTGGGTTACTTATGTTTATCACTGTAAAATAACATTCATTATCAGGAAAAAATCCTCATTTATCGCATGTTCCCTCTAAAAGTTGCTTGTCATTTCAAGTAATGTTTATTTTGTTAGTATACAGTTAGTTTCTACAAAAGTGTACTTTATCATCGATATCTGATATTTCTATCGATAAAAATACAAAGTTCAACTCCCTAGTTAGCCTTAGATCAAATCGAATTGGAGAAATTTTCTTTACTATCGACTGCAGCTGTAGGTTTTAGATCGAGTTAGTTTTTGATTGGTTGCTTCTATAGGACATTGGTTAGGCGGGGTCGGGCAGTTAATACTGAAGAAGTAGACTATACTGACGATGTTATGGGCTTAAAAACAAATTATTATCTTTTATGCCGTGTTCATTCTAACTTGTTTAATATAGTAAACAACTTTCTAACCTCAAAATGAACCTTTTTTTGGCTAAAAAACCTATTTTAAATAATAATGAACAATCCGCGACAATACGTCGGCCAAGTGATCTCCAAAATGTTTACTCAGTTTACTTTATTTACGATAAAAGAGCTTTTTAGCCAAATAAGGTTTATTTTGAGGTTAGAAAGGTGTTTATTATATTAGACAAGTTAGAACAAACACGGTATATGCTTCTTGAATCTAGGAAAACATTTAAAATTAGGTTATAACTTAAACATTTCCTTTTGTCAGTGAATCTGTTAAAATTTGTTTTATCCCGTCTTGCAAGATTTTTATTTTATTGAATGTTATATGTTTGTTAGTAAGTGTGTGTTCAATATAGATCTTGCAGGTCAATTTTAAACCAGTTTCCATTATTAATGGAAATTTAAAAAAAAACTTCGGGCTCTATATGACTCTTCCATAAAATACGTACTTTCTACCTCCGGGAACCATATAGGTACTGTACACAGCATTAAAAAGGGCCCCTCTCAGTTTTGCTTTGCGACAGGCCGAGACGCTGATTTTCAGTGGGACCTTAATAATGTTATCTTATTGTTAAACGAATAAGAGCTGTTATAACTTTAACAATATGCTTGCGACGTTGAAACAAGGTGGGCTTACTTAAAGTAGAATCGGTCCCAGCCTATATTTTTTCAAATTATAGAGTGAGGCAAACGAGCATGCGGGTGTAATCACCATCGCCCTTAAACATCATATTCGATCAATATTTGGAATGACTTAAATAAATGTTTATAAGTAAACACTTTAAGGGCCGGATTTATAAAGGCCCGTAAGTAAAAATGTCAGGTCAAATTTTAGTAACTTCGTACAAGTTTTGACATTCCTTGCCGAAATTTGACCTTACGGATCTTTATAAAACGCAGCCTTACTCGTGAAAGTCTACCATCGCTTCCCAGTTTTAGACTATTGGTCAGAAAAGCGTCGCATGGCAAGAGGTAATTTTATGTAACTCGCTAACTAAGTATTGAGAAAGTTAAAGCCCTAACAAGGAGAAGTTAGGGATAAGTTCGCTTTTGTACATCCCTGATATAACTTGTCTATTTTATAATTGTTATCTCTTTTGTTTTTACAATAAAGTGTTTACATACTCACTATTTTCAAATTAACACTAAATAAGTCAATGATGTTGCAAAAAAGTAATCATTTCCACAACATGCATAAAATCAGCATCGCCATTTAACTCATTATCCAAGCCAATATCATTAAAGCAAACGTTTCTCTGAAAAGTCTCTCTAGCAGCTAATTCCTCGACCGATTTCCTCAGATCGCTACTCGTTTCACTTAATATGGCAACTAGTAACGCACTTACAGTGGAGAACGTTATCGGCCGTAGGACTAGTAACCCATTTGTAGTCCCAGTTTTTACGATACGACTCGTTGCTGTGGTTGTTAATAAAATTGAGTTATTACACGGTGAAGATAAAGATTTAAACGTGATTTATTGAGGTTTCGAAGAAGTTAAAGAAGGAGATAAAGTTAATGTTGATAAATGTTGTGAAACAGTTGTTATTAAAGGTGAATAAAAATCTAAAATACCACCTACTACAGTAAACAAACTGCTTCGTATTAATTTGAAAGCTGCTAAGATTCCAATTGAAATGATAGTGAAAATATACAATGTAAATTGTTTTGACGCTATCATCATTTTCTTCAACGTTAACACTTTCTTACATAACAACCTGACAAGTTAAATGATAATAGCCCTTCAATAGCTATGTGTTAACACAGTGAAAGTGACGTGCTAACTCGAGGCACTGATGGTCCGTCAATCACTTGAAGACGAAAGCACGATCCCGCAAATTTACTTGTCAAAACATATGACAAATTCGAAGAAAGCGAATCATATTGTGCATTGAAAAGGTCATGACGTGCTCAGTCGTAACTCCTCGGTTATACTATACTATAGTTGAGAACAAAAGGTGACAAGCGAAATCGAAATTCGAAGGTCTTTCGCGGATTTATATTGTTGGTTTTTAGAAGTTACCTATCTAGAATTATGATGTGTTTATAAAGGGCTTCTTATCTATTAAGTAAACTTTTGGTAAGTAGAATAAATCAGACCAAGGTAAAAAATTGTTTTCAAACTAGTTATCAGATATCTAAATAACATTTATTTCATGTGTCACCTTGAAAAGTACTGGCTTTTCAAACTGGGCGGGTGACGAAAATTCATTGATTCAATTCCCTTAACAAGAACAAAATTTCATATTGGTGAAAAATAGTTCTCCAAAAGAAAGTAACTATAAAGGCTATAATTCCAACAACTAAGTTTTTATAGAAGCAACGTATTACCTTCTTTACTACCACTTTCTATACATTTGAATGTAAGCTTTGATAGGCTTTGTTCATCTTTATGACCTGCACTTCAGCTCTCACTATGTTTATTACCGATTATTATAATGTTTTAGATTTGAATATAAAACCGTAAAGGCTTTTATATTTTGATTAAAAGCTAGACTCCGAGAATAAAGACAATTATTCGTTTTATTACGTCCCTCTTAGTGTTTTATTATAAAGAAAGAAACATAAAAGAGATTGCGTGTTGTTTCTTATTGTTGTTCGTTATCTTTGATGTATGTTCTTGCATATTTATTTTTATTCTATTGTATAGTGTTATGACCTTAGCTATTAGATAAGCTTTGTTCTTGATATTGTTATTTGTTTAATCTAATTTGTTATAATGCTGCATTTATAGTTCGTGTTTGCATTTCAAAACTAGTTCTCAAAGTAAAGTTAAGTCATATCAGATCCAGACGACGTTGGCGTTTTAAAATATTTACATTTCGCGTGTTCCAAAGAAATAAACTGGATATTAAATTGGGTTCGCCAATAGCTTGTTAACGTTATGGCGCTACATTAGAATAAAGTACAAGTCAAGTTTAAATTTATTTTTAACATTAGTTGTAGTTTCTAAGTCATTTGTTTTATTGCTGTTGAAATCATTTCAAATGGCATCAGCAAATGTTTACGACTTCATTATTTCATATAGTCTCTATTAAATTACAAATTAGTTTTTTTTTTTGCTGAAAATTCTATTTAATACTTAGTTTATTAGTTAATTCTTGAAGGTAGAGTCAGTTAAACTAGATCAAAGAGCGTGGATAAATTTAAACAAGGGAATTAGCTATAAAATATGAATGCCGTGTCTAATCAAATAATACTAAGGCACCAGAGCTAGATTATTAACACCGAAGCTGGCAATTGCAGTGCCTTTAATATTATGTAGCTCGTACAACACAGATAGAAGAGGATTAATAGTAGCATTTGCCGACTCTTAACCTGCATCCGCCCTATGCTTCGTTATAAACCCATTTACTGTGTCTAGAATGTTTTGTTCCATTTCTGTTTAATTTTCATGTGTCTAGACTCTTCAAGTATTGTGAGATTTCTAATTTTGTGCAATGTTTCAACTATGCTCATCTCTTTTTATGCGACATTATATATCTCAAAATAATTTATTTAGAAAATCTCATCACTTTTTGCAGCGATCAAATTTTAGTGTGAAATTGACCGTGCTTTCGACGATTTAAAGTGAAATTTGGTGATTTCCGATGCGACAGCACAAATTGCGGCACAGTTACTAATGCACAACCATTAGCTCCCGAGTAATTTTCAAGCCGTTTTAAACCCCGTGTTGAATTTACTTTCATTACCGTTTATTAAATTAAACACAAACCAGTGGATACTGGCGTGGCGGTTGTATGCACAATAGCTCCAAATGACACACGACGCCTAATTTCCCTTGTAATGCCAGGTGTTTGTCAAATCATTCGAAATGCTTCCGATTTTCCAGTTCGTTTTCCATAGAATGAAAGTATATTTTCACTTGATGCAGTTAGTGGGTAATTATGTTAGCCGAGATGCGAGTAACTCACGCTATGCGTTTGGCTATGTCTATAAATAACAAGTGTTTCCATTGAGCGAGCATAGATTTCTCTTGTTGTAAAATTTTACAATGTTGAATTTGTATCAGAAGCAGAAATAGAAGGCTTAATTTAAAGTTACCAAGCAACATAGTGAGCAACAACTTTTGCCTTAGTAACACGTCTGTTACATTTTATTCAAATTGGATTATTCAGATGTTGATTATGATTCATGTAAAGGTTATGTTAAGGCTAATGAAATACTGAAATATTATGTATCTTCAAGTGAAAATACTCTCTTACTATAAATTTAATGAGTTCTGGGTAATGTCAATGGTAAATATTATTATATCGTAGAAACCTAGGCTACGTAATGCATACTAATAGATAGATCAAGTTATCATGGTGGTTAAACTCGGCATCGAACGAGGGATTAATTGATATAACACTTCTGAGAAAACAATATTTTTAATGGTTTCGAGCGACAAGGAAAACGAGCACACAGCCACCTAATTTTAGTTTTAATTTTTAATTGTATTATTGTTGAATTCTGTGAAAACGGTCCTATTAGAAAACGTTGACTTGGACTTGATTTGATTTTACGGTGTAATTTTTCGTAAATGTAACTAGATATCTGAAGGTGTTTTTAACCGAACAGCAAGGTTTAAAGCTACGGTTCAAAGTTTTTAATTATAACCATACACAATAAGTAGGGGGCTGATGGTAAGTGAACTCTGAAGCCCATAAGATTTATAAACATTTGCAATCGTGCGATGGCAATCTCAAGTCAGCAAATGCGTTGCCAACCATGAGGACTTAGTTGAAATGACTTTATGCTATAGGTAATTTCGTTAAATTTTGAGATTCCTGAATGTTTTGAATAAGGTAATTCTGCATTAACAAGGTCACCTTCAAAAGGTAATTTAATATGAAAGTGTGACAAATGATAGTCAAGAATTTCCATCAGCAAAATGTCGGAGCATAAAACTTTAACTATTTCCATCTCCGCCGAGGATGCATTGCAAGCATTTCATTAATTCCTTTTTGCACTAGAACTTTCTAGGGACAATTTCTTCGTCTAGAGATTTCAAGTTAATTTTGTACGGCGAGTTTTGTAACAAATTTCTTGAGCGCGAGAATAAACTTGGGAACTTTATTATTTTTCGTATATTGTAAAGTTGGAGCAGTTTTTACTAATTTCGTTTCCCTTTGACATAATATTCGTGAGTTAACTTGATTACTTGCCTGGTATACAATAAGGAGGAATTTAATAACATGTTTATTCTTCAAAGAGGAAATAGAGACCTTTTATGTACATAAAAAAAGACAGACTACGTAATTAAATTTTACTAAAAAAGCTTTGCAAAGGTACTCATGATAGGAGTTTCAAAAAGCTATAATTAATTTATTATATTTTTTTCAAAGAATTCATGTCGTACATTATAGATACGTTGTCTATTTTTGATTTTCACAGACGAACAAGATCGAACACTTTGTCATTTTTGAAGTCCAATTTGTCTATGAATCATAGTGATGATTACATTAAAACAAATTAACTAAAACTAAAATATTAATTCGTACTACAGCTAACAGTGATGTGATATTAAAAAAATTGTTATAAATAATAATTATTTTACAAGTTTCTGACAGACACTATAATATTCCATCTTCATTTAAACCGGTATTCTTTCATAATCAACTTGCTAATCATAAAAGGAACGGAAAGTATACCTCTCAAACAAAGGCTTGTAAAAAAAGCAGTTTTCAGCCAATATTAATAATGTCAAAAGTCTGGTTTTGATATGAATCGGCCAGCTCAATATTTAATTAAACGTGGTCAAGTTAATTGAAAATCAGGTCCGGTAACATGCTGTCAAACTAATTGGACGCGGGATCGATTCTTGTTCTTGGACATTTTGAATAATTTTGGTCGGTCGGGGGTTTTGGGTGATTAATTAACATCGTGTTTCAGAATATTTATGTCCCTTGATACCACTATGGTTAAAATGAATAAAGTTATCAAAAGCTATATGGTTTTACCGAGTAGTATCGAGCCCCTGACAGGAATATAGTTACTAACGAATAATGGACAAACAAAGATACTGTAATATCCTAATATTGAGAATGTTAATTATTTTTTTGTTACATTTATGGATTGTTTTCGATTCCCCCCCCCAAATCAAATAGCATATTTACGCATGAAAAATAAAGTATTGGAGCCTCAATTGATCGATGTATTTGGTAAAGAGATTGTTTATAAGCTTAGAGATGCTCATGAGGTACTTTTTATCCCGAAAAACTAGACAGTTCCAGAGGGAATAGGAATAAATAATTTCCACACGGACGGAGCCACGAGCAAAACCTAGTAAGTAAGTATAATTCGAAATCAAACTTCAACTAATGGTCTTCAAAAAATATGACGAGAATTATTGAAGTGGGTGGAATCGCACAGCGAACAAAGTGAGACGTTGATTTCATAATAAAGCTTGCCAAGTATATACAAGTAACAACATACCTGTAATTTTAAAGCAAAGTGATTATGCAACGTATACTTGTATCGTAGTCGTTTCATAAAATACGAAGAAAGTTACGTTGAAGAAACAACGCGTATCACGCATGTTACAAATCATTCATAGCTTTTACCAAACAACATTTACGAAATGTTACGCAATGCACAATAAATACGATAAATACTTAAACATTTAGTAATAAAAAGACAGCGGGCGACTGTAACGTTTTTTTTCTCCAATTTAAATACCAATAAGTACTTTCACTTCCATTATTTTTCTCCATATCCGATATCCAACTCTACAAAAACCCGATAAGCGCACATACGCGGGTATACGAGTCAATCACTCCAATAAAAGAATATCTTATTACAAAAGGGCATTTCTAATAAAATTTCCAGAATGTCGTATTAAACAGGGGAATATTTATTTCTCGGATCACTCCCGAAAGGTTCAATAAAAGCGATGTCGTTTATGAGGTTATGTCTTTGGGGCCATTGAGTTCGCGTGTGAGACATTTTAAGTCACCGTAAGTCAATAAATATCAGGGACAGTCATGACATGACAGACACATTGAGCTAGTCCCAAACTAAAATCTAGGCTTGCACTATAGGAAGACCAATTATCTACATACAGTCAATAACTCCGAAATTAATCTAATGTTGACTGTATTATAATGAGTTTTTTTTTAAACCTTAAGTTTTAGTATTAGGACATTTTGTCATAATTTTAGGGGGTTATTCAATACTGGTTCAAGTGATTTCAAGGTTCGAAAAAGGTAATGGTATTACGTCAAAAATTTCGTCGCTTCCCAAGAGGAGACTTCTGTTAGAAACTCAATAGTCAGTCATTTTTTTAGATATTACTTATGACAACTATAATACCTAGTATTATATAAATCGATGAATATTAAATAAAAATATCATGCGTAGTAAAGCAGGAAAACGCCTGTTTAACACTTATTAAGTGTTTTGTCCCACTAGTTGTAGGTAGGCACCCAGAAGATAAGATAAAATACGATATCGTATTAAATCTCTTTGGATCTATTAAAATTTCATGTACTGCTGTTTGTTTAACTGAAATAATGTCACAAAATTATTTGTAAATTGTTTTTTTTTTCCTAATTTAGTGTCACTGTTGAATTTAATTTGCGAATATCTTAATTTGTTTTGTTTTTGTGCTTCTTTCGTAAAATTAGTGTTTATATGTACATAAATACATGTTAATTAAACTTTGTAAGACTAATCAGAAGTTGTCTCGGGTAATCCAATGTAGATCCCGTGTAAGACAGTGAGGCGCTTATACTCGAGTCTATTACGCTTCGATGGAGGATTAGAGGATTATCTTGCGAATATATTGTTGTGTAATTAAAGCCTCATTTATCCACTCGTATCTATCTAAAAGATGTACTATATAACTTGCTGTTATTCAGAACTTTTAACCCCTTAGAGGATGAATTTACCGCTAGGATATCCAAGGAATATTCCCTTCAAATTCCAAATTCCCTAAGTCCGGCAGTATCGGCCGTGTGTTGATCGATTAGTCAGCCAGTCAGTTTCTTCTTTTATAAAGATTACATAATATATCAAGTTTTGGAATCACTAATGGTAACTATTATCCTATGGTAGCCAATCAGTTGCCGTAAGGAATCATTATTTTCGAGTATCATTAAAATCTGAACGAGTGCCTAGGTTAACTCTTAGATCGCACTTCGTTCAGCCAATAAGCAAGTAAAGAGCTATGGCATGTAACTCTATTTGTAAAAGGAACGCGAGTGGTTAAAGAAGCACTAAAAACAGATGTCTTTTTAGCCCTGACGGTAAAAATATCAAGGATAAGTGGCTGACATCTTTGAGTCCATGACCAGAATTTTGCATGATACGAGTATTACATTATAGTGAACAGTACACTTGTAGCCTCCAAACTACGTACCTATCGCTAAGACGTGACAAATGTTTGTTACATTTTACATGGTCTTGGGAAGGAAGGAAATCAGGCAGCATAATAAATTTTGAATCATGTTTCATTTATTCTAGTCAATAAAGATTTAGACTTACATGGCTATATGATTTTTCTGCTCTCCTAGTCACAATCGTTCCTCTTTCTTGATACCAAGCACATGAAAAACATTTATTAATGGATGTCCTTTCCTCATTTTACATTCGCTCACTTTTAAACTAAAATATTAATAAATCAATCAAACCACGAAGCAAAATACCTATTTGAATTATTCATGAACCGCTCTACTTTTATAAGACCCTAGGGATCTCCAGTTTCGCGGCCACAAAATTCATCATTAAACTTCAATCAAATTCGCAAACATCCCACGGGAACGTCTATCTTACGCAATCTTACTGCTTTGATATCAAATTCCTCTTTTATTAACTTCGGGGCTCATATTTAAAACACCCATGGAGGTTGCGTCACCAGGAAATTGGAGGTTACCTTGGACAGACATTAACGATGAGGTGACTGTGACTTTCACCTTTTGATTCTTGTTAAGATATGTTGAGATATGGGGAATAAAATTGTGTTTACGTTTTTTATATATAGTATAGAGAAAGCAAACGGACAGAGACCTGACAGTAAGTTTTTTTTATGGCAAAGGAGAAGGCTCACGACGACACGAGCACAGAAGCCACTTGATGTGGAGTGGGATCTGAGATCCATAGACATTTGAATTTTCAAGACTAAAGTCCTAAGACTTCAAATGGGTTGCCAACTAAGACTAAGATGGAATGATATCATAGCCATTTCATCGATTAAGTCTTATCATACCGGAACACTTTCGAACATTGCAGTTTGGTGGTAGGTTAAAGGCCCAGCCACACCGCCTGCGTGACGTGCACGTGCACGTGCGCGTTCTCTTTCCACTGCGTTGTATAGTGACATGTCGTAATGAGAATTCATACTATACAACGCAGTGGAAAGAGAATGCGCACGTGCACGTGCACGTCACGCAAGCGGTGTAGCTGGGCCTTAAAGGATAACACAGTGGAAGCGATTCGAACGGACCCTTTGCAAGGTCCTTTCACTACTAAATTACTTAGGTGTTGTCAAGTAAACGTGCCGGATGCTTTTTTTTCAAATTTCAAAAATTGGGAGGTCGTTTTGTAAGGGTTTACTGGGGTGTGATTCTCTCAAAAACGCGGTCGGACGAACGAACGAGTGAATGTCTACTTACACTCGCCGCCTGCGACAATCACTTGTTTCTTTCGTCCGGCCGCGTTTTTGAGAGAATCACACCCCTGTTCTTCCAGCTTCTTATAATAGTGCTTAGCTGGCTACGCTATCACACTTATATTAGAAACCAATGACAGATCTGTCTGCTTTCTTTTTTATAGAAAAATAAATACGAAAAATCAGAGAGCCCTGCCAAGATGCATTACGCTAACTAGCATTTCTATTCGATTCGTTTTTAAACCAATCGCATCACTGGTAGATGACGTGATACGAAAAGTCACGTGATCTACCAGTGACGCGATTGGTTTAAAAACAAAACGAATAGAAACGCTAGTTAGCGCAATGCATCTTGGCATGGCCCTCTGTACTCTCAAATCATTTTGTTCTTCCTGATGTTTTATATAATGTTTAATTAGCACTAAGTATTTATTTTATCTGACTACTTAAGAAGAGGTTTATGTTTGCCGGGTGTATGTAAGTTTGAATCCATCTTTTTTATGTGTGATCAGCTGTTAAACTCATGTTAAACTCAAGCACGTCATCCACTGGAACACGCATAAAGATTACGTAAAGATCGTGTTAGGATAAATTTATCGTAAAATTAACTTAATATTGGATTGCATTCCAGATAAAACGGACGGGTAATTGATTTTAACGCCATGGTCGTTAAACAGTGTTGAAATCACCCTTTATTAACATAAATATGATGGGCTATAGTAATAGTTATGGGCAAGTAAGTAAATCCCGAAGCCATTATGTTTGAATATTTTTATAGAATTTGTATAGTTTTATCACTTTTTTTTTATGGCAAGGAGAAGGCTCGCGAGCACTCAGGCCACCTGATGGTAAGTGGGATCTGAGACCCATAGACATTTGAAACCTCAAGACTACAATCTCAAAACTGCAATCGTAAGACTTCAAATGCGTTGCCAACCCTGAGGACTAAGATGGAATGCCTCTATGCTAGTAATTTCACCGGTGGTCTTATCCCCACACCGGAACACAGCAATGCGAACACTACTGCTTGGCGGTGGGTTAATGTACGAGGGCTGCCTTTTAAGTTCTGTCGTTTGCAAAACTCCCGTGATTATTAAAAAAAAAACTAGTATAATCTTAAAATATTTGAATTTAGAATTCAAAAACAAAAGAATGTCTCGAGATCGGCCGATTCGTTTTAATACAGCGTCGGTTCAAAGTTGACAAGTCGGTTGTGAAAATGGAAATTTCGAAGGAAAATTTACGAGGGATAATATTTTACAACTTTAAAAGGGGTTTAACGCGTCTTCAGTGCTTTGAAGAGCTGACTACGGTTTTTAAAAATGAAGTACCATGCATCCGGACTGTGGAACGTTGGTATTTGGAATTTCAACGTGGTTGCTCTAGTCCTAGTGATAGGCATCGTGAAGGCCGACCAAAAACAGCTGTAACCCAGGAAAACATTGATGCTGTACGGCAACTGATCGTCGAAGATCGCCATGCGACATACCGCGAGATAGAAGCTTCATTAAGCATTTCAGGGACCAGTGTTCAAAATATATTGCATGATCACTTAGGTGTAAAAAAATTGATCTCACGCTGGATACCACATTTACTTAGTGAAGACCAAAAAACGGCTCGCGTTAGATGGTGCCGCAAAACTCTGCGGCAATTCAACCGAGGAGACTCTAAACACGTTTATGACATTATCAGTGGTGACGAATCTTGGATATATGCCTACGATCCGGATTCTAAACAGCAGTCGACTGTTTGGGTGTTTCAAGATGAGCCAAAACCGACCAAAGTAATACGCTCACGGAGCACTTCGAAAAAAATGGTCGCCACGTTTGTAGCGAAAAGTGGCCACGTTGCGACCATCGTGCTCGAAGATCGTAAAACAGTTAATGCTGACTGGTATACCACTGTTTGTTTACCAGAAGTTATCGGCGAGTTCCGAAAAAATAACCCAAGACGTCGTATAGTACTGCACCACGATAATGCTAGCTCGCACACCGCCCGGCAGACAATTGCGTTTTTAAAAGAACAAAACGTCGAAAATTTGGATCACCCGCCGTACAGTCCAGACTTAAGCCCTAATGACTTCTTCACTTTTCCAAAAATCAAGCAACGACTTCGTGGTTAACGGTACCGGACGCCTGAAGAAGCGGTTGAGGAATACAAAACGGCCATTTTGGAGACCCCGACTTCGGAATGGAATAAGTGTTTCGAAAAGTGGTTCGATCGAATCAAAAAGTGTATTACATATCACGGTGATTACTTTGAAAAACAATAAATACCATTTAACACTTAAATTGTCTTTAGTTTTTTCAAACGACAGAACTTAAAAGGCACCCCTCGTATCAGATGGTGGACCCTGCACAAGGTCCTACCACCAAGATCTGCAATATGCTTTTCAATAATACACGAAATTAAAAACTTTTATAATAAACCTACCTAATGTTGGTTGATTAGGTTAGTAGGTAAATCAAATAATAAATTCTAATAAATAAAGCAAACACATTTCGCATTTATGATTGTACTAGCGACCCGCCCTCGCTTCGCTTCGGTTTATGCCAGTTTTCTGTAACACCCGTAGGGGAAGATGTTGTGGCTTCGTACAAAGGGAGCATTCGTACAGTGGTCATATCTCGACTATCCAACATGCTGAAGCGTTCATATTTATGCGTACATGCGTGACAGCCGCTCATATGCATAGGCTACCCTCAAAAAGCGATGGCAGTGCGGCAGCAGATTTCGCCAGAAATAATTAATAAGTGTTTTCGTGACCCGAAAGTAATTTTTGGTTCTCCTTTGAATGCGTCTGTCTCTAATGATTTTTACTCGAATTAGAAAAATATTTTTATATAGTTTGTAATTAGATTTTTAACGCTTTGTGTAAAGGAAAAACATTCTCACAAATTACTCGGCTCAAAACTATTTTATTTTAATAAAAATTTAAAGTGTTATTTCTTGCAGCATCGTGTGTAGGTACTTCTTGCGTGACCGCACACTCGCTTTATTTTATTAAGAAATACTTAATTCTTTTTCAAATTAACCTAACCCAATTAAGAATGAACCCACTGTGTCAAGGTCGGGACTAAGTCAAAAGATAACCCTTATCAGATAATGACGAGCCTTAGAAGCATTTACGACTAATGAGTTTTTGATAGGGTTTTTTACTCTCGCTCTTAATGAGTTTGGTGACCTTCCGCATTCCGGGTTTTATGGACCTCCCTTGATGTCCGCTGGGACTTCATTTGACATTGTTTAAGTGAATCTACAGACATTTAATTTTGGATTATTAAAAAAAAAACGTAATGTTGTACAGTCACGAGATTAAATTTGGTACCCACCTTAGGTCCAAAGTCAATCTGACATCCTACAACAATAAAGTTGAGTTTCCTAAAAGTTACAAATGACTTGACATCTCTAATGACATTGACGACTTCAAGCATATTTTTCTTGAAATGGGTCCCAAATTAACGCTCGTGACCGTACCATGAGCGAACGAACGACGACGAACTTTAAGCTAGCAATTCATTTTTATAAAAACGAATACACAGGCCACCTGATGGTAAGTGAGATCTGGGACCCATAGACATTTGCATTCTCAAGACTGCAATCTTAAGACTGCAATCCTAAGACCGCAATTGAGTTGACAACCCTGAGGACAAAGATGGAATGCCTCTGTGCTAGTAAATTCAACGGTTGTCTGATCCGAAACACAAGCATGCGATCAAGTATACAATATTATTTTTTAGAAAATCGTCGAAATAGGTACTACCGTGATGATAATCGCAAGACTATTATCTACACACATCGAAAATGCCCAAGGATCAGAATTATGTAGAAATTTGACACTTGGACATTTTTGCTATCTAAACACGCGTAAAAGTAAGGCATACATCCCGCTTTAGACTTGGCTAAAGTTAATTCAGTGTGTTGAATGAAAAGGACTCTAAAAAAGCCAAGTGCAAATAAAGGCAGTTATTTAGCATGTTAGACAAGCTAATTAGACAGCGAGAGTAGCGAGACTCAACACTGCCAGTCTAAATCAGTCAGCACGCTGAATTTAGCATAGTGTACAGCGATTTAGACAATGGACGCTATACTTAAGCTTATAGATGTATGTATGTATGTATGTAAACTTTTTATTGCACAAAAATATAAATATTACAATATTAATATTAAACTATTGTACCAATACAAACTTATCCCTAAATGGGATCTCTTCCAGCTAACCCTATTTTTATTTAAGGAAATGCCCTTTTTGTGGGATAAGAAGCATAAGGATACAAAAATAAAGAATTGCCGCAATGAGGGCAAGTGCAAGGCAAAGAGTCCTTTTAGAAATAAGTAGGTACTTGAAACTTTGAGCCAAGCCACCGTCAAAACGTTGAACAAAAAACTTTCGTGAGTTAGCACGCTAACAAGATCAGGTGTAAAGAGGACGCTCTTATCCCCCCTCGCCGGCTGTCTAAATTAAGCACGCTGAATTTAGCCAAGTCTAAAGGGGCTTAAGTGATTTACCTGTAAGCAATAGTTGTTTTAACAAACTGGGGCATTTGAACGGACCCTACGTGTCGATAATAGGTAAATATTAATTTCCCGGCTCCACCATCGTAAACACCGTTTAAGTGGGCCCTTATCGGACCGTGGCCTCACGACGTACAACAGTTCACCATAAAATAGCTTAAAAGATAAATAATAGAGCGCTACACTGCCTTACTTAGCATTCGCCCGTTGACTGCGTTTATCATACACTAGACCGTCCGAACTTCGCCCGGTTTGAACAACAAAACTATCCGGGGTGTTATTTTTTTAAAAACGGTGTTCGGGCGCAGCTTATTTAAACCAGTAAGTTTAAGTAGTCCCGTCACAGCGTACAAAACACATTTTAGCGCGTGCATTCTCAATTAGGCAGCGTTATACGTTCGATCAATAAGCGCCGCGTTAATTTGTTCACTCGTTCGACTGACCGAACGCAGTTTTTAAGAGAATAATACCCCTGTACATAATTAGCCAAAGTGTGCATCTAGAATAATGTAGTTACCTTTTAATTGGTGAAAGGTTTTTTAGATAGGTTTTTGCTTGACTAAGATGGAATGCCTCTATGCTAGTAATTTCAGCGGTTCTCTTATCCCAACACCGAAAAACAATAATGTGGGCACTGCTGCTTGACAGTGATTTTAAGGATAAAATGGTGGTTTTCTATCCTGCTAAAAAGCCAAGCGTTACAGTAGCGACCCGGACGAACCCTGCATAAGGTCCTACCGCGCAATGGTTCCGGAAATTACACTTCTCACACACACAAACTCACAAAATTCACACTCTCTATGATTTTGGTTAGGTGGCTAAGATATTACTATATAGGTGCATATAAAACAACAAATAAGAAATTATGCTAAGTTTAGTAGTCTAATTGACTTTACCTCATACCCCAAAATATTTTAAACAGCTTTTGCAGATTAAAATATCGTGATTATTGTATTGAGCGTCTTGATATGAGTCTAATAAGAAAACATTATGACTTAGGATGTACGTTTAATAAGTACAATCATTTGCTTAATTAAGGATACATAATTTACCCACCTTGTAATATGGTGCAAATAAGTTAACATATCTTATAGTCGACTGTATCAGAAAGATTAAACTAACAAAACTTAAAACACTTTTATGTTAAAAACATTAGAATGATGAATAACAGTAGCGAAGGATCAACTTATATCGTTCTAAAAGCCGTTTCTTTTCTAAGCTCCATGAAAAATTGGGCGCTCATGTATATTCAGCAAATAAATCTCTCTTACAATTTACGACCATTAAACGGATTCAACAATTTAACAGTTTCCACGTGGCACGTCACCTTGACGTTTGTAAAACGCTCACCTAACGTCGTAAAGACGTCGACGAAACGTGTTTATGACGTCGTATTTTATCTAGAACCGTAAACTTGACGAAACCTGGAAAAATATGGCTTTCATCTAACTTTTTATGATGAAAAAGTTAAGCTGGTGCTTGAATATTTCAAGTTTTTTTCTTGTTCCGCCTGTTTACGTTCTTTTTTATGCATTGTTTGAGGATTGTATTTAATCAAACGGTTCTGTATGATTCTAACTAAAGTAAAGATAACTAACTTAGTGATAGAAAAATAGTGATAAGAAAAAACGTCATGTAAACTGTATGCTCGTTTGCCTTCCTTACTTCCGAAACAACCGAAATAACTGTTTCGATACGCTTTAGACAACCGAAAAAAAATTGATAGTAGAACTTAGTATTTCAATAATATATGTCCTTGTTTAAGGAGACTCGATCCGATACAAAATTGCCAATCTATGGCGTTGTCATCTGTCAAAAATGTACTGCAACATTACGGACGCCGGTGGTGTGATAACTTTTATTATCAAAGCTAAGCTTAAAAAGTTAAAATAAAAACTAACCACTTAAATTATTAACTTTTATGAACTCGTACAAAAAGTATTTTTCACAATAGTGTCATAATCAAGCTTTTTAATCTCGTACCTATTAGGCCGCTCAGCAAGCTTCGTGGCTTAAACGGGATCCCCTTGGATCGCATAATTTGTTTTAGACTATTATTGTTTCGCATAATTGATTTAGCATAATTTGTATTGGCATAATAGTACTGTCGCATAATAATACTTTGGCCTAATACTTTTTTGGCATATTACGCTATTAGAATAATTTCAGTTGGACTAATTTGTATTAGACTAATACACATTATGCATATTATTGTTTGGGCTAATAATTACTTGTTATATCTGTCATTAACCATAATTTCAGTTTTCTAAATGAATAAAACACAGTTTCGTTGTTACATATTAGGTAAGGTTAAATTAGGTCACGTAAGGTACATTAGGTTGGGTTAGGTTAGTATGATATCCAGGCGCGAAGCACCCAAGCTACGCAGAATAGGAGGTCCGCGAATAGGTATATAAATATCTAAACACAAAACCAACACTAACCTTTTCTCGTAGTACGTCTACGACTTTCGCTATAGCAATTGTATTGCTATGTGCCATTTGTACATGACTATTTTTTAGGACAATACCTACTGTTATGCATTTTGTAATAATGCCAATTTATTATTATCAATTTTTGTATTTATACTATTGGACGTTAGTCTTCATGACGGTTATGCTTTCTGTATTTATGCTTTTTAATTTTATGCGTAAAGATGATTATGCACATCGCTATTTCGGCTAAAAGCAATTATGTGTAACAATAATTATTACAAATAATTTTATGCAATTCAATAGAGAACCGGCTTAAACACGGTACTCGACTAAAAAGCTCTCTATTATAACACGATTGTGAAAACGAATATTTCTATCATCAGATTTTTTTTTGTACATAAGTGAAATAGGTACCTATGCTAAAGAAAGTGCTAAGTGCTTCTAACGTAGCTCTTAAGATTCCCACCTGAATCTATTTTACTCAAGCGTGAATAGAATCCCAAGTTTCCATTTCGCAACCTCACTTTTTTCGCATAATATATTTCAATAATAAATCTGTCCGCTAGAATAATTTATAGAGAAATAATAAGATCGCGATTACATTTAGTTATGTAAGTAATTTTTTTCGTCATAAAGATTAAAAGATATATATAATTTACTGCTTATCCTTATATATATCAATCTTAGTGCTTTCAAACAATAACTGGCTAGTAAAGATACAATTGATTATTTTTTTAATTGGTCATGAAGCGACTTATCTAGCACGCAAATGTAAACGATCTGTGAAATGAAAACTCTCACAGTTTCATCATTTTTAATCCTCTACAAAATAAGAGGGATATTGAAGTTTATTGTGTGTACCCGTCAACCTATATATTTCTGTGTGTCTGTGTATCTGTGTGTCTATTTATTTACATCATCGTAGCTCTGAAACGGATGGATCGATTTGAACGCGTTTTTTTAAACAAAGCTAATTTAATCGGGATGCTTCATAACTAAAGCGGGCTACATACCATCAGTTTCAACTGCACAGTTTCAACTGTACAATCTAATGAAATTTCGATTAAGCTACACACCATCAGTTTTAACTGCACAGTTTCAACTGTACAGTTTTATCTAATAAAATTTCGATTAGATCGTCAGTTAAACTGCACAGTTCGCAGTTCCTACACACATACGTTTTAACCGAACACTTCGACTGTGCAGTTGAAACTGTGAAGTTAAAACTGATGGTAGTCTTTCTTGGTAGAAGACTTGAGTAGGTAGTCTTTCTTTCAGACGCCCGCTTTAGATGTTTCGACCGTCAGTTTACTGTACAGTTCGCAGTGCCTATGCACGTACGTTTTAACTGAACAGTTCAACTGTGTAGTTGAAACTGTGCAGTTAAAACTGATGGTATGTAGCCCAATTTAGTTTTATTGAAATCGGTTGGATCGTTTCAGAGATATCCGCTCTGATAGGAGTCGCTATTTTATCGGGGGTTCTTATCTATTTAATATTGTAGTCGGCCTTGTATGGTTGCGTTTATCGCGTGATGAAATGTGGATAAAGCATCCGTCACTCTCGTACTATACATGTCAAAAAGTGACGGATGTTATAGCCATATTAGGCCCCTAGGTGGCGCCTGGCGCCAAGCCGTCTGTGGCTCGCGTTGATTAAGTTTGACTTATTTGGGGCAACGGTAGATCATGGTCCGGCCTTTAGGTTGCGTTTGTATACCCAATAGAAGATGGTAGTATAAGATTATGAAGCCTATATGCGTATGCCGTTTTGTTAAATGTGTATGGGTCTTAGATCCGACTTACAATTAACAATAAGGTTTTAGAGTTCTTGGTAATTCTGTAGCTCTGCCTACCCTATTCTGGGGATGAAGGCGTGGAGATATGTATGTATGTATGTACATTTTACTACCAGTCGCTTCCTCATAAACGAGTATTGTCATTAAAATGAACTTGTACTTAAAGTCCAACTTTGTTTAAAAGTAATCAGATGATATTATAATAATTTAACGCTCATTTTGGTCTTTATTCACATTGTTTTAGCTTAATTTCTATATCGATATCGATATCATATTGTTGGTCTTATAGTAGCTGTTACTGATAACAGAATAAAAGCTCTTATAACGTCATCAATATAATTACGATCTGGAAGTAAGATGCACCATACAATTTGGAAAAGAGACCCACATTGAAATGGATATAAATTAACGCATGAAATAAACCAAAATTAACAACGGCGTCTCTTTCTGGTAATAGGTTAACATGGTCTGAAAACAAATAAACATGCTAGTAAACGAGCAAATAAATGTCTAGTTTTGTTTAACAACATACCCGACCCAATCGCATCTAATGTGCTCGCGGACGGTTTTGATGGCTAGTAAAACGCTAGCACGATTTACTGGCAAGTCAAGACAAGCGTGACTTCAACTGCGGAGGAATCGCTAAGATTAACTGCGTTAAAAGTTTCATGTGATCCCCCTTTAGGTTCAATGGGGGGAGGCGGAAAGCCTATTCTGGAAAAAGTCATCCAAAACAGTTATATTACTAAAAACTTGATGACTAGTTTGCGAGAAAATATATGTAACTTATTTACAAAATGTTTAACAATTTAAAATTAATTCTCGCTCGTTTCTTGCTCGTTTTACTAGCATTAGGGTGGGTTTAGACCAAACGAGCGAATGCTCTAGAACATGTTTTGTCTTTATTTTTACAAAGAAAACGTAGGAGATAATGCCACAGAATTCTTGTTCGTTCGCTTGGTCTAAACCCACCCTTAAACTACTACGTTAATTAAACCTTTTTTAATATCATTTGGGATTGTAAGCATTTTAAAACGGATAGTCGGATCAACATCTAAAAGCAACACGAAATTTGTGTTGTTTTTCAGTACCCTTCCATTCCTTGTCCCTTGTTTGCACCCACTACTGTGTTACCTACTAAATGTTACGTTGCAGCGTCTCCTTTCTCTTAGGTTTTCTGCAAGAGATCGCTTTTAACCGTACTACCGTGTAAAAAATTCACGTTTTATTCTTTCTTTGATTATTTTCTGTGTGGTATTCAAAAAAGTATATTTGTATTGTACTAATTTGATCCAGAAATGATGTATCCAGTTTAGACGTTTTAATATCGTTACATAAACCATAATCTCCAGGCGCGCAAGCGTTTTCACTATAATTTTACTCCCGATTAAAATGGCTTTTCACATTTCCTTAGCACAAAACTGCTCCCTTATACGTCGTAATGAATCCTTAGACGTTTGGCATGTCGTCCCTCCTTGATTTAGCGCCGAATAGGACCCTCGGCTCATCACGTCCGTACTTAGACGGCTGATAGCGGGCAAACGCCGAGGATTTATGGCGCCTTGTAAGTGTCAGTGTAGGTATTCTCTTAGAAAACATCAAGGCTTAGTTCGTCACTGATTCACTTGGCAATTAGAACTTGACCCCTGAGCTTGTAGACATTATGTGGCGTTAGGTAGCAGCACACTTTGGACTTTGGAAAAAGCTGACTGTACCTACGACTCGGACTTTTTACACGACTGCCCCAAAAAAGGAGTGTAATGTTTTCAGGGTTCATGTTTGTATATATGTGAGTTTCTTTATTCCACTATAACTTCTAAATCTCTTGACCGATTTAGATGTGCGAGGTATCGTTAGAATCCTTACGTCATCCCGGGTGACATAGGATACCTAAACTGTTAAAATTGAAATAAAAACAATGGCAAAATGACAATTATTAATATATGTGGGTATATCGACGACAGTGTAAAAAATGCAATCGAGTTTTTAAAGCTTGCTTTTCATATAGTTATATTCTAGTTCACTTGCCCCTTCTAATAAGCATGTTGAAGTTTTGATAGCTTTTATTCACTTGAGAGTAAAAGCTGTCTTTAAGTCAACAGCGTGATTACGATATCGAAGCAAGATGGGCTAAATCAAAGTAGAATTAAGGCCCTGTTCAAAATGTGTCGAATGACGACTGAGATTCAGAGACACACGCACTTTAGACGCACTGACGGGTCATGATACCTTTGCCACTGCCTCTTCGTCGACGGGATCACGGCTTTTAACTTCGATAATAAAACGCTAGGACGGAGTCCTCTGCTTACATGCTTACGAGTATCTAGATAGGAACTAAGTATGTTTGAGCACGATAGGTATTTGTGACACTAGTTACAGTAATGTACGAAAAACAAAGTAGTTACACTGATAAATTACAGCTTAACTACAATTACCACACATAGTGAACAGTGATGTAGATACATTAATTTAATTATCTTTCTTAATTGTCACCTAATGTTAAAAGTAACACTAACCAAGTGTTACCTGGTGCCTTTGGTTGAATGAGTTTAAAGTAAATAAGTCTTTTGTATACGACTTTCGCTCAACAAAATTCCCATATCGCTGCTAACTAGAATTTATTTAAAAAAAAATTAACGGAAAAATCAGTAGCGAAATGATAATTTTTTGCTATTTGATAAAACATGATAAAAACTCAGGATTTTTTCAATTGCAATTACAATGGGGATGAACTTTCTCACAAAGCATTTTTGAATTAAAAATATTGTTTTATTTGTTTCAGGTGTGGTTGTGATGACATGGTGGTGGGCGCTTGCGCTGCTAGCGCTAGCGACGCCTGCTCGCCCCGCGCCCCGGGCGGGCAACGGTGAGCAATTTTACAGTAAGCATCCCGAGCACTCCGCTTCGCCTGGCGAGCATTTTCTTTAGCCGGTTGAGCACAAACGGCACGATTTTATTCTAGCGTACTAAGCATGTTTGAAAACCTTTAAGTGAAAGTGAATGAAATACGTTAACGCAACGGTCAATGTATTTAATATTTCATTTGGAGTCTGTTGGTCTGCTAAGCATGTTTTGCTAAATTCAAATATAAGCATTTTTCTTGTCTACGGTGAAACTAAGCATGCAAGAAGAATGTAAAATGCTCCTAAAGTTGCGTCAAACGCCTTCCATGAACTATTTAGTTATGTAACAAACAATGTAAGACGGATTCTCCGCGTTGCTACAATTTTAGTGCGCATATTTTCATCACAAAAAGGGATCGTATGTTAAAATAGGTGAGGTTTCGCGATCAATCTTAGGGAAATTTATATAGGGTCTGAACAAGGCATTTCTGAATTATGGAGGCGCTGGGATCGATGGCAAGATGCTAGAGGATTGAAATAAAATCATTTGTACATATTTTATTGGAGCGTTAACTCCGTGATGGATGACGACATGTTGAATATGTTTCGGGCTTTTGTTTCGGAAAGCGGATATTGATAGGCGTTTTATTTTGCCGCTCGAATAAGTTTGTGATGGATATTTATGGTTCGGATATACGTTCATGTCGTACAAGCATTTTGATTTATTGGTAGCTAAAGAATTATGTCAATGTGATGTGATAGAAACCAACTAAAGAATTAATACATATATGGCTAGCTGTAATGTATGCATATGATTAAAATTAAGTTTTGAATATCAAACTTATTAGTTAAGCTCACGTATCGATCTCTTTTATTAAACGTATCAAATGTGGACAGTATAAGAGTCAGGTACAAGTACCTATATGTTTAAATTTTTTATATTTAAGGCTGTATCTTACCCTCTTATTCATAAACGCACAATACCTAAAGTATGCTAAAATGTGATTTATCCTTATCTATCATTGTGACATTTAAAGGGGTTTGGGTAAACGTGTTGTCATTTGTAAAATTCATACATTTTCAAGGTGAGCGGCTATTCGTAAAAGTGGTAAATTATGATAGAATTATTAAAAATAAACATATTTTGTTATGTAATGTAATACTCTTAAGTACATCGGAGCCGAGATATTTAAATATTCATACTTGGGCGTACTTTTGTACTAAAAACTGAATACTTAATCTTTAAAATCTCCGCCCCGATATTATATAACGCCATAAATTATATAATATCTATGTGTATTTAGAGGTCGTCCTCTAAATAACTATGTAAAAATCATCCGTGGCCGCTGAAAAGAAACATGACAATATTCTTCAAACAAATTAACCCAATGCCCTTTAATAGAAAGTGACAAAGCATACTTTTACTAAAGTAGGATTATAGTTTATTTATTTATTTAAACTTATTTGCACAAAATACAATAAAGTACAAATGGTGGATTTAATTCACAATGGCATTCTCTACCAGTCAGTCAGTCAGTGAATAAGAGAGGTTTTTCGATTTAAAATTAAAATTAAAATTAATTATTTAGTAAAGTGGCCAACTTAAGGCTTGGTAATAATGAAGTTTTTTATGCCACCTTGCTACCATCTTGGTAGATTATGAGCTGACAATAAAAAAAAAACAGCAGTCGGTTAATGCTTCTGATTCCAACGGCCCTCTATTTATTCTCGAGAGGCGGAAAGCAGTAAACGAATTCTCGACGAACGAAATTGCTGGGAACGCCGTGATTTAATAAGTTGAGATAAAATGCGATTATTAATTTTATGAGCGCTTCGCTCTCTTCATTATTGGAATCATCTTAATGGGAGCATCCATTAATAACTTTTCACAATTTGAATTTATGCATGAGGATTACAGGAACAGGTGAAATAACCTAAGAGGCATTTCATCTTAGTCCTGAGTCAGTCATTGTAGTCTTGAGATTGTGGTTTTAAGATTGTAGTCTTGAGATTGCAAATGCAATCTCGTTTGCTTTGTCCATGAAATAGTTTTTTTAGTTAGCAAATTTATGGCATAATTATAACTATCAACTACTAGGTTTTTTCGACGTTATTGGAAGTTCGGCTTTAAATATTTGATTGGCCTTCAGTTTTCGTAAAACTTTAAGCTTGGAAGGCAACATTTTCTAGGAAAGAAAAACAGTCATTGGAATTAAAATTACGTTTTCAATAACGTTTTTATTTAGTTAAATCCAATAACAACATCTTGGTGTTGAGTTCTGAAGTCAAAAGCCATACAAATTATTAACAAATACATCATCACCTAATCTTAATTCATAAAGCCACCAATGTCTTCATATTAGAAAGTTAATATTAAATTACCAAAACATACTTTACAAACACTTCCAAGTTTCACATTTAGTTTTGAACCCACATGTGTCAGTTGTCCCAATTTCGTGTTGTTTTAGGCGAGAGTAAGACAAACGATAGTGAAAAGCGTTTTCGCTTTCATGGTAATAGCCACCTGGGCATATGTGGCCCTTAAGGTTATGCGGCCGATGCCCTTTCTTTTGTTACTAAGTATTTCTTATGAATTATTAAATATGGTAATTTTGGTGCTTAGGTTCGTTAGGTTTTCTCGCTGGGTTTTCTTAAGATCGGATGGTAGTTTCTGCAAATAGAATCTAGATACACCTTTGGGAATTGCTTGTAAGTTCATTTTCAATATTTTGCCACTCTATCTTCGTGTTTTCACATAGGCCACCTGATCGTAAGTGTGATCTGTGACCCATAGGCATTTGCATTCTCCAGACTACAATCCTAAGACCGCAAATGTGTTGCCAACTCTTAGGACTACGATGGAATGCCTCTATACTAGTAATTTCTCCACCCATCCATTATTGACGCGAATCAAACAAGTTATCGAATTTTAGGATTTTTTTGCAAATGTATCTCAAAATTGCCAAAAAGACGATTTCAGCACCAATGGACGGTTTTTGACTGTCGCGATGATTATGAGTGTGATATGTATGCGTGGCGACAAAGAAACAAGACTTCATAACAAACAACCTTAACTTCATTTTTTTTATTTGCAAACCAATTTCCCGGCAGACCTTATGTTTATTCGTGTTCAAATTAATCAATATTAATTTTCTGGATTTACTTACTTATTGTCAAACACATGTAAGTTTACAGTTCTCAACCAAAACACATATACATTAATAATTCAGTAAAATTAAAGCACTAAAAATAATAAAACACCTAAAAAAAAGTACTTAAAAATAGCTATGTGGAAACAAAATCTTTTAGGCAATGTATATTCTACTTTGTCTTTAGACGTATTGTTATCGTGTTGTTTTTAACTCGACCACCATTACTCTGAAGTAAATAAGAGCTATCATAAAGATTACAATACGATAACGTGTCAAAAGCAATAAGGTTTAGCCCAAGTAGAATAGGATTTAATACGGAAATCCTTCCATATCAATGCAAATCTTTGAATTTAGAACCAACGAACCACCCATTCCACAATTCTTCAAACTAGTTGCCACTGCGATCCTGCGATAGCCCTGTACAGATGGAATACCCGCGAGATTTCACCTGCAATCCAGTCTGAGCATCTTTATGTACATTAGATGAAATGCTGCAGTTTGCACACTACTTAAACGTGAAAGTTGAGCTAAAACTTTATGGCTTTCTTATGGTGAATGGGCGAGCTTTGAGGTTTTATGAAGATGTTAAGGTGGGAATTTCTTGGGTGCAAGGTGGAAGGTGTGATTGTTAATGTGTTTATGTTTTAATGTGTACTATAGTTGGCAACACTGCGAGTATTACTTTGACATCTTCATGAAATGGATGTGGTAAAAGCGCAGTCTGTGTTAAAAAAAACGCTAGCATTTTTGAAAATGGAATGCATTTTACGACAGGCAAAATCAATCGCATGCAGAAATCGACACAATCAGCCCCTATCTTAATAAGTTTCATTTTCATTCTCGATTGATATTTACTTGTGAGCGCTTCAGTTCCAGTAAATCCACGCGGTGGACAAATTAAGTGTTAGGTTTTATATACTTATTTGCTGATGTTAAAAACCAACAATTAAAATATCAGTAAACAATGAAGTTACTTACAATAATTTCTAATAGATATGGTTGTTTATAACTGCTGGTTTTAACCAGCCAGAAGCAAACTGATTTTGCAGCTCGCTGCACTGAAATAAGAGTAAAGATATAAATAAATTTAAAAATCGACGAGTTTTAAGGACTTGGCTCACGTGATTTGTAAATTATTTAGTAACCACCAATGAAAGAAATCGTAAACAACATTGTTTAGGCAATGCGAACAGTTTTAGCGTTGCTCTAGGTAGGTTTATCATCCATCAATATAGGTACCAGCGGAAAAGAAATTACCGTGTTATACAACAATTTAATGAGCATTCTCATCGTTTTGACAACAAATAATCCACACTTCCCTTGTGTTTCGACAGTTAAGTACTTTTGTGTTAGATTTTCTCGTGCTTATGAAAGCTGTGGAAAACCCAAACATTTGAACGCTTCTTGCGTTGTTTGGCTATGCAAGTGAGGTGGAGAAATATTTGCGGGTAGGCGCGACTACTGAAGTGGTGTTTGGTTTCTAATGGGCTAGCAAATAAATACAAGATAAGAAAAAAACGTTGTACGTAAGAGTAATTCAGAATTGTTGTGTTTGAGGACTAGTCTCTTCTTTACGCTCATAAGACGGTTACATATCCAGCATGATACTGCTGCCATCGTCTATGAAACACATCATAAGATTAGAAAAGGCTATTAATATTTGATACTTCAAAATTGTAGCCCCAGGGGATTTATTTTTGGTCATGGCTAAGTCACGGCTGCAATTCTGTTGGACATTGTTTGAGTCCATTATTGATCCGAGAAAAATAGGCGACTATCAAACGCAGTAGAAACTTCCACATTCCCAATCAAATAGCGGTGTTTAAATTTTCAAAAGCAGAAAAATTATACACACAAAATATGAATTTTATAATATTCTTAACATAATAATATTATAATGTTTATGTGATTCCGAATGACTTGTCACCTAACTTGTTGGGTTTATTTATATTTATTTCACACGTTCGCTGTAAAATTATACATATTTTACTACACTATAACTACTTTGAATGAATTATCAGAACCGTAAATTTATAAACCCATTTCAAGTCTCGTAAACCGCTCATCCAAGTGGGTCCGATTGAGAAATGTTCACAATAAATTTGGGAAAATTTTCGGGCAACCAGAGTTTAAAAGAACGGAACATGTACATAAAGCATTATAAGTAACATATTTAAAAGCAACGCGATGATATTTTTGTTGAAATAAATGGTCACTGTTATAACTTTTAAATAGCTCCTGTACCTATAATTGTACTAATTGTCAACAGCTTTTGAAATTTCGTTACTAGTAAATTTGATGACTAACAAAAGGTCAATCAAAAGGATTATCATCATTTCATCATCAAGCTTTAATGTTGTAAATTAATTATTAGTCTGCATGGGGTTTTCTCTCTTTATCTTCCTTTTTTTGACTTGTTTAGTGGATTCTTTCAGGTTCGTTATTTTTCTTTTGCTCCTTCTTTGTTTTCTTTGTGGCATTAGTTTCTCTACATTTTTAATCTTCTAGCCTTAGTCACTTTCTTACTAAAACAAATATCTATGAGATTCTAAAGATAGTCCTTTTGGTGTTAAAATACAAAATCAGCAAGCTTCTCAATATCTTGTTCATCTCATTCTCTTGTTAGCCCGTTTGTCAAACTAGGCTTCACTAATGGAGCTTCTCGTCTTCCTTAAAGCAAGCAAGCCTTCCGCTGGTTCCTATTCTTAGCAACCTTTTCCCTTTAACTATGACTGATTTTAAAGGCAATCAAATCTCGCTCAACGAAATCTCTAAAGCTCTTGTAATGCACATGCCCCAAATATCGCAAATATTGTATATTCATAATAAATACCAAAAATTACACATACTATCTTCTTGTTTATCGTTTTATTTATGATTTACTGGCTTATTTAAAAGCATTATTCAAATGGCCGGATCGTCTTGTTATGACTAACGCCGTGCAAGACCATGTGTTGTATTATGCAAACCTTTACAAAAGCCGAGTGGAAAAGCGTGTCAAATGTCACTTTCGTTGACCGCCGCGGCTCTAATGTATGCGCATACGCGCCCATCATACATCACAGATAACAAAAAAGACATAACACTAAATAAGCTTACTGTTAATAGAGCTTTGACGTGTGGTGGCAATGTTAAAAATGGTTACGATTTTTGGTACTTGTAACATTTTAATTTTAGAATTCATTGCTAGGCGTGAGAACTTTAAAGACTTGCTAATTCGGCATCTGCATAGGTAAATTTTCAAGACCATAATTATCTTTAATGTGCCTTTAAGTGCGCATGTACAGAATTTTCCGCATAAGGAACAGAGCCTTCGGGTATCGGTAGCCGTACGAACGTATTATAAATTTAATCACTTATAATTTAAAAGGTGGAATAAAAAGTGTCCTAAATACCAATGTAAGAATGTAACAAATATACAAAACGAATATTGCAGGTTTATATTGTTATGCCCTAAGAACGGAGTTTGCAATTTAAAAAAGAAACTTATAAGTGTCACATAAGGTACTGGGAAATTCCTCTGTTTCTCCTTTCAAACTCTGTATTTAGTAGTTTATGAAATGTTTAGAAATCTCTAAATCCAAAATTTAATGATATTTTGAAACAAGTTGTTTTACAAATTATAATAAGTCGTTAAAAGCTCAGGTGTTAAAATATTAAATGAGATGTAAATGCCAAATGCAATAATGCCCTTTTAACCCAATAGGCAGCATTTCAGATAAAACGGCTGTAGTAATATCAACCTCATTACCAGCAGCGCAGAATTCAAACTGCTTTGGTAATTGAATTTGAAATACTTCATTTTGGCTTAGGATGGCAGAATACAAAACCTGTCCAGAGTATCCAGTCAGACCTATAAAGGCCGTGAAATTGTTCACCAGAGTAATACTTTAACAGTGATTAGATTATAAAATGAACTTCGCAGTTATAGGTATAAAATTAATATAATTTAGTACAAAAGCTGGGTGACACAATAAACATTTTTTTAATATGGATAATCTTCTTGTATCGCAAAATACACGTATTAATTAAGAAAGGAATAATAAGTCGCTGCTGAGATGAATAAAAAGATTTCTAAAATTCTACACGCACGACATGTCCAAGAATAAAAATTATCCATACATTAGCGAAATTACAAAGTATTGCAACGCAATTTTTATCCCTGGACGTCTCTGATGTGTATGTATTTTACAACATTTTTGATTACATTTTTTTCAATGACTATCTCAATAAGGTGTGAGTACGGAATACGGAGAAACAAATTCTATGTGAGTAAAGTGGCTGGTTAAAGCTGGTCTTATAAGTCCTTAGTCACAAATACCGCACCTTTAGTCGCCCAGGTGGTCAGCGCGGCATCTTGATTGCGAATGAAATGCTACATAAACATAACGGCCGTGAAAGCGGAGTTTATCTAATCTCATTTGGCGAAATAGCGTGATTTCAATTGTGCGTCTATTACGAATGAAACACACGGGTGGTTTATTTAGAAAACTTTAATAGTAAAAAATATTTCATTTTGTCTTTTAATATTTCATTTAATCTCTTGCCGGTAGAGTCATCTAAAGCGATCGATAAATTCAGCATCAAATGTTACTGTAAAAGTGATTTGAAATAGAAGTTTACATACAGAAATCGCTGAATTATTCCCTAGATAGTAAAGACCTAACAAAAATGACATAAATTTCTAATTCAATAGTTGATTCTATAGGGATTCCTCAGGGCGCTGCACTAGGGAACATGCTGTTTCCACTTTTTATCGGCATCAAAGTGAGGATAAACAATTTCGATTCGTTTTTTATTCAAATGATGTTTGTAGATCTTAATAGTTTTGTCATCAAATTCTACTTTACTGGTATACCTTTGGAAACTAGTGGTTTTGTAATACCCAGGATGGGAATAAGATACGTCCCAGTTTATGTCAGAATAAATATAAAAAAATATATAAAATGTTTTCCTTCTTTTATGACCGTAATCACCCAACGTAGGAAACTATTAACCGCGACAGATGTTAAAGCGAGACGGTCATTTTCTCCTTCTCACAGTAACCAATGCAACAATTGTACGTACGCCTTTAACAATTCGATCAATTGCTTATTATCACCCAATTTTGGCTAGCGGAGATTTTATAAATTGCTCAGAGACTATACTCCTAAAGTTATACAATGAAGGTTTGATATTCTGTTATTCTGTAAAATAATTTCATGATTTAACACCATTTGCTAAAACTCGTAAACTAAAAAAAAACAATTTAACTTCAATGAAGGATGAAAGAAATTCTTACTCAAAAAGCTCACTGGTGAAATAAAATCAAATGTCCAAAACAATCATAATGAGATATCTCAATAACCAGTGGAACACTTCGGTCCGGTCTTCGGCCTCGCTTGTTCATCAATCTAGTTAGTAAAATAATTTATCACCTTTCGCCCATACAGATGATAGGGCAAATCTACATATAATCGGCATTTCCTCAGTGAAACTTCAAATGCGAAGACTTAATTTGCCCATAACATGACTGATTACCTTTCATCATAAATCTAACAAAATTATAGACGCACTTTCTATAGATTGTTTGTCATGTGAAAACTAGATAAACTGCGTTACATCTCCGTCGCACTTTTTTACTACTGTCTGCGTAAAAGAATGAAAAATATGTGACGGGAAGTGAGTAATTTATCGAATGAGTAGTACTTGTAGTGTAACAAGGTTGTTATAACCTCTTTTTATGATTTCGTTCCTGGCCACTCTGAGGTTTCTTTTATTGATCTAAATCCTTCAAAATTCAAAATTATTCTGACTCTCTTAGCAACCTTCAGAAAAATCACACAGGGATCTCGGGTTTCATGCCAACTTAGTATCAATTTATATATTATTTTAATTTAGTGTGTTAACAAACTATTATTATGCATAAATAATTAAAAATGCAATAAAATTGAGTAAGAGATTCATTTATTCACAACTACACAACAACCCGTCCCAACATCGTCGTCATCGCGGTGGTGGGTCTCTGAGATACTTACACCATACTGTCAGAGTAGTTCAAGTTAAAATACAACAGAAAGTTGATAAGCAATGGTATAAACTTCAACTATAGCTTTTTAACATGCCAATTATAGAGTAGGTACTCTTCCAACTATAGTTCGGTGATCTAAATTGCTTCGCCAATGTCCTAAAACCCTCATAATAACAACATTGACTATTTCGTCTATAACTGGTTACCGTAATACTGGTCAATGCTATGTTAATATTTAATGCGAGCTGATCGATCACTTGTAATTGATGGTTTTCACTTGCTGGTCCGATTGTTTTGTGTGCAGGTTTATCGTTGCGTAACGAATGATGTATTTGTTTACTTTATTCATCAATAATGCTTAGAACTGGATTTACAGGTTATTTTTTGTCATCGTCGGTAAATATGTCTTCTGTTTTATCGTAAAATACGTGTAGGTAAGTAAAACTACATTTAGAGCATATTCATTGTGGACTGACTTAACTTCCTTCTAAACCAGGAGGTACATTTTATCTTCACTTAATTATTTTACAATCTAGATCTAAAGTTTCTCGTAATAGCGGTTTTCTAATGGCTCGTTTAGCACATGATAAATAGCTTTAGGTCTTGCGAAGAATTTCCTTTCGCAAATTCTCTCAGCCAATTGTACGAAATCGTGCCAAAGAATGTGATAAGTACCATCACATGTGTCATACCAGTAAAAATGACGATGGCTCGAAATGGCGTGGTTGCATGAAAAGCGGTAGCGGATTATTATTATTTCGTAAAGGTTTTATGATATTTATGTTATGATGGTGTTTTGTTTCTTAGTGTAGTTAAAAATACTTTTTTTCTTGTACTGAAGTGTATGTTCTTTTGAAAATATGTTTTAAATTATGTTTTTTTTTTATTGGAGATTAGAGGTCCAAAGAGTACTACTTTGTACTATCGAATTAGTTTAATCATATAATTAATTACAAAAGCTTGTTTTCTTGAGTCACAATAATCATGTCTGATTTATTTTGCCTTAATGTTATTTGTTGCTCTCCTTTAGGCTTTTTCATCTTAATAAGTTTCTTTTTTGAAGACTTAAAACCTTAACTAAGTTTGTTTTTTATCCCTAAAGATCCTTTTTCTCATATTATTAATATTAGTGTCCATTATAACGACGCTCTTCTCGCCACACTGTGACTTCCCCACCCAGCAATCGACACGCGATGTCTAGCCGTTTCTACTACTCGAATTCTCACACAACCAGTTTCCCGTTTTTTAGAGCGCCGTACGAGGCTGTTTGTGAAACCCTTCGAGAATCTCGCTTACGGGAAGTAACGTGATGTGGGACGATTGAACTAATTTCTGTTTCTGTTAAATTGGCGAAATAGTTCTGAACCATTGCAAACTGTTATATTTATGGAAAGTGTTCTATTGAATCACGAATTCTACATATTATATTCACATAACAAAAAGTGTTTCCTTCAAACTATTCAGCTCAAAAATTCTTAACAACGTTAGGATCGGTTAGTAATAATAATATTTTTTTTCCTTTGGTTCTGCTTTTGATTTTTCATTATAACTTTGTCAGCAGATCCTCAAACGGTAGCTTCTTTTTTTGCTTTTTTTAGGAGTTTTCTCAAGTTATTGGAAAATGATGCTTTGTAAATTCCTTTTAAACTAGTATTTTAGGAAAATCATGGTGGTCATTACATTCAATTATATCTTTTAGCATACCAAGATACGTTTTAGGCTTCTTCTTAGTAAGTTGAAAAGTATCTTAAAAATGTAACAGCACGCACATCGAGTGCGGAATCGCGCATTATCAGCGTTTCATCTGCATCGGCTTTCTCGTCCGTCACGGCTTGCAGCTGTACGTTATGTTTGTACAATTGTGCTTCCTGAGTAATGTTATGTGATACAATTGCTATTTCATCATCTTCTTCATATTATTCTGTAATGGCAATAATACCCTTGTAAGAAGCTTAAAGCTATATTAAATTCAATTTATTATTATTAAAGATAATAGCTTCTCCCCGCGAAATCGTCCGCATTGGCCATTCCACAGAAACAAAAGGTAGCCTATGTGTTAATTTACAGTATTAGTTATCTTAATTCCAATTTTTTTAATCAACATACTTGGATTTCACATTGTAATTTTGGTGTGATTGCTATTGAAATGGCTGTTTTTTTTCAAAGTAGATTGAGGATATACAGATGAACATAACAGATACTAGAAGAAGTGAAACAAGGTATCCACTCATGGAAGGGGTGAAATGCTAAACTGAATTTAATATTTAGTGTACGAAACGGTGGACAGTGACGACTTTATAAACATCATTCATGAGTATATTTGAATAATATTATATTTTTACTAACAATCGCCACCGACATTTTAGTCAAATTAATTGTAATAATAAATTTTATATCAGGTTATTTTTCACTTTAAAAGTTTAAGTGATTTTTTATCCGCTTTTGCTTCGTTTAGTCATTGAGTAATAATGCGACATCAAAAATATTTATGATCCCATTATTTAAAACGATCGTTTTATGTCAGTTTTGATAAAATTTTATGTACGAGTATAATTTTATGGGGATTTCGTAATCAAACGAACAATATTCTTGTACAATCGTTGTTTTATGGTCATAATCATAAATAATCGTCCCATATAATATTAAAAAATAGTGTTGTTGAAATAATCAAAATCTAAGTAGATTATCAAAATATTAAACGAGTGCTCCTCTAAAGATTGATCAAAAGGCACGATTCTGCATTAATTTTTGATACAAGATCTAGCTGTTAGTAGTAAGTAGTTAAATATACCGGATTTTAACAAAAGCATTATAAAAAAAATGTTAGGCAAATAAGAAGTCAATCCTCACACCTTGCACAACCATACAGTTTCTGAATATTGAAAATGTTGATACCAGTAAAACAATGTTGTTATTACTATTTCTTTACGCGCAAAAAATAAGTTTAGATTAGTTTTAGGGTCAATCAACTTTTTTACCCACACTTTTATTTTACCGGATTTTACAAATACAAAAAAATACAAAAAACTTTATTTGCTAAACAACACCGAGTATACATAAAAAGACATATCTGGCGGACCCCAAACTAGGCTGAGCCTGTATCTTGGGACCCTGGAGTGCAATGTGTGAAACATATTAATTAAAGAAGTTATACAATATAAATTTCAAGGCAAGAATTTAACTCATGTTAACGAGTGATAAGATAAGCGCACGCGCCGTGCAGTACTGTGTGTGTTTGTGTGCGTGTGCGTGTGCGTGTGCGTGTGCGTGTGCGTGTGCGGTGCATGTGCGTGTGCGTGTGCGTGTGCTTGTGCGTGTGCGTGTGCTTGTGCGTGTGCGTGTGTGTGTGTGTGTGTGTGTGTGTGTGTGTGTGTGTGTGTGTGTGTGTGTGTGTGTGTCTCTGCAGCTGAATATAACAAACATGTTTGTTTTTAAATATAATATAACTGCTTATTTTAGTTTTTAATGATGTAGGTAGTCAATTTACTAGTTTATCAATCTATCTTTGTCAAGTACCTACCCATATAATAATTTATGAAATGTGTGAAAATTGGGTAATTACGTGTCTACTGAGTTACTGTCCGCGAATTAGTGTGATAAATAGTAAATTGTCAACTAAGTTACCACATTTTTATTACATACATTTTTAAACAATACATTATAATGTGATTTATGAAAGGAGTTAATGATATTAATACAATTTAAAAATAATTTCACTTACAATAAGTCCCCAGATTTTATTTTATTTATTAAAATCTGAACGGTGGGCAACAGACAGAAATGTGTGGGTAAAAAAGTTGATTGTCCCTTTACTGCTGTTAACATTAGTTTTACTGCTGTTAACATTATCAATATTCAGAAGCTTCATGGTTGTGCAATGTTTCTGGATTTTCTTCTTATCTGTTTACACTCTTTTTCACCTAGATGAGTCCTGTGACAGCTCATATTATAAACACGTATTACACTTGTTTCTTTAACTTTACATAAAAATACACTGGTACACACCTAGCGACGCCGTTCAGGAACTTAAATAATTAATCGCCTATTTTTAAATACCTCGCATGTGAGTATAGTAAGTGATTGAAATTACGAAATACGGCTATCACAGGACTCATCTAGGTGAAAAAGAGTGTAAACAGATAAGAAGATAATCCAGATACATTGCACAACCATGACGCTTCTAAATATTGATAATGTTAACAGCAGTAAAACTAATCTAAACTTATTTTTTGCGTGTAAAGAAATAGTAATAACAACATTGTTTTAAAATGTTTTAATCAGTAATTATACGAATAAAATCGTCAAACAATGCATAAACTTGACGAACCTAAGAAAGCTGTTTAATAAATCGATAAGTCGTATTTATTTATAGACTAGCTTCTTCGTCCGCGTAGATTTTGATTATCGTTATTCCCCCACGACCTTTTAAATTTTCCGGTGTAAAAAGATGCCTATGTGTTAATCCAGAATATAGCTAGCTCCATTTCAAATTTCATCAAAGTCCGTCCAGCCGTTGCAGCGTGAAGGAATAAAAAAAAAATCTCACAAACTTTCGCATTTCATAATATTAGTAGGATTATAAATTCCAAATTTCCTCAATGGCTTATGTTATTCCTATTGAGATGGATAATTCCAATTCTATCTTAATACGTGATTAAGGTCACGTAGGGCCTGACTTTTAAAAGGGAGATTATTCTTTCTACCTTTCTACTTTGCATAAATAAATCTTCTTAAGTCGGATTGCGCGGGCGATCCGCCTGGCGACGTTTCTAGCAGTCGCTTTGGCTTTACTTTATCTTTTAAAAAGAATTAAGGTAATGCTTTATGAATTTCTAAAGGTCGTAACGACATCATTTCAATTAGCATTTTTGTTTCTATTAGACTTGAGAGGGCAAAACACAACGTATCAAATATTGGTTTATGTTACTAAACATAATGTACAATATTTTCTCCGTAGACGGTCCGAAAGGCTACGTTTTTTGTGAAGCTAGCCAAGAAACCCATTTATTCTCTTCCACTTCAGCATTTCAGTTTTTCTCAGGACCCAGACAGATGGCCTTTAACGTTATTTGGCAGAGAATAGACGATATTTTTTTTATGGATATTTAATGTCTTTACGTCTTTTTCTAATACTTTTTTCTAAAACCTGGTAAACCAAGAGATGTGCAAAATGTATTTATTTCAAGCCCTTTTTGTTTATAACAACTTTTTAGATTATTCTGACAAAGGTATAAAAACACGCTAAAATTCACCGTTTCAATGTAAAAAGACGTAAGTGGTGTTGGCTGTGAAATGTATATAAGCTTTTGCACAAATTGAGGCCCTAAAGAGCAAAAAAGGTTGGCTTATCTTCTTCGTAATCTGTCAGATACGGATGTTTTAAGGATTTTATGAAATAAAAATACTTTTTGTTCGAAATTTAATTCTTAAACTAAAAAAATTAATCTGTGAAATTTACAAATAAAATATCAGACAAATTAACCTATTTTTATACGCCCTAGGCTTGTTCTATGGGTAATAAACAAGATAAACTTACTTATAAATATGAAGGAATGGATACAAAAATACAAAGAAAATAGCCAAGTTTCCGGATTCATTAGGTACACATATATCAGCCCATACCGGGAATTGAACTCTGTACCATTAGTTTCGTAGGCAGGGTCACTACCAACTAGGCTAAATGCGTCCAAATAAAATCTGGAGTCCGAGTGAAAAAGGGTACAAGTCGACTTAACTCGAATTAAAAAAGGTCATACATCAACAGAGTATACTAGACTTAAACCCTTTATCACTTGATCTTCAGAAGACTTATACCCTTTTTCACTAGGACCCCCGCTAATAGTGACATTTTATATTCATCCAAATCAAGATTGCAAAAACTCTTACATTCTTTTAATATTAAGTTTACTTTAATGTATTTCTGCAAACCGAATATCAACTCAAGTTCTAGCGTGACTGAGACTGACTCTGGCATAACTTATCTTTTATCTAATCTTATCTTTCTATACATATAACTAGTGTTAAACGAAAGTTGGAGTAGGGTCTCTGATTATTCTGAGCTTCTCATTTGTCATGGTCATGTCAAATAATTGTAACCTTTTTTTAAATTTAATAACTTATAGTTTAATTTCAGTAACACCTAAACCGTCGTCGTCCTGGTCTTATTAGCATCACTTCAGTGTTTTGCGAGATTCGTCACACATTTTTTTTCTTTCTTTCTTCAAATTTAAAATGTTCCGTTAATTAGAACACAAAGCATTCGTTTCACTCTTCCTCGGAATCGGAGTGTCATTGCCTCCGCCAAAATAAATAAAAGTATAAAGAGTAACATTGGTTTTTGGATAAGATCACTTTTAATATAATTTGAGAAGTAAATATTGTTTTATTATCCATTTAAGGAAAATATATGTTTGAAAAAATGCAGTGAATAATTTAAGAGTGATGTATAAAAGTAGATAAAAAATTAAAATGGGCGTCAAAGCCGCTCACTGACCAAACATAGAACGAAATATCTTGAACTAGTAACGACTCATTTTTTTACAATCTCTATAGTATAGGTTGATAAGTATGAGAAGTTATTTCATTTATTGTAAGATTTTGGCATTACTTATCTTAGTCGTAAATTAGTAAAGACGGACGGTGAACTTGATTTTTCGGTAATTATTAACTAAGTATATTTGTGTCAGCAATAATCACCATTCATTCATTCTTCTCTCCCTTTCGTTATTATTGCCTCGAATCCTTATCACACTTGCAAAGTATCGGGCCTGTCAGGCAGAGGCCCTACTTTGAAAATCGAAGTTACGTTATCTCCCCCCTTTTCTCTCGACTTAGTCTCGAATGATGAGTGACAGGGAAGGTGCTCACGTCACTTCGAACTTCGATTTTCAAAGTAGAGCCGCAGGTAGGCCTTCATCTGCGCAGTGGCCTGCCGCGTCTACGGCGCATGCTCTCGCGCAGGTAACTGTACAACGAAAGTGAAATCGATCGTTTGCTTACTCCACTTCGCCGTCTGCGCCGTCTCCATTGTTACGTCAGTTACGTCACCTTGTGTTGTTATTGACTGGCTTTTGTCGATTCTGAACTTTGTGATGGTATTTTTCTGCATTATGCTCACGTGCTTTTAATATATACTGATATTTCGTAAGTACTACACGATAAAACAAATTGTTTCTGTCACATATTTCAGAAAGTTTATGGTAAACGGAAAAATGGATTCAGACAATTAGAGTGAGTTCTGTAAAAAAAATGGACGACCAGAAACTGTAAGCAAAATATTTTTGGTAGAAAATAGTCGTAGTTCGCACCGACCAATTCATTTGAAAACAGAATAAGTTTTAAGTTCGTCCTATTTGCTGAGTTTGTTGGTATTGCCACCATTGCCCGGTAATGAATAGGTACTTTTTTTTCGTCCCTCTAATTTAATAACAACTGCACAAGGCTCTTTTTACGCGTGATAAATCACCGCCCGGTAATAAGAAGTACAACGGAAACAAACCACCTGTAATCTGTTAATAGCGTGAAATTAAACGATGCAATTCAAGGCGATTTCCTTCAAATAGGCCTGAATTAAGATCTGAGGGATTAACCCCAGACATTCATCGTAGTAACTAAGCAATCCTTTAGGCTATTCATAATATGAACTATACAGCGTTTGAACAGCGTAAACTGTAGGATTTGTAATATATCGTGAAAATTTCTGATAGGAAAAATGTACAACTATTAGAATAGAATAGAAAAGAAAATATTTATTCAATTTTTATTTATTTTTAATATTTATTGATAATATCAGTATAGTTGTTTCAGAAGTAGTGTTGTAGTGTTTACTAGTTGGGCTTATCAAAATTTCACACATAGGTGCAACCCGTAAAGCATGCGAAAATTATTTGCCATAATGAATATTTTTTTCTAGAGTTTCTTCAACTTCCTTAATAATTGGCATCCTTAATAAGGAAAAAATGTGACGACTATAACTATGACTTTTAAATCCAGATCACTCCCTTCACTGTAGGAGCGTTTATAATCGTAACTAACTTGACAATTGGTCAAGCCTTGGTTTTTTTTTCGTGTGTTCTATAAAATAGTTTGATCGATCGAGTATAAGCGTGAAAAAAGCTTGTGACTTTATAAACGAATGATTAGATAAATTTAGTCTGTTACTTAGATTAGTTTGGTAATAATGTTTGTACAAAAATTGCATTATAGACAACAGTGTAGAACACTGAGAGAAAACTGTACTTTATAGATCCTGTGTACATCCAATTTATATAACACTAGCTTCTGCCAGCGACTTCGTCCACATAGATTTCAATGATCGTTACTCCTCTGGAACTTTTGAATTTTCCGGGATGAAATGTAGCTTATATGTTAATCCAGGGTACAAGCTATCTCCATTTCAAATTTCATCCAAATCCGTTCAGCCGTTGCAGCGTGAAGGAGTAACAAACGTAACACTCACACAAAGTTTCGCATTAATAACATTAGTAGGATTATAGTTTGGTACCTACTTCTTTGTTACGATTTTTATTTGTTTTAATATTCGTGTAAGTTCTAGCTTGTCAACATTTAATCAAGTTTTATGAAACTTATAAGAATTTACTCCAATTCGGACCGTGGAAGCAATAAAGCACGTCCCGAAGCCCTCTGGGACGTGATCAAGCCGGTCCAATTGATGCCCATCTGTTTATTACTTGGAAATGGGCTCTATTTGTCTTCTAGTAATTACCTTAATATATAACGAAATGGAAATGTGTAGCCATTTACTATTGCAAAGTGAGTTGGAGCCTGTGTTATATGCCTATTTTATTGTAGATTAATAAAGTTAGGATATTGGTCATAATATTGATCAAATGTTTGATCAGTGTTGCCATTTTGAGCTTTTGTATTTGGAACTGAAAACCGCCATTCCTCTATCATTTTATAATTGGTACGTACCGCCAACATACTAAATATTTTATTTTGGTACAATCGCAACTCATGGATTCTATTAACATCTTCCTATATACACATGTCATCTATAAAAAAAAAACAGCAAGAGCATGTCTGACAATGCTCAATGTAGGGTTCCAAAGCCGTACACAAAAACTATCTCAAAAAAACAACAAGTAGTATGAACTAATTCTCTGTTTATAGTTATTTGGTGGTGTATTAGATGATTTTAGTAGGTAAAAACACTTTAGTCTGTATCTAAAGAATATTACCTTTGTTTTACATGTATGGTAACCGAAAATTTTGTTTTTCAAGATTTTATGTTACAACTTTGTTTGCTGATATGAAAAGCCTCTGGAGATCCTAGTGCTCGTGCTTACCTCTCCCAAAGGATTGGGCTAGCTATCCAGAGAGGTAATGCAGCCAGTGTCATGGGGACCATGTCGCGAGCGGGCCTGCTAGAGGGGGTGTTCTTTTTATAGTGGTGATTATTATTTATACATACATACATTAAATCACGCCTGTTTCCCAGAGGGGTTGGCAGAGACCACTTCTTTCCACCTGCTACGATCCTGACAAATCTCTTTCGCTTCTTCCACATTCATACATCGAGTCATGCATGCACGTCGGTTTCGGGTACTTAAGATCCGGCCCTTTTCCAGTATTTCTCCGATTTGATCCGAAAAAGTACGCCTAGGGCGGCCCCTTCCGACCCTCCCACTCACTTTTGCTCTGTATATCTCTTTCGTCAATCTTCTTTGATCCATCCTTTCCAAATGACCGAAACATTTGCCCTTTTCAATCTTAGTCACTACATCTTCTTTTAGTCCACATTTCTCTCTGACCTTTTCATTCCTTACTCTATCAATCAGTTTCACACCACACATACTACGCAAAGAGCGCATTTCAACTGCGTTTATACGACTTTCATGCTTGTCCTGCCACACCCAACATTCACTACCATACATCAGAGTAGGGATCAACACTCCATTGTGAACAGCCAGTCGCGCTTTTTGTGAAACGCCCCTTCTGCTCACAAAGGAGTACAGGGCCCCATTAATTTGGTTTCCCGCATTCACCCTCCTCTCGACATCCTTCTCACACTTACCATCTCTTGTAAACATACTTCCCAGGTACACAAATTCATTCACTTGCTCTACTAATTCACCATTATTTCTATCATTATTTATATCTTTTATATTTGGGTAGCTTAGTTTTATTTTTATTTAACTACGTTTAGTTTTAATTTTTAATTATATTATTGTTGAATGCTGTAAATAAAAGTGTCATTAAAGTAAATAATGATTATACTTTGCCAAATTACAGCTTTGTAATACCAAGAGTTCCTGAGCTAGACCGCGGACCTGACAGACGGACATACGGACAGGCGGCGAAACTATAAGGGTTCCTAGTTTGACTTCGAAACCCTAAAAAGACTCCGGTTACCGCATGGCAGTAAAAAGAAAAAAAGTTTAATAAAAACTTCAACAATGTAATTTAAATCAATCAGATAAACCTCTGAAAATCAATATCCCCATCCCGTTAAGTTTTAATGGTTTTATTAGACACGTGTAACCTTATCGTTCAACGCTTTTTGGACCCGGTAAATGACACGCCTTTCAGACAGAATTGAAGAAGAAGAATTGGCAAAAAAATGCCTCGAGTAGCTATTTAGCTTTATTCGTTTGTTCGATTTCACGATTAACAACGAACGGCATTTTACTTGGCTATTATTTGTTGAATGTTTTTGTCGCATTTCCTTGAATCGCTATTCCTCTTGAATCACTGACACTGATTTGATGGAATGTATAATTTCATTAAAAGCTAATTTCTGCTGAAATCTTATTATTTTTAGGTTATATTAAGTATGGTTACGTAGGTTAGGTTAGGTTAGGTTAGACCTGTGCGAGCAACTTTTAGCGACGCAGTAATGTGGCTAATAGAAGCGGCAGAGCGGGAACAAGCAAATCATCTTAACTCCCAATACGCCGCAGGACACCAGGCAGTTGGCGGTTGGCACATGTCAAACGGTTGCCGCCGTAATGGGGACCCGTGGACTATGGGCCGGGGGATCCATCGCTTGCACTTATGGGTCCTGAGCTGGAAGGCCTCCGGAGCGCCTTTAAAGGAGACGTAAAAAAAACCCTGTTGATGGGACCGTAAGGGCAAACGCTGATAGACGCGACCTCGTCCAAGGTGAGAGAAGGAACACCTCAGAGGGCTCAGACAATATGCACTACGCTAACTAACGTTTCTATTCGATTCGTTTCTAAACCAATCGCGTCACTGGAAGATGACGTGATACGAAAAGTCACGTGGTCTACCAGTGACGCGATTGGTTTAAAAACGAATCGAATAGAAACGTTAGTTAGTGTAGTGCATCTTGTATGAGGCCTCTGGGGTTTTAGTCGGTGTGAGTCCGGCTTGACCACTCGGCCCCCCCGGGATAGATTTAACTTTCGGCGAAGTGAAACAATCTATGAATTGAGTGTCGGTAATTCAAGGGTACCCTTTATTCGTTATGTCAAAGGAGAATGGGCAAAAATGTATGAACGCTGCCCTAGAAACCAATAACAATAAGCGCTGTATCATCGGATATCCTTTTTAATTCTACAACGATTTTGTGTAGCGGGAAACCTCAAATAATTGTGAGTTTTTTTTTAAATCTGGAACAGTTGGACGCCTACATAGACGTCTTTAGCATAATTACTATGAAATACCGCCATCTTATGAAATGAAATGAAATGAAATAATTTATTTGCATTGAACGGGTTACATCATGGTCTTATTATTTATTATTAGCATGGCGATAACTTATTTCACACAAAGATTTCGAACTACCTGCCATAGTAATAGTTTTACAAATTAGAATTACCTATCCGGTGACAGACCGCTTGCCCTTATTTGTCATTAGGCCAATTTGCTCACCCTCCTTTAAGATGCAAGACTGTAAATGCAGCCAAGTGATAACTACCCTAATTGTTTACATATTATAAAAGCGAAAGTATATCTGTTTCTTTTGTTTTCTTTGCTTCAACAAATTGGTTAACGATTGATTGGTTGGTATTCGTTAGCTACGTCATTATCCTATCCTATCCTATACTACGTACTATTATTAAACGAGCAATATTTGTAATAAATATATGTGTAATTATTACATTCTCGAAAACGGCTTTCAATTAAATTTCAAATACACAGGTTTATAAGGACTAAAAATCGATCTGTCAGGTTGTCAGTCTTCTAAGTATGGTAGAATGGCGGCCTTGTTTACATATTTTGTTTTGTTCTTGTTAGTAAGCCAAAAAAAAAAACACTGCCTCCTTTAGGAAGTTTTCCTGGTATATTTCTACATTTACAAACTCTTTCTTAGAAGGGTGAAAATAAAAAAGCAGTTATCGAAGCTTACGTCTTTGTTCGTCTTAAATTTTATTATAAGAAACCTTAAACAGACGGCAGATAAAGTTTTATTCGTATGGTTTTTACGACAACTCCAATTTAAGCAGTATTCGCGGAAGCCATTCGCGTTCTTTGTTCGTAATAATATGAGTAAGAAAATACTCATCCTTATTACTCATAAGACAAACCAATTTCGAACTCCTTCGTTTGCGTACGTATTTTGTGATTTATACTCTTTTATACCTTTTTACATTTGTAAGTTTAGACAAAGACCATAATGACTTCTAAAAATCTCATGAGATTTTACGTCCTTACTTATTAAAATTTACGAAAGGGTAAAAGTGTTGTCATTTGCAAAAGTCATACATTTTCAAGGTGACCGGCCATTCGTAAAAGTGGTAAATTATGATAGAGTTTTTCAAAATAAACATATTTTGCTACGCAATGTAATACTCTCAAGCGCATCGGAGCCGAGATATTTAAATATTCATACCTGGGCGTACTTTTAGTACCAAAATCTGAATACTTAAATCTTTAATAGCTCCACTCCGATATTATTTAACGCCATAAATTAAAAATATCTATGTGTATTTAGAGGTCCTTTAAATAACTATGTAAAAATAATCGGCGGCCGCTGAAAAAAAAATGACAATATTCTTCAAACAAATTTACCCAATGCCCTTTGGTCCTGCTAAAATAATAAAAAACGAGAAAAAAAATATTAAAATTCCTCTTTTTTTACAAAATATCCGTAAAGAAGTCTCTATACTTTTTGTATCCATTGTTCCAATTACATATTTTGCTTCTTGGCCCATCCAAATAGATTGGTAGGTGATTCTCTTAATTAACCCGCTTTTCAACTTGACGGACTAATTATTAACCGGTGAGTTGCATATGTCCCGTCAGAGCGTACAAAAAACATTTTAGGGCGTGCATCCTCATTTACGTAGCTTAAAAATATCGGTCGTATGAGTTCGCTCACTCGTTGGACCATTTTAAGAGAATAACACCTCTTACCCTTATAATAAACGTGGAGTAACCGTTGAGTAGCTACACCAAGCTTTCTCTTTATCTGTCATTGTGTCATTTGAATTCGATAGATAAGAACAAAGCATAGCTTAGCTACTCGACCGTTACTCCACATTTATTAATAAAGGCATCAGAATTACCTTACCTAAATCTAAGAGGCATTCCAAACATTCACGTCTTCTTTTCAAACAATCTGTATATCAGCAAAATTACTTTATGACGCCATTACAAACTTCAAATGACATAATAACTTTTTTCCACGTACGACAGTCAGCCATCAGACCATAGAGTAACGGTGTCTAGTTAGCTCTTCGTTACCGCAATGACGACCATAGCCGAGTAAAGCTGAGTCCACATTAGCTACCGCGACTCCTGGTAGATCTATTGTAGTTTCAGAAATGAATTTGCGGCTTTAGTGATGAATCGTAAGTTTTCTTTGGTAGTTTAAAAAATTCTAGCTTTACTCATTAACAGCGAAAAAAAGAAAGAAAGAAAGGTGCTATACATTTAACGCGTGTATCTGTATGTAGAACCGCAGCTGCCAAACAGAAGGTCCTATTTAAAAGCTACATTGGGATGGTAGCTAGTTCTGCCCTCATAAGCCAATAGGCGGTATCTCCAAGTCAATAGCCAACGCAGATTAAATCCTTTCCCGATAGAAATAAGGTTGCACTTGGTACAGGGCAGGGCAGACTTAGGTTTTACAAAAATAAGTTACACCGTTAAAGAGATATCAGCTCTCAAAAAAAGAATCGCCATTATTTCGGTGGTTTATATCTTTTAAACTCGTAAGGACCAGTGTGCAATAAGATATAAATAATCAAGGCAATTTAATTTGAACTGTGTTGCAATGGAAATAAGGTTTATTTTCCTATTTTCCTTAAATGAAAATGGTATTATCGAACAAACGTAATTGAACTTTATTGTATTGATGGTAGATTCAAAGTCCCACTTACAAAAATCTTCCTGTTTGTAGAATGGTGGGCCTTACGAGGTATAGTTTTTTATAGCTAGGAAAGTTTTCATTTGAATCTCTTGATCTTAAGAGTTATAACGCTGTTGCCTAATAACTAGGGTCATGATTGACCTTATCTTTACTTGAATATTAGGAACTTGTGCCATATGGATCGTTTTACGGCTAAACTGCTGCTTACTTAGCAAGGTTAGAGCTGTGTTACAGGAAGAATTACTATCATTGAAGATTTGGAAGGTTTTCTTATAATATTAAATACAAAATAGTGCAGTTATAGTTCATTTCAAATACCATGGCCCGATTCCACTTGAGACTTAACAATGAGAGTCATAATGGTTAGCTATTGTTGACTAATTGCTTCACTACCGGAGCACTTCAACTTCTTTCAATAATCCTTTGTTATCACTAATCCTATTGTTCACGCTTAATGACCGTCTCAATTGGAATCGGGCCTTGGTATATGAAATGAACTATAAGAGACAAAAATGTCAAATATGTAGTGGATGCGAAAAGCACAAGACCGGTCTGAGTGGAGAGCCTTGGGGGAGGCCTATGTCCAGCAGTGGACGTCTTTCGGCTGACATGATGAAGTAAATGTAGACTGAAATTACATAACAGTAAAATACTAACATTCAACGCAGGCTGATTTTCTAATTTTCCGCAGCGGACGTTCGCAAGTCATCACAATTAATTTAAGTCAAAACAAATCTGTTGTTGTCTTTCAAAAACACAACTAGACCTTATGGTGCAGATCTCAAAGATTTTAATTCAACTACATTTTGTTATAAGAATATATTTTTTTGTACATGATGGAGGACAATGCGAATTTTTGAAATGAATGGACGTAATACTGCTTACGTCAATTCTTGAGACAGTACCGTTGCTCCCGGTATAGTTATTTGACGTTCAGCTAATAATCACAGAAAAAAGTTAATTAAATTCGAACCGAAGAAGTGGTCTTTCGATAAAAAAATATAGCGAAAAGTGGATTTATTGAAAGCCTCAAAGGCTAAGCTAAGCCAAAGCAGAATAAATACAATATTAAACTTGTCAAAAGTTCTACCTTTCCATTAATTTCAGCTTGATTAATGAATATAATAAAGTAGATCGTTCTGATATTCCCTAGACAAGTAATGATGGTTAAAATTTAGCTCCTCAAAGATAGACGGTCTGAAAAGTAAAACTGAAATATCTCTATATTCATTTATTTTTCTTTATTTTTCTTCATTAAGAGCTTAAAATGTATTAATGCGGTCCTTTTTTTTTAAGATATTCATTATATCATACAACCATGATAATGAGTCTACTAAAGCCAATACTTAAAAAAATTACTTTAACTTTACGAACCTGCAACTGGCGATTACAGTATGCAACGATGTTAATCTCAATTAGGAAAATTGCAATTGCACGTTTTTAATTAATGATAATAGGATATCTTAATTCTTAAAATAGATTTCTTAGTTTAGCGAACTTTTGGTCAATCCTAATTTGGCCAGTGAAACACAGACACACATCTTCAGAATGATTTCAAATGAGAAAAATAAGCTATTTTATCAACTACATTCTATTATTGAATTGCTACAGCCATCTTCACGTCCTTATCAAATTTAAAATCAATTCAACTACTGAAAGTACAGTCAGCAGAAGTATGTCGACAATTGAAGAGCTCACAATTATCTACACACGCTCTTATTCTCTTGACAGTAGAATAGTGTTTCGCGTGTAGATACTTTTGAACGTTTCTACGGTACTTCTGCTGATGACTGTACCTATAAGAAACTCGAAGCTGCAAACTTTTCTCTTAAAAATACTGCCACAGCACGTAAAATAAATCTTTTCCGGAGCCAAAAATCAGCTGACGCAAAAGTCGATTCACCTAACGACCGCGAATGAGTTCCAATTTTTTTAACAACCTTTATGATGTCATTCATGTAATCGCTGTTATACATTGTTGTTTATTTAGGGAGCTGTACAAAGGTTTTTGTGGTGAATGCGCAATGTACGTCGATGTTGGGTTAGGAAGGAAGGTCGTTTACCGCTGAGATAGCGGCTTTCGCTACACTTATTACCTTAGCTTGTAACTGTCTGTTGAGGGATAAGATAATAGGGAGAAAGGATTTTTCCACACTCCATTTTGTTCATTAAAACGCCAATTTTTTATACATTTTCAACTCATTTCTTAATAGCTTATATCGACAATGTAAACTGGCGTAGTAGTATGTTTTATTTATAGAATTTAAACCAAATAAGTAGGTGGATGAAGTAGAAAGCCGATAGATGCGAGTCGTACAAAACCAGTCGGTTTATATATGTATGTATGTAAACACTTTATTGTACAAAAAACAGCAAATCAAATACAATATTTACAGAATTGGACTGTACAAAGGCGAAATTATCCCTTTAAGGGATCTCTTCCAGCTAACCTTATTATGTTATGATGTAGCAGGTAGAATCTAATGAGACTACAATTTTGGGTTTTATGAAGAGAGGGTGGTAAATCAAATAAAATTAGTTTATTTGCTAGATACAGTAATTAAGGTGTTACAAAATGATGCTCACGGTGTATTACGCATGCAAGGGTGCAAATATTTTGCTGAATTTAAATCGATTTAACATGTCAAGAACTTAATTAAAAGAATTTAATTAAATGTCATAATAGATTACTCCTTATCATTCAATTTTAAATAATCTCTAGCAGTATAAAAATTTTTTTTATCCATAAGCTCTTTTTATCAATATGCACTTGAAAATGGTTCCTGTAAGCGACGTCTTATTTTCTGGTAAATGGCTGTAAACGAGGGTGGGCAAATTGGCCTAATGACCAATAAGGACAAGCGATATGTCACCGGATAGGTAATTCTAAGTTGTAAAACTATTACTATGGCAGGTAGTTCGAAATCTTTGTGTTAAATAAGTTATTGCCATGGAAAGACGGCGCTATTTCATAGTAATTATGCTAAAGTCGTCTATGCAGGCGTCCCGATGTTCCAGATAAAAAAAACACGCAGTTATTTGAGGTTTCCCGCTACACAAACTCGTTGTAGAATTAAAAAGGATATCCGATGATACAGCGCTTATTGTTATTGGTTTCTAGGCCAGCGTTCATACATTTTTGCCCATTCTCCTTTCTACACACATATTTTACACATTGATACCAAAAGTATTGACGTGAGGTTTTATTGCGAATCTAATTACTTAGGTACTTAAAACACCTTCACCAAAAAAGTCTTCAAGAGTCATTTATTAAAAATATATATATATGTAAATTGCAAATTCATATAGTCTTTAGGAACCTAATTTAACTGTATGCTTACGAGCGCACAGATAAAGTAAACTTGCCGATTGATAATCCTCAATGAACCTCGTCACCGACGTTTTTATGAGAATTTCAATTCACATCAGGTGACCCGACAGCTGTTTGCCCCCTCTAGCATAAAAAAAATACTGCTCTGTATTATTATGACAACTAAAACCAACCAACAATTTCGGTAAGAATAAAAATAAATACTGTACAAACTCCATCTCCCTACTAGCCTAGCTCAAACGCTAGTGGCACATTAAACGATTCTCTCATCAAGTTGTTACACGGATTCGGTTCTGGGTAATGTCATAATGACGTCATTCTAACTTGCAAGATTTGATATAACGCGCGGTTCCAATAAAATATTATATAAAAATGTAACTATTCATAAATATATTTTTTATATTTGAGTAGTATTTTTTATATGTATAAAATGAGAACCAGTTAATAAGAAACTCAATGTTACAAAAATTCTAAAAAAATTATTGCCAAAAAAGTTAAATTACGATTATAAATATGGAATAAGATTCGAATGGATACGTATTGTGATACCGAAGTTCTAAATACCGAATTTCATAAGGCCTATGAACGGAAGATCGAATATTAAAATGTCGAATGGTTATTTTAAGTTTAAGTTACCACTGCAGGGTAAAGGCCTGTTCATTTTCACGCCATTTTGCCCGGTCTCGTGCCAACGCCATACATCCTTTCCCAACTGTCTGCCAAATGTCATCAGACCAACGAGCTGATGGTCTACCTACTGATCTGTGACCTAATCTCGTCCACCACTCTGTTAGCGCCCTCGACCACTTGCCATCGTTTCGCCTAGCCAAGTGTCTCGAATATCTCCAAAAAGTTTAAAATCGGAAATTTTAAAATTCCGAAAGTTCGTTTGACCGAATGCTGAAAACCCGAAGACTTTAATCCCGAAGACAATAATCCCGAAAACCGTAATCGGCATTTTGTACTTTCATATTTTATTTTTCGATGTGTTAATCGTCGGTATTTTAAATGTAGATATTATGAACTTTCGGGATTATAAGGGTCATTATTCGAGCGTTTCAACCGCCTCACTTTTGTGGACATATTTTTGAAGAATTGGGCGTATATTTTGATGCCGTTTTTGGATATTTGTTAGATGTCCGGTAAACTTAAATACCTAACCAGAAACCAAATCGAAATCTGCAGCCATTTCCACAAAAATGTGACCACGAAAGTGATTCGGAACAAACGCCCAAATAATGACCCATAATACGTACCTGATTCGAATGTATTGTGTTTGGTGCTTTGTTTTTTAGGCCCTTTGTTAGAAAATCCATCATCATCATTTCAGCCGAAAATTTCCTCTGCTGGACATATCATATGTCATCGTCTTAAGATGTTAGCAAGTCTACATTATCAAAAAAGTTTGCATTGGCTTTTTTTACACGTCTGGTCAATAAATAGACTTATGTTTTTTTATTCAAAGTAACTAAAATAAAAGATGATTTTTATGTACCCACCTGTAATGTTTATGTCCATAAAATCGAGGATAAAAATAATAATCCGCACCTAGTTACAGATATATTATAATTATATATGTTGGACATACCCGAAAACAAAGGCTACATTTACGTACATCACCGTAAAAAAGTCTGTATACTTACCTAGTGTTACATAATAAGTGCCCTTGATTGTAATTGCCATATATCATAAAGCTATAAAAACTGTTTTACCGGTATTAAGGGTTACACTACATAATTCCGAAGAGTTATAATTCCGAATTGATCAAAATTCCGAATTTTCATAATTCCGAATGCAATTTTTTGACAGAAACTACGTACCGTAAAACGGGGTGAGTAGGGATTGAGAGGTGATTAGGAACACAACCTAAAATGAAGCATATGTTACTAGTTATAAGACTGAAATAATTTCCAATAGACGTAACGTTATTGTCCGTTTAATAATTGTTCTTATTTGTAGCAAGTTATGACTTATTTTAGGTTTTGTCCGTACTCACCCCTTAACCCCGTTTTACGGTACGTACAGCGATTCAATTATGCATTTAGTCTAAAATAAATAGCTGCAGCATAACAAGCTTTCGGAAAAAATTAAATTCGGGCAAGTGAGTATTCGGAAAAAAATACGGGGTTTTAATGTGTTCCCATTTCAACAACTAAGATGGATGTTTAATTATATCATAAAACATCTATAATTTACTAGGCCTTTATGTTTTGCTACAATGCTTAAATTAATATTTCATAAATCTTCCTTTACGGCAAGTGTTGCCATTTGAATGAGTCCATCCTTCATTGTAAGCTTGCTCTTAATTGATATGGCCATGTCTAGGTTTTTTGTCTAGAGTATAATTTTTATGGTACCGTTTCTTTTGATGAATAAAGGTACAGTCAAACTCCGAAGTAACTGTACATAATATTTTCTTTATGCTGTAAGTTTGTAAGGTACTAATATAAGTACCTATAGGTTAACGAGTTAAAGTAAGAGTGGTTTGAATTAGCGGTGAAAAGGTACTAAAATGTACAGTTAGGTACTCCTGAGTTCGACCACACCACAGACCACACCTATACATATAATAATAAATCAGTTATTTTGTCGTTAAAATAACAAAACAGAAAAACCAGTATGCTAGTAAAATAATACAAAAATGTAGGTAAGCGATGAAACGAAACACTTCGGTATTTAACTATTTTTTTGGTATTCAAATAGTTATTTAAAAAAGTTCGAAAACGTCTCTTAAATATTTTTTCATTGATGACAACTGTCGCATGTTTTTGCCTTTACGTACCTAACTGGAGAAGAACAAAACAATTTTTCAGAAATAGGTCTCTTTTTACTTTTTTATCTTGTTTATTGCTTGTAGTTTCGTAACTTTTTTGCATGACAATAATAATTAATCGATGCCCAAAAAAGACAAGCAAGATTTTCCGTTACCTATTTCGTTATGAATCATTTTAATATATCATTAAGGCATTTCATTAGCATTTTTTGTTCAATGATTCCATTGTATTGTTTGAAACTGTTTTGTTAGATCGAAGTTATTATTCATCTCTTTGTAGTTTCTTCATATTTAACAATTACATTGCATAGTTAGTTAACTGTATTTAAACTCGGGCAATAAAGTCGAAATAGCTCATGGAAATATTGGTTAAAAAAATGACTTTAAAGGAATCAACAGTTCTTGAACAGATCTTGAATAAATTTAGTCCACTAGCGCCATCTCTCCGTGATATTTTTCAAAAGTATACTTATTCCGCGCGTCCTTGGAATTTAACGGTATCCTGGACCTTAATGGCTACTGGTTTTGACGCAGCGAATTATGGCTAAGTTGAAGCAGCTTAGATTCTACAGCATAAGACACATAAATTAATGTTTATACGGCAACAGTTAGCCAAAGGATTCACAGCGCTGTTTTAGAATAAATACACATTGAATGTTTGTAGTTCATTGGCGCTTTAATGCGTAGACGATAGTTTTGATGCTTCAAATAGTATGCATGTAAGGAAAAACGCGCTAGAGACAAAAACAATGGCACGCCGGTTATTATCTACTCGGCCATTGCCGCTTTTTCCAAAGATGCTTTTAGCAAGAAAAAAAAGAAACTATGTCAAATAAACGACACAGAATTGTATATTGCCTTGATATAATTGGAATTAAGAACAAGCCTGATTAAGAAGAGTTTGAGAAAAGGATTTAAATACGTATAAATCACCTTGTCATTGCGGTCTTGGGCAGTATATTTGTAAAATACTTACACACCATAAACGGTCAGAACAAAATCAACAGGAGTCATGCTGTGTTTCAACTTTCATTTCAAGTCGTATTTTTAATTAGATGAAGTAAACTGACTACTGGTCTCGACTGGAAAGATCTTGAATTTTCCACACACGTTTGTGAACACCTTTGTGAATTCCTTTTACGTGCCGTATATTTCTGATGAGGGGTAACCAAAAGACATTACCATCATTAAAATCCCAGAATAATAGTGTCACGTTTATTAAGAATGGTATTAATTAGTTAACTGGAGTCTTAACACAGGTTACAAAGAAAGCGTTACATAATGGTACCCTCATGAAATAATCTATTAATTAATTATGTCTTGGTTAGTACCAAAATATCGTGGAGATTCATGGGGAAGGCCTTTGTCCAGCAGTTGTTCTTTTAGCTATAGACTTATTTTTTATTGCAAAGATTAGGCAAATAAGTGCTTATTTGCCCCCTGATGGTAAGTGGGATTTGACTACCTGAGACCCATAGGCATTTGCATTCTCAAGATTACAATTTTGAGACCGCAATCGTAAGATTGTAAATGCCTTTCCAGTACGAATTCGTTTTACAATTTCACGAAGGCGTGCAAACGCAAAATCTACTTTTTCGTACAACCTATTTGGAAGCAATAACCTTGTTTTAAGTATAATTTATAACTAAGGATAGAAAACTAATGAATAATCCTAGTGCACTTTCTGTAGCTGGACGTTGTAGCAGTTGTTGTATCAAACGCCTATTATCAGTACCGGGGAAGCGGTCTCGTTAACTATTAACATAGATACTACATAAATTAGATGTCTGGTTTTCATGCTAACACAGGCTCTTACAAGACTGACGCAGGGAATAGTCGCCGAGCTGTTTTGAATCGAATTGTGCTTTAACTTGGTCTCATAATACTGTGGCAATTTTTCGAGATGTATTGCGGCGAGAGCAGGGTCTCCACAAATTTGTAGAACATTTTGGGAAACCATTTGCATAAGATGTTAAAAAAGGAAGTTAGGCCATTAATAAGTCGTGTAATTATTTCTACTGTATTTTACTATCAAAATACTTCTGAAAATTGGTATATTTTACTCGTGCTTTTAAGCTTGCTGTAAGTGTTAAATCTAAGATTACAAGGAAGAATATAGCTGACATAATTGATCGAAAATGAAATAACTATAATAATGAATATATTTAAAATGAACCAGTAGTGTTAAAAAAACCTCTTTATTGACACATACTTATAATGACAGCGGCAGAAGCCATGATAATGACAGCGGCAGAATATATCTTTCTCTATATGAAGTAAAGTGCAAAGGCAACAAGATATATAATAAGGTTTTCATTCGTTATGTTGGTGCGCCAACTTTATTAAGGTTCATTGTATCATTTATATGAAAATTGCGTTGAATTTTTAGAGATAATACCAATGTTCCAATGTAAAGCTTGGTAAAAACAGTTTGGAACAGATTCGAAGTGAAATTCGAAATGAAATTGGCAACAGGGTCCAATTATTGCCAAAGACTTAAGTCGAATTTCACTAACCACTTAACAGACGATTAGAATGTTAACAGCTGTCAAAATGTATGAACTAATAGTCGATTAACATTGATTAACATTTAAGATAGTTCGCTGAAATTGGTACTTACTCATCTATGTCGTTAAGTATCCCTATTCCTAAAAATAATAAAATGTCCATTGTTTGCCCATAAACTGAGATAACAATGACCATGTTATGATGTTACACATGTTAAAATTCACCTTGATGTCACCCCAGTTACAACATTACCAAATCCAACAAAGACATTGACATTTCCCAACGCTTTGTGGCGCGGTTTTCAGTCCGTAAACCGTTTATACCAACCAACGTTAGGCATTTGTTTTTGCAGACCCTTTCCTTTGTTAACGTCACTTGTATGACGAAATACCTTTTTTGTTCTTGTTAAAGGTTTTTTCACCGCAATCCCATTGTCTCCCAGCTTAATTATGTGTTATACGGACACAAAGAGATTTTGAAACGGCCGGGTAAATTGGACGAATTTCGGGCTTAGAAATATTAATAAGCGAAGCGAACAAGCTTTAGAGGTCGAAGGAGCCCGATAATAAATTGACGAGCGAAAACTTTTAAAGTCAAAGAAGTCAAAAGTACGCTGGGAATTTGTTTTTTCGCATAACTGAATTTTCAAAGAAAGTTTACTCATTAAGACAGTTCATTACCCTGTACTTATTACTTTAACTACAATTATTCAGATTACCCTGAGTATAAAAACAAATGAGACTCGTTCCATTCATGTTCCAAAGCATGAATATTCCAAAAAGGTCGGTCCCTAAAAGAAATCTTCGCATTCAAATCACTCTATTGCATAACGCCTTATACATTGCTGGTAATATCCGTAACAATAATCAAACTTCCGTAACAGCAGAGCGATGGTTGGTGTTTAACTAAACGTTGGATTCTCGTCACGTTGACTTGGTAAGTGGTTTGAAAGCGAAAGTTTGGTCCATTGGGACTCGACGCCTATTCCTGTTATGTACACTTCATTCATGTACCGACGAGAGTGCTGCACGTTTTTCCTGTATTGTCGGCAATCTTGACCTTTGACACGTGTAACTTGAGAATTTCGCTCCAATTTTGTAGTCTCTTTGAATTCTTTGAACGTGAAATGTTTTTGTTTGATTTTTCCTTTTCATTTTTTACGAGTCACTTGAGCGTGTGCTAGAATATTAAAAAACCTGTGAAGTGTAAAATGTATTTTATGCGTCTTCAGAGGTTTTGAAGGATTTAAAACGAGGTAAGTAGGATTTATGATAGCGGCACGAGATACCATCCTCGTTATTACCTAAAGGCAACAATATACTCATATAGTACTCCTATATCGCATTCGAATATGACTGTATGTGTTCTAAATAATTTAAAAAAAAACATCTCGTTTTCGTTCAATATGTTGGTGCGTCACCTTTATTAAGGATCGTTGTACTCGTATCATGCAGACGCCATTGAGATGCTGTTTTAGTTTCAATGAATCTATTGAACTTAGAGGTAAGTATACCTTATAAGCGAAGTTCAAAATCAAATTGGTAAGATAGTTCAATTGCTACCAAATAAATGCTGCTAAATAGGGTTGGTGCCACTTAAAATTGTATTTTCTGCCACACCTGTTCCAACGTCAATCACTTTTTTCTAGTCTTCGGGTTACCTTACTCTACTACGAGTATCAGCCCGATGAAAACCTGACCCACCATAGAATTGTCACAGTGACGTTATTATTCAAGTCGTAGGAAGTGTCGAACAAATTGTGTTATAATGTCACTGTGACACCGTTCTATCGTAGATCAGAGTTCCATTGGGCTAATATAGTACATACACACTAGCCACAGAACCAAAGTGACCGACATAGCTCTTAATGTTGGCATTGGTCTGGCCACATCAGTCGCAAATCAGTTAACCGCTGGTGCGCGTGTGTGTTGGAGTAAAGACCGTGGCTTGGTTAACGTAGTATGGGTCACCCTCCGGCTAGATGGCGAGATGATCTATTTAGGAGGGCGGGAAGCGACTGGAGGTGCAAAGCTGGGGAATAGGGTTTTGTGGCACGCCTTGGGAGAGGCCTATGTCAGGCGCGGATCCAGCTTTCAGATTAGGGGGTGGTCATTAACTGCTGAACGCAGAAGTTCGGTCAAGTGCGAGATAATGCCACACGACTATTTACTTTATGACCGGTATCTACGAGTGCCGAAGGGGGTGGTCATGACGTACTTGACCACTCCCGTAGATCCGCCACTGGCCTATGTCCAGCAGTAGACTGCTGTGGGCCAAGATGATGATAATGATGATGATGATGACATTTCGTACAAAAACAGGAACGAATTGCAACCGGTATGTATGATTCAAACCTTAATAGGCAAATTTAGCCTATGTTGGCAACTTTTATGATTAACTCATACTCCGTGACAAGAACAAAGACAGCTGGTAATCGCGTAACTTCCCCATATTGTCAGGGATAGGAACATGATCATTCTATTGTTCAACGATAAGTCCTATTTGTTATATAATCGAATCAAGTTGGTCATGTGGACTGGTCGAGGTTTGATCTATAGCCACGTCATTTCATATTATAGTAAGATTGCGTTATTTCATTGCGGTGGTAGACCTACAATCATTGACGCACAACAAGCAAAGTTGACGAACACACGGGATGTTAGATTTAATGTTAGTTTCGATTGTTATTTATTTACACATTAACAAACGCAAGGCTGAAGTGATTTAACCTGCCGTAAAATTCTTATTCTGTTTGTTGTAATTAAATTCCAAATTAAATTCAATAATTTTTGTTAATCGCTGTGTACGAAATGAAACTGATCGGTTAGGTAAAGTCTTCCTTACTTATTTTCTATTTATATATACTAAAGTGTTTTTCGCAAGCTTATTGAAAATCTTATCAAATACGAGTATATCACTATATTTCTTATACCTATCTACATTAAAAGTTTCTACCCGTGTTAACGAATTAGCCAATAAATTCAGTGAAAGGGTATCAAAAACCCCAACTAAGTTATATTCTCTAAATAAACTACATTAACTACGTACGACCCGTTTCCTAAACAAACACATCGCCATTTGCAACTTGAAAGGGACATCCCAAACTACAAACCGTACCTTCACAATATCCTCTGGAAATATATTTGCTTATGTAGGGTTACCTGTTAGGTTAGGTTATTTTTTTAAATAAACTTTAACCTTAAGGACAATTCTATAACATTACACCATGAAAAAAATGTCTTCAAAAAATGTGTGCTCTTGAGCGATAACATTTGTAAGTACATAATAATATAACTGTTTAAAAAAAAAAAAAAAATTAAAACTCGATTTGCCGATTGGGTGGGTTGTTCAACGTTCATCATACTCGCATTTCATCATGATTGCGTTTCTTCATATTCCCGATTCATCACGTTCACATTTCCTCATATTCCCCATTCATCATGTTCGCGTTTCATCATTTAGCAGAGTGTTCATCTAAATCTCTTGCCAGACCCTTCTTTCACAAACGTAATAACGACAGGTGGATGGTGTCGATTCAGTATACATTGCGAACTTCTCGACATTCGTCGTTGTGAGCCAGCTTTCCTGCTGTCGGACTGTTGTGTTTTCGTCTGGTGTGGATAGTCAAATGACTAATATTGCTACAAATGAATAATGCTACACTTGTGATCATATTGCAAGTGGCCACCATCTTACCCTAGAACATTGTTGTGTTCCTGTGTGGGGGTAAGACAACCGGTGAAATGACGAGCATAGAGGCATTCCATCTATGTCCTTAGGGTTGGCAACGCATTGCAGTCTTGAAATTGTCATCGTAACATTGCGAATGTCTATGGGCTTAAAAATCCACTTAACATCAGGTGGACTGTGAGGTCGTTGGCTTTCTCAATGCTTTTAAAAAAAAAGACTTTAAGAGCTGTTCACCTCACTCAACGTATCATGTGTGCACGTTTGCCTGCTCTATGTCTTAAGTTATAATCTTAGCCTGTTTAAAACACACTCGTTTTAAGTCCACCGAACACCTGGCAACCCTGAGTCCCTGCATTCCTTAGATAGGACCGGGAATTACTCCAGGACAGGTAAGGATGAGATTGCCAGGGAAAGGCCTTTCAGTTGCGTTTAGGGAATTTGTTACGGTATTAAAAATCTCGTCCCCTATAAATAGAATGGAGAGAGATTTATATGATGTTGTTGTATATTGCGTGGGCTTTATTAATTATCAAAATAAAACACAGGCTAGAGCTTCAACTATATTACAGAAATGATTGTCTTAATGGCATTCAATTAATCTGTCTTAAGAGGTAAAAACTTGCAAGAGATGTTGAAACTTTTCTCATAAATTAAGCTAGTCGTATTTCTTTGTAACCTACAAAATAATGAAAATTGGTCTCAAATGCAAAATGAGTCTGTTTTTGAATTTTTTCTTCTGTATAGCTTCACCTACATATATTCTCTTGGATGGATTTTCCTCTTAGATTTTTTTATTCTACGCGAAATACTTACATATTTTGGATCTTGAATCATTGAATGTGATATGACTTTCATACATTTACTCGTGTCACTTATTATTTCCAGCATTTTGTCCTTAACATCTTAGTAATCTAATACTAGTACCAATATAGCCTAACAAATTTTGTCGGAAAGGGGGAAACAGGAAATAAAGTAAAAGAGGCTTCCGCATCCTGTTACACGATAATGGCACCAATAAAAATAAAATGTTTCTCTCTTCGACCCAATTTTGTTTTCCAATTGGATTACAGCAAAATAATTGAACGTTTGCTTCAAAAAAATATCCAGAAGTAAGCAGAGTAATTTTCTGCAAGCATTATAAATTAAGATTGGGTAATAACATGAAATAAGGAAGATATTTACCATTATTTTTTTAGAAAGGATTTTGAAATGTCCGCGAGAATAGGCCTGAAGGATCTTCATATATTTTTCGGACGTTTCTTCTATTATTAACATTTTCTGAAAAATATTGTTATGTATTAATGAGACCGCGTAGCTTGTTGTACCATTTAACATAAAATTGTTATTATATGTTTCTTGTTGTAACTCCTTGTGGTGTACAATAAAGAGTGGTAGTGTGTTGTATTGTACAAACGAGTGGTTGTTACTTCACAAGGTTGTACCAACACTACCAATTTTGGCTTGATGCCCTCATTTTGCTTGGAATCTGCCAATAGAATGATAGAGTTCTTTGAATAGAATATGAATAAAAATTGCGACTTTTTTCCCTTTTCGATCAGAAACAGGGGTCATTTTGGTTTGTTGTTTATGCCACGTTAGAAACTTGTTTGGTCTGCAATTTTTATTTTGAAAGGATGAAAATTGTGTATATGATCAGGCACATAAAACAAAAAACAGGTAACTTTAACACAAACAAGTAATAAAGGAACCTTGTATTCTTCCGTAGGAGTACAGAATAAAAACATAATAATGATTTAGTGTAACTGTTATAATATGCGTTTGGTTCTATTGATTTCTTTGATGTCATGTCCATGATCATCATCATATTGCTTGACATAGATCTCATTTCAAGGTTCACCACAATGATTGATCCCATCCATATTTTTGCATGTATCACCAGAATATCATATAATAGCATTCAAAGCTTTCCTATCATTATGCAAATGCGGGTGTTTATATATTAAAGTATTCATGTTATTCATGTATTTATACATCCACAAACATCATTTTATACGCAAATGCACACAATGGCTATGTTTTAGTAATGAACAGTTAGTGTAAAGATGATCGTTGAGCAGCACACTTTCCCGCGTCGCGTGCGCGCTGATCGCATCGCAGCCTCCGAGGCGGCGCGGGCGCAAGCTAAAGAAAACTGACGATTTGTCTCTGTTTTTAAACCCTGATGCAAAAAGAGGGGGTTTATAAGTTACGTTTGACTGCTATGTGTACCGTAGCTGTTAAACGGGTGAACCTATTTGGATGCGGCTTTTTTTATTTGAAAGCAGGTTTTCTAGCAGTAGCTCTTACGTTTAATGAAAATTGGTTGGATCATTATATCGGGGTTTTTCATCTATCTAATAGTATTGATAATTAAAGTAAGGAACTCCTAATTGATACAAACTTGTAATAAAGAGGGTAAATACAATACTAACGATCACCCTCGTTTCGGTTCGAGTTTTCTGAAACACCCGTTAATACTTACATACATACCTTCACGCCTGCATTCCCAAAGTGGGGTAGGCACAATGATATTTTATATAAAGATACGTCATCTGCGTGCAAAAACGTTCCGCAAAAAGGAAGGCAAATTGCGTTACTTTTTATCTATTTATCTCTTTCTAACAATAGCGTTCGCTATGGATTGCCGTGTTTGTCTCTATCAGTAATTGGTCACGGGTTTTGAATGCGTTTAGTAAGAGCATAACGTATCTTAATATAAAATATCATTGGGTAGGCAGAGCTACAGAATTACTAACAACTCTAAATAAAATTAATACACCCGTAAATAAACCAGAATTAATCCCACTAACATTATAAATGCATTACTCCTTCACGCTGCAATGGCTAACCGGATTTGGATAAAATTTGCCATGGAGACAACTTAAACCCTACATATGCTACTTTTCATCCCGGAAAATTAAAAAGTTTCCTTAGGAATAAGCATAATCGAAATCCAAGCGAACGAAGTCGCGGGCAGAAGCTGGGTTATATATAAAAACGTTGTGAGAAAAATTATCGAACTGATGGTGAAAGTCGCATCAAAATCTATTATAATTTGTATAATTTTTCACTAGAGCCACAGCATTTTGTGGACGCTTTTCTTAATTAAACCTTATGTTATGTTAAGGTACCATCAAGGACTTGAAATGTTGATCCACCATAGAACCTCGCCATTATGACAGCGTCAAGTGACGAGATATAAATTACATAGGAATTAATCGTTGGTTTTATGCGACAAGGTTCTATAGTGGTTCATTAATTAAAGTTCGTGACTTCACATGATATCAAGATATGTGGTAGATTAATGCTCGTTTTCAATATTCTAACTGAGGATAGATTTGGTTTTTTCAGTTTGTCCCTGCGAATATTAAAATTTGCATCTGCATCTCAAGATTAAAATTTGACGACTGTAGTACATAGTACTCGTATATACTTACATAAACTCACGCCTTAATTCCCAGAGTGGGGTAGCAGAGTTACAGAATTACCAAAGCTATAAAAACTATAAGACTGTAGACAAAGTTACCAAAAGTATCTGCGGTTTAAATTCTGGGAAATTGGGGAATGGGAACAAGGGGCAGGGTTTTCATTATATTGAAACTAAAGGTGTGCAAGAGAGACAGTTTTTATGGTTGTGATGTGATTAAGGATAATTTTGACCTTATTAAAATTCAGTAGATCGTCTTACTTTTCTTTTCAGTCCAAATGTTAATTCTCAGCCCATTTTAATCATCAACTAATAATAGATAAATCGCCTCATAATTTTTCTTCATTCTTATCTGTATTTTATGATTCAATGTGTGCTTACTCAGAAACACTATTTCCTTAACTACCTAAGTGATTCCACAAAATTCACGCCTAAAGACAAATCCAGTAAAATGTCCCAATTTTACAATATACCAGGCTCTTTACTCCAAATTCAATTTAAGATTCATGGCACTCCATAAAACAATGGCTTTCAATATTCCACCACTATATTGTTGTTTAATGTCAATTTCCATGAATTACGCCGCGTCCTCCTAACCGGTAGCCGGCACCGGCTCACAATATATTCCGGACAATTTATCGCTATTGGAAATAATTTCTCGATGAAAATCCAACTGAACAAAATACGACGTCCAACCTATGAGTCCTATTGGAAATAGATAGAATCCAGCAACAAACTGTGCGATATGGCTTGGAAATTTATTGTTATTACGGATGATAGGGCAAATCAGTAGCAAATCAGATTGTGGCCAGCGCGGATAAGTAAAATATTTATTACAGTACTTAGATTTTATTCCCTGAGACGTTACGGTCGTAAATTTGACGACAGAACGATCCGTTACTTTGTGTGTACTTAGTACTTACTGAAACGCAAAACGCTCGTAAGTTATAAATATTCAACAATTATACCGCAAGCTCTCCTTGGGCGCTTTGAAAAGTTGCTGAAGTCCTAAATAAATACGATGGCTTTAAATTAGTTTTGTCGTCGGAATTATTCTGTTTAAGTTTCTAAGTTATTTTTAAGTCATTAATATGGACTGCGTAATTTTTAGCTTTTACTTAATGCTTTCATGAGTATTTTAATCATGAGTCTTGGATGTTTACTGTGTACTTTATTATATTTTTCTGTTTAAGTAAGTTTATCGTTCTCTAGAACCCATAGTACAAGCCTAGAACTTAGTTTGGGACTTAAATGAGTGAGATTATCCCCTGATATTTATTTATTATCTCTAAACCATTTTTCTTAACTTTGATTTTGGTACCGTATTTTATTTTACCGTACTCCGAGGACTTTATGATGAATACATGAGAAACAACTCAGGGTTTGTTCAAAGACACATAAATCTCTAGGGAGTCATAAAATTTCACATTGTCTTTGATAAGACGTCCCCGTTCGCACCAAATATATCTTTTTATGTGCCATCTACGTCTTCATTTATTTGACGCAATGCATCTTCGCGGAATGACTTTCAACATTCAGTTGCAAAAATATATTTGTCTTTACCTTTTGACTTCCTTTTGCTGTTTTTGACTGTTTAATACCCGCAAAGGGACAATATCTCCGGCGTAATTCTTTAACATTTGCCAGGGTGGTTCCACTTCATTTACGCTGTATATACCTTAGTATGATACTCAGTCTTCATTCTTAAATAATTGCTTATTGTATAATAGCGCTGACGAATACATAAAATATTTTACGAGCTAAGAAAAAAAAGAGATTAAAAGCTGCTCTCAAATTCTAATCGCAATTTTCCTTTCGCAGTTTTGTTTTGGTTATACGGCAAAAATTGATTCCTAAATAGCAATTCATTTTAATATTACACAATTTCTCGCTCAATTATCAATCTCACGTGCAAGGCAGTTATTCTCCGGTTCAAATCTCCTTTTTAGTGCAGCATTACGGTACCCAGATGCATCGACGCAGCCCGGAGCGCTCCGGCCGGCCATTTGAAATTTATTGAGCCTACCCTCTCCTTTTATTCATTTGATTTATAACTAACAATGGGTGTAAGAAACGTGCCTGTGACTTGCAGATTAGATTGCCAGCTCTACTAAGGTAAAATCCTTAGTAAAATCCAACGTTACAGCAGGTTTTGTGAGAATGTGTCGAAAATGCCGAGTAACAATTTTTTCCTTGCGTACCCAATACGTCACAGTTCATTTGTTAGGAAAATTGAGTCGAGTCGGCTGTTTTTGGGGTTGTCATTCGTCTTCATAATTTTTACGGTGATGATAGTTCCTTTGATAAATGTGCCTAATGGGGTCATTGGGTTGTCTTCCAATCTTTGGTATTTATTTTTATGCTGATAAGTTATTCGAGGTATCATGATTGATGTAAGAATTGCAAGTTGTGACAGTAAAGTAGTAAACTGACGTCGGCGTCGTTTAGACGATGCTATTCTTAGGTAAAAGAAAATACCAAATAAATAAAAAGTAAGCTTTAAAAACCCCCATTTTTGATACTGTCGTCGATTTATTTGATAAAAATTTAAACACAAGTTTATCCAACCGTTTTTTTTCAATTAATTTATTGTGCCTACCCATTTACACTCGTGCCAGCAAGACGAAGCTAATGACGTCTTATTTATCAATATCGGTTGACCCGTTGAGTACTTACGAGGGGACATAGGAACATAGGTACATACATACAGGTCCAACACATAATCTTCATTTTGGGCTTCGCCGCAGTCGGGTAAAAAGAACCCAGCGTCGATTAAAACAAGTCATGTCTAATGTAGTCGAGCATACATAAGTATCAGTTATATGTAACTGGTATATCGATTCTGGGTTTTTGGTCAAAATATTTTTGGGATTGTCCTTTGACGTCATTTACATTTACATCAAAATCCATTTGGTGTTATTTTATATTTCCTCATTGTGATTATAATCTGGTCAGAATAAGATGTGATTGTGAGACAAAATAATATTTTAGGAATGGAAATCCTAATTATTGGTTAAAAAATGTCTATAACTTATTCATTAACTAATAGTAATTCATTAGGGTCACTTTGAACCGTCTTTACTTTTGAAATATGATTAGTTTCATCATCATCATCATCATCTTGCCCTTATCCCAATCATTTGGGGTTGGTGCCGCACGTCTTTTACTTCCAAACATCCCTATCAGCCGTCTTTTCCCTCTCAGTATTCTCTCCCTTGTTTTTCATATCACTCTTCACACATTCCATCCAGCTTTTACACGAAAATATATTCTATAAAATTATTTCAAGACTCATCGAAGCTACATCAACTTTGCCTACGCGCTTCATTATAGCCTAACGTTTAGCCCGTAGCTACAGGGTGTTGCAAACACTTAGGCTAATGGTACTGTATTGATATAATCGAAACCGGGATATCCTGTATTGCACTGCAGATGCTTGTTATTGCCTATTAGCCTGCTTCCTCCCGAGAACTTGAATTAATTAACTATATTTTTATACACACCCTTTTTGTCTAGCTGCAGGCGCACACTAGAGAAAAAAAGTTAACCCGTTCTATTCTGATGCGAAATATCGCTCATTGAATGCAAAAGGGCCACAAATCAAAATGGCATAATTTTACAGGACAGCCATTACAAATTCTAAAACAGGTTTTTTGGTTATATTTAATGTTTTTATGTCTTATTTTTATAATGTTAATATACCACTATGTTCGTCAATTAATGAGCTATATTTTTAAAATAATGACATTGTTGTACCATTAACCCACATCAAAAAAAACACACACATGCCCCTTTTGCATTCAAAATATTAACAAAATTTTCAAAAATTATGTCAAAAATAAAACTCATTTTAAAAATAAATTCAATTTAATAGACTTTTCTCATAAAATACTAATTTTTTTTTAAGCTAAACGTAGGGTTTTACCGATAGCATAATAAAAATACAATAAAAATCGAAATAAACAAAAAATAGGTATTCTTATCACTATACTATTTTAATTCAGGTGTAACAAGAGATCTAAAACAAATTCTTAAGAATTATCAAAATGTTTAAGTTAAACTTAATTAAAGGAACTTACACCTCTAGCAAAATAAAATTTCTAAAAAAAGAACAAACAAGTAAAATCTTTATGTTGGTACATAAGCCATAAGGCAATAATCAGTGTCAGGTATTGAAAAATACACGAGTTGTTTGCTACAGCTAAATCACAAGTTAAATGGCGTATAAAATGACTCACAGTAACAAAAATAAAAATTCTCATTACTTATATAAAAAAAGTTAGTTACCCGTATCAAAGTTTAATATTAAAGCATTCTCTCTTTTATATTGAATAAATTTGTAGCAACTTACTAAGTACCTATTAAATTCAATGACGACAACTTAAACAATCATATTCATTTTCTAATTAATAACATCCTTATTGAAATCACAGACTCTTTCTTTACCTAATTTAATATTTAAGGCACAAAACATTACAATTTTTTATAAAAAGATTCGTAATACTTAGGTATTATATTTTTATCGATTAGTTTAAGTATACCCTTTAGTTTTGATTCAGCTGTTTTAAGTTTATTATTGAATAGTTTTTTTGGCACTATTATATCAGTCTCAATCGATGATAAAAAAAAAAACAGCGTAGATACTGAAGTAAACTCTTCGTTTTCGTAAGAAGTCTTGAACAAAAATTTGTTTTTATGTTCTCGATGGACTTTAATAACTTTTATATCCGACCATTTTACTTTATCCCCATCTTGGGTTGTAACAAAATTGCCGACAGCTAGACATTTTAGGTCCAAGAAACTATCATGCATCAGCTCGTGAACTGCGAAAGGTGTCTGATGTTGCCTTTCTTCTTAGCGGTCTTTATAAGAGTAATGTACTGGTCAGCCACATAAATTGGCGATGATTTTAATGCCCTTGCAATGTTTCGTTGAATTAATAATAATAATAATAATAATAGTGAGTGGAGCAGGCTTCATTTTTGTCTGTTTTTTTATTTGTAGTACCGACTGCCATGTTCAAAATCGTTCTTGCTCGGTTATTCATTCTGTAAATAAAATCCTTATTTGTAATTTAACTCATGAAATATAAGAACTGTTACATAGACACACATTAATTTAAATGCCTTACACACTTACACAAACACACACACACGCCCACGCAGTATACGCAACATACACATTAACACAGAATGATAACACTCGAACGTCTCAAGCTAGTTAGATTTTTATTTCTTCGCTATTATTACCTTGAATTACCTTTACCGTAAGTGTTAAACGCCAACACGTCCATATTGTTTTAAAATAATTAAACATTCAACGCAATAACATTCCTACAAAACGAACACATTAACAAAAACATCATTTTAATGTGAAATAATTTTCTACTATCCTGCATATAATTCTATACAAAACGGAAGTTTTTTCAAATATGGCACAAAATAATTTCACAATTCCGACCAAAACGGACATATTATAAAATATGGCATAATTTGTATCACAATTTTGATCATGCTTGGTTGATATTGGAATACAAAACGGACGTATTTTAAAATATGGCACTATTGTTTTACAAATTTTATCATGCTTGCTTGATATTGGAATGCAAAATGGACGTATTTTTAAATATGGCACTATTGTAGTATAAATTGTAAAAATACTTACTTGACATTGGAATGCAAAACTTCCGCATTCCAAAATATGGCACTTTTGTACAGAACAATTCACTCAGTATCAGGTACTTTTTTGGATTGTGGCCGTTTTCCACGAAACTGACGTGCGTTCACTTCGATTTTTGCGACGCAACTGACAAAATGGCAGCTTTGCACCGAAGATGTGCCGCTAACCGTTAAAATTCAAAAACGGCGGTTGATCCGTTCAGCCGGAAATCACACGAAAATGACTGGTGTCTTCAGGTAAGCTTAAAATTATTATCGATTAAATCACTATTTTGGAATAAAACGATTTTCTGATATTTTTGATTTGTGGCCCTTTTGCATTCAATGAGCGATATACTTCTCTGGATCCAAAAGTATAAAAAGTTTATTTTCACCGAATATTTTCCTATTGTGTCTAAATTTGGTTGTAAATGAAATGGACGAAGATCTAAACAATTTAGTACCGTTTGACACATTACCCCAAAATTAGTTTTTATTTAAAAAATGCAATGTACAGTTGTCGAAATGAAATCTTGCTACCATAGATGTTAAAGCAAAAAAAGACAATATTGCGAACTTCTCTAGCAGGGGTACCTACTCGTACCTATTGTTTATTTTTATCGAAAAACCTTTCACCAATCGTGTTATTAAGTACTAAGAAGTTTCATTTCATCGAAAAGCATTTCTCGCCGCATGTTTTTTTTTTGGTAGTCACAAGTCTACCCTAACCTAACCTAAGTAAAGCGTTCGATGAAATGCAATGCGACGAAATGATACAGTCGATGAAGTTAAATTCGAAAAATTAAGGGTTACCGTTTAGCAAGGGTAATTTGTGGCGTTATCTATGAAAAGGGACCTTATGTGGCGCTTACGCCGCACTGCGTCACGCGACGTTTTATTTATATCGGAGCATCTTTAATAATGGCGGAAGCCCCATCGACAATAAGGTCCTTTTTCATAGATAACGCCACATTTGACTTTAAGCTACGAGATTAAGGGCCTGTTTCACAATCGACGAGTAAATTTATTTGCCATTTAAAATTGGCTCTCTCCTTGTCTATTTACAAGTGTCAGAAAGAGAAAGGGCTAAATTTATGTGTCAAATATGCTTTACTCGATTGTGAAACAGGCGGTTAGTCTAGTGTGTATTGATTAAATCTCGAAACATTTCTTACCTACCTATAAACTTGTCGTTAGCGTTTACTTAAATCTTGGTAGTTACTTTACTCTGTTTTGTTGCTTCGTCTCAAATCTCTGGAACTGGGATATGTAGGCATTTTTAAGCTTCGAATTTGGTTGCACGTAGCTATTGACTACATCTTACAAAATATCACTCGAATCGAATCTATGAGGCTAGACAAGTTGCTTAACGCTAACGTTAACGATTTTCGAAAACTGACTAAATGTATGGGATTAATGTAGACGCTCGACGCGACCGTCTGACAGCTTACGTCAATCCTATATATTTTGATAACGATAACGAACACCAAATGCATATTGTCTAAAGCCTCAGTATTGCGTACTCTTAGACTAGTGTACCTACAACTATCTTGGGTATCCCTTCTTATCATACAACAACTCTTGTTCACAACTAATCTTCAAAGCCCGCAAATACAGCATGTTGTTTTTCTACACGATCACTTTTACAAAGTACCAAATATATCTCACTTACGGGTTTATATTGGAATCCCTAATCGTCAGTTGTCCTAATTCATCGTTTGTCCGAATTTTCATTTATACTAAAGCCATTTCCGCCTGCAATATTTTTAGTGTTGTTATAATACAACATTAAAAATTAAAAAGTTATCTGACTCAGCTGAAAACCGATTTATCCCTACAATGCATGACTTTTAATGTGTGAAAAAACATTATGATAGGTACTTATTGGGGTTATTGTGGTTATTGTGTTATTTATTTATGATAACTTCAGAGAAAACATTTTTAAGTATGAGTCAGTAATAATATTTTTAGCAATAATGATCTTGGAAGTACAAATACTTAGGTTACTTAGTTACTTAATTGTGACATATTATGTGTCACTGGATGCATTGTAGGGTTATGAAAAACAATAATTCGGACAGACAACGACGTTACTAGGGACACCCCTCACTTACAGGATGTCCTTTTTTACGTGAACTTTTTTTCAGGTTACCAAATGTCGCGCAAGTCGTGCATGGCGGGCGGCGCGCGCGGCGCGTGCATGTGGGTGCAGGAGTGCAACCGCGCCGGCGGGACGCACGCCGGCGTCTGCGTCGACGGGTTCATGTTCGGGAGCTGCTGCCGGCTGCCGGAGAAGCCTGTGGTTGTAGGTTGGTGGAAAAATATATTAAAGGTGTTTGGTTTTTTCGGCGTCAACTTAGCCTAGCTGGTAGTGGCCTTGCCTACGACGTTAGCGATCCCGGGTTCAAACCCCGGTATTGGGAAATATTAGTGTGATGAGCGCAAGTATTCGTTCCTGAGCCTTATATGTTTTCTATGCATTCAAAATGATTATTAACGTTTTGTAGAATCCCGGAATCCTGGAACTTAGATTATTAAAATACCTAATATTTTTATGAAGCTGACGCCATGTTTACCTATCTTATCCTTGATAATAAATTCCGGATTATAGACAGGTGTTACAGAAAACTCAGATAAACCGAAGCGAAGCGAGGGCGGGTCGCTAGTTATAGAATAAATCAAGACTGTAATAACGTATCTTTAAAAAAAGACGACGCGTTGGCCTCGGTGATAGTGACCCTGCCTACATAGCTAGCGGTCCTGGGTTCAAATCCCGGTAAGGGCAGATATTTGTGTGATGAACGCGAATATTTGTTCCTGAGTCATGGATGTTTTCTATTTATTTAAGTATGTATTTCTCTATATAAGTATTTATATCGTTGTCTAGTACCCACAGTACAAACCTAGAGCTTAGTTTGGGACTAGTTCAATTGGTGTGAGATTCTCCCTTGATATTTATTTATTTAAATGTTCATTATTTGGATGGAAACCCATATTTATTGATTTCTGTGTATTTAATTTTCACTAATTTCTAGCACTATAGCAAATCCTGATAATAAAAGAAAATTACTAAGTATAATGATAAAAACGGTAACGTTATGTGCTAATGCTATTCGTGTTAATACAGATTTGATGATTTATTATTTATTAGGCATAATTCAAGACGGTGAAAAGGGTTGTCATATTTAACCGCAATAAATGACAAATCTGACAAGTGGCAGTTGCCATAAAATTGCCAGTCTGATTCCGGGATCTTAATACTCCAATTTAATGTGACATCTTAGTTCTAGATTTATAATTCCCTAGGTAGGTACCTATATCGTGCCTACAAAAGATCTGTAGACATTACCATCAGTAACAGCATGATGCTTCTATGATGCCTTTATTTTGTTTACTTCATACCTACGCCATTTATCGACTGGGCTAAAATGAGATTTCCTTGTATTTCGAACCTCGTATTAGCAACGTTAAATTCGAAATCACAGACATTCCGGGGCGTTAGGCTTGACAATGGTTTACATGGTTGGCGATAGTCATTTGTTCATTTGCTATCCGTGTTTATATTAAGCGAGCATCTCAATTACAATTATTTTTTTCATGTGCCATTTAGTTGCGTTGTAGGGGCGATCGCTCAGTCTGAACGCTTTTGTTTTCGTAACAGTTGTCTTTTACAACTGCATCTTAATTAAGTTAGTTTGGGATATTAAAATTCTATCAAAAAGGAACGAATATAATGGTGTATAACGGCCAAAAAATTGCAGACAGATTCCGTAATCAGTTTCAAATTACATTATCCGCTTATAACGAAATGCTTAGCAAAATGAGATGCCTAGCGACCTCTACACAAGAACCTTCACATTACCAACTAAGCCAGGCAGCACATCTAACGACTCTCTTTTCATTTTATTTACAGAAACGCAGAGTCCAGTCGTAGTGACGGAGAAACCTTATAAAGCGCCATCTAGCGTACACAGCACAACCACGCAACCCGCGGAGACGACGCAGACGATAGCACGGCCGAACTGGCAAACTCAGCGGCCGTCGTTCATGACAAAACCAATAGATGGCGCGCCAACATCCTACAGCTACAGGCCGCCAGAAATAAACCTCCCTTCATTAGGAAATTTAGATTCAAGTAGCGAACAAAATAGTGATATAGTTAATAAAATAACTTATAACAGTGTAAATAAGTACCAAAATGTAAATAGGCCGAGCGAAGTGGAAACTAGTCCCCACAACAAGATATCGTCTAGTCTTAGTAATATACTGTCTGGCGCGCGCCCTATGGCCGTGTCGGATCAACACAATGAGAACAGCATCTCTGCAGGTGAGTGTGTCAGCAGTTTTACAGTTTATTTATAGATGGCGGTGTATTCACAATTTCCAATTAAAAAAATAATATGATAGGATCTTTGTAATGTCCAACTATAATTGTAATTATAAATAACCCTTACATTATGTTTAATAAAAACCCTCGTTCTTACAAATTTAAATCTGCTGGCTGGCTAGCAAGCTGTTATTTGACAAATACCTATTTTAGTTACAACCCTTTCATTTGCCAGTTTGTTAAATACTGGTCTATAACCTCTTTCGGCTGGTTCGTAATACATTGTTATTTATTGGTATAGCGAGCATTATAGTAATTAAAGAAAAAAAAAAATGTTTTTAAAAGAAAAGGAAACTGGATCTTCTCAACTAAAAACAATAGAGTTTAGTCGAGAAGATCCATTTTCCTTTTCTTTTAAAACAATCACTACTCGACTAAATTACTACGTAATCCGACCAAGCCGTAAGAGCTTTTAGACCAGTATTTAAAAAATAGTACCAAGAGAATTGTGCTATTACAGTCATACCTAAATAATAAATAAATAAATAAAGAAAGAAGAAACAATGTTTATTCAGGCATCTAACAAAATGACAAAACAACTAACTAAACAAAAGAGACAAAATACATGTGGCTGACCTCATGCCAGATGACGTGAAATGATTCCAGTTCAGCATGTTGCTAGTAGCAAAACCAGCGCTGGTCTTCCGTAAATATCAGATGAAGATTATTATGAATGTATGTATGTAAACATTTTACTGTGCAAAATATAAGAGATAACAATTATAAAATAGACAAAAATATAACAGGGATGTACAAAGGCGAACTTACTTTCAGGGCTCTCTTCCAGCGATTGAGAAATAATTAATGACAACGAATAGCCATACTAACTTATCATGCAGTTGGTTGTAACCTAGCAACATCTCGTTCCAGCCCAATTCATGTCGCGACCGAGCAACGCGAACACCGTTCACTGGCAAGCCACGACGCAGCCATCCTTCGTGACCAAGCCTCGGCCCTCCTGGGAGAAGCCGGCGGGCAAGCCGAAGCCGACGAAGAAATTTACGACCACGACGGCCAAGCCGCATAAGAAACTGAAGGAGCCGGTGAAGCCCGAGACGACACCGGCGCCCGTGCCGTCTACTGCGGCTACTAGCAGTGGTGGTAAGTAGAAACCTTATTGAGAATGTCCTTTTGATGGTTTACCCTAGTTTTATCAATCATTTTATAGAACATATCACTTCGCAGAATTTTCGTTTCGTAGAAAACTATTTTCTGCTGAACCGTGTTGATTTCAGTTCCTCTTGTGATGGTTACAAGTATAATCTAACCTAAACTACATGAATTATATTTAAGATAGCTGTTGCCCGCGACTCCGTACGCGCAAAAAAGTAAAACATAGCCTGTGTTACTCAGGGTAATGTAGCATCCTAATGGTGAAAGAATTTTTGAAATCGGTCCAGTAGTTTTTGAGTTTATTCGTTACAAACATACACACACACAAAAATACAAATCATTCCTCTTTATAATATTAGTATAGATTAGTATAGATAACCTGAAATCAACACAGGTTCAGCAGAGAATAGCTTTCTATGAAATGAAAATTCTGCGAAGTGATACGTTCTATGAAATTAGTGTCTATAAAACACGACAAACATACCGTTACGAGTAGAAACCGAAGGAGGCAGCTTTAGATGATAATCTATGCCTATTACTGCGGCTACTATCAGTGGTGGTAAGTAGAAGTGACCATAGTAAGAATATATTATACTATTGCAGCTGATAAATTGACTAACGATCACGACGATAGCCAAAGAAAGCCGTGAAGCGAGAGACGGCACCGGGCACTAAGAGCAATAGTCCCCGTGGAATAGTTACTTTGGGCTAACGCTAACATTAACCCGCGACTTTATTAAGGTTGAAATATTCTTCATTGGTGCTCCGCTCCTATTAGTCTTAGCGTAGTCTTAGCGTGATGATATATGTATAGCCTTCCTCGATAAATGGGCTATCTAATACTGAAATAATTTTTCAAATCGGACCAGGAGTTCCTGAGATTAGCGCGTTCAAGGAAACAAACAAACTCTTCAGCTTTATATTATAAGTATAGATAAGCCAGCAAAAATATTCACTATCTCATTAATAACAAGTTAATGGCACGAGGCACGATACTCTTAGTTTTGCGTATAATACGTTCACAACATTAGGGAGATAATCATTGGCAAAGAGTTAAAACTTAGGTCCCAAGGGTTTAAAACTGCACCAAGCAAACGCCGAGCGTCAAGTGGCACCATTATTACTATTATTCTTAAAATTATGTACAACAACATACACACACACTATTTGATTTCAAGAAATGATGGCAAATGCTCAAAGTAGAAGAATTAGAAAACATGTATGCTAAAATCTGAACCCAACTCACAACATAAAACGTTCCCTTATAACAAAATAGTTTGCTTGATGTCTATTAAAAGATCTGTTAGAAATCATACATTTTAAAAGATCAAGTCTCACCAAATACAAACAAACTACGAACTATTGAATAAAATAAAACTACACAAACGTAAGTAGACGCTTTAGTAAAGGCAGCATTTGTTTCGGAATCTATCGCTCGAGTTGATGGCACTAGTCGTACTGTAAGTGCTGTTCCAAAGTTAGCTCAGCTCTTTGTTGGTTACGTTAGCGTATCCTCCCCAAATGGACCTTGTGCTGACGTAAAAAGAACCATTTTATAAGATAGCTACAGCAATTTGGGTATAAAAGGACACGTAAGTAGTTGGTCGGATGTTTCTGAACGAATTGTTTCAATGTTAGGAATGTCCTGATATTTTTAGTATTATTTACTTCTTGATGTTTGTTTCTGGATATAATGTAATAATCACAGTTTATAGTCATTTTTGGAAATGGAATTTCGTAATCATTTGGTTTACCGTTTTGCAGATTTTAATAACTTTGATGCTAATCAAAGAAAATAATTCCGATACGTTGGTAAATTGAATTCTTTTTTTGACTGTACCAGATTTTATCCTTTAAAATTCCTAGAAACGAGGATTGCTGGACAATTTTATTCAAAATTTTTAACGGTTCTCGTAAGAGGTAGGTAGGTTTCGTAGAGTTCATCGTTAAAATATAGGTTTAAATTTGCAGAAGTATTTCGTTTAAGTCGGCATGTAGCCTTTATAATAGGGTAATTAATAAAATCCCAGAGTAGAACATAGGTTTATTATAAAAGTAGCATTTCATGAAATAGTACATTGTTGCAAAGGTTAGAAAGTACGCGATTTCTGGACGAGTCATATAGAGACTGAGAGAGAGAGATTTCACAACTACTGAGAGGAAATAAAATAAAAATCCATATATTAAACTCAAATTTTAATTCATGTTAATGTGACATCACCGCCAATTTTACCATACATAACTTTTTTTTAAATCTGGACCACTATTCTCGTGGCACTCAAGATTAATAAACTAACATGCTGATACTAAAATTGTATTTGTTTCGCCATATCTCCCATGTAATTTCATCTCTAGTGGTTCGAGATTAGGCGCCAAGTTTGAATTACATTAAAAAAAAAAGCAGTGACATAGTTTTTAGTCTGTGTATCTTTTAGCAAAAATACACCTAATATTTTACGACACAAAATGGTGTGTTCTGAGTGGTCGATTTCAATTTTTCATTTTAAGGAGCTATGACACAAAAATTGATTGATTGATTTTCATTGGTTCTTAAAGTTGGACAACAATGTTCTCGACCAATTAGCAAACACGCCGACAAAAACATTCTTGGTCTGTCCTTATAAGTGACGTTTTGTGACCCCAAACAAGACCATTTATGGCCATATTTCCGAGCAGTGTTGTGAAAAAGTACATTAAAGTGAAAAACATATTCATTTACTTGATTTCAATGAAAACGAAAGGAAACTTTTACATTAACCTTAATATTGCGCGTACAAGTGTCGTTGCCGGGTTAGAATAATGCGACTCCATGTCTTCCCGTAGATGTCGTAAGAGGCGACTAAGGGAATAAAGGCTTGTAGTACTGTTAGGCAATAGCGGCCTGCACACGTAGAGTTCGGACCGCGGGAAACGCCACGCGCCATTCCAATCTTCTCGCCGAACCGTACGTGTAAATGCAACTGTAATAGTAAAATAGTCAAAACTTACGGTTCGGACTGGCGCGTGGAATGGCGCGTGGCGTTTCCCGCGGTCCAAACTGTGCCGTGTAAAGGCTGCTAATGGGCTTGTAACCTGTCACTAATACACTAGTAAACATCTTAGCCTAATTGTGCAAAATGTAGTTACAGAATTATCAACAAATTTTTAGAGTTAATTCTGTAGCTCTACCTACCCCACTGTGGGAATTAAAGCGTGAGTTTATGTATATATGTAAAAGCGCAGTCTTGCAAAGAGAGAAAAAACCCTTCTCAGTTGAAAGTTAGCATCTGTTTGAGTCACTGTATACAATCATTAGACTCCGGACTTTTCTCGCATTGACGTCACAATAGGGTAGTTTGGGGAGTAAATAGAAAAGTGTTAATTAATACGAAAAAGTAACGGTTTTATTCGGTTATTCGGTAGCCTTCACGATAAAAAATACCTAGTCAATTAATCAACATTATCTTTCGGTATATTACTGCAAACCATACATTTGTACATTAAACTGGATTTGGTTTTTTCGGCCCCTCACTTATTGTTCGTTAAAAGCCAGTTTAATATTGATCAATTTACTACGTAATTTTTGTCGTGAATGCCTACCAGAAATTATTCGGTTAAAAACCGTTAGTTTTTCGTATGAATTAACATTGTTCCATTTGCTCCCCAAACTACCCTATTGTGACGTCATTGCGACAAAAGTCCGGGTCTAACAATCATTCATTTGACGTATTAGTAAATCTACCCGCCGTTCTCTAACATTTTATAGACAATTCACTCGTTCCTTTTTCAAATATGTGCAAGAATAACTATTAGATAGATAATAACACCCGATAAGTTAAAAGGCCCAACCGATTTTCATGAAATTTAGCTAAGAAACAAAGCTAGAAAACCTGCTCTCAAATTAAAAAAAACACATCCAAATCGTTTCACCCGTTTAGGAGCTACGGTGCCACAGACAGATACCCAGAATCCCAGATACACACGGCAAACTTATAGCACCCCTCTTCTTGCGCCGGGGGTTAAAAATCGTTAATAAGGAATGACTTAGTGGTCGTTAACTAACTCGAAGTGTACTCTTGTATTCAAATAAGTGGTCGTTAACTGACTCTCAGTTGTATCTAAGATAATAATCTATTATCATTATGATACTGTGAGCAACGTAATTTTCAAATCCCGCAATGTGCCGACTCATCCATTACTGCTCCGGCCGAATCCTATTTACCTCAACATGCTATACAGAGATTACATCTCCAACACATTCCCGTAACGATATTATACACAAGAGCATACCTTAATGAGATTCCCAAATATTGACAAGTATCAAGTACTTTACCGCCGTCATAAGAGACATTTTAGACACAATTAACCGGTTCCTTTGTCAAACTTGTGTATAAAAAATCGTTGGTATAATCGTCGGCGTCCCACAATTTTTTTTAACCAAAAGCTGACTTTATTTGGACTGGTCTATCTACAATTTTAAAAGCATTTAGTTTTTGTGTTTTTGAAGGCGGGTTTTTGTTTTTCCAAACATTTATCATTATTTTATACTTTTTAGTGACCCTATTAATACTGTTATGTAGATCCATTTCTCAATTAATGAGAAAATATAGAACATTTCAAGCCCGCCGCAAGCAAAGCCGCGGGAATGTAATATTAGTATATATTTACCTTAATGGGCTTCATCATTATCGCTCAACTACCTTAATCGAGATATCTTATCACCACCCTTAAAATAGGTACCGTTAAAGAGTTCCGGTGGCTATCTGTGGTCTTCATCATCAGTTCCATGTCACCATTATAGTGCTTTCCATGAGCAAATACACGAGTTACTATGAAAAATACTCAAATCGTTATAGGTATGCCTAAAATATTGCCTTGGTGGGTTAATAATGCGTTAAATTCATATAAACCTGAACACTTCTAAAAAAATACATTACTCGTATTATTGCACTTGGTAATTTCTTTATTAATGTGGTGACATGCGATATTCTCATGTAGTAATTACCATAGCCTTTAGTGGGTAAAATTTGATCATGTTGCACGTTTTATTCCAAAATAGCCCTCTTGTCCAACTTCTTGTCTTATTTGCTAAGCTATTGTTTTACGATGTGGACCGCTTGAATTTCCTACCGTTTCATAGAATTATAATTTTGCCGAATTCCACTTTAGGGTTAGCCTTTTTGCTTTCTGTAAAAAAAAACATGGTGTGGAAAATTCCTGCCAATCTAACGAAAAATTCAAAAACTGTACATTCTACAAAAGTGTCGATGTAACAAAAACCATCCCTTTATTTTTCAGAATGCGGTGTGACAGCAATGTGGCCGCGTCCAGAGATGAGGATAATGGGCGGCAAGGACTCCAGCTTCGGTCGGTGGCCGTGGCAGGTGTCCGTCAGACGAACGTCTTTCTTCAGTTTCTCTTCCACTCACCGGTGTGGAGGCGCCATCATCAATGAAGGCTGGATCGCCACCGCTGGTCACTGCGTTGACGAGTAAGTAACTGTTCTTTTGATAACTAAAGGTGATTTTAGATCATCATCAGCCTTTGATCATCCAGAATATCCAGATCAGGACAGCTTAAAGACGTACGCGTGCACGTGTCACGTAAGCGGTGTGACATTTATTGTATGAGGATTCACACTATACAATGCTGTGGAACGCGCACGTGCACACTTACGTGCACGCATCCGGTATGGCTGGGCCTTAAAGCTGTCAGATTTTAGAAAAAAGTGTTGTGTGACGAGTATCTAGAAGACCAGTCTACATCGTACCTAAGTAGAAGATTTTTGTAATCTATCGTACTAAAGTCAAGTTTCAACTGCCATACGGAACCGTTAACGAAAGAAAGCGACAATGTACTAAAGAGATACTTATGGCGCTGACCATAAAAGTATTCACCTAAAGTTTGATTGTGTACACTATTTTTAATAGCGCGCAGTGAATAGCGCCTCTCTGCTCCCTTGAAGATAAATGCAGCCGTTGTTGACCTAAATATTTTCGTTCCATTTCTTCTGTTGACGGTAGGATGTCCACAATACTTTGCTGCTCGTAAAACATTGTATCAATGTAGTAGGTAAGTCATACCAGTAAGGTTACCAATTGTCTTTGTGGAAATTGCAATAATACTATATAACCTAGCCTAGTCTGTTATTTGACGTTGGACTTCTATGATCAAAATTCTACAATACCAAATTTTAAAACTTATCGACCTTGAATAGTCAGCTACGGCACTCAAAAGTATCAGAAGTCATCACCATCTCAGCGTAATCCAAATGGCAGCATCTCAGATAAAACTCATGTAGCAATTGCAACCTCATACTAGCAGGAGATGATTGAATCTGCTTTGGCTATTAAATTTGAGATACCACTTATTGGAGAATAAGACCACAATCATCACAAACATTTAACAAAAAACCTTCAAGCAAATAACCTGGTTCATCTTCTTTACAGTCTGCTGACCTCCCAAATCCGGATACGAGTGGGAGAATACGACTTCTCTTCGGTATCGGAGCAGTTCCCTTTCGTGGAGCAAGGAGTTGCTCGAAAAGCCGTCCATCCTAAATACAACTTCTTCACCTACGAGTATGATCTGGCGCTGGTGAAATTGGAGTCCACCCTGCAGTTTGCGCCGCATATATCGCCCATATGCTTGCCAGCGTCTGATGATCTACTTGTGGGGGAAAACGCGACGGTGACGGGGTGGGGACGGCTGTCAGAAGGGGGAGTGCTGCCTTCGATATTGCAAGAGGTAAGCTTGGGAACTTATTATTAGCCGAAACGTTTATCGGCCAATGTATCGGTCTTAATGATCGCTTGACTTGAAAATATTTCAGAGATAACTATTGATTTAATAACTTTTTAACCCTTTGCTCGCCGCTCGAAGGGTTAAAAGATACACACCCGCGATATGGCAATCCCTTCATTGGGAGCTGATATCTCTTAACGGCTAAACCAAATTTCATGAATCCTAGCCCAGAACCATCCCGATTTAACTAGCTTTCTTAAAAAGATACATACACATATACTCAGATACACACACGTTAAAATTATAACACCCTTTTTGTCGGAGGTTTAAAACCGGAAAAGAGTTACAACAAGGCTGCTTAACGAACTTTTATTATAAAACCAAAGCGTACGTCAAGAATTTATGCATTTTTACGCTTCCATGCCACCGAAAAGAAAAACATTTTTGGAAACGGTGTCTAATTTTCCTGTATTTTTTACACCTCGAACCAGACTGGAGATAACCTTCAAAGGGAATTCGTCTGATATAAAACGTGTTAACGTACACCGTTTCGACATTGTGCGATGTTTATGAAAAGCGAACATTAATTAAGTGAATTGTTTTTGCCCCTTTTAGATTTATCAGGTTAGGAAACTTTCATGTGAATTGGTTGAACGGTTCACGAGATATCAGTTCTAAAAAGTACAAGTCGCCATCATGTTAGAGGTTCTTATCTATTAATACCTAGCTACATAATTATTCTATAGTACTCCATCCCCTGTAAATAATCCAACAATTGAATAATTCCAGGTCCAAGTGCCAATCGTGTCCAACGAACGCTGCAAGTCAATGTTCCTGCGAGCTGGTCGCCATGAGTTCATCCCGGACATCTTCCTGTGTGCTGGTCACGAGCGAGGAGGACATGACTCCTGCCAGGGAGATTCAGGAGGGCCGCTACAGGTCATCTTCTTTATTTATTCTACACCTACTAGCTTTTGCCTCTACTAGCTTTTGCCCACACAAGCTCATTACAGAGTTCTTTCTCTGTGCTGGTCACGAGACAGGAGGACATGACTGCTGCCAGGGAGATTAAGGAAGACCGCTACAGGTCATCTTCTTTATTTATTCTACACCTACAAGCTTTTTCCCATACAAGCTCATTACAAAAATCTTCCTTTGAGTTGGCCACGAAAGAGGACATGACTCCTACCAGGGAAATTCTGGAGGACCGCTACAGGTCATCTTCTTTATCTATTCTACACCTACTATATTTTGCCCATACAAGTTACTTACTGACTTCTTCCTCTGTGCTGGTCAAGACTTATGAGATAAGATGACATGACTCCTGCCAGGGAGATTCAGAAGGACCGCTACAGGTCATGTTCTTTATTTATTCTACACCTACTAGCTTCTGCCCATATAAACCTATTACAGAGTTCTTCCTCTATGCTGGTCACGAGATAGGAGGGTATGACTACTAATAAAACTATTGGAATAAAGATTTCCAAAGAAATAAAATGGATTTTCCTTTGTTTTTATGACTGACAAATCGAATTAGAAAATTGACTCTATGATATTCTCAATAGGGTCATATTTCATCGATGAATTTCGTTGTATGATGGGCCTGAAGAGATGTAGTCAGTCGACTTGCCCAAATTTTTATGTAATTTCCTATACATTAATTGACTCAAATGTTCTAAGAATTCACGTACATTCCTGACGGGAATTAATTTAATGTTCTTGGCGATACAGCTTGAACTGTTGCTTCTCGAGGAGAAATAAGCCGATTTATATTCATATACCTATGTATACTTTGTACTAGCATGCGAGGTTTTAGGAAATTTGAGTAATTTATATCGCAAGTGGTTCTGTATTTTCGGAGTTGTGTTTTGCTGTAACTATGAGTAGTCTATTTTAATTAATTTACGTGATACGTGAATTAGATTGGGTGGAGTATTTTGACTGAGTTATGAATATAAATACTAATGCTAAGGTTTGTTTAACTTTTAAAATAAGTGTACTGAAATATAAATAGTAGTAATAAGGCGGTCTGCGTTATAATAGCTCCACACTCTAGTGCTTTGTCGTTGTAACGTCATGTTCGAACTACTGCACTTATCTGCCAAAGGCGTTAAAGCGAGAAGATGCATCTACTCATAAGGCTGAAAGTACCTTTATCTACACCATATCATAACTTCCCTACAATATGTTCAGAAACGATAAGCAAATGGTCTATATAAATAAACCGGTATCTGTGGTTGTATTTTAATGTTTTTGTGTGTATGGTGTGTGGTTGTGTTATGTTGTTATTGCATGTCATTAAAGTATCGGTTATCGATGAGGTTGCATCTTAATGTTCACATAAAAGTGACCGATACTGTAATGTAAACATTAAGATATAGCAACATTTAAGATACAGGGGTCACTCATGATTAGGCATTAAAACACACGTGTGATCTTATTATGAAACTCGCTTTTCGGTTCGTTTCATAAAACAACAGTCGTGTATATGCCTCTTATTATGCACCAGTCACATAAACTACTATTACAATTCAGTCATAAATTAGGATCTAGATTTATTACAGCTCTTACTTTTATTATCATCTACGTCAACTTTAACCTCCTATTTAACACCAACACACTGATTTTTTTTACAACTTGAATTATGAATGGGGAGTTTCGGGCTTAAAATCATAATCTAATCAATTTTTCATATTCCTCAGGTAAAAGGGAAAGATCAGCGGTACTTCCTCGCCGGAATTATAAGCTGGGGCATCGGATGCGGCGAGGCGAACCTCCCAGGAGTTTGCACCCGGATCTCCAAGTTTGTGCCTTGGATACTACAGACTGTGAACTCCTAAAGTTTGAGCAGCCAATTAAAAGTTTCCGAGGTGAAAATGCAGTTGAGGAATGCTTTGCATAGCGAGGCAGTTTGTTTGTCACTCGGTTACGAGGTGTCTATAGTTGTTTTCTTGAAGAAATGTCGCTTAAAAACTTTGACGTTTTGTGAAATTACGATTGTAATTTTTGATGTTGCAGTGGGTCATGTTAAAACACAGTGATAAACAAATATCTAATAAAGTATCCAGACATTTTGCAATCAGTACTAAAATGAAAGATTCCTTAAATTAAGGATTGCGACTCCCAGATTGACTTACGGAAATAGAAACAAAATATTCGTTAGTTTCAACGGACAAGTCTGCTGAAGTAGATGACTTGAACAATGATATATTATGACGGAAAATTGCTTTTAAAAGCATTTTCATATAAGAAGACGTGATACTAAAAGTATCAATGAAAATGATAACGATAAAAATGCAGCGAAAGTTACCTTCAGAAGTGTTGATTCAATTCAACATTTTGTGAGGCGTTTTATAGTCTTCTGTGAGCTGACAGTCATCGTTCAGACGATTCTGTGGCAAAGGCTGCTTATTTTAAGTCTGAAACAGTTTAGCTTTAACTTACCTATAATCAGCATGTTTGCTTTAGACTAAAAAATCTGTGTATTGACATCAATGCGGGATACACTTCAGTTATGTAACAGTGCTTATAAGCAATTTGTTTCATGTAGAAACTTGAGAAATTCAATCCTGTACCAAGCATGTCTTAATGTTTTAAAGGGTTGTCGAAAGAAAGGCTTATAAATATTGATTATTGAAGAGTTAATACACAAAATGTGTTGATTCATTGAGATTGATGAATTGAGTGGGATTGACTTGATCAATTGACATTGTAATCAATATAAACTGATTGAAAGTGAAGACTCTGATCGTCAATGTGAAAGTTAACTCGGACTTAAAATAAGTATTGTCTTAAGCTCTCAGGCGTAAATAATTAGGTTCGGACTATAATGAACGCCCTTGTTGCTGCTTGTTTTCGTACTTTATTGCTAAGGGTCTTAATTAGAGAGATTAATTTGGTCATGGGACTACTTTTTTATCTTGCTCTAGAAATGAACTAGTGAATGTAAACAAATATCTGTTTAAGTTAAACTTACGAAGATGTGTTATTTTTAACTATAAGGACGTAAGGTTGGTTCTTAAGTTGCATTAACACCAATTAGGTATTAACTGGCTTGAAAAAAGGAGGAGGTTCTCAGTTTGTTGGAATCTTTTTACAAAATTCTATGAAAAAAAGGTTTAAAGAATTAGGTGAAAAGTTGAAGAACGTTTTTGAAACGACTTGGGTTTTGAGGGCCAATTTTACCCGTTTTTTCACAGAAGTCGGTTTTGGTATACATACTGTTTTGATGATTTAAAATTAGTTGAGCCATTTAAACATCTTGTCGTATTTAATCTTTCTAAATAAGACCAAACGTATTTTGTTAGTTTCATGTAAATACTTTCTTAATTTATTAATAAGCTTAATAAATTTCTAACAAATGAAGCATTTATTTTTGCATTGTAAATACGTAAAAATAGTTTTTGGACTCTTGCCTTTACGTTACTTTTTTATATTTACAGTATTATTTTATACGTTGTTTTTGACTTGTAAATATAACTCAAAAAATGGAACACAAACCTTTGTAAACAGTTTTCTTTAATGCGCTAATATTGTATATTACTGTGTAAGTATAGATTTATATGTTTTAGTTATGTTGTTAATTATAAATAAAATGTGAAAATCGTTAACCAAAACACAATTTTACGCTACGCTTCGTCGGAGTAGTTTAATAAGAATGTGCTTCGGACGTGATGTCTTTTTAAGATACTTATTATTAATTTTGTTTAATACATAGTTTATGATGTTGTTGACTTCATATTGTTCGTTTGCACAGTAACTTTGTTAATGATTAAATATTGAAATAATTCCTATCTCGTACTTAATTTATTTTGTTAACCCTTTTTTTCACAACTGCAGGCTCAGTCGAAAACATTACAAAAGCAATACGGGAAAATTCAATGTAAAAATGGACCTAGTATTGTGTCATTACGTTTTTACTTCCAATTAAAGCCGTACCAGACTAAACACGTAAAGTTTGCGTTCACATTTGTGAAATTTCATCATAGCAAAGTTCCGTGATCGTGTCCGTAAATCGTGTCAGTACTCTTATGAGGACGGTATATGTCATGTTACGACGTACTGTGGCAATGTGACCAATCCCGAGTGCATGATTTTGTCTGTCCGTCCAGATTTCGATGGATCGAACTGCCTGCTTGCAAATGCCACATTTTTTTAATGTATAAATTTAATTTAATTTTATTGTATTTTAATTGTTTTTAAATTACATTAATTGTATGACCCAAAATCATTAAAGCTAACTAATCTACATTTTGGCTCTGGACCTAGCTGGAAGTTCGCGTATGACGTTTTTTAGGGTTACCCTTTGAGGTAAAAACGGGACCCTAATACTAAGACTCCACTGTCCGTCCGTCTGTCCGTCTGTCTTTCAACAGGCTGTATCTCATGAACCGTGATAGCTAGACAGTTGAAAATTTCACAGATGATGTATTACTGTTGCCACTATAATAACAAATACTAAAACAGAATAAAATAAATATTTAAGGGGGCTCCCATCTCCCATATAGCAAAAGTGTTTTTTTTTGCCGTTTTTTGCTCGATATTAATGATTGCAACAGGTAGACGCTTGAAATATTCACAGAATATTTAGTTGTATATTCACTTGATACTAAATTCATCGAATAATTAAATTAAAATAAGATGAATATTTAAGAGTGTCTCCCATACAACAACAACAAACGTGATTTTTATAGATAATGGTACAGAACCCTTCGTGCGCGAGTCCAACTCGCACTTGGCCGTTTTTATTTTTGGAAGTTTTTATTAGGTGTCCTACTTAGTAAGTATGACTCGGGAGGACATCCGCCACCTAGTACATTTTTCAGCTGTGGTGTCATCAACAATACAGTTCTAAATCGACGTTTTAATTACAATAAGCAACGCCTTCAAAACTTCTTCAGCGGTCTGGTTCCGACGGCTTCAGCTTTATAGTGTGGACCCACCTTAAAGAAGCTATCACAGTCTAGATTAAACTAATAACAATGTAAGTGACGTTGTCAGACTTAATAGAGAAGATAAATTTGGTCCTGCCCCCGTATTATGATCGCTTTTATCGCAGTGGATAAAGTATCTATCACTCGTATTTACATACGGGTCAGAATGTGACAGATATTTTATCCACGTTTATTCACGTCGGGAAAAACGACCATAATAGATCGCGGCTAACTTTAAGTTCACTGGCTTTTAATTTAGGTGTCTTCGAACTATTTGAAGCATTTATACACTTAGGGACAAAGTTGAAGGAACGCAAAGAAGTAACAATTATTACTATTATGAAAATTCTATATTTAATAGTGTATCGTTTGAGTAAAAACAAATGACTACCTACCCCTGTATATTTATTGGATTTCTGTAATAATATTTGCTAGTTGATTTTCTTTAAAATGTGTTTACAAAAAACTTTGATTTAAAAAACACTTTTGTTTTTCTTAAACACACGTGTTTGTTACACATCTTCAAGTGAACCTTCCGAAAATTCTCACATAATTAAAACAGGAAGTATAAAAAAAAGTTGATAGGTACTGCATTACTTATGTATCAGGTATATCATATTTATTTTAAATGATTCGTTTGAATGGCACCATCTGTTTACATATTTGACCAACACCGTATAAAATACCGAAATATTATCGATTTGTTTTCTTGCGGGCCTTTTAATTTGTCCCAGAATACTCAAGAGCAATGAAAACGGGTCACTATCTATGGAAATTCTATATAAAGTGACCCGCTTCTATTGCTCTTGACTAGAGTTTCGTTGAGTCAATAAATTAGGTGTGGACTGGACACAAAGTCTATACCCGCACAAATTCCTCACGCCATGGAACTTCATTTAGACAGAAATAGCTTAGAAATGGTAAAATAGTTTTAAGAGTTAGTGGTGGTAGGACTGTGACGATCATACCACCCGGAGGTACAACACGCGACAATACTGAATATAAACGGAATAAACAAGAGACAAAATGTTGTAGAATAAGTTGAAGAGATATGGAGTCTTCTAGGACGTATGACGAGGAGCTTAATGAAACAGGTTAGTAAATATCACAGTCTTTATTCCTATGCAGCTCTATACATGATGTTATTAAATGGTGAACATAGCTTTGCACATAATTCTTACTCTACCAGAAAATATGTTTAGCTCAGCGGAAGGCTGGTCGTTTTACATAAAGTAAAGGTTCTTATGTTATAATTCACAATTCTTAGATAGTAAGTTGTTAGTCCCTATTTATAGAGTTGCCACCAATTCCAATCTGAGTTCAAATAACTATTATTGATCCCCTAATTCCCTAATTATAAATATAATTTCTACAGACCTTGATCTGAAGAAAACCTTCATTCCTGGACGATTTACTCGATGTAGTACCAGGACGGCAAACTGGTGGCGCGGCCCCAGCACACTGCGTTGCAAGCCACAGTACCCTCGGGCAGCCCACAGCAGCTTGTGAAGGTCTACTGAATCCTCGTGCCTATAGCACGCCTACTAAAGGTTGGTTTATACCTTTATATCCTACTTCACTAATTTTATGAATTTACTGAATGATCAGGAACCTAAACATGAATTTATTTCTTACAGATCTAAAGAGAGTTCCTGCCAAATACTTAATGCCGGAATAAACTACTTTATAGCTTTACGGAACCTGAATATAGTTGGAGTCTGAAACGGAATGACTGAATGCAAAACTACAAAATAAATCATCCAACCATAAAGGCAAATCAGAAAGCTAAATTATTCAGAAACCTAAACAGAATAACAGAAACTATGTAGACGGAAACTTAAATCAGTACATACTGAATATGGTTAAACGAAGCTAACGAAACCTTAAATGCTTAAGAAAACCCTAAGCGCTTAAAAAAACACCCAGTCCAGCTGTAAAGACACAGAGAAATTGCTCTGATTAGCACTACGGTTAAGAACTATATGAGACATGAGGTCTAACATTTTCGGTTAACAAAATTATTAATCTTACCGGAAAACTTCAAGGGAAACCCCTGGTAATCTCGACGCTAAGACATTCCCTCCTCTCCACGTGTGAGAAACCGTCACTGAAAATTCACCATATGTTCAGAGAATTGCAGAATAATTGCAACAAATAAATGCCTCCATCCGAAATATGTTATTAATTAATTCTTACAAGTTTCTTTCACCGAAATATATCTGAAAGTATGTACTATATCTCCACAGCAGGAGCTTGGTTATTTTATCGAGGATGGCTCCTCCGCTGTCGTTCAGCTTAAGTCTGATTTTATAATGGGCCATCATCTTGCTGATTTTTATGCAAGCAGAAAGCTAGTCAAAATATAGATGCAATAAAATGCATAGAATGTAGCTATACAATTTAATCTGATTATTATGGGTAATTAGGTACTTAATTAATACATTACTTACTACATTAAATGTTCTTTTGACTGAAATGTGTTTGTTTAATTCTTGTATGTACAATTACAGCCAAAAGATATCTTTAAATTGTTTTGTTTAATGAATAAATGTAAATAACTATTTACTCCATTTATTGATTTATACCAAATATTTAATAATCCTATAATCCTATAGTAATTTCCCTAACGCGGCAACACCAACCTACAAGACTATGGTGTTGACGTTTGACATACAAAAGTAATGAACAGTAATGCCATATACACCTTAAATATTTCCCCAGTCTTTAGGTTCCGTTTCACGCAGGAAATGCAACGTTACAGGACCTTCCGGCCGGATCACTACCACCATCTTATCCTTTAACCTACCGCTAAGCAGCAGTGTTCGCATTGTTGTAATCCGGTGTGGGGATAAGGCAACCGGTGAAATAACTAGCATAGAGGCATTCCATCTTAGTCCTCAGGGTTGACAACGCATTTGGAGTCTAAGGACTGCAGTCTTGGGATTGTAGTCTTGAAACTTGAAATTTTTATGGGTCTCAGATCCCACTTACCATCAGATGGACTGTGTGCTTGTGTTTCTTCTCCTAGCAATAGAATAAATAGCTTCATATTATCAAGGAACTAGAGTTTTTTAAATTTTTTTTAACCCCTTCAGATAACTATCTACCGTATCCTATTACCTACTTAATCACAACAAAAAAGATAAATCAAATTTATATGCGAAATTCATTATTTACTATGCTGATAAGCAATAATGGGACAACCCTTTGTGGGTCGAAAATTTACATTTAAAAAAAAAAACCAAGTGACTTGACAACAAAATATCGTAAAAATAGTAAAAACTATTCACAAAAATTCGTTAATGCATTCTCCTTATTTTAAATTAAACAAAATAAAGTTAAGACCTTTGACTACAATTTGCAGTGAAGAAGATAAGGATTATTTATTTATTTATTTAAACTTTATTGGACAATACACAAAGTAAGTACAAATGGCGGACTTAATGCCTTGAAGCATTCTCTACCAGTCAACCAGAAACAAGTACCTAGATTAATTTCAAAAATAAATATTTATTTCGATCATAAATAAGTAACTATAATAAATCACTACCATTTTGTTCATTTGCAAGGTGTCAAACTCAAAGGTTTTCATTTGACATGTAGGTATCCTCTAGAAAAATCTATCAAAATTTCCCAAAACAATCTTAAGCTGCCATTTTTTCAAAATTACGATCAAGTGCGTTAGTAGTTAGTACCACCCATCAGCATCCTAGGAAAAGAATTATTATAGATTCAAATAGACTTTTCGACGTGAACCAAGATTAAAGAATCTAAAATACTCCTAGAAAGTATTGGTATTTGTTACCTTTCTCATTATTATTACCTATTACCTAATTAACTACTTCTTGTTAAATATGTGTAGACTTTATTACACTTTAAACTTGAGTTGTGTGTGACAATTATATAATATATATGGCAGTTTAAACATAACATTAAATAGACAAGATACTAATGTGTTGTGTACACAATTATACCTATTTATTGTGTGTGTACAATATTATAAACACTAAAATTCGACTAAACTTGCTGTTAATGTAGTCACTTTTAAAACAAACCGTGGAAGGAATTTACAGTAACATTAAAAGAAATTGAAATATTTTATTCGCAAATCTGGGGCGACACATAGAAAATACTTGATTAATATTTTTTACTTTGAAGTCGTAAAAAACATGTTTGCTATGCTAGTTATAGTACTTACTTAGCTGGAAAATACGTTCAATTTATTTTGTAAACATAAAAGTAAAAAAAAGTCGAAAAGGCACACTGATTACTCAGAATCCAAATACACACAACTAACGATTCAGATATTTCTTTTAAAGGAAAAAACAATATAAAAAGCAAGCATTTACAATTTATTCAAGCAATCATTATGAAGTTCAATATTAAAACATATTCACGAATAATAAAATATCTTATCTAGGTTAAAACATGCTTTATACTAAGGCCAGCACATACCAAGAGACTGCATGGGCACAGCGAGCCAGTTTTGAAAGTTTTTCACAGAATCATCATAGGTTAGACGAATGTATCCCCTATACCAAACTGACACTATACAGTCATAGTAAAACAAAAACACTTGTTTAAAGTCCTCACTGCAACCGTCGAACCCTGGATGAACAGCTCCTGCAGTATTCATACAGTGAATGTTATTCAGCTGCACATCGTACACAGCTATAGGCCTAGTTGTATTCACCTTTGGAGCACCAAATTCAAGATCCAATATCCATGGCGTAAGTTTATTAATATCTTTAACTTTACACAGATCATCGATTATCGGATTTGGGTCTAAAGTCACCATCTTTGCCGATGGAAACAAATTCTTCGGCAACGTTAAATAGTATTCTAACGATTCGACTCTTCCAGGTGTCAACTCTTCATCAATTTCATCAACTATTTCGTTGTATTCTTCATCGGTTGAAGTGACTGGAGTTAGTGCAACAAAACTCGACACAGGTTCGTAGATTTGCTCTGAAGTTGTGACTATGTTATCAGTTACATATGGTACCACAGTGGGGTACGTGGTTAAGAAAACATCAGTGTATGGTAAGATTGGAGGTGGCAGCATTGGAATTGGTGGAGGTGGAGTAATTAGTGGTACTGACATTGTTGGTACAGGAATAGTGTACGCTGCATTAGGCACTTGCGGCATAAAAGTATCCCATGTATTCATTGTATACGGCATATTGAAGTTTGAATATAAATCATTAGGATTAAAATACGACCCCATCGCAATTATTCCAGGTGAAGACGGCCTAAGCAATATTTTATATTTGTTAATCTCAGCGCAAAACTCGAGTTCATAAAATTCCTTCTGGGACCAACTTTTCCTTTTTCGCAATTTAGATTTATTTTTATTTTCCGCGTTGTTGTCTTGCTTTGATAAATCCTGGTTATCATACTTTTTTATTGCGTTGTTTTTAATTCTATCTCGACAAGTCTTGAGGGCCATCGCTAAACATACCTGAGAAAAGAGATGTCTGTTAGAAACAAGAATAAATAAGGTAAAACCACGTTGGATTTATTAAATTTTTACTTACTTTCGGCGGTATATTAAACACTTAAGATTACTTTATCTTGCGGCGTCCTAATTCATTTTGACTTCTTGACTTTGAAACAAACCTAACGCTTTCGTGTTGACAGTTGAACAGCTTATTAATAAAATCACAAAAATGAGGGTATGATTTGAACAAAATTAACGCGTTTAGTTTTTGCAAGAAACAGTGTTTTTAAAACCCTTCCTTGTGTTTCAATTTATAAATCTTTTAAAAATACCGCACACAAGTTTCGCAAACATTTCACCAAAACGAACAAAACGACACATTTGTTGCTTCCGTGAAAATTCTGTGCTAAAACCGTGCTACAAACATGCTAAATTATTGTCACAACATTCCACATCATAAATAACCTAACACGTTTTCATGCTTCTCCGTCTGTAGTTCGTATTGCACCTTAGGAATTTTTCCAAAGAATTCTCGCAAATTGCACCCCGTTCTAGTCTGTTCTAACGACTGGCATTGTTGGTGCATCCTGCACGCATTTCAGTATCGGAATCCGACCTATTTCTCACTTTAACGGCAAGACTTGGCTCAATAAAACGTGGAAAGATTTTTCTACTCTGGTAATTTGTCAACACTTTAACACTACCTACTTTACTTTGATAAAATGTTTACATACTTGTGATAGGTTGTTAATAATCGGGTTAATAACTCATTGTAAAGTATCCAATTTATAGGGTCCTACATAAAATGCATTCGGCGTTCGTTATCGTTTTCAAAAATGTATAGGATTGGCGTAAGCTGTCGGACGGTCGCGTCGAACGCATACGTCAATTACATACATTTTGTCAGTTTTCGATAATCGTTTACGAACGCGTTAACCATCTTATCTAGTCTCACTGAATCGGATCCTTACTGTTTTAAGTATAGAAAATCGGATTCTTCTTAACAAGATTTTTATCATTTACCAAAACCTAGTAAAAACTTACAATCGGACAATTTCGGATTAGTGTTCTCTAATTGTAAATATCTCTAAACCTAAATTTATTAAATTGTCAGGCTCTATTCTTGTTAAGGTGTCTGCCCACTACACCGTATCATACCATCACCGTATTATGACCGTAATAGGAACATGTAAGACAAAAAAATATTCTTTGTATTGAAAAGTACGAGACTATGGCCACTAGACCGTTCTAATTAACTTCCGGGCCTGATACTTCCATAGTACGGTCATGGTATGGTACGGTGTAGTGCGTAGAGACCTTTAGACTCGAGAATCGACTTTGACGTTTATAAATCGAGGATAACAGATATTTAAAATGAGAAAACACTGATCTGCGCCTCTATTCTAGGCGGTAAAAATGATATCGTAGTTATGGTATTGTTATGACGTCAGCCGCCATTACTGACAAGAAAATAAGAGCTATCAAAACGTTGAAAATTCGATAACAGATCAAATGCGATATTGTTTTTACCGTGTTGAATAGAGGCGCTGAATTGGCCCCACTATTGTAAATAAATTGATACTGACGATGTTTTCACAATGTAACAATTTACAATAACATAATTATGATATTTTCTGTTTTTAAAGAGCTGTTTGTCAATAGAACTGGGTTTAGTACCCAAATTAAAAATGAATAAGTTGTAAAAAGACCATCGTTTTCATTAAAAACAATGCAGTCAGATAGGACTATAATAACGTCGTAAAGTAGCCTTAACTGTAGCATAAAGCGAATGTTAAAACAGTAATGCCGACATAAGCGACAATGGCCAGAAAAACCTTCCGCTAAAAAACGAGCGAGTGAAAATTTTCCAACAATAAAAAGTGCGACCTACCCTCGGCTCGTTTCCTTTAATGACCCCCAGCGCACCAATTCCAAGTTTTTGTACGGGAACAGGTATTTTAAATACAAGGTCGGCAACAAAAGACGATTATCACTTTTAATCCCTGAAGAACAACAAAATTATGTGCTTTGTAAAGTTAACGTAATTTTTGGGGCTCAGGGCGACTTTGTCCACAGTCCTATTTCGTCACCTTCTTAACTCGTCCACAATAGCATGTCGTCAGCATGTAATTCCTAAATCGTCACCTTCCTAACTCGTCCACTTTCTGATATCGTCAATACCCCATTTTGTCTACATTCCTATTTTGACCACAGTGTCAACTCGTCCACTTTCTTTTATCGACCTCAGTACTCCTTGGTTAGCAGTGCCAACTCGTCCGCATATTTGTACTCGAGTCTTGGGTGTTCAATATTTTTACTATATAGTTGTCGAGTTGGCACTGTGGTCTAAATAAGGGATGTTGACGAATTGGCACTGTAGTCTAATTACGAATGTAAACGAGTTGGTACAGTGGCCCATGTAAGAAAGCGGACGAGATAGGGAAGTGACGATATAGGAATGTTGGCGAATCGAAACAGTAGACCATATGCGAACGAGAACGACTTAAGAAGGTGACGAGATGGAACTATGGCCGAACTCATCCTGAGCCATTTTTGGGTGACCACACAATCCGTGGGTGATAATAAATTCCTGTATTGAAATCACTGTAGAGATGCAGTTTAAGGTGTAGTAGTAAAAACCAGCCAAGTGCGAGTCAGACTCTGACACGAAGGTCCCGTACTTACGTATCATAATTATGTATATTAAGTTCAAAATACATAAATAAATACATACATACATACATACATACATACTTACATATTGTCACGCCTTCATTCCCAGAGTGGGGTAGGCAGCGCTACAGAATTACCAACAACTCTAAAAACTTTATGCTGTCGCCTAACTGTACAAAATGTGGTTACAGAATTATCAAAAAAAATTTAGAGTTGTCGGTAATTCTGTAGCTCTGCCTACCCCATTCTGGAAATGAAGGCGTGAAGGTATGTATGTATGTATGTGTGTATGTATTAACACGAGTACCTATGTGAATCAAATGAAAATAAATTATTTATTCAGCAATGAAATGAAATTATTTATTCAGTAAATTGGCCACGTCAGCTGTAATATAAGTATGTAGAGTGGATCTACTATCATTTCGGAAAAAAATATCATTGCGGAGATGAGAACCGCCGCAATAAACTCTAACAGATGGGAATTAACAATAAAACACAATTAAGTACTTAAAACTAAGGTCTGTTCATTCTTACTTCGCACCGCTAGATCAAAACAGTATCAACTCAAAATCCTTGCTAGTTTTGTTTCCAGTTCATCGAAGTTGTATCAAAGTTGATTTTAAAATACAGTTGTATTTTGAATTACTACTGTTTTGATCTAGCAGTGCGACTTGTCTTATATTATAGCAAACAACTTCCTTACCTCAAAATGAACCTTTTTAGGCTAAAACAGCTCTTTTGTCGTAAGTAAATAAAGTAAACTGAATAAAGATTTTGGACATCATTTGGGCAATGTATTGTCTGTGATTGCTTTATTTTGTTAAAAATAGCGGTTTCACCCTAAAAAGGTTCATTTCGAGGTTAGAAAGTTGTTTACTATATAAGACAAGTAAGAATGAACAGACCTTACTTACGTAGCGTCAAGAATTATAAACATTACAAGAAACAACGTTAAAAATAAAGCTTAAGCATCAACAATAGTGTCAGTACATTTAATTAAATTAATAGTTTATCTCGAAGCCATGATAATATGTTAGAATGTGCAAATATACATGTCAACGAGATGATGCTTAAATTTAAGAGGAAGGTTTACCTACTTCCAAGTTTTGCCTATTGCTGAAAATAGTTTCTACGCTAAGAATAATATGAAATATTAAATTCCAAGGCCGTATTTTTGGGAATGAGGATGGAAATGTTCTATTTATAATACCTTTCAGGACACAAGGGAAAGAATTCCGAATATCACGAAGGCAAAAGGCAATATCCTTTGGCTCAAAGCATTCCGTAAAAACCGAAGCGATTCCAATCCAGGAATTGCATTGTCTTTGAGGCGTTTCTTAAGTCGGGTGATGAGGCACGTCGTGCCGCGTGTAAACTCGGTGCGGGACAAAGGACCAACGAGCAATTGCCCGTCGCGTCGTGGGATAAGGAAGGAGCTAATAGCGAATGTTCCTACAGTTTTTGGCATAAAGAAAGTAAATAATCACATAATCCACGTGGGCTCTATTCCACGTGTGTCCCGCGGAATACCTAATAACGTTTGTCCTAATGCTTCATTTGTCCGAATTATTGATTGTCCTAAACTGGTTTTCAGCTGTCAGACAACTTGTTAAGTTGTCCAAAAATACCTGCGGTTATATTAGTTCAGGGTTCTACTCGTATTATAACAACAATAAAGACTTAAAGAGTTTCAAAATTAAGGCGGAAATGGCTTTAGGACAAAATAATATTCGGAGAAATGATGCATTAGAACAAATGACGATTAGGGATTCTAATATGGACCCCTAATCCACATTGTGTTAGTTAATCTTGCTTCGATATCTTAATCATATTGTTGATGTTATGAGACTTGTGAGCCCTTATTTACTTGACAATAAGAGCTGTCATAAAATCAACAGGTTGATTACGGTACTAAAGTAAGATGGGCTCAAGAGCCACAGAGAAGAGAGCCACAGAACAGTGGTATAGAATAAAAATGAGCAGAGAGTGGATCGGATCCGAGATGGACAAGAGACACGCAAGCATACAAAGGGAGTCAATGGTGGGCATGAATATGCTCATGATTAACAACGACCTAATAAAGAAAAGGAAGATTTTCGACAAGAAATATAGAATCCATATAGGAGAGAGAGATAGTTGGGAGACAGAGATACCGGAACCCAGAGTGACATGCTTCACGGACGGTTCATGGAAGTCCTCAACAAGAAGAGCGGGGGCAGGCATTTATTACCAAGAAGCGAATGAGCACACAACGATACCACTAGGAGGCTTCACCAGTGTATTCCAGGCAGAAGTGTATGCCATCATGAAGTGTGCACAGAGACTCAAGGAAAGAAGTAATATATCGGGGAGCCACGTTATAATCTACTCAGACAGCCAAGCAGCACTAAAAGCGTTAGATAATCCAGTAATCAAATTCTCCCTGGTGCAGGAATGCAGAGATGAACTGAATAATCTAGGCATAGCATCCAAAGTGACACTGGCTTGGGTACCAGGACACAGTGGAGCAATAGGAAACGAGAAGGCTGATGAGCTGGCCAGAGCAGGGGCGGACCGACAATATCTGGGCCCGGAACCAGCACTTCCGATATCTGCAACGGTAACGAAAGGAGTCATCGCCAGAAGAATAGAGACAAAGACAAATGAGGCGTGGATAACAACACAAGGGTGCAGACAATCCAAACTCATGATAGGAAGGGTAAATAGGAACAGAACAAGGTATCTACTAAACCTTGGTAAGTACAATCTAAGTATACTGACAGGGATCTTGACTGGACACTGTCCACTCAACAGACATTTGACGGTAATAGGAGCCAAACAGGATCCTCGATGCCCACATTGTGGCAAAGAGGAAACTAGTCAACACGTTCTGGCCGAGTGTGTGATGTACTCGTCACTGAGATATCGCACATTCGGGGAGGACGCACTGACAGCAGAGACACTTAAAAGCATTAACCTTCAGGACGCACTATTGTTCTGTAGGAAAACAAGAAGATGGGATCAGTGCTGGATGGGAGCGCCGCAGACCTAACCTGACCTGACCTGAGACTAACCTGAGACTGGATCAAGGGGAACAGGGCGGAATGAATGGAGAGCCACTCGACCGCCCGCCTGCCTCGGCGGCGTCCCCACTCATCATCATCATCATCAAGATGGGCTCAACCATTGTGGAATAAAGGCCATGATGGTAAGTATAACAATTGAATTGACAATTGCAAACGCAAGATTGCATATTCGTAACCTAAGTAAAGACCAACAGGGGGGTTATGATGACATAGCTATGCAGTTCATTTTACGGCGAGCGTAAAGGACAGAGCTATAGCAGTTATATAGCTCTGTCCTTTTCTCTCAGCGTAAACTGAACTGCATTGCTATGTCATAATAATCCCCCAGGTAAGGCTTTTGAATGGTTGTCTTGCTACAACACCGTAACTCAATAATGCGAACAGCGAATACTTGGCAGGTTAAACTGCAGAGGGGCTATTATGACTAGGGTTGCCACTCGTACTTTATTATAAAGTATTGTACTCTATTTTAGCTTCCCGTACGTTATATTTTACGCAACACATAAAGTACGGCAAAGTACTTTATTTATGACATTCGGTTTTTAATGGAAATTTTCTTCTAATAATATTTTTTTTACGAAATTGTACCTCAACGCCACCGTCAAGAACCCTCGACAAAAACTTTGTTTTGCTATGTTTGAACGCGATTGATACTTTAATTTTGCCAAATACGCTGTGAGACAAAGCAAGGTCTGATGAGTGGTAACTTGATAAGAAATATGTATTTAAAAATATTAAAAAAAATACTCTACATTTATGCTGCGTACTTTATTTTTCTTTTATCTCTTGGTAAGTAATACTTTATTCTGTTAAAAAAAAGGTGGCAACCCTAATTATGACCTAGCTTTACAGTTCAGTTTACGTCGAGAGAAAAGGACAGAGCTAAAGAACTGCAATAGCTCTGTCCTTTACGGCGTAAAATGAACTGTATAGCCACGTCATAGTAACCCCCCTAAAGGATAAGGTAAAACTAGTAAATTTTGAAAAATAAGAATTTTAGTCACGCAACATAAAACATAAGTACCTGGCTTAGTAGTTTTTAGCTCAAGGTCAGGACAAGATTTAATGGAGACGTTCTTACCGGCCGTATGGCAGGGAAAAAGAGTAAAGGACTTATACGTGAAGAACATAACACAGCATACTAGCTCTTGCCCTCGAATCCGTCTACGTAGAAGCGGTTTATGGCTGTTTCCATGGTAATTTTGTCATTTTCCGCGATTAATAGTCAGGACAGCCTACCCAGGCTATAAAATATCTTTGTACGAAATTTCACATCAATCTGTTTTGGCGTTGGACCGTGAAGGCGGAAAAAACACACTCACAGTTATAATATTAGTAAGAAAGTTGTTTTTTTTTCCTCTATTGAAACCGCTGACTTTTGTATCTTGGTGTGCAGCGCAGTACGTGTGGCGACGTGCGCTGCGAGTGGTCAAAGGGATCCCACTAACGTGCTTGCTATTTTCTAGGGAATAAAGATTATTCTAACTCTGTCTTAATAAAAAAACTAAAACAAACAAAACACGGGAATGAGTTTTGCAGAAAAAAGGTTAAATGACGGTAGGGTTCGGATTAAATGTGGTTTAGTTACCATTTCCATAGCTTGAAACATATTCAAATCAATCAATATTGTAATGGAGTTAATGATCACAGGGAATTTGGATTGATTGCGAAATAGTAGTTTACGTGACGGTTGCGTAATGACAGGCACAACATGAGTGTGGTTTAACGTACGTAACGTACGACTTAATTTTGAAATTACGTTATCGAATATTGTAAGGTAATGAGATCCAAATTTGAAACATATTCTAAAATTAACAGCTGTCATCGCTGTCACCTACTACCACAGGTAATGCTGGTCATTGCCTACGGGTTTTGAACGCATAATAGAGGACTTATAATATGAGTGTAGATTTAGAAAATTGTACCTACTTAACGCCTTCATTTTAGTTTATAATTAGACGTAGTTCTCGATGGGCTGTTTTTTTATATAACAGGCAAGTTGTGGGTTTATATAAGATGCATGTTGCATTCTACGATTGCCAATGCATTTAGAAAACGGTTAAAATGTATGGAATTGATATGAGCATCTAACGCGCACCTCAATTCATTGTGTGGCATTGTTTTTACAATAATGTATGGCGCCTTCAATTTAAGGGTTCCTTCTGAGGTTTGAAAGGAGTAATTTTTGGATCTTTGCTTTTTTTTTGTCGAAGGTAGAAAATAATAAACTAACAACAAAAAAAAAAAAAAAATTTGACTATTTTATAGTATTAGTTGTTAGAATAAAATAATACATACATACATAATTTCACGCCTTCGTTCCCAGAGCGGGGTAGGCAGAGCTACAGAATTACAAACATCTCTAAAAACTTGTTGATAATTCTATAACCACAATTTGCACAATTAGGCTAAGATGTTTACCAGCGTATTAGTGACAGGTTGCAAGCCCATCGCCTAACAGTACTACAAGCCTTTATTCCCTTAGTCGTCTCTTACGACATCCACGGGAAGACAAGGAGTGGCACTATTCTAACTCGGCAACCACACGAGGCGAGGAGGTTAAAATAATAGTAACGAATACTATTACTATTACAGGGGATTTTATTGTAGTTTGAAGTAGAAAATGACCTAACATTCACTTGACCTAGATCTTCCAACTTTAAAAAGTAAAACAATTATTTCCTTACTACAGTTAGCAATTAAAATTAGTCACAGTTATAACGGTCATTCTCCAGAATTGTGTTCTCAGTCTAATTAACACCGCCCTTTTTTTCCACTTGGTTTTTGATAAAATTTATGCAAAATGTAGTAACATATCGACCATTCAAACTTTAATATTTATTGGGCACTTAATTATTATTAGCGGTTAATTAACTAGAAGGGTTTTAATATTTGCGTGACGCGCGAATTAGAAAAGCGATGCGTTAATTAGGTTTACTTGCTTGCGAATTAAAAAAACTACGCGTTTATTAGATAAATGTTCATGCCAAATATATATTTTTTAGGAAATAAGACAAAAACTGTCAGACTGTCTATTAATTTTATCATATTTATTATATTGCAACGTCGAAACTATTAGGAACATAAAATATGCATCACGATATACGTACATAATAAGCTAACTAATATTTCACTGAAATAATCGTTCTATAATCAACAATGAAAACGATAAAGAAAATCAGAATTAATAACTTTATATTATACCTTAGGTATTATGAACAAACGATAACAAATAAATTGCCGTATCTGCTAAAGAAAAAATAATACTTCTTCCTCCTACTTTTTACATTCCTTATCTATCTTTAAAAAAAGTAATTTAAAATTTAAAAACCCGATGAACTAAAAGGATATAAATAAACTAGTTAATTTTATTGAATCTAAGGACACCTCATAATTCATAATGCTAAAATCCGTCGAGCCGTTTAAGCTTTACATACATAGGTTATGTAACATAACATACAGACATTCAACTTTAAGTATGTAGTTTAATTATTGCGGGTGGTTTTAATCCGTAATTTATACAAATATGAAGAATGATGCCGGGTCCCTAGGATTGCCTTACATGATTAGAATTACAGTTGTCACTTATTGTCAAAATGCAACTTTTTTATGTGGTCAGCAAAATTTTCATGTTTTCCAAGAG